>CM077309.1:134917500-136117500 GCA_039655065.1 Glossophaga mutica | reverse complement strand
CCTATGTAGACATTATAAATCTCTTTACCTGAAGCTCTTGATGTCGAAATGTCTTATTTTCCAACTGTCTGGAGGGTTTTTCTGGCAGCTGACTCCTTTTCTGCCTAATCACATATCAGGAAGCCTGGAAATATTAGAAAAATAATGCTGGTAGCTCCCCAACCAATGACTGATGTCAGAGGGTAAATAAATACCCTGGCTCCTTTACCCAGAGGGAGAAGAACTTGAGGTGTGAATTCTGGGTCGATTCCCAGAGTTCCCCCTGTGGGACTAAGCTCTAGGTCTCTCCAGTCATCACTGGCTTCACAGCCGAACCTTTAATGCTTCCTTCCTTCTTCAATTAGTGCTCCACTTGCTCTTGCTTACAAGTGTTTCTTGGTATCATCTCTCAAATAAATGACTTGCACTCAAATCTTTGTCTTAGAGCCTACTTCTGGGAGAACCCACTCAAAGAAAATTCCATTTGATAGGAAGTATCTATAATTCAGGTGTGGAGTCTGGAGTGGTTGAACTTGACAAGGCTACTTATCATCTCTGTAGGAATGATTCCCGCTTTATGTATTGAGAACTAAAATATGTATTTTCTAATACTGCATTTCAATGTAGACTAGGGAATAACAAATAACAGCCCATGGACCAAATCTGGCCTTCTGCCTATTTTTTTTAATGGCCTGAAATCTGTAAGCCAAAAAAGGGTTTTATGTTTTTAAATGGCTATTCTATAATATTATAAGTTACATAAGCTTTGTAAGTTATGTAAGCTGCTATACATACACGAGTATATATAAAATGTAAATCATATACATTGCTATATAAGTAGAGGATAGAGTGTGGATACAGAGTCAGAATTAGGAGAGAACAAGATCAACAAATGTTCTTAAGATGCTACAACCTTGAAATCATGAGTGAGTAGAAGTTTTATGAGACAGAGAATGGAAAGAAAAAAGATTGCAATCCAAAGATTTAACCAACAAGACTGTCTCTATGGCATCCTGAAAAAATTCTGAGGACAGACTTCTGGCCAAGATGGAGGCATAGGTGGACACACTGTGCCTCCTCTCACAACCAAAATTAAGGTCAACAAAAATTTAGAACCAAAAAAAAAAAACCAACCAGAACAGGTAGAAAATCGAATTGTACAGGAGTCCGAAACAATTCGCCCAGATCAGTAAGAGGGGCGGAGTTGGCAGCCGGTGGAGAGGGATTGAGGCAGGAAAAAGCAGTGGCTAGTGGTCCTGGATGTGCAGGCAGCAGTTGGCACACCCCAGGCACACAGGTGGCAGTTACCAGACACGGGGAGACAATGAGCAGACCAACCGAAGCGCACAAGGTGGCTGACTGTGGTCACACATTCCTGCACAGATAAACCAGGCTGAAACAGGCAGCAAGAGAGACTGCACAACCAGGGCCCCAACACTGGGAAATAAAGCCTAAAAGCACCGATTGAAAACACTTGTGGGGGTTGAAATGTGGGGAGAGATTCCCAGCCTCATAGGAGAGTTCATTGGAGAGACCCAAAGGGTCCTAGAATGTACACAAGCTCACCCACATGGAAATCAGCACCAGAAGGGCCCAATTTGCTTGGAGAAAGGGGTGGAAGGGACTGGAATCAGAGCATGGAGCAAGTGCCATTGTTCCTTCTCAGACCCTGCCCCCACATGTAGGGTCACAACCCAGCAAGTGGGCTGCCCCGCCCTGGGGAACACCTAAAGCTCTGCCCCTCAGTACGTAACAGCTGCAACCAGACCCTCCCGCCAAAAAACCCCCCAAAATAGCTCAAGTGGGAGAACAGATCAAAGCCTCAGAGCCAATTCATCTAAGTGACCAAGAGATAGCCAACCTATCAGATGCACAGTTCTAAGCCCTGGTGATCAGGATGCTCACAGAATTGGTTGATTTTGCTCACAAATTAGATGAACAAATGAAGGCTACAATAAGTGAAATGAAGGAAAACACACAGGGAACCAATAGAGATGGAAGGAAAACTGGGACTCAAATCAATGAAGTGGACCGGAAGGAAGAAAGAAAGAAACAAACAAATAGAAAAGAATGAAGAAACAAGAGTTCAAAAAAATGAGGAGAGACTTAGGAACCTCCAGGACATCTTTAAATGTCCCAACATCTGAATTATAGGAGTACCAGAAGGGGAAGAGGAAGAGCAACAAGTGGAAAACTTATTTGAACAAATGATAAAGGAGAACTTCCCCAATCTGGCAAAGGAAATAGACTTCCAGGAAGTCCAGGAAGCTCAGAGAGTCCCAAAGAAGTTGGACCCAAGGAGGAACACACCAAGGCACATCATAATTCCATTAGCCAATTCAAATGAATGCTTCATTCAAATGAAGCGAAGAATTCTAGAAGCAGCAAGGGATAAGGGCACAGTCACCTACAAAGGAGTTCCCATCAGATTGTCAGCTGATTTCTCAAAAGAGACCTTCCAGGCAAGAAGGGGCTGGAAAGAAATATTCCAAGTCTCATGAAAGTCAAGGACCTACATCCAAGATTGCTCTATCCAGTGAAGCTGTCATTTAGAATGGAAGGGAAGATAAAGTGCTTCTCAAATAAGGTGAAGTTCAAGGAGTTCATCATCACCAAGCCCTTATTATATGAAATGTTAAAGGGATTTATTTAAGAAAAGGAAGATAAAAATATGACAGTAAAAAGACAGCAAAATCAGAGATATTAACAATCACACCTAAAACAAAAGCAAACTAAGCAAACAGCTAGAACAGGAGCAGAAACACAGAAATGGAGATTACATGGAAGGTTAGCAACAGGGGAGTGGGAGGAGGAGAGAGGGGGAAAAGGTACAGAGAATAAGTAGCATAGACGGTGGGTAGAAAATAGACAGGGGGAGGGCAAGAATAGTGTGGGAAAAGTAGAAGCTAAAGAACTTACGACACATGGACATGAACTAAAGTGGGAGAATGTGGGTGGGAGGGGGTGTGCAGGGTGGAGGGGAATGATGGGACAACTGTAATAGCATAATCAATAAAATATATTTTAAAAAGTGGAAAGAAATTTTAAAAATAAAAATAATAAAAAATAAAAAATGTTCTGAGGACAGCATTGTCTTTTTCTTCATTATATCTCCAGAACTATTTAAATTTATCCAATAAGGTTTGACTAACATTTAATAATTGAATTAATGCATTTGCTTTTTTATCCCATGCTCCAAACATCTTTTTGTTGACTTTCATTGGCATTTAATTCTTATATTTTTATGCAACTCTCTTTGAGTTGCACCTTGACTCTGCAGTTGTGTTAGAAGAACCACAGACCAGAGCAGTGATAGAGACACCCTTATATTCTTCTTTTCACAGATTCTAAAGTAGTCATTAAATGCTGATTGAATACTTTCTGATGAGTGAATATATTATGTATATATGCGAAACGTGATGCATGAATGGGTGCCTTATCATGATGAAACTGACAATCACCAGTTGCCCTTAGCTACAGCCTTCTGAATCATCCAAATAGTTTCCATGGGAGAATGTTCAATCTTAACACAAAATCTGATGCACATTCGCCGTTCTGCTTGCTCAGGTATTTTGAATGAGATGGTCACACAGTGCACATGCTCACTCAATAGTGTCTACCACCCACACTGACTAAGACAGTGAAGTCATCATGGTTCACTCATGTGCGTTCCAGTCTACTCTCCTTGGCTCCCAGATTACAGTGATGTAGCACAAACTGTTCTCATTAGATAAACAATGGCTGGACTTTTTCCAAACAGAGCTACTTGTATGCTTTGCAAGAGGGCCTACAGAGTATATTTATAGTAGACTTGTATCAAGAAAGTATCTTCTATAAAGTATAAGACCTTTCACCTGGGCATACCTAATTGTGTCTCCTAAAGATGTTATGTTTATACACAATATTTGGTGACTTATCTTATACTTTCTAATCTCCTGGGTGAATTATTTTCATCTTTTAAGTTCCATAAAGTGTCTCTGGGACACAACCTTGGACAATTCTATTCACTTTGATGCTCAGTATTAGTATTACAAAAAGATATCTAAAAATATTTCATCATTCTGGTAAATAAGAGTTCATTTGTCAGGCAGAAGTAAAATGTTTTATTTTTGGGAATCAATACATACAACAATGATTTTTTAATATGACAGATAGTTTTATTCCTTGACATGCACCTTTTGAAAGTGATTTACCTTTAGACAACACCATTATCTGATGTTTTGGTATTATGGTCCAGCAGAATTCTTGGAGCAAAACAGTGAGACAGGTTATTTGTGAAATGCTCTCAGAAGGCAGAGTCAATTTACAAGAAAACTCACATTTATATTTTTGTGGTATTTTGGCCATAGCTCGAGGTTGTGGGACTTCTCTGGTAGCCTTCTTTCCTGTGGGTTCCTGCAGAACTTGGTTTTGCATGTGCCAGGGCCTGTCGTTACTCCCTTAGGCTCAATCTCATTGTTTCCAACGTATTTATTCAGAAGGCTCTTGGGCACATCTCATAAAAAGCTGACCACAAAAATGAGCAGTTGCTGCTTAGAAAAATCCATGCATTGTTATATAATCCACATGACAGCACAAGTGTAAAATGCTATGAATATTCAGCTTCGACCACAGTTTTAACACTTGCAGAAAGCAAATGTATTGCAGGGGTATCCAGCTGTACGTTAGGAAAACTCCTGGAAGAAATGGAAACTTGTGAGCAGGGTCTGTTGCACTGAAATTTTATTGTGCCTGTTATATGCTGGGCTACCCGGGGGCAGGGATTTAGACCACATGAAGAGATAGTGTCAGTTTTCCACAAAGCCCTTGGTTGGTTCTGCCATAATCCAACATTCTGAGGTATTTAGCTCTGTGCTTATTATGGCATAGTATCCACTTCAAAATACAAACCTGAAAATTTCTGCTGTTGAGTCCTTTATAGAACTAACCTTTATCTCTCAGGGCACATACCAGCATACCTAGAAAAGCCATTTAAATGTGGCAGGAAAAATCAGCACAATAAAATGCATTAAACACTAAAATATCAATAATCCTCTGCTTTTGTTTACTTATAAAATCTCATACTATGAATACCTCTGTCTCTGTATTTATTCATAGTTTATATAATTTTATCAGATAGAAATATCTTTGGAGCCAATCAACAGGGAATGTTAGCTATATTAAAATAATCACTGGACTGTTTTGATGTTTTGTTTTACACAAATCTTAAGAAATTTGTAAAGGTAAATGTTAGTTGAGTGCTCTATTAAATGTTTTGGATTGTTACGCTTCCAATAAATGTATTTGCTTCCTGATTTAACACACATACTGGGCATCACAGAAGCAGGCTCTAGGTTAGGTGTTAGAAGTTCAAAGATGGAATGGTTGATGAGTTTAATAGTTGGAAAAAATACATATAAAATACCTACGTATATAAGGAGGTTCATTTGGATGTTCATTTGAGATTGAAAGATCAGTTCTGTTTAAAACCTGATTTTAAACAAAGGGTTGTCATTTAGTTAAATGTAAGAGAAGCACTTTGAGTACACAGATGCCTGTCCAGAAAGTATCCATCCGTGAATTATGAAAAATAGAGACATTTATTGAAGAATATAAGATACAGGAAACATTGTACATAGGACAATAACACCTTAGTCCCCTTCAAAGTAGGTACATTGGGACCTCACACAGTTCTCCCAATTGCTATCAGCTGCAATCTGAAATCACTTCCCTTTTAAAGGTGATTTCAGTTTTGGAAAAAGCCAGAAGTCACAGGGTGCCAAATATAGGCTGTAGTGGGGCTGAGTCACCTGGGTGATTTTATGTTTCAGCAAAAAACAGAGATGTGAGGCATGAGTGGGTGAGATGTGAGGCATGAGTGGGTGCATTGGCATGATGAAGCTGCCAATCACCAGTTGGCCATAGCCATGGCCTTCTGAATCACTTGAATAGCTTCCATGGAGGAATGTTCAAGGTTAATGCAACAAAATTTTTTTAAAGATTTTATTTATTTATTTTTAGAGAGAGGGGAACGGAGGGAGAAAGGGAGAGAAACATCACTGTGTGGTTGCCTCTCGTGTGCCCCCTCCTGGCAACCTGGCCTGCAACCCTGGCCTGTGCCCTGACTGGGAATTGAACTGGTGACCCTTTAATTTTCAGGCCAGCCACACCAGCCAGGGCAGGTTAATGCAAAATTTGATGCAAATTCTTTGTTCTACTTGCTCAGTCATTTTGAAAGTGTTGGCCACACAGTACACATACTCACTCTGTGGTGTCTACCTCCCCCATTTAGTACAGTGAAGTCATCATGGTTCATGCATGCACATTCCAGGCCACTCCCTTGGCTGCTAGGTTACATGGATGTGGTGCAAACCATTCTTGTTTTATTAACAGTGGTTGGACTTTTTCCGGATAGACCTCATATACCTGACACTTAGTAACCGATTGAAAAACATCACCTAATATTATATTCTTCTGTCTTATCTTCTGTTTGCAGATACTACAAATGTTCAACTTTATATGTAGGAGGTTGGTGCTATAGAATTATAGAACATTAGCCCTACAAAATAGTAACAGGTCAAAAGCCCACTACAGAAGGAATGAATACAAGTAACAAGATAACAAATATTAATAAAAGTAATGCTTACCAAGTGAAAATGCCAGTACTGTGCGAAGTTCTTTACATGCATGATTTCATTGGATGCTGACATCAACCGGCTGAGATAAATGCTATTATTGTCCCATTTTAGAGGTGAGAAAACCAATACTTAGAAAGAATGCATTATTTATTCAAGATTATAAATCTGGTAAATATTGTAACCAGGATGCAAACCCAGATCTGTGCTGCCTTAGCATTCGAAGTCTTATCTCTGTTGATATTTTGCTTCCTTCATCAGTGCTTACTAATTACTTCAAATATTAATATTTGTTCAATAAATGAATGCATAAGATAAAACCTAGGTAGAGGGTTCCTAATAGACATGTTCCCTCCTGATCACCAGTTTACTAAAGCCATGGAACGGTGTTGCTTTTATGTTTGTAAGACTCAGAGGGCAGACACAAATGGGCACTTCTTTCATGAAATGGCTTATTTTCTGAGGTGGACCTGATTCTCCTACTCACCCTTTATCTCCCCATTTAAATTTTACATTTTATTAATTATTTTATTTTATTTTTCATTTTTTTTTATTATTCAAGTACGGTTGTCTCCATTTTTAACAATACGAAAAAGATTAGGTTTAGTACAAGTAAATCATGCCCTACCCATTGATCAACTCTCAGGACTTTTTGATTTTTGAATATTTCTACGTTCACCTCCCTTACAATTGTCTACTGATTGTGTGGTTTGTCCACCCACCAAAAGGTACGAGAGAGGACTAATTACACTGACAACACAAATGATACTCCTGTTTCTATCAACTATGCTTCTCTAGACGTTTAACTAACTTTAAGTAACTGAAGGGAGAATTACCAGCCTCTGCAAACTTCCTTTGAAATGCAGGGCCGGCCTCTTGTCTCCAGTGTTGAGTGTCCTCGTTCATACCATTACATAAGCTCAAAGTAGGTGATCTTTGGCTAAACAAGGCTGGTACTGTTGCTTGTCTTCTTCTCGATCTGCAGGGATTTCCTTCGACTTCAGGAAGAATTCCAAATTCCTTAGAGAGAATTTTACTCCACCAAGCTGTCTCTGCTTATCTCTTCAGTTTCTCTTCTCACCCCCTCCCCAAAGGCATGGTCTAGTCCGGACGAAGGCTTCATGGTTCTTCTGGAGGGTTCTAACCTCCAGCCTTTTCTGTAGCCTGCATATCAAATTCCTGCTTCCTGGAAACATTTGCTTCCCTTTATATCCATTGGGAGTGGGTGATTCTTCAGGTTTGAGCTTAGAAACTACTCACTTTCAGAAGCCTTCCTTACTTGGACTGGGTTAAGCTAGCTCTTTTCCTCTGGGCTTACTCTCACTGTTCAAATACCTCTTTGAAGAACTATCTGTTACTCAGATTTCATCCCTGTGGTCTACCCTAGAGCCCAGCATCCAGCAATTGTTCAATAAGTATTTATAGAAGGAAGGGCATACTGATTGGGGCATTTGCTGAGTTACTTCTGGTGCAACATATACCTCTGCCTGAATTATCCTGATATTTTGAGATAAAACCTGTGTGTAGCTACATGCTCATACATGTTTACCTTGAGTGATGAGAGTTTTTACTATCCACCTTTCCTTATCTAAGTCTGCATAGATGAACCAGGCTCACTCAGAAGCCAGAGGACTCAGAGCAAATTTTAGCTTCGAGGTACTCAGACCACTTGTATTAGTTTTCTATGGCTATGTGACAAATGACCACAAACTCAGTGCCTTAACACAATACCCATCAATTAGCTCCCAGTTCTGTAGGCCAGCAGTCCAGCATGATGTGACTGGGTTTTCTGTCCAGGGAATGGCAAGGATGAAATTAAGATGACAGTTAGACTGAATTCTCATCTGCAGACTCCAGGAAAACATATCCTCTTCCCATCTCTTCTTGGCAGAATTCAGTTCCTTATGATGGTGGGACTTAAGTCCCTCTTTCCTTGCTGGCTGTCAGCTCCCAGCTTCTCCTGGCCTTTTGCATTCTTTGCTAGGTGGCCCCTTCCATCTTCGAGCTGGCAATGCAGCAGTAAATCATTTGCATGCGGTGAGCCTCCGACTTTCTTTTTCACTGCCAGCTGGAGAATGCTCTCTGCTTTTCAAGGGCTCAAGTGTTGAGGTCAAGCCCAGCCTTGTGCTTTCTTTATCTCAAGGTCAATGAATGTGAGACCTTAATCACATCTGGAAAACCCCTTCATAGTAGTAACTGTATTAGTATTTGCAGAAATGGATGTGTGTGTGCACCAGGGCCTGGAATCTTGGGGGCCGTTTCAGAATTTTGTTTATCACAGCAACGAATTATACCAGAAAAGTGAAAAACAAATAGAATGTCAATAACAAAACACAGTGATAAGAATTGGGTTTGGGTGAAGGAGACAAGCTCTAATTTTCGAAGGGTCATTTAGCTTCCTGATACCGCACTTGATAGTTTGCATTGTGAAACTTGTCCAATGCAAACATCAATAGGTGTGAATTAGAGGCTGTTGTTAGTTTCGGTTTTATGTTTCATGACATGTTCATGCCCCCCAACTGGCCCTGGACACGCCTTACCAAATTCCCCATCATTCTCCATCTTTGTCACTATTGCCATTGTCGTCATTTTTATCACTACCATTTGTTGAGCACTAATTCTGTTTCCATGTGCTACGTAACTTATGTCATCAATTCCTTCAGTAACTCTTACTTAGTTGTGACTGTGCCCGTTTCATACATTTTCTTAAGGTCATTTGGCACCTAAGTAGCCAAGGGTGTGGTTGTCTGATTTTAAAGTCCAGTTGCTTCATCTCAATGTTTTCTGTGTGTCTTATGAGAATGTGGGAAATCGGATTCATTCAGGAGCATGTGTTGGAAACACAAGGATTAGAACTCAGCACCTTGTACTTGCAAGCTCATCCTTCAGACCCTTCAGCGGTAGACTGAGTAACTAAAGACACATCCCACCCGCCTTCTGAGAAAGTGGCTTTTGTGGCAAATTACACACTCTGCATTTATTTCCTCTGTCATTCTTAGTTCATTGTGAACGAAGTGGCCAAATCATCTTAATAAAACTGGCCTCTAAATAATGACTTGTAAATTTGCATGAATCAGGATCATGTGTCCTAGAAGATTTTTTTTCTTTCTTTTTTAATTGAGTTTCACTTCAACATTCTCAGTAAAATGTAACAATAGGATGCTCTGTTTCAAGTTAGTCAGACCCAGCTGCTATGAAAATAATATGTTTGAGAAAATGGACTTGACATTTGATGGCCTTATGATTCTCCTGACAGGATATAATCAACTCATTAGGGAGAAACAGAAGCCTGCCTTGTACAGCCACGTATTTCTGGGCATGACCAGCGCTCCTCCGAGTGGGGTGGGTGAGATTTCAGGGACGACTGGGGCTTCGTGGCCTGGGGCCAGCAGTCGCAGTGACCGAATTTACTTTCTCTTCCTCTGTCCACCGCCCTGGATCCGATGAATGGGAAACATTACTTTCTTAAGCCAACAATTCCTCCCCCCCCTTCTTCTTTCTGTCCCCTACAGTCTAAATTTATAACAAGGACACAGATTTTAAAAGATTCTCCCAGCCTCCGTCCTCCTCGGAACAGCTGGGCCGGCTCTCTTGGGAAAGCGATTAGAAGCAGGAAGTGGCCATTGGCATTCCTGGTTTCGGTTCCCAGGCTCGTCCTGCAGTCTCTGTTGCGGGGCTCCGAAGGGCGCATCTCAGCCTCTTCGCTTAGCTCCCCACCGTGAAATTGCAGCTTCCAGCTCCCTGCTGCGTGGCCTGTGTTATTCCCCCGACAGATGGTACTGAGGAAGGGGAGGAGAACCATCGCTCCAGTCTAAATCTCAGCGTTTCAGGACTTAGGAAGCCAGCAGACTTCTTCAGGCCACTTTTCACATCTGCAAAGTGGGAGCAATAAGTGGCCATTTGAAAAGACACTGAGAGTCAAATGAGGTCACATATAGAAAACACCTAACAGGGTTTTGGTCATGTCCCTAAAATTCTGCAGTTGGATTTATTTGCCTGGAACTTTCTGCAGTTTCTTTAAGTCTTTCCATTCATTCAATCAGTCAGTAAATATGTGCTTGACATTATGTTTTTTTCAATACCTTATAATAAGATAATCATGTTAAACATTAAATTGAACCATTACCATGATGACGATTTATATGCACTTTATGATTTTCAGCTTACAAAGCATTTTATTAAGGCTATCTCACTTAATTGTTTTGATTCACTGCTTTATAACCTCTATCAGAAGAATTGTATCTTTTATATCATGGTTTCCTGAATATCTAGAATAGTTCTCAGTACATAGAAGGCATTCCTTAGAGATATGCTAGCTGAGTGAATTAAATGACTAACTAAATGTCCTTCCAATTCTTTTCCAGTGTCTATGCTTCACTTCTTCCTTTATACCTCCTATCAGGGACAGGAAATTACAGCTTGTAGGCCAAATACTGCCTGCTGCCTCCATTTGTAAATAAAGTTTTATTTAAACACAGCCATGCCCACCCACTACATGTTGTCTCTGGCTGCTTTTGCACTACAACAGCAGAGTTCAATAGTTGTTACAGAGACTGTACAGATAACAAGATGCAAAATGTTCACTACCTAACACTAAAAAAAGTTTAGAGACTTCTGCATTTACCAGACATAAAGTGGTATTTGCAAAGTGTAAACCTAATGAATTCACTATCCCTACCTTAAACCCTCAATGACTCTCAGTTATGAAGAAGCCTAGGATTCTTCTGCAATCAAGTGCATGTTTTCTGCAATCAAGTTCATGATCTAAGTCCTGTCAGTCTTTGCAGACTCATTTGCTCTCCTCTCCAACCACGCGTTCTTTGAGTCTGTCCAGGGTACCGGGCATTTGTATAAACCATCACCTGTGCTCAGAGCACAGTTCCTTCCCATTCCTGCTTGGTACCCTCCTCTCCTCTTTCTCGATTCACTTACATGACATTTCCTCTGGAATGCCTTCTCTGGAGTCTCCTAGCTAGGTGAGAGGAACTCCTGATTCGTGCTCTAGGTGCACCCTGCATTTTTTTCTGTTACATCACTGATAAGCGCTGTGCAAATGATAAAACCCCAATTCTTAGGCATTATTTGGTATGACCACATATGCTAAAAATCATGTAAGTTTACACTTTAAAATTTAATTCATGGTGTATAAATTATATCCCAACGATGTTCTTAAAGATCAACCCTGAGGAAGGGATGTTGTGATTCTGTGTTTTACAGATGAGGAAAATAAGGTCACGGAAAGCACATTCCGTGGAGCCAGGATTCCATTCAGACCCGGGCTGATTACAAGGCCCGCATTTTGCCGTCACACATCACCCCATCCTAGGAAATGAACGCCTGCATATCCATCATTGTTTAATGTCAGCAGCGAGGACCAGCAGAAGCCAGGATGGTAAGTGCTGCCCATGGAGGCAACCATAGTGTATCTCCTTGTCACACCGAACCCTGAGCACTCTGATGAAAAGCAAGGGGATGGATGAAGGAAGCTCAGAAAAGGAAAAATGATCCCTCAGTTGAGTGGGAGTGTTGCCAGTCTTCTTCATGAGGAGGTTCCAAGTGTGATGAGCCTGTGTTATATCCCCAGGTGAGTGATGAGGAACCAGAAGCTCAGAGAGGTTAACTGGTTTGCCCAAAGTCACACAGTTAGCAAGTGGGCAGGCATCATACATCAAAGAACGGTTCTGCAGTTTTCCCATTTTCTGTCTGCAGTAAATGGTATGAAAAAACAATCCCCTTGAGTGTGGTAAAATTTATGCACATTATTACAATGAACTACTTAATGAAAAAACAACTCCCAGCATTTTCTCATCTGCTAGGTTGTTTCTTGGAATAAGATACAGTACATCATAAATTTTATTTCTTTTTAGAAGAAGTATTCTTTTATAATTAATGTCACAAGGGGTGATGTTTCCAATGATACAAGTGACTATTTAAATATGTGAATAGATTTAAACTATTAGGAGGACAGTAGACACAGCTGGAATGTTCCATGACAGACCCTGTAACAATTCTCTTTATCAGAGATGTCCCACATTTACAATCTAATTGTTCTGTATTACTAAGGATATGTGCTTATAAATAGATTCTCACTAAATGTGAAGACTCACCCTTCAAGTATGAAGGCCTCAGATGTTCCTGGCACTTACTGTTCTGGCGCGATAGGCAAGGGAGTTGTGCATTCCGGGCAGGTCAGCCAGTGGACCATTCTGGTGGGCTGGCTGCCCCCGTGAGTGATATGAGAGAACGGATTTGGTGTCAGAAGTCTACAGATAGGATTTATGGTCTCAAGAGATATTACCGCACCTGTCAAAGTCCTCAGGAGAGGACCCAGAGCTTACAGAGGGCATTTTAACTTCTGATACTCAGTTGAGCCTGGCAGGTTCGGAGATGCAGGGTACTGTCTCTATTTTTTTTTAAAGATTTTATTTATAAAGCGGGGAAGGGAGGGAGAAAGAGAAGGAAACATCAAAGTGTGGTTGCTTCTTGAGCGCCCCCCTACTGGAGACCTTGCCTGCAACCCAGGCATGTGCCCTGACTGGGAATGGAACCGGCGAACTTTTGGTTTGCAGGCCAGCACTCACTCCACTGCGCCACACCAGCCAGGGCACAATCTCTACTTTATAGATGAGGAAACTGAAGGCCAATGAGGTTGTGTAGACTGGCCAGTCTTGCAGAAGTGTCAGTGGCGGAGTTGGCATTTGAACTCAAGTTCGTCTGAAGCTGAAGACAATGTCCTTAATGATGCCAACCCATGGCTTCCCCACTGCCCCCTGGATGCTATGGCCTCAGCATTGTCCTGGATACCAACACTCTGAACAGTGTCATCAATATGGGATGGAAAAACCTGGATCAGTATCCAGACCAGGAGCACATCTTCCATCTTGATATCTCAGGCCAACTTGTCTTTGAAGGAAACATCCTTGAAGAGGAAGAAAACAGACCCGGTCTTATCTCTGACACTAACTGTGTGTGACCCTGGGAAAGAAAGTCACTCCATCTCTCGGAGCTTTGATCACTTCATCTTGTGACATGGATGGACTAGTCTTCCCCAGCTAACATCACAGGATTATTGTGAGGACTAAACAGAGTCTCAGATGTGGAAGGGTTAACATGGGCTACACTTGATTCGTTCAGGACCATGACTCTGCACTGACTCAAAGATCCGAGGGGTGGTGATGGTCACTGCTCTGAACCTCCTCCGTACTTTGTTTCTGTGATGCTGTGCCCACGGCCCCTGCCCCATGGCCAGCATGCGGCAAGCGCTTTCGACCGTATCCCCAGTTGCAACGTTAGAGAACAGATATTCAACTGGCAGTATCAGAGGCTAGGAGACTAATTCTAGGACATTAGTCATTGACAATTCAAACTTCCCAGGTGGTTTTGCATTTAAATTCATCTTACGAAACAGGCATTTATAATCTGGAGTCTCATTTGTTTTATAGGCTTCATGGAGCTCATATAAAGTATTTGAAATTGCTTAAAAAAATGTGTGTGGGTATGTGTGTATATGCTGCCTTTTTCGGGGTGGAAGCTTCAGAGTTTCTATCAGACGTTTAAGAGACCCAGTGAACCGAGCAAGTTAACAATGTGTTCTAGGAGAGTCCAGTTGCAAGACCGTGCGACAGTCACCTAAATTAGAATCTCCAGGCACAGCTGTTGTGCCTCCCTCTTCACCAACATCTGATCGATCACGGAGCCTTACCTTCTCACGTCTCCCAGACTCTAATTTTTCCCCCACGCTCACTTTCGTAGTTGAGACCTTTTCGTCATCATGGCCAGGAGTATTGAAATGTTAGAAATAGTCGTCCTGCCTCCATTCTTGCTACCTCTGGGCCATCTTCAATCGTGTCACAGTGACCTTTCTGAAACACACATGTAACCTGTCACTCCCCTGCTTCAAATGGCTCCCTAGGCTCTTCCATGCAAAGCCCAACCTCTTTATGCTCTACCATGGCCTTCAAGGACCCCCGACTGCCTGGCTCCATGACGACTTCTTAGCCATGCTTATCTCTTCTCCATTCTATGGACCCCATGAACTCTGTTTTGGGGGCTCTCGCACTGTTAGACTTTGATTTTGCCGTTTCCTCTGTCTGGAATACTCGCTCGGCTCTCCAGCTAACAAATGCCTTCTCAGTCTTCAAGGCCTAACATCACCGTGTCACCTCCACTGGGAAGCCTTCTCTTCATCCCCATAACTTCCCCTCTTGAGTAGTGAGTGACTCCGTCCTTTAGGATGCTCCAAATCTCATGTCTTCCCTGATTGTTTCTGTCAAATTGTATTTCCTCAATTGTGTGGACATCTCCTTCCCCTCCTGCGTTCTCACCTTCATATTGTCAGAGGTAACCAGGAGGACCAAGACCAATTTGTTCGTTGAATAGAAAATAAATAACTTAACAATTAATGTTGATGAAGTGAGCAGACAATAGAAAGTGGGACCTGGAGTCAGCGTGAAGTTTTCACCAGGCTTGACAAATTGCAACTCAGAGTGGCTACTGCTCTGACCCATGAAATGGGAATAGGTCGATAACCATGTATTGGAAAGAATTGGGTGGGTCAGTGGGTACAAACTAGCATTGAGTCAGGAGTAAGGAACCTTAGACTTTAATATTAGCCCTGCTAACAACTCCTTATATGGCTTTGGCCAAATCTTGTGCTTGTCTAAGTGTCTCGATGTTCTTAGCAAGACAATGTTGAACCAGACAATTTCTCCAATCATTTCTAGCATGAACATTTTATGAGTCTAAGAAAACAAACCACAACCCCACATTCTGGGCTGGTTGGTTTTCTGACCCTGTTTGGCAAAGACAAGTGGAGCTATGACAACTACCACACCTCAGTGATAAAATATATCTTTCTGTGCTAGAGCCTTTAGTCAGGCGGGTAGTGGGAAGTTACATGGTGGTGGTATTGATCTGGGATTCTGTAAAGATACCTCAATTGTGTGAAACTCTGGAATTTGTGTCTAATTTCCCAGAAGAGTTTTTTTATGAGACTCTCCTGAGTCAAAGATCCCCTGCCCTACAAGATCATCCAGCATCATGACTCAAGCCTGGTAAGTTAATAGGAGGGTCAAGAAGCCAAAAGGCCATGTCAGGAATCAGGAACTTAAATCTGGACCAAACCCCGAATCTGGCTGAGGTCCTGGGAACATAGCATGAATCAATATTCTTCCCTGAAAGGCAATGGGCAGAAAGAAACTTTTATTTATGTATGGTAGACTATTTCTCTCATGACCAAAAAACATTTTGATAGTGAGAAGGATACTAACCCTGTTTCAACTTGCTGTGTCAGTTCCCTTTGGATCCTCATATAATCTCATGCCTCAGTTTCCCCATCTGTATAATGGGAACAGCCTTCCTTTTATTTCTCAGTGTTGTTGGAAGAAACAGATGGGTCTTCATATGTGAAAGCACTATTGTAGGTGGTAAAATGACAATATCCTTGAAGGGGTTGGTGATACTGAGGGGAAAAATCAAAGAAAATCATATCCTCTCTCTAATTCTTGGCTCATTATATTCCTAAATCTGATGGCTGGCTTCTTTTCCAAAGGTGATCAATTTAGAACTTAAACTTGAGGTGCTTAATCTCTAAAGAAAGAGACAAGTGGTAGAACCCACCACTATGTAAACTTGAAGTTATAGTGATTACTAAACATCAACACTTAGTAGTGAGTGGTACAGTCCATGAACAAGTAAATTTTTCTCTCCACCAGACATCCTCCCAAAGCTTCACCTGGTATGATTACTTTTCTTCCAGTCATGATGCCTGTATTAGTTTGCTAGAGCTGCCATAACAAATTATCTCAAACTAAATGACTTGAACAACAGAGCTTCATTGACTCACAGTTCAGGAGGCTGGAAGTCTAAGATCAGGTGTTGTCAGGGCCAGGTGACCTCTGAAGGTGATAGGGAAAAATCTACCAAAAGCCCCTCTCCTAGTTCCTAGTTCTTATGCTAGTTCCTTGGTTTGTGACAGCATGACTCCAGTCTTCACATGGTGTTCTTCTTCTTGGATGTGTACTTGAGACCAAATTTCCCTTTTTATAAGGAATCTAGTCATGTTGGATCAGGAGCTCCCTTCCTCAATATGCCCTCATCTTAACTACTTACATCTGCAATGACCCTATCACCAGATAATATCACATTCCGAGGTGCTGGCAGTTAGGACTTCAACATATGAATCTGGGGGAGGGAGACACACTTCAATCCAAAATACCACTATTTTTTTTATCTTTCCCCTTTGGACAGTTTCTCTTCTCTGCTTCCCACCAATATGGTTGTAGCCTCTCTTTTACTCCTTTGATCTACCTCCCTGTTTTACTTACCCTCTCTGGCCTTGGGCTTACAGAATAAGTTCATTGAAATTTATATTAAGTAGGATGGGCAATGGGTAATGTGTCCTATAAAAGGAGAGAGAAAGAGAATTAAGAGTTATTCGCAGTGGACTGGCTTCAGGATGGAGGATACCTTATTAGCAGCATTGACTTCCTACCAGGAAATATCCGATGATTTAAATACAATAGAAGTGTCTCCAGTCTTTCTCCATCTTGATTTACATGGCTCTCTTCTATCATTCTACTTTAGGCAGGGAGAGAAGGCTACACAACATTTCTTGCAACAGCTCCATTACTTTATATTATCTTCCAACATCTGGGGACATGAGGAAGAGACTCAATACTATGCATTCATTTCAACCTAGGTCAATGGATTTTCAACCAGGGTTGATTTTATTCTCCAGAGGACATTTGGCTAACCGGACCAATTCTGACCATCTCAATTGAGGAAAGATTGCATCCAGTGAGTATAGGCCAGGGATACTGCTAAACATTCTCCATTGTACAAGGCAGTCCCGCACAACAAAGAACTATCTGTCCCAAAAGTCAATAGTGACAAGATTGAGAAACCCTGGCTTACGTATATAATCTTGCCTTTTAGAGTGCCTCTGAGCAAGAGTTCCAAATGCCTCTCTATTTAGATGGGATCTTCTAAATCCTTTCGGTACTATCAATCCACGCTTGCAGAGATCACTGAGAAACAATCCTCAGGACTCAGATTGACTTGGTATCTACTGCCATGGGTGCTTACTCTCTATTGTTTCCATTTACAAAAGATGGACACAGAACTAGTCCATCTCTAGGTCCCTTTTAGTTCTTGAAGTCAAGGAATTTAGACATAATGCTACTTTCTATTATTATAGTTTAAAAATCCAATGATGTCATTATTATCTTTCTACAAATAGATCTGTAGTATTTGATCATCTTTAGGGGTGACATTGTCAATAGTCTCACTGTGCAAATATGACACTTTGTAAGTTATATATTCAGTACTATGAAGATCAGTTCAGACAACAAAAGATATACCTGGTGTAAAGTGACTCAGTTATATTTAAGTAAATTCTTTTGGCCCAGATGAGATTGGCTTAAAGGAGGAACTGGTTTTTTTCCAGAATACTACATTGAAACATTAATATCTAAATTGGTAACCTGGCTATTCAAAGATGAAGTAATAATCATGAGGCTGACACAAAGTCACCTTTCAATATCTGTTTCCTTTTCTTTATCTTCTCTATAATTTGAAATATTTGATGGGCCTGGTTGAATAAAGGCAAGAGATGTGATAGTTCTTAGACACCCACATGTCCATAAAAAGCACTCAATCTCATCTTATTTTATTCCCCGGTGACCCTCCACAGTGGTAGTTCAAACCCTTATTTTACAGATACGAAAACTGGCTCAAATACGTTGTGTAATGCTCAAAATCCAAGATCGGACCTGGACTCCTCCTTGCACCATACTGAGGATGCTTCCTGGTATGCCATGTTGTTTCAATTAAGACGAGAAAATCTAAATTATCATTAGTCTCAAAAAAAGTAATTACATTCCTTTTTGTATTTGTCCATTACCCAGAATCTGACTTTAGGAAAGACTGTAGAAACAGCTAGTAGATCCATCTGCATAATTAGCCTGATGTAATTTTTAATCATTTACTCCTCTTTAAATTGTTACTTTTATTATATTTAAGAGTAGTTTTGTCTTTTAAACAGCACAGACTTAAAATTAACTTCTACAGACTTGTATTACAATTCCAGCTTTGGCACGTATTACAATAATACTAGCCTTATTGTTAAAGTTAAAAAAAAAAAAAAAGAAAATCATTTGAAAGTACCTAACACAGGGCTTGACATATGGAAAGTTCTCCATGAATGTTTAAATGGGCTATAAAAATAGTAAAGAATTTTAAAAAAATAATGAGTTTTCATTTTGTTAAAAAAAAAAGTGAGACTCAATCTCCTTCTCATCATATTAATCTTACTGATTTAGGTGGCCATGATCTTTACGGCACGAGGTAATTCGAGAGTCTGTAGAATACAAGGTTCCATGGAAATTTCCAGTGTCCTAAAACTTCATAGGGTTGCAACTTAAAAAATATGAAACCACTTGGAATGGATGGAAAGTTCCTCTGAAATCTAGTATCTTTTTTTTCATTTATGAATTCGTTTGCTTTAAGCCAAGTGCCAACTGTATGCCTGGAATGCTATTTCTGTCCCCCTCTGTCTACTTGAAGCATGATATTCTTTAGAAGCTTTTTGAATTTTAGTACCTTTTAAATTTATAATCTCTTTGTTTGATCTATCATTTATAGTGTCTAAAATGCTCATTTAATCATGTCTGTCATGGATTATTACTTTAATATTTCATGCATTTATCCACTCACTTTTTATCTAAAAGATATTTATTGAATACTTAATTGTGCAGAATGCTGTTAAGGCAGAAAAAAAGGGTGAATTAGGAATGATACCTACTTGTGTGGCTATTATTTTTGTCCACCCAGTTTGGAACATCTGTAGCCATTTTGTAACCACAACAGATGTTAGCTTGAAGAAGCCAGCACGCAAGGGAGACCAAGCCAAGAGAACCATAGAGAAATGCAACCAAAGCCATTGTATTACACCCACTCTGAAAACTGCCTTCTCTCTGGATGTCTGTTCTCATGGTCTTCACGAACTATTTCCAGGTCATGTCAGGTAAGTTCTGTGTGATTTTCTATTATTTGCCGCCCAAGGTATTTTAATTGATATACCTATGCTTCTCTTTTATGTGAGACCCTAAGTTCCTGAAGAATAGAAAATGGTTGATAGGTTCTGACATTGATAGACAGAGTTTGGAACCTATGATGGGTACCCAGAATTTGAACCCAGATACTTCTGGTTCTATAGACCAGAATAACACAGAGCATTAAAAATAATGATTCTTAGTGTTTTTAATTAAGATTGGGTACATTTCAATGACTGATACAAGGCGTTGTCACATGTATATGCTTCTGTGTGCAACAAAAAAAATGTTTACATGTAATTTCAGGGTTTTTAAGCCCTTTGAAGCCATTCACCCATGGAAGGACCACTGCGGAGTTCCCCATTCTACATGATGACTCCTGTCTAGAAATTTTCCCACTTCCCACACTCTTCTTCACAACTCAGCTAATGTGAAAAGTGACCTTTCCAATCTGTGTAAAAAAAGCTCTTGTTTTTAACTTGCTAGTCAATGTCAACACTATCTACATACATTCTATGCTATTAATTTGAGAGAAATTCTATTAATTTAGTGTCCATACTAATAAACTAATTTTTAGTAAAGGAAGATAATTTTCAAAATTTGAAATGGCCATAATTTCACACGTACTTTATTTTTCATGAATTCTAATGTATTACTGGTAACGCCATAGCAATGAGTATTTGTATCGTGGGTTTCAGTCTTCAGAGCTTCTGCGTCTAATTTATTCCAACTCAACAACCTTGTGAGGTAGAAAGAGTGGACATTTGTTGATTTGCGGCTGTCCAGTACCTATTAACTTGAAGGTGCTAACTAACCCCCGTTTTGTTCATGCTCAGTGGGACTATAAATCAATGTCCACTCTTCCCCTAATAGAGGACTAGAGTCCCCTTGAGACTGGGGTGAGCTCCTCCCTCCAGACTCTTTCTCTTGACCACCTCAAAGACAACAATGGGTTTGTGATCTACAACAACTTTGCATGTTGTGCCAAGTGACTGATGGCAGGAAGAATGGGCTGAATCCATCGTTCCTGGTGTGGCACTCTGAGGACATGGTAGAATGCTTTTGTTGCCTTGATGCTATCCCAATTGTTGTGTTATTTTTAAGCCTGAACACTAGCCTATTAATTTACTTTGTGAGGTCTTTGACAACATTCCAATAACTTCCCTTTTTGCTTACGTTAACTAGATACAAACTGGGTTGCTGCCAAGGAAGAACTCTATCAATGGAGCAAACATAGTGGCCTTTTAAGTCTCTATATTATATACGAAAAGGCAGAGTTGAAATTAAACAATAAAAAGTGAAGCTATGCTTTCAATTTAAGACTCAGGGTGCACTGCTATTTCTATTGCTCTTTTAGGTAACTTATTATTTCTTATATCATTTGAGTAATCCTGATGTGAAAGCAAGGATTGAATGTAATTTTACCTTGAGCCTCCCATCAGCTAAAATTATCTTCAGCTGAATTCGCAAAAAAACTTTAAAGTAAACCTGTTTTAAACAAGATCATTTACCCCCTCTTTCTTAGATAAACTAAATCCAAAGGTAAGGGCTGGTTTAGCAGATGTGAAAAGTTGTCAGGAAGGGCCACAGCTTTTTCTAGCTAATCTTTTAAATAATCTTAGGATGTGACTTTTGTCCTCATGATCCAAGATAGCCTATATATCCTGTGTATTTCCAGGTCTAGGATCAATGAGAGAATTGAAGCAGGGTATCCCATATCTTTTAAAAAGATTCACTTGCAATACCATTCAGCATTTGTGTTTATATTTCATTGTCCAGAACTGAGTGATATTATATTCCTAGCTGCAAGGGAGTCCTAGAAAAAATATTTTTAAAGCTGGATAAAAATATGCCCAAATACAAATTAAAGGCATTTGAACACTTTTAAAGTTTAATTTTAATTTTCATTGAATATATATATATATATATCTCCCGATGAATTTTCTCAGACTAAATCCATCTGTGTAAGGAATACCTAGAACATTAAACAGAACATTAGCAGAATGAAATTTTAATAAAGAGAAAGGAGAAAATAGAAACTAAGTTGGTGGCAACTTAGTCTTTGCCACAACCCCTAACCACACTGAACCACAGTAATTTGTTGAGTATTTGACTTAAGTGATCATTTCTTCTAACTGAATCACAATCCAATGAGTATTTTCATCATTGCATTTCCAATGGCAAGCTCAGTGACCATCACAGAAAAGATAACTCAGTAAATGTATGCTGAATAATTGATTAAACAAATGAACTTCTTAAACTCAACCAAAGCTGAAATATTAAATCAACCAATTTGTACCTGAATGGACAGGAAACATTTCTTAGGAAGTTTGAACTCACACAGGAAAGGAAGGTCAAAAGTGATATCAAAGTTGAGCTAAAGGATATTTCCCTGTGGTTCCTACTGAGTAATTAGTTTCTAGGTTTATATACATTGTCTCATTTAATTTGCACAGCAAGTTAGATACTTTTATCCATGTTGAAAACTAAGGCTCAGAGGGATTAAGTTGCTTGTCCAGAGTTGCCTGATTAGTAACATTTTCTTATAATGAAATTCCTGTTCCTGTGTCACTTGTCTATGTAAAAATTTTGTCTCTTCATTTTGCCTTCTTCCTGTGAGGACCATCTCCGGGTGCTGTCTCTCTAGGTCCATTTCTTTTCCCTCTGTTCCCCTCCCCCAAATCTCTTTATATCCTAGGTCTTTTTTAATTGAATTTATTGGGGTGACATTAGTTAATAAGGTTATATAGGTTTCAAGTATACATTTGTATACATTTCAAGTATACAGATACATGATCTGTGTATTACACTGTGTGCTCACCACCCAGAGTCAAATCATCCTGTCACCATATATTTGACCTTTATTACCCCCCACCCCCTCCCTCTGGTAACCACCATAGTATTGTCTGTGTCCATGAGTTTTTATTTGTTTGTTTTTCTTGTTTTGTTCATTTGTGGCTTTCTGCTTTGTATCCCACATATGAGTAAAACATATGTTTCTTGTCTTTTTCTGTCTGACTTATTTTGCTTAGTATGATAGTCTCAAGACCCATCCCTGTTGTCGATATTTCATCTTTTCTTATGGCTGAGTAGTATCTTGGGTCTTTTCATGCACTCTTTCTGATCTCCATTTCACCTCTCCACACATACACACACCATTTCACTCTGCCAACTTACTTGGTCGTTTGTAGCCCTACCTTGGGTCACCTGTCATCAAAACAGTCCTAAGCTTTATTGTGATGAGAGCTTTCTTGCTTAATGACCTGGGTGATAAACTTGATAGGACCCTATCTTGTCCACTTTTTCACACTCAAACACAGATCAGCCTCCTATCAATACCTCCTAGATGATGGAATGGAGGCACGAATAGAGTAGCAGAGCTAACGATGCAAACAAAGCCAGTTTGGGGGCAATTCCAACGCTTGGTTGTCTAACCCTATGATGCATAATGTCACTTCAGAGCCCCTTCTCAGCAAGAGAGAGACCCGTCAGAAGGCATAGAATGCAACATGGGCTCTGTCTTCCCCAGAACTGCAGTTAGTGACCTGGATTTGCCACAGAATGCGATTTTACCCCTGTGCTGTGGAACCTTTCACACTGTATCTCTCATCTTGATACGAATTGCCATAAAACATTTTGTGTGTGTGTGTGTGTGTGTGTGTGTGTGTAACTTTTATCATGCTGCTTCCTTTCCATTACATTCCACTTACAAGTGCTCCTTTTTGAGGCACTAGTACCCTCATGGTTACTGGTGAGGCTGGTCAGGCCTGATGGGGCGTGTCACCATAGAGCATCAATTGCTTTATCAACCCTGTGGACCAGTGATCTGGACACGGCTGTGTGTCCTGTGGGGCAAGTGCAGGGCTAGCGCCCCTGCCCTCTGAGGCATTTTCCATCCTCAGCTCTTTAGATTCTGTGAGCTGCGTAGGCTGGGGTTTGATTTGATGTTAAGAGTAGGTGAACTCAATAAATAAAAGCAATTTTCCACTCTTACTGTTTCGTTTAAAACACAACCCCGGCCCAGACATGGCAGAGGCCATTGATCGCGCACGCAAAGCTGTGGCTGCGGTAGCCAAACAGTGTGATATACGTGTTCTGTCTTGGCTTTTATAGGGCAGCTGTTTCTCAGAGGATCAAGCTCAGGTGTCGAGAGTGTGAATTACGAGGCCTAATCAACTTGGTCATGCTCTGTGGCCTGGGAGAAGCCGCAGCATTTCCCTTCTCTGCTTGGAGAGTGCGCTTTGGCAGACCACGGAGCGATTAGCCAGTCTTTGAAATGGATCCCTGTAAACGCAGTGAGTCCTTGGAGGGTCACCATGACAGGTTACGGTGGGAGGGGAGTCCCCGCAGCAACTGCCTTAGCTCTGGCTCGACGGTCTGCAGAACAATGGGAAACTGACTGTAAGAGAAAGGAGAGAAAACTTCCAGACAGATGAGAGATTGGGCCCATCACAGCTGTCTGTCCCTATAAGGTGTCACCAACCTGTGGAAGAGATTGCACAGCCTGAAGACTGAAGGTTAAAAGAGATCACGCTATTTACTTTGAAAAGTCGACTGTTTCTCTGATTGTCATGTTGAGTTTTTCAGGCCCAACTTGATGTTTGTGTAAAGGATGTGAGGATCCCTGAAACGGCTGAGAGAGACCAGAACTACCCCTCCTGTCTAAATGAGACCTTGAGCCAATGTGAAGTAAAAACTCGGTCCTTGGTGTGATTATTTGTCCCTTGTACGTTTTTAAAATTTATTGAGATAAAATTCATTTAACATAAAATTAACCATTTTAAGGTGAACGATTCAGTGGTATTTAGTACAGTCACATTGTTGAGCAACCACCCTTTCTATCTAGTTGCAGAATATTTTCATCACTCTAAGAGAAAGCTCTAAAGCCATTAAGCAGTTATTCCCCAATTCCCCAACCCCGCAGCCTCTGGAAACGTCCAATCTGCTTTCTGTTTCTATGGATTCACCTATTCTGAATATTTTATGTAAATACAATCATACAACATATGGCCTTCTGTGCCTGATTTCCTCCCTTGTACACATTTAGGGAAACAATATTAAATTAGATGGCTTCAAATCAGGTGAAAACATAACTTAGTTCCGTAACTCTGGTTCCAGAAAGCCACAAATGATCCTTTTTTGATATGGGTCCTGAAAATATGAAACAAAAACCACTGATAAACAATAAAATGTTATTTTTCTTAATGTATAGTACCATCATCTACCCAACGTCCAAGCTCCAAACTTAGATATCAGCCTTGATTCCTCCCTTCCCTTCAGCTCCAGTGTTTAGTCAACTACCAATTCTTCTTTCCAAATCCTTAAAGATTCGTAAATGTATGAATGTTTCCCTAACACACCGCCATTTTTTTTAATTTCGAGATTATTATTTCCTTTCTGGGTAAGCAAAATAGCCTTTCAGTAGGTTTCTTGACCCCCTCTAGCCCACTGTCCAAGCAACTTTTGGTGTACCCTTTGAACACACACATTATTGCCTTATTCAAATCCTTCCAGCTTTTTGCTGCCTTCAAAATAAATCTGAACTTGTGTAACCTGACAGGCATTTAACTCCGTAGAGTTATCCCCTCCTCACTCTCGGTCGTTCACAGCTACCCTGCCGTATCCCATCTGTTCTGAATTTCTTTTAGGACTGCACTCTGCTTTGTGTCCTCCACAGGGTTCCATTCCGACTCCTTCCATTCCTGGGAGGGCCCCGCCCCTCACCCCTCCTCACTCATATGTCCCTACATTTTATTTTAGGACTTAACTTAGATGCTGCTGCTTCCAGGAAGTCTTTCCTTCACCTGCCATCTCTCCAACACCTACCTGCAGTTGTCACTCTTCTTAGATCGCCTTCACACCCTGAAATCAGGCTTTCAATGGCCTGTTTTGGTGCCTGTCTCTTCCCCGAACTGTACAACGTTTGAAAGGGAGGGATCATGGCTCATTTACTGTTGGTTCCCCAGTGCCTTATTTAAGACGTGGTACTACTTATTAATGGATCACAGGATATTGGGAAATTCAATTGGCTAACTGACTGGTCCTGAGAGGCCAGGCACCAAAGGTTTACTGTATAAGGCCACAACATATTATATGGGTCTTGATCAGCTCTTCTAGGGTTAAAGACTAAATGTCAGAAAGTTCTTGCTCAGCTGTGCTGGAAGAAGTGGAGCCTGAGTAGTAATAGTTTGGGTCATTGTTTCCATTGAGACTGTTGTCTCCCCTAAATCTGGCCCTGCGCACACATGCAATTATCGTTCCTCCTTGTGAACATTTTATGAGGCTTAAGAGTTGATTTAGTCACATTCTGGACTGGCTTCCTGACCTCAGTTTATGAAATGGAAGAAAAGAACTGAATGCAACAGCCCTGAAGGAAACTTACCCAATGAAACCCGTCTTGGGCTGGCAGTTGAATGTGTCTGTGTGGTCACTGAATCAACTATCCTTGAGCTGGGGTTTGGAAGCCATCTTAATGGACAGACTGATTGGTTTTGCTGGCCACCCAATAACCTCAAACATTTGTTGAATCTGTTTTCACAAACGTTTCCCCCCATGCAGAGTTGGTCACTCCCATGTATGCTAATACAACACATGATGTAGATTACTGCCATCCTATTAGCACCACTGTATGTAGTCATTTGGGAACATATTCGTCTTTCTGTGAGGGTAGGGGGTGCTTCTCAAACTCTTCTTTCTATCTGTTGCATGTACCACTGAACACTGTGCAGATCAAGTACTTCAACTGATATCTTTAATCACATCGAATAGTCAGTTATTCCACAAGAGTGAAATTGTGTAGGATTCTTCTCCTTTCTCTAGGATTACTATGGCTGCACAGGATTCTCTGCATTATTGTTGGTATATTAATAAATTCACCTTGCTCCATAAGAGTAACAGTATTACTGATCATATACTATCTTCCAAAATCTGAGAGTTTAATTGTGATCCTCTATCAAAGATGACCTTGGGAACCAATAGTCATGGTTCTCTACCTGCTAGTATTCTGTATTCTCAATACCCCACTAGGAAGTATATGTTATTATGAACCAGTCATTGCAAAACATACATTTATTGTGGAATTATATGAGTCTCATATATTAAGTCCAGTTGAGACTGATAAAGATGGTTGTAGTAAAATCAAGGACTGTCCACCACAGCAATGACCAGTATTCCAGGTGCCTGGCTCACTTGACCACAGTCAGGCCTGGAATCTAGGGACCTCCTTTGTAGGGGACATGGTCTTGGCTCAGTTATGCCTCTTGGTAAGGGCCATTTTTTGGTCTAAGTGACCTCATTTTCTTGGAAAAGATAAAGATACCTCTCAGTTTGGGGTTCTACACTTGAAAGAAAAGGAGCTTTATTCTCCCCATGGGAATCTGAGAATGTCAATCAAAGGATTTTGCACCCAGTCGGTTCAAAGGAAGGAGAAAATTTCCCCACATTCTTTGACTCTCTTTCCCAAAGGATGAGTCCAGGTATTGGAGTGAGTCATAAATAAAAAATCCTCAGAGGTGTCATACTTTTTTCTAAGTGTTGTGCTTCCATGTAAAATTTTTTTTCCTGAGAAATTAAAGTAGAGATAAGAGAAGTAGTGATGGTTTTAAAAGGGGAGAGAGTTCTAAGACACAAGCAGCAGTGGAAGAAGGCCTAGTCATAAAGTCATGACACTGTATAACCTCCTGGAGACTTAGTTTTTTCAGCAAATGCAGAAAGTAGCATACCTGACTTTCTCCTAAAGGCTCAGAATGAGAAATAGAAATGCTGTTTACTAAAATGTGCATTATTATTTTTATGTATTTTTGCATTCATTTAAAATGATAAACTTGTGTAAGACAGCTCACAAAGGAACTAATTCAATTATTTCGAGGTGCACTTATCCTAAAGGGACCATAACATCTGCCCAGGTAGGGAGAACATTTCAGAGCTCTCAGTTTATTGAGCTTCTTGACCCTGATTATGATAGGTTGTCTGACCAAAGAAGTGCCTGAGGAGGAGTGTTATGGACTGAATGTTTGTGTCTCCCCAAAATTCATGTGTAGAAATCGTGGCCCTCAATGTTTTTAGAAGTGGATTGGGCCCTGAGGGTGGAGCCCTCATGAATGGGATCAGTGCCCTAATAAGTGACCCCAGAGAGTTCCCTCATTCCTTCTGCACTGTGAAACACAGCAGAAGATGCTGTCTATAAACCAGGAAGCAGAGCCCTCACCAGACAGTGCGTCTGCCAGGATGTTTGGCACCTTGATCTTGGATTTCCCAGCCTCCAGAACTATGAGAAATTTCTGTTTTTTATAAGCTACTCAGTCTATGATTTTTTGTTACAGCAGCCAAAACAGTGTGACAAGGAGCTAGTGCTGCTTTCTTCCTCCCCCTTCTTAATTCCAGATAGGCAACAATAAAAAAAAATCCATGCCATGTTAATGGGTTTTGTCATTTTTATCTTTGTCAATTTCATACAAGCAATGACTATTCATTTACATTACCGATAGCTCTTTCATCTTTGGGAATTGAGACTCTATATGTATCTCCGTACCTTATTTTCTTCATTCATAAGATTGGGCCAATAATTGCCATTTTTCTTACCTTAAATGGAAGGTGTGAGGTCACCATAGTAAACATGCTTTGAAAAGTGGAAAGCAGTAATTCAGTGTGAATTATTTCTCTTTACTGACTTTCCAGTGATGGGACCAATGCTCTCTCTTAAGTAAATCAATCAGTTTTCTTCCAGATATATAGACCAGTGAAGAACATTTGAGTTACAATAGACGTATAGCAGGTTTCTTAACTTGGCAGTACTAACCTTTTGAGCTGTGTAAATCTCTGCTCTAGAGGCTCGGTGTGTTTTAGGTTGTTAGTGACACCTCTGGCCTCTACCCACTAGAGGCCAGTAGCAATGTGTCCTCTCTAAGTTGTGAAAACCAAAAATGTCTCCAGACGTTGGTAAGTCTACTGTAGGGACAAAATTGTTCTTGCTAAGCCATTCTTAACCCAAGAATATTTCTTCCATTGAAAGAATGAGAAAATCAATGAGCGGATGAATGAATCAATGAACAGAGAGGAAAAAGACTTGAGAGCGTTGTTGCAATTCATCAGACTAACAAAGTCTCTTAGAGTCTTTCTTTTTTAATATTCTAAATGAGGAACAAAAGTAGAAAAATATGGATATAGGAAAAATGCATACAGATGTGTGTCTGCTTTTCATCTCTGTGTGCATGTACACTGCACCCACCCCACACATAGCTGACCTGCAATTTCAGGGATCTCAATATCCCTAATGACAACATTAGGAACATAGCTTGAGATACTAACATAGCATACAAATCAGCTGTTAACTATCTGCTGTTTCATTAAGTCACTTACATAACAACTACGTATTGATCACCTACTAGATACCAAGGTCTGTGACAGGCATAGGCTAGTGGATTTAAACATAAGAATAGTTATCTATAATATGAGGTAATACAGTACATGCTACCGTAATGGAATTAGGAGTATATTGCTGTGAGAATACAGACTTTCTCTCAGAGTTTGGGCAGTTTTGGAAGGATCCTCTGAGGAATTTGAGAAGCATCCCACAATTAATCACTTGTACAAGTTTTCCCAGCTGTGTGTACCTCCTAAGCAATCAATCACTTGTTTATGTTATTCTATAATTTTTATTCTATGCAGATGGTTCTCTTTGAGGATGGGAATGAGCTTTGTGTGTTAAGAAGTAGCAGGAAGGCATTGTTCTTGGGGTGCCGCAATCTATGACAATGAACAAAATAAACACAGTCCTTGCCCTCCAGAACTTATAGTCTGTAAAGCACAATTCTAGGCTTTTTCCTCCACTCACTTCATGTGCATCCTTAGGTAAGGATCTTTATCTCTCTAAACCTCTGTTTTTCCCAGGTGTAATCTTAGGAAGTAGAATAGGATGATCTCAATGTGTCAGCATCTGACCTTCTATTATTCCATATTTCTTATATCCCTGCAGAGTTTAAATCACTAAGTACATAACAAAAAGTCAATTCTGATTTGGTTTGAGGAAATGTAATGAACGGAAAACTCATTCTATTATAAGCCCCAGTTCTGAGACATGGCGCCATCCACTTGGGTGACTAGATGTATCCATTGGAAAGTAAGGTTGCTTAGAGGAAATGAGAAATAAAAGTGTGGAATGTCAGGTTCTGAAAATACTTATTATGTTAGTGCTGAGGCTCACATCTGGGAGCATTATTGTAGTCTTACAAGATTCCTTTCCTGTGTAGGATGTGTAACTAAAAGTTCTTTATCCCATGGATATGAACCAAAGCTATCACCCTCATAGATGATTTATAGCTAACCTATTTTTCTACCTGCATAAGATTTGATTATTTCTTTCTCCGGTGACAACTTAATTACCACTAATAGTAATATAAGTAATCCATAATAGTTATATAAATCATAGTTATAATTCTTGATCTAGATACTGTATGAATTCTCAAGCTCTTTCATAATAGGCAAGGGTCATTATTCTGTTTTATAGATAGGAAACTGAAGTTCAGAGAAGTTAATTAACTCACCTGAATTCTCATAGGTAAGGTGCAGAGGTGTGATTATACTCCGTATTTGTCCACAGAAAAATTCAAATAATTAATAAGAAGACATATGCCAAAGAAAGCCACAGAGTGAGGGAAGATATTTGCAATACACATGCTAACCATGGATTCTACAAAATGCATAAAGAACTTCTACAAGTCAGTAAGTAAAAGACAGACAACTCAATGGAAAAACATGGGAAAAACTTGACCAGGAATTTCACAAAAAGAGTATATCTAAATGACCAAGAAGCTTTTGAAAGGTTGCTCACCTACATTAGTCACCAAGGAAATGAAAATTAAGATCACAATACTGTACCACCATACACTCATCAGAATGATTCAAATGAAAAAGACAGAACATATCAAAGCATGTTGAGCCATGGGAACATAAATTAGTAGGAACTAATAGAAACAATGGCAATAGCAATAGGAACAGTAGTTTGCAAACATTTTAAGAACTCAACACAATGTTAGTGGAAGTGTGTGTTGTTGTGTACAGGTATAGACGAAAATCACATGTACGAATTTTTACAGCAACGCTATAATAGTCATAAACTGTAGTAATATAACCATTCATCCATAAAGGGATGGATGGATAGACAAATTGTGACATAGTCACATAATGGAGTATTACATAGCAATGATAATAAAGATTAAAACTGAAGTTAACAATGTTGATCTATCTTATAATTGTGGAGAGTAATGAAAGAAGCCCTAAGCAAAAAGAGTTTCTACTGTATTCTTCTTGGCTTTAGAAATAAGGATAGTAGTTACTTTTTGGTTGTATTGATCAGAAGAGTGTACAGGAGGTTCTGGGATGCTGAAATGTTCAATTTTATAATACGGATGCCGGTTCCACAATTTGATCAGGTTGTGAAAATTCATTAAGCTCTATGTTTGTGGTTTGTACACTCTTCTGTATGTATGTTGTTCTTTGATAAAATTTGACTAAATCCAACAAATAAAGGACTGAAGTCATCAGGACACCATGAGTATCTCTGTATGCCAAGAAGAGAGAAGACTTCATGAAAAGTTACCAATACATTTGGGGCTAGCTTATTGAAGAGAATACAAGTGGGAGAATGAAAAAGAAGAAAAGGAGATATATCGGTGTGTGAATAGACCACCAGCTCAGATGAAAAAGGGAAGCCTCCTGTGGATTAAATAAACCGCTGAAAATGCAATAGCTCGTAAGTGGTTCAGCTGGAATCCCAATCCAAGTCCTTTTATTTCATAGCTCCTGCTCCTTTAACTACACCATCTCAGTGGGCAATGTCTTTCTTCAACCCTAAAACAGTGAGCAAGAGGAAAAGCAGGATAGACACCATCAAGAAGCAATTTTAATATTGTTTTAAATCTGCCTTTCACTGTAAACTCTTTGAAAATATAGTTCTTATCTACCCTGTTTGCTACTCTTTACCAAAGAATAGTTCTTTAATTGAAAGAATGAGTATGTAAATGGAGGAATGAATGAGGGAATGAATGAATGCAAAGAGAGGAAAGAGAAGACAGAATTGGAAAGGATGTCATCCTCCATCAAGCTAACAGAGTCTTATAGTCTCTGCTTTTTCATCTTCTAAGTTTGGAAGCAAATAGAAGTATACTCGTACATACATAAAAAAGTGTGTGTATGTGCATTTATACATATCCCCTTCTGCTGTACTCGCACACATAGACAACACACTTCCTTGGCCTCCAACTTCAGGGATCTCAATATCCCTAATTACAGCTTACATCGCAGGCTACACAGAAGCACTGCTGATTCTAGCCCTGGCATGATTCCTGTTTAAACATACTTCCCAGAAATCTTAGGCAGCTTGCCATGGTAAGGAAACAATTTACGTCAGATTTTGAGCAGGGGAATCCATCGAGGGTGGGGAGGAAGGCGGGGGCGAGTCGTTAAACATGGTAAGAGTGAGGCTTTTCATGGACCCTACAGCTCATCATTATTTCCCTGATTCAGGATCGGGACAAAGCAGTTATTCTTCTTCTTTGGCTTACCCTTGCCTCAACAGCTCTGTTCTGAAAGTCGATGGCTGCCCGAAGATTCCTTTGGGGACACCAAATGAGTCTGGCTATGATGCTAAAGAATTTTCCTCTCCTTTGCTGGCTTCTTGATGGTTTGCCATATTTAAAGGATTTTTTTTTTTTATTAATTATGGATGGCCTTTAATGTTCCATTTAGTTCAGAGTCTGGTACTGAAATGACCTGAGAAATGATTTAGTGAAACTTCTTCCCATTGCAGGAATTATTTGTACAACAAAAAATCCTCCATTTGATAAATATTTATCCATCGTGGGGGATATGGTTGGTATTCTCCCTAATGCTTGACTGCTCTTCCTTTTTCCTTGTTAACAGCACTCTCATGGATTTCTTTTTGGAGTGGGAGCATTATGTCCACATCCAAGCAATAAAATTTTATTGGTGTAAGGCAATCATGATAATCCTATTCTCACTCTCTTAGCATTCTTGGAAGCCTAGTGCACCTTCATTCTAGCTAAAGAAACCCATGAAAAATAAGTGTTCCTGCGGAATACTTAAAGAGATTTTGATTTTCTGATAAAAAGGAAAAGACACATTACAATGCCCTTTTTAAGTCTGAATATGCCAATATGATAGCTGCCACCTTGCAATTGATTATGGGGATAATGGCTTTAAAAAAAACCCCAAACAAAACAACAAAACCCCTATAGACATTGTGGATCTCTTGAACCAATACAAGTAAGCAATTGCCTCTAGACATCTTGTTGAAAAAGAAAACAGAAGTCACTATGGCCATTTTTTCTGGGTTCTTTTGCAATACATATATGCGTTCAAGACCAACCATATTCCAGGTGCTGTGTTAGGGAAGACATGTGGTAGAGGTAGGGGTGACTGTCAAGATCACCTTCCACGGAGGACTCACTGCCCAGCAGTGAGGACTGGGATCAGCAGACAGCCTCCAGCCATCCTCTCCTTCACGGTCTATGTCAGCTACAGAAAGCCACCTAACTAAGGTCCCAACTTTCCTTGGGCAGCCTACAACTTGAGCCTACCTGAGGTAGGGACATACAGATACAGTCACTTGGGGCCAGTGTGGGACATTCTGGTAGGTAATACTTCCTCCAGAGCTCCCCTCCAGGTTGACTGAGGGTTTGTTGATCTGGCATTGCACTAATGGCCTTGAAAGGCAGCAGCAAGGAAAAACACTCATAATGGTAGAGCTTTGGGCATTGCATCTTGTTATCATTTTGTGTGAAAAAGATAACCGGCCAAGGTAAAAGTATGTATAGACCCACGGGCATGGCCAGGGGTGTGGCAGGCTGGTCAGCAATATGGAAGGGAGAAGATTAGAAGATCAGGGACAGGAGTTTGGAATAGAGACCTATGGATGAACATTTGGCAGTAGGCACGATGCACCTTTACATCACAGGTGAATAGTCACCTGAAAGTGTCTGCCATGGTGAAGGCCCCAAATGGCCAAGTAGACAAAATGACTGGTCTAGTTGATGTTAGCTGTCCTCCATCACCAGGCGCCCAAGTGTTAGCATGACAGACACACAAATGATGGGCCAAGGTGGTAGAGATGATGACATCACATGACTCTACAGCATGGATTCCACTGACCAGTGCTGATTAACTGCTGACAAGGCACAGCATTGAACATCTAACCTGCCAGCAGCAGACAAGAGCAATGATCATCTGCGATAGCATCAGTCTTCAAGAGGGCCAATTGGCCACCCTTGGTTGCAAGCTAACCACACCAGGGTGAGTCAGTGGATTTTCTCTCAGGAACAGACACGATATTTTGGATTTGCCTTTACTGCTTGTGGGATGTAAGCAATCACCGCTGTCTAAGACCTGAGAAGATGATCCATCAACACAGGATTCCCATAGGACCTTGCGTCAGATGAGCAGACCCACTTTATGACAGAGGCGGCATGGAAATGTTTTGTTTTGTTTTTTTTGTATTGAGCAATACTTTCCTCTCCTAATGCTGTACCTTTCAGTGTCGTAGTGCTGACTTGATCGAACTGTTTTACAAATGTTGTCTCATAGATGCCTTCCTGGCCTGGTCTCCTGGATGTGCGTGCTGGCCAAAGTGCGTATTGATGGGCCTTTAGTTACTCTGTCTTTCCAGTCCATCGTCGAGAAGTGCGTGCCATCCTAATAAGTAATCAATATAATTGGACACTGATTATTAGGCCAGTCTCCATTTTATGAATGAAATACAGAGAATATAGCAATAATGGGAACTAAAGAGTTCCTGTTTGTCATCACATGTTTGCCCTGTGGGGAAGTTCCCAAGGAAAGTCAAGTCAATATCAGTAGCTTGCTTACGGAACAAAGGCAGTAGACTCAAAACATCCTTCCAAGGCTGTTTTTGGAACCTGAATAGATAAATTGAAAGACCCCAGGTTTGGGAAAATAGAAAGATCAGGATTTGATTCCCAGTTATAGCAGTAATTAGGGCAATTTTCTCATTCTCTCTGGGCCTCAGTGTTTTATTCCATTACAAAGGGGTAATGATTTCTGCCTTAAGGATTGTTGTGGGGGATTAAGTGGGATTTCCTGGCACTCCACATGCAGGAGTCCCCATATTTAGGGCATCAAAAGCCTGAGATTGGTTTCCTCTTCTTCCCTGGACTCCGCTATTGACCTTGACCCGATTTCCATTTCCATGCAAACTATATGGATTTATTAACAACAAATCTTCCCTCACGGCGTCCAGTTTAAATTCAGTAGGCAAACCCTGGGCTATTCTGTGTCACATTTGAGATCCGAGGATGTATAAAGTTACTCTGGTTTAATTGAGGTGATTTTCAAGTTTCCTCAGGGACATAATTATAAGTCATGTCTTAGGAAAGTCTACTTTTGAGGAGGCCTGTTTATTACTCACAGATTGGTTTTAGTCTCTGCCAGGTATCTTTCCTCACCTTATTCCAAATTTTGAGAGACTCAATGTATTCAACAAATTCTCTTAGAATATCTGTGATGTGCCAAGGACTATGTGAAGGGCTGGAGATATACGTGTTAATAATATCTGGTTTCTGGAGGTGAGGTGCCAGGAATATAGACATTTCATCAAAATAAAAATGTGATCAATGTTAAAGCAGAATTATAACTAACATTTTATGTCATTCTCTGAATCACATCTTCCTGAGATACTGTAAGGTAGAAGCCAAATTTTCTAGCATCATTTCTAGGAGGAAACTGCCAGGGGAGAAATGAGGTGGAATAGGAACACTTTTGACTTTTTGAGCCACCCTCCTCTCAAAAGAAGCACCTGATCTGAATGTGAAGTGTGTAGCTTTGAAACATTTTCTTCCTCCTTGCTGGAGCAGGCCTAGGTTGCCGAGTTTCTACAGAGAGAAAAGCTTAATTAGATGAGGATGGTGGTGGAAGGAGGGTAGCTGGAAGTCTTGCTCTGACAAAGTGGTAAAGCACTTTATGTATTTCAGCTTCAACAGTAACAAAGCTTTGTTTTGTATTCTTTCTTCCGATCCCCCGTCAATTTTTTTCCCTGAAGTTATTGCATGTATGGTCTCGATGAGTCAAGTAATTCCTGTTTGTTTTTCATGTTATTCAAATGTTCTACACCTTGCTGATATTTTGTCTATTATTTCATCAGAACTTGAGCAAGGTATGCATTAATACCACAGCCAAATGACTGTGAATTTGTCTATTTTTTCTCTTAGTTCTGTTGATACCTACTTGCTTTATGTACTTTGAAGCTGTGTTATTAGGTGGATGCAAGTTTAAAAGTGACATTTTCTCATAGGTCGATCTTTTTATCTGTAGTAATTTTTTTTGCTTTAAAATTATTATATTAGCTATTAGTATGTATAAAACTTTTCTTATTAATGTTTACCTTGTACTTTTTTCCAGGCTTTCACTTTCAAATTTTGTATATTCTTGTATTTAAGATATGTCTCTTTTAAGAAACATATGTTTGGTTTATTTTTCACCTGTGCTGTTAACTCTTCTTTTTAAAATTGAGATATTTCATTCATTTATATTTAAACTAACTACTACTATTATTTTCATTTATATGTACCATCTGTCTATTATACTAATCTCAGTTTTTCCAATTTTTTCCTCCACTTTATTTTTAAAAAGTATTTTATTTTTCATTAATTTGTTACATATGTGTTCTTTCACTAAGTTTTTATTATCCTAGAGGATTCAACTTAATTTTGTTCTACCTCATTGAGCTATTGTTGTCTTATGTTTTAATTATACATATACTTTATATTCCAGAAGAGATTATTATTTTTATTTATGTACTTAATATTCACTTGGATGTTTACAATTCCAGTTACTTCTCATTCCTTCCAGTTTTTCCAAGCCTCCCTCATTTTTCTTCTTACTGAGTAATTCCCTTTTCTGGTGTAGAACTGAACATAAAACAAAACAAAAACAGAAAAAAATCATTTTCTGCTCTTTACAAATATTTTTACATTTTGCCTTTATTTTTGAAAGATATTTTCATTGACTATAGACTCTAGGTTAGTAGTTATTTTGTTCAACACCTTGAATATGTGATTTTAACTTTTTCTGGTTCCTCTATTCTCTTTTATGTAGTCAACTATCATTATTTCTTTTTAAAATTTATTGCTTTAAAAAAATTTAACTTTTTAAATTGTTGTTCATGTACAGTTTTCTGCCTTTCCCCCCCACTCTTTACCCACCGCCCCAATCTTCCCCACCTCCCTCCTCTGTTTCCATCCACCCTTGTAATTGTCCGTATATCCTTTATAATTGTTCCTGTAAACCCTTCACCCCTTTCCCCCATTTTCCCCTCCCCTCTCCCCTCTGGTCACTGTCAGCCTGTTCTCAGTTTCAATGTCTTTGGCTATACTTTGCTTGCTTGTTCATTTTGTTGATTAGGTTCCTGTTAATGGTGAGATCATATGGTATTTGTCTTTCTCCACCTGGCTTATTTCACTTAGCATAATGCTCTCTGGTTCCATCCATGCTGTCGTGAAGGGTAGGAGCTCCTTCTTTCTTTCTGCTGCATAGAATTCCATTGTGTAAATGTACCATAGTTTCTTGATCTATTTATTTACTGATGGGCACGTAGGTTGTTTCCAGCACTTGGCTATTGTAAATTGTGCTGCTGTGAACATTGGGGTGCATAGATTCTTTTGGATTGGTGTTTCAGGGTTCTTAGGATATAATCCTAGCAATGGAATTGCTGGGTCAAAAGGCAATTCCATTTTTAGTTTTCTGAGGAAATTCCATACTGTTTTCCATAGCGTTGGTGCTCATTTGAATCTGTCTATCATATTAGCTAGTTCTAAGATTTTTCTCTTTGTCAGTGTTGGCAAATCCTTGACCATTATATTAGCAAGTATTATTTCTTCCCCATTTCCTCCCTCTCCATTCCTCCTGGGACTCTTTATGTGCTAGACTCTTTTGCTATGTGCTACATGGTGCTTAGGCTCTTTTCTGTATTCCACATCTGCCTGTTTATCAATGTGTGTATCAGTGAGAATCTTTTTGTTTACTGATCTATCTTCCAGTTCAATATTTCTCTCCTGAACTTTGGAAGCTATGCTGTTAAACACATGTATTGAATTTTTAAATTTCAATTGTTTTATTTTTCAGGTTTAGGGTTTCCATTTGAGTTTTTATAGTCTAGTTTTCTGCTAAGTTTCTCCATCTTGACATCTGGTTTGTTTAACATTTCAAGCATAGTTATTTTAAAGTCTGTGTCTCATAACTTCTATATATGGCTCTCTTAAGTCTGTGCTATTTTTCATCTCATCTCTTCATATGTCTTATAATTTTTTATTGATCACAGGACATTGTGTATGAATGTTACCTTACTCTAGAGAAGATTCATTTTGTTTCTGATAAGCCATTTGGGTAAGGACAGATCTTCATTTGGTCTGAGATTGAACTGAACTTGTTCACTCATTCCTAAATTGTTAGCTCCTCTTGTGTCCCAATAACTAGAAGTGGAAGTGTCATGTTTTCATGTGTCCATTTGAACTGAACTCAGAGGAAAACCAGCTAGGATTGCTTATCACCCTTTAATAATCAGCATAGAATAATGCATGGGTGAGGAAACCTCAGGGAATAGACGTAAAGGTTGCCTATAAATACACAGAAAGTTTGAAGAGATTGAGTCTCATGGTGTTTTATAGCAATTTGTATTATAATTTGCTTATAGTTGGTGTCTATAACTAAGTGGCTGATTTGTTTATAGGGGCAAGAATGTTTTATAATTGTTGTTTCGTGGGCTTTACAAGGATAAGTTTCAGGGTCTGAAATTGACTTAATCAGCTCTAGTGGGGCAAGTTTCCCCTCCGAACAAGCGTATGGGGCTTTCAGGCATCGGTGTGTCTAAGACTCACTGTCTTCACAGGCAAGAGGACAAAACCATCTATCTTACACATGGATACTAGGAATATCATTCTATCATTTACATTTTAAATACTATGTTCTAGTAAGTACCAGCAGATCACTTACTCTAAAATCTGATATGCTTTCCATTTTATTTTGTTTGTGTACAGGTCTGTCTGGGAAAAGTGCAGCCGTTGTTAATATAGTGAGAACGGTTTGTGCAACATCGATGTAACCTGGCAGTCGAGGGGAGTGGACTGTAATGTGCATGTGTAAACAGTGATGACTTCACTGTACTAGTCAGTGGGGGTGGTAGACACTTGAGTGAGCGTGGGTACTGTGTGGTCATTGTAGTCAAAATGACATAGCAAATGGAGTAAGGAATCTGCATCAAATTTTGAGTTAAGCTTGAACATTCCTCTGTGGAAACCGTTTGGCTGATCCAGAAAGCTGCAGCTATGGGCAGCTGGTGATACTCACACATTACGTCTTGTGCAGACTTTTTTGGTGAAACATCAAATCACCTGGGTGACTTAGCCCCCCTACAGCCCAGATTGGTACCCTGTGACTTCTGGCTTTTCCCAAAACTAAAACTGCCTTTGAAAGAGAAGAGATTTCAGACCATTGATGTAATTTAGGAAAATCTGATAGGACAGCTGATGGCAATTGGGAGAACTGTGTGAGGTCCCACCGTGTCTCCTTTGAAGGGGACTGAGGTGCCATTGTCCTACTATGTACAGTGTTTCTTGTATCTTGTACCTTCTTTGATAAATGTCTGTATTTTTCATATTGCATAGCTGGTTACCTTCTGGGCAGACCTCATATAGGGTATGGATTTATATTTATAATATTTATTTATATATTTATTTTATTTATAGACATGTTTATATTATATGTATCTTTACATTTTATTATTTACATAAATATGAATATATCTTCTCCCACTCAGCTTGAGGTGAGGAGAGGGACAAGAAACACATGCCTCCCCACCCTGGCGTGGGGGCTGGGTCACGGCAAACACCACGCAACACTGTAACGAACGCTCCTGCCACCTTTCACGTCAACCCTTTACAGCCTCAGGTGTGGCAACCCTCACTTTGCTCTGGTCGCCCTGGCCTTTATCTAGATCCACAATATGCCTACAAGAACATTTTGAAGAAAACACATACTTAATACTAAAAATACAACCTGTGAGTTTAGTCTTATTGAGCAATTGTTATTCAATTTCCTGTAGGTGTCTCTTGTTTCTCAAGTGTTGGATGATGAGCATTTGTTACTTTTTATAACACAATTTGTCATTTTTTAAAAAGGTGCAGTTAAAATGATTACCTCCAAATGCGTCCTGAAAGTCTGTTTAATGATTCAATTAAGTACTTGAATTGTAATTAAACACTAAAATTATTTTGTGTTTTATAATAATAACCAATCAGTCCTCTTCCTCACCACATCTTAGTTTTCTTGTAGTGTCTCAGGTCTGAAATGTTACAGTTTCTATGCAAAATTGCATTCAAACCATGTATGAAGACTTTTATGGATTCACTAGATGAATCACAAATGTATTATGTAGGCATTGTTAGGATAGACAGACTTACTTATTTCTAGTGATGCCACCAAATAATGTCCACTTGTTTGTGCCTTTCTTCTCCATTAGGTTTGCTGGAGTATCGTGCTGAGTCAGTCACCCAAGGCTGCTAGCCAGGAGACTCGAGAGGGAGCTATTCAAAAGAACTATTCAAACATTGTCCTCTCACTTTGCAGTCTAAACAGGAAAGAAAATTCACAAGCAAAGTAATAGTAGGTGTGCTGTGTGTGCAAACACTCTAAGAAGGGTATTGTCTGGACTGAGGAGCTGTGGTTTTGGCTTCGTGTCCGATGACCAGAGGCCTATGAGGTTCAGGTCCAGAGAGATGGATTTCTGCCACTGCGGATTCATTAGGGCTGATGCTATCATGGTGCTAAAAGGGAAACCTTATGTTCACCTCGGGGCTGCCAATTGTCCAGCCTCCACCCCCATCAGAAATGGCAAGAAATGCTCTGAATCTGGGCTAGAGAAAACACAGCAGGAGCCAGGCTAGTCAGTGAGCCTAATCATGATCACGCTAATAATAGCGAACTTTATTGGGTACTTACTGTGGGCCAGTACTGCTGAGAGCAGTCTGTGTGCCTTATTCCATTTAATCCTTACTACTGTCAGAGAGCTGAGGCTGTTACGACTGTTTTCATGTAAGAAATGAGGCTCAGATGGATTAAATAATTTGTCCATGATCGCTGAGCTGGAAAGTGGTAGAGCTGGGTTTTGTGCTGTGCCCAGGACCCCCGCCATGTGGCTTTTCCACTTCTGAAGTCCAACCTCTCTGCAGGGCACTGCGGTCAGCCCTCCAGGGTGTGGCTCAGAGCCTCCCACTCTCTCCCACACCAGGGTCTCCTCTCCCTGTCACCCCACACCTCTATTCCCTGACCCTTCCAGTTTGGGCTCCACTCCCTCAGTACATCTTGAACTACTAAGATTCTTCGCTTTTGCTCCTTTCTTGTGTTATTTTCCCTTCTGTGCCAAATCAACTCTACCATCCATTAGTTCCCTGTGTGAATGTCACTTCTTCTGGGAGTCCTCTCTCAGCTTCCCCTTCCAACCCTTGGCCTCCTTAACTCGATTTCCTTAGCACCAGGTTCATATTTTAGCACAGGGTTCAACAAACTGTGGTCTGGGGGCCAACTCTGAGCTGCTGTCTGATTTAGTATGGTCCACTAGCTAAGAAGAGTTTTTACATTTTTAAATATTTGGAGCAAAAACATCAAAAAGGTAATGTTTTGTGATGCTTGAAAATTATATGGAGTATAAGTTTCAGTGGGCATAAATAAAGTTTTCTTGGTACACGACATACTCTTTCATCTACAGCTGCTTTTTCACTACAATGGCAGAGTCAAATAGTTACAACAAAGACATATGGCCTAAAGTCTGAAATATTGGCTATCTGGCTCTCTCTGCAGACAATTTCCTAACTCCATGCACTGCAATACAGGATGCTTCAGGGTAATGGGCACCCATGCGTTGCTGCTTTTTATATCTCCTGTGCCGAACACAGGGCCAGGTTCTTAGTAGACAATTATTTAATGAGCACATGAATGAACGTGCAGTGAATATAAAGGAAAGAACGAGGAGTTTTGGACTCTGGTATCATTTCTGTCACTGTGATCTGTATCTGTTAGGAACACTGAAAATAGGATAGTTTGATATAATTTTTTCATAAAGGGATTGTTCATCAGTAATTCAGAGCTGGTAGCAGAAAAGTTGTTACCATTTGTGGACCGGAAGGGTCCAGAGGTGGAAAGAGTCTCAGGATTCCTGAAAGGGAAAGTCATGCAGAGTCAGCCACTTTGGGAGTGCCTGCTGTCTTCTGTAGACATGCACGGCCAACGACAGAAACCTGGGAAGGTGCCAAAAAGAGAAATGCCCAGACCTCACTCTCCTTCCTCTCCCCATCCTCTGCGGGGTCTCCCTGTTGGTGGAACCCACATGACACAGGGCCCTGTCAATGTCATGCACGGGGGTTGGCTCCCGGGAGAGAGAGCAGGATGAAGACAGTAACTGGAGGGGCGAAGGGAAGACAACCTACACACAAACCTAGCGACAAGTTACAGCTATTCTTCAGGCTACAATTTCTTCAGCCATAAAATGGGCAAGTTGAGTTATATAACATTTTATAATAGCAATAACTAAGATGACAACCCTAGTAGAAGTGCTTTGTTGAGAACTTATCATGATGCATACATTCATTTTGTCAAATGGCCTTTAGAATAAATAGTTTCCCTGCTGTAGAAACGAGAAAATGGAGCTTGAAGGGACGTTGCACGGCCCTTGTTCACGCCACCGATGAACTGCCACATTTGAGAGCACACCGTCCTGAAGTCCCTCTCGCACTTTCACTCGCCATAACCCAAATCTGGTTGCACTGCGTTATGCTCTGCGATCTGGGGCGATGGCATGATGGGGCGTCTGCTGTCTTTCAAATGCAACTCCTGAGGCTGCCCCGGCAGCTCTTCTGAATTCACCGAATTCTCACAGCCCTCTCTGATCTCACTGCTAGTTTCCTTTGGACCCCCAAATTCAGGCAGGTTCCCGCTGCCTCTCCCTGAAGAATGAGAACTGCCAACAACGCACGTGCCCTCCCCCCCAGCACAGCCTTGCCTCTTGTTACTATCACAATGAAAGACTTGGGCTGGGGTTCTGGTAACAGAGACCTCGTTAATAAAATTAGTTTGATGACAGATGTACCAGTGTTTTCCAAGAAACACATCGAAGACTTAACATTAAATGTCTGAACCGTGGTATGTTTATTTATTTATTCTGAGCAATTTGCTCAACACTGGAACGCTTGTACCTCATAACATGGATATGATCCCTTAATTATTCATGCCATTAATAATTGACACCATTAATAACACTGTAATACCATGAATAATTGAGTACATAAAATGGAATTCTCTGGAATTAATTTATTATCATTAATTTTCTGTGCCAGATTACCAGAGCTCATTAGCATGGTGGTCAGGTCCTGCACATCAAATTATTTAACTCGTCATCGTAAAAGGCAAGGAATCGTGGAATTCACTTCAACCACTTCCTTTCCTTGCCATTCACACACTTCTTTGGCCTTTTCTCTCCCCAGGAAAGGGGGAGATGCTTCTTGTGAACACCTCCACACAATTCAGCACGTCTCACTGCTGGCCTATGGAATGGGGTCTAAAGAAGAGAAGGAACGACGCTGCCTGTGAGATTCGAAAGCCTTGCAACCCAGCTGCCCTGAGAGCAAGAGTCCTCCCTACCCAGGTCCAGGGCTCGGACCCTTTCCTGCCACGGAGCCCAAGGGCTGCGACTGCTCCTCTTCCCCAGTTAAAGCTTTGGCCACCTATTCCCTCCTCTAGGATCCCCTTCCTTAAACTGATGAAAGAAAAGTAATCCTGTCTCCCCTCTATCTCCTTGATGCTATCCCCGAAGACAAGCCAACGGACTCTTCTAAGAGTTTCAGAACCAAGGATCACAGAGACGCTGGACAGAGAGAAAAAGGGCCTGCACACAGGCTTGGTTCGTTTGGTTTGGTTTTACAGAACCCCAGTCCTCCTGCAAGATGCTGAATTCAGCGAGCCTCATTCCACGAAATGGCACAATGCCTACAGCAAAGCTAAGAGCAGTTGCCATGGAGAAACCCTGCCCCACATGCCCATTCTAGGAAGGGCCTGATACCCAGGTGAAGAGAGGGTGAGCGCACAGCCTCCAGCTGTCAGCCATGTCCGCGATCACAGCCTTCTCAGGTAGGACGACCAATTTATCTGGTTTACCTGGAACTTTCTGGGCACGGAAAGTCCCACATCCCAGCACACGTCTCTGGTCTGGAGTCCAACCCCATGGACACGTCTTTCAAAGCAGAGACGTTTGCCCTTAATGTCTGACAAGACCCATCCTTTGTGAAGTGTTGGGGGCATTGTCTGGAACAATGGACCACAGTGATTCTGCTCTTCTTCCCCTCCCCCATGCCAGCTGAGCCCAGTACAGCTGCCCACTGGGATCTTCTGACAAGAAAATTAATGTGATGTATTCCTCCCATGAACTCCCATAACACCCCATAACTTCCTAATGGTGCTTTCCACAGTCCAGCTTTTAGTACGGCTGTTGCCGAAATTGCCTTCTCCTCTCTTCTGGACCTTGAGCCTCAGGCCCCAAGGCAGTGACTGGCGCATTTTTGTGTGAAGAAATGAGCGAATGGGTGGCACATCGCAAACTACACTTCCCCTCTTGTATGCTTTAAATTTTAAGAGAGCTTCCAACTAGGAGAGCTTGAACATGTGCGAACACCTGTGATGTCAAACACCTAGGTTTTTTTCCTGCCTCCACCTGAGATCCTCAGACCTGTTTTGCTTAAGTCTCAGTTTTGTTTGTTCATGAATAAATTGGCACACTAGACACAAAATCGCTCTAGTAATTATTTCTAGGTTAAACGTAGAAATACTCAGTGTCTCTGTTTACACATTATCTAATCCAGTCTTTGAAATGATCTCAAAATGTGTCAGTACTGTGATTCTAACTTGTATGGAGGTTTCTGATAAAAAGAAATAAACTAGTATTAACTAGTAGCTGATATTTATTACCAACCTTTTCTTAGTGGATTGAATGGTTCAGTGAGCTTCGTAGGGTCTGTGAAAGTCTTATCTGTGCATGCCCAAGCCTTTTTGGTTAGTATCCCTGGAGGTGTGTATAAATAGATACAATCCTGTGCTCTTGAATGCAAACCATAGCTCTTTTTCCATCCCTTTAACCCTGTTTAACCCTCCTTCTGGATTTAGTCCTCCTGATTAACCAGAGGGGAAAAATCCATAGTATCACCTGGTGGCTGCAATGAAGGATACCGAACCCCTGTGATAGAAATCATCTTGTCCCTGATGAAACTTATCAACTATTAATTAGTTCACTTAACTGACCAGGGATCTACCTGCATCAGATAATATTAAATGCTATAGGAAAAGGAAGCATCTGGGACTTCGAGGCCCTTGAATTTGAAACTCTTTTCCTTTTTGCCATTGAGGTTTGAAATTGGGTATTGCTCTAAATTACGTTGAAAACTCAGCCCCAGCTAAAAATGTTACGTCTTCCATTAGCAGGTATTGTCGTGTGGTATACTAAACAATGATTCATTTATCTGTTTACTGTTTATCTCCCTTCAATATAAATAAATTCCGAGCATTTAGGAATGTTAGCGAGTAGTGCCCAGCATGGTAAATTCTTAATTGCTGAATGAATGAATGAATGATGAATTTCTGAATTGTTAAACAGATTACACAGTTTTTATCTGGCTTTGTTATTTAGGGTTATAATATCACTTCCTCACACTCAAAAAGAAATTCCATAATGATTTCGTGGCTGTATGATGACTCACTCAATGAATGTGCTTCCCCAGTGATAGGATGTTTGGGTTGTTTCAAGTAATTTACATTTCACACTCAAAATTATTGCATACACAACCATATAAGCCATTTGAAACGAGTGAAGTTGAGTTCTAATTCTTTTTTCATGAAGCACTGGATTAAGTGAATATTACTGCTCACCCGGGGGAATGGACCTGAAAATTAGATTTTCAAGAAACTTGGGCTTCTTTCAAACAATGGGCTGGTTGTCCCACTTGAGTTAACTTAAGAATGATGCTAGACAGGAAAAGCGGGGAGGAGCTGGCCTGCGCAGAGCGCGGCTCTCAGCTCTTCCAATTAGCTCAGCTGTAAACTCCGATAGAAGATATCCAAGATGCTCAAGGTTTAATAGAAAGCAAAACCCCTGAATTATTTTGATTCCAGGAGAGAGAGTGCACATGAGCTCGGAAAATCCCTTTGTCCCAAAAGTCGTTGTACATATCCTGCATCACTGAGCCCTAGGACCAGCATTATTTCATTAGGGCGATAAAATAACCTTGGCTAGTGAGGAAGACAAACACGTTAATGCGTTTAGGCGAGGAAACGGAGGCTCAGAACGTTTCCAGACACAATCAATTGTTGGGGACCAGTGCCTGAGGATCAGAACCTAGCCCTTCTCTCTCCTAATTTTTATGCCCACACACACATATATTTGACACTATTTCACTATTTGCAATACAGTCATATGCCCTTACGCACGGCTTCACTTTGTGTTGTTTCGGTTACCCATGGCCAGCCACAGTCTGAAATATTAAATGGAAAAATTCTAGAAATAAACACTTCGTAAGTTTTAAATTGCGCACCACTCTGAGCCGTGTGATGCAATCTCGCGAGTTCTGCAACATCCCGCCCTGGACCTGAATCTTCCCGTTTCCGGCGTCTCCCCGCTGGTTTCTTAGTTGTCAGAGCAACGCACTGTTGTGGCCGTGTAGTGCTGGTGTGCGAGTCACCCCGATTTCCCTTTGCAATGACCCCAAAGCGCAAGAAGAGTGGTGCTGGCAACTCGAGGGCGCCATGGAGACGCCATCAAGTGCTTCCTTCACGTGGGAAGGTGAAAGTTCTCAGCCTGATAAGGAAAGAAGTAGGCAGTATGCGGAGGTAGCTAAGACCCACGGGAAGAATGAATCTGCGGTGAAAACGTGAAGGAGGCGAAAGAAATCCGTGCTGGGTTTGCCATCACACCTCGAACCGCGCAAGAGACAGCAGAGTGAGTGACGAGGGCCCAGTGAAGACGGGACAGGCCTCGTTGGTGGGTGGAAGACGGGAACGGAACGCGCGTTCGGACTGGGCGCAGACCTGGAGCCTGCGCGAAGACTTCAGCCGGGGGCGCCCGGGACGAGAGACACCGACAGGTGGACCGCCAGTGAGAGACGGTTACACGGACCCGGGAACGGGTGCGCCACCTTGTCGTCTCCCCTCTGCACGTGAGGGAGAAGGGTGAGTGCAGTAGTTTGAGAGAGACCACATTCGTGCAATTTTTATTATAGTATATTGTGATTGTCCTATTTTATTAGTTGTTATTCATCTCTTCCTGTGCCTAATTTAGAAATTGGACTTCATCGCAGGTAGGTATATGTAGGAAAAACGGTGTACATGAGGTTTGGTACTGTCTGTGGTTTCAGGCATCTACTGGGGGGTCTTTGAGTGCATCCCCCATGCAATCCTGTATTTATATAAATAGATAGATATAGATATAAAATCTTGACACTATTTGCAGTAATTTCAGACTGGATTGCTTTGCTTGGATAGCGAAGGCCCTGGAATGAGAGGTGGTCTGATTTTACTGGTGCGGGGCATGTGATACAGTTCTTCAAATTCTTACATTTCAAGCCAGAGCCATGCATTCAGCAATTAGGAAAACTCAGTGAAGTATGGCCTCGCGGAGGGAGAGAGCTCTATTCAAAGTGCTTTTTAGAATACACAGTGTTTCCTTCCCTTGACGAATGCAGTGATCTAAGCATTCCATTATTCAAACATGGGGCGAATAATAATAAGGCACTGGCTGGAACTATGAAGGAGGGAAAAAGTACTTGGAGGGATTTATAAGTCTTTGTACTTAAACTCGTTCAACAACTTCTCTCGGGGAACATATCCCCGAGACTTGATTTGACTCCGTTGCTGCCTGCTAGCTCTTCCGTTTTCTGTGCAGGTCAGTGTTGCTAAGAAATCCTGGCAGTCTCCAACAGACGAGGCAATGGGTTATAGAATCATCAAAAATAAAGACGGGGAATAGTTGCAAGGCCATTCCTTCGTCCTGTGGGGACAAATGCTGGATTCCGCCCTACTAATACGTTCCTCATGTAGTGTAGCTGAGTCTGATTTCAGCGGTGGGCGTAACCAGAGACCTTTGCCCCCACGCTCATTGCAAGCGGCTGTGGACAACAAAGTCCACTCAGGGACTGACAGGGAGTCCGCTTGGAATGAATGTAATCCAAAACCCATCGCTGAGTTTTATTAGAACCAGGGAAGGCGACGGAGCTGTTGGTCACGAATCCCAAGAAGCTAAAGAAAACCCACAGGCTTTGGGGACGAATGCAAAGCTATTGCCAGAGCCAAAGGCTCATATCAATTTTTTTTTCCCTCTTTGACTGAAGGAAGAAGAAAATCCTAGTATTGTTGAAATAGGGCCACTTATTTTGACTATTTTTTTTTCAATGCTTCTGGAAAATGTGACCACAAACCTAAGACAGAGAATATCTTCTGTTAGGTTAAATTTGACACACATCATCTGAGATAACTCGAAACACTTCTGAGCACTTACTAAAACTTAGCCTTAGTTGAACTTGTTCCTTTTTGGCAATAGCCACTTATTTTTATTATCTTTTAAAGGAAAAGACAGTTCTGAAGGAATTAATAGAAGGAGCTCTAGGCTGAGAGTCACAAGACATGGGTGCAAATGCAGCTTTTATCAGTTATTAGGATGTTACCCCAGGAAAAACCTTGGACTTCTCTGAGTCTCAGAGATAGCTAGGTTTGTCATCAACAATCTCATATTTGGTTCAGTATTTCCATTTTGCAAATGAGAACCAAATGTTGCTGAGAGAGATTCATACATTGCACCAAGAACAGAGGTAGCAGGTGTGCAGCTAGACTCTAAACTTCATCACAAAGACCTTGTGACTGTGCTGAGCCCCCTCCACAGCATTCCTCCCCTAGAACAGAGGTTTTTTTCTAGATTGCACTATTCATAGAGCCCCCTCCACAGCATTCCTCCCCTAGAACAGAGGTTTTTTTCTAGATTGCACTATTCATAGAGCATTCCTCCATCAGTTCTTCCCCAACTATCTACCTCATCAATGTTGGGTTCACATAAACACAAATCTTCTCTTGATATAAAAACAAGTTGCTTAATTCTGAACTGCAATCGGCTTTTAACTTCCTCCCCTGTATCTCCTGATCTGGTCTGGCATCACATGCTCTATGAGCACACAATTTTTGTCGCATCCCAGATGACCTGTCACCCAGCAATGGAGGTCCTAGAATCATTGTATTAGGACAGAGTGCATGATACTACTACATAGTTTTTTCTTTATGTGTCTGTCAAATCAACAAGATTTTTCAACTCAAAGAGGTCAGATACTGGATTTTCTAAATATCTAAGTGAATTTAATGAGGTACATAGATTGATGGACTTTTCCCCAGACCCAACAAAATAAAAATTCATATGAGATACACCCACACAAAGTTGCCTGAACAGACTCTTACAAAAACAAAAAAAACCCTGTATATTTAAAGAGACCCTCTTCCATACAAACCAATATACTAGGCAGAGAATCACACACATAGGGTCTCTGACTTTGTAAAGCATTCTGGCTAGCTGAGAAAACATGTTTGTACAAAAATGGCAAGTATGTGGAGTGTAATGAAGGAGTATGGTGGGTGCTGTGTGAGCCTATCTCTACTTAGTGTGGGCAGAGATTGCTAAGAAGGTTTTCTGGATAGTGGGGCACTTAAGCTGAAATGTAAAGAATGGTCAGAAATTAATTGGGGAAACTGGCAGTGGGAAGAAAGTTCGTTCTAAGCAGATGTAGCCAGTGTATGAAAATGTCAAAGATGGGACAATCTATGGCAACTTGAAGAACTCAACCAAGGCCCAGCCTGGCTGAACCCTAAAGATAGAGTCAGGTAGTGGGCTGTGAGGAGAGGCTGAAGTGATGGTTTGGGAATTTGGTCTTACCACAAAGGTCCATGGCAGGTTTTAATACATTTTAGATTTTGGAGTGACCAGATCAAATTTCGATTTCAAAAGAATGTCAGCATTTCCATGAGAAGAGTGCATTTGAAGGGCACAAGAATGGATTTGAAAGGCAAGTAACGCTGCAAATGTAATAGAGCCACGTACGCCAGTAGCTTTAACTAGGATGAATAGAATGTAATAAAAGAGGATAGACAGAAGTGTACAAATCTGAGGAATATTTAGGGAACATATCAGTCAATTATTGTGATGTGTTCCACATGGGATGATTTAAAAAAACACGATTCAAGATTAAGTTGCCAGTTTTTGGTTTTAATAGTTGTCAAATGGTGGGGAATCCAACAGTTATACATATAGAAAACACAGGGGAAGGAACACATTTTGAGTGGGATGGTCAGAATAACTGTATTGTTGTAAGTGTTTTATATAGATCTACTCATTTAATTTCCTAACAACTCTGAATGTATACTGTTCTGAAATAGTTTATGTAGTTCACTCATGTTTCTGTAACTGGCCACCTAGAAGGAGTGGCATTTCAACACAGAAGGTCTGATCCCAGAAGCCTTGAGTTTGCTTATTACGTTATTTCAGGGTCCATGTAGAAAGGCTGAATAGGAAGTGAAAGCATTGTTCTGAAGTTTAGAAGCAAAGTCCAAGCAAGAGATATGCAGCAGGAAGTCATTGTGTTAGTTGTGATAAGCTGTGCAATCTCAATGGTTTCACACAATCCTGTTTATTTCTTGGTCACACAAAGTCCAGTGTGGATGCTTCATTCTGGTGGCTCTATTTCACTCTGGTAGGCAGCTCCCCTTTAAGCACGGACACCGGGATCGAAGCAGCTTGGTGCTCCACCGCTCCCCGGGGCTTCTTTCATTTGTTCCTATGCATTCATCGAGCTGATAACTGAGAAAGAGTGTGGATGATATCTCAGGGTGATTTTAGGGTCCAGGACTAGACGAGGTGTGCATCACTTCTACTCAAATCACAATGGCCAGAACATTTCATATGCCCCCAACTGGCCACTTACATTTAGCTGTATGCTCAGGATAAGAATAAATAGATTTTACACAAATGTATAGATGGCAGTTGAACCCATAGGAGTGAATAGGCTCACCTAGCAAATGACTATAGAATTAGAATGATGGCCTCTGTCAGATAATCTGACAAGCTTTCTATGATAATGATGATGATTTATAATAGCTCAAACTTTTAGAGCACTTACTGGGTTCCAGGCACATTTACATATATTAATTCATGCATTCTTTACAAAAGCCCTTTGTGCCATGCTATTACGTATTTTTTGTGTCTGTAAACAAACAAATTACATATAGTAAATAACTCCCCCAAGGTCCGAGAGCTCATAAGGGACAGAACAAGAATTTGAGTGCAGGCAGATTGGTTCCAAAGTCTGTAAGTTTAACCCATGTTTTAGACTACATAAATACTAACTTCAGATACTTGAAAAATGTCACATTAATATGTAAGTATCTTTGCTGTGGGTTCCCAAGGGATAGAGCTATAACTAATAAATGGAATTTGAATGGTGGTAGATTTCAGCCCAGAAGAAGCTAACTCTTTCTAGCACACTGTCTGAAAGGAAGAAAACTGCACCCCAAGACAGTGGGATCCATGGGGGTACCCAAGCTTAAGGAGAGCAGACTCTTGAAAACAGAGGATTCAAACATCAGATGAGTGTTTGGGAGATAACATTTATATTCACCTCCAACCTACAAGAGTTGGGAAAATTTTTAAGTATTATATGTTGGCCAGTTTCTCCTCATGAATGTATAACACTTGCACCAGTCTAAATTCTGAATTTGCTACTTAAAGTACATTTCAATGCCTGTCTAAGTATTGGATTGATGTCTGCAAGGAGGAGAAATCAAAGAAAACATGAAAGAGGTATCAGCTCCTGTCCTTCGAGTTCTTACAGTTTACGAAGAGAGACAAGACACACATTTTGTGTGGCAGTCTTGCGAATCACCTGTTTAGAATCTAGAGGAAGGGACTGTGGAGTGACTTACAGATGACAGAGGACATCGTGGTTGGCGCAGGTCTGCTGTCCCCCTGCTCATAGTCCTCTTTGCTTTGTATCAACGTGGGATCTACAGCTTTAGCATGTATCCGAATCACATGGTGAGCTTGAGAAACCAATGTTAGCTTTCTGGTTTGGTAGGGTTAGGTTGGGGCCCACAGAGTTGCATGTCTAAGGAAATTCCCAGGTGATGCTGATACTAATCAGGTGTTCATACCTTGGGCATCACTGATCTAGTAGAAGACTTATCACTCAACATCGGTCCTCTGTGTATGTGCCTAACCCTTCTTCAGACTGTGACCTCCTGGGACAAGACTGTCTGGTTTGTCTTTGTATTCCCAGGGTCTAACCCACTCTTAGTTCCTCTGTAGATTTGCGCTGAGTAAATACTTTAAAGGAAATGTGTGTTTTTATGAAAGTACAAAGGGGTAAAGAAATCATCCCTGGGAGTCAGGTGAGAAATCCTGTGGTCTTTCCTCCCACAGATTCGGAAACCTGATTCATGCGAGGAAGTGTCCGAGCTGAAAAGCAACCTTATCCACACACACAAACACCCCTTCCCATAGTTACGCATTTGGGACTCCAGTCCTCAAATGAGCATCAGAATCTTGTCGCCTCTCTTCGTCATCATGTTCCTTTCTTTTCTTATTGTCCCAGCCACTTCATGGAAGAAAAACACTCTTTCTTATGCATTGAATGTAATTTTCTTCCTCCTGAAGTCCATTCCCTTTGGACTGGGTTTGGCTGAACTTTGCGATCTTCACTGAAGAGGGAACCCTTTCCCACTGTTCTCTGAGAAACAGCCCGTTTGAAGTCACAGCTGGCTGGACTGAACTCATTTCCTCTCTCCACAATGTGTGTCTGATGCAATGTTGGCTGACGCTCCTTCTCGCTGGCTCCTGCTATTGAACCAGACCCAAGTGCAATGTTTAATGTGAGTGTTTGGCTTGGCTTAAATTTAGCCAAATCATCTGTACTTTGTTTCATTTGAAAGCTAGCTCTCTCTCCCTTCACCTCCCCTCAGCTAGTTCATTCCACATGTTTTTGATTTGTCCTTTTGTGGTCCACTCCACCCAGTTCCTAAATCAGTAAATCATTTTCATGCTTCTTCCAAAATCTAAGGAAAGAAAGTGTTCAATTAGAGAGAGCAGCTGATTATAGATTTCCTAGAGCTTACACTTAAGGGATGGCTATTCTGCTCAGGAAATAGCTTTGAAAGGTAGGGAGAAATGTGATTGAGAATACTTGATTTGACTTTCAACTGCTTAGCATTTGGAATAAGAGAGGAGATAACAACGTTGATGTGCTAATATTATAAACACCCAAACTCATCCCGTCCTTTGAGGCCCAATATAATTGCTATTCTTGTTTGCAGTTGTTCTGTTACTTACGTACAAAGAGAGGTTCCCATTCTACGAACTCATACTTGAGTGATAAAACATAGTAATGTGTAATATTCATGGCCTTTCCTTCACCCCCATCATCTCTTACCCTTCTCAGTATGTTGACTGTGGTGATGAGCAGTAAGGTAGACAATGCAAGCAGGGAGAAATGTTTGCTTTATTATTATTATTATGAAAAGTAAAGAATTTCTTAAAGGAAACCATAGATCTGATAGTGTAGCAAGGGAATTTAGGGAGAAAAGTCAGTAAACTCCCTGAGTTTAGGAAGAGAGTTTTAGGTATTTTTGAGAGAAGAGGTGAGGTATTGAAGACAGCTCATTACATAAGAGATTAGAAAAGAAAGGAGAAGATTTTAAGAAATTTCTCCTGTGTGTTATTAATGTGATTTCTCTTTGTATCTTTTTAAGTGACTTTACCCAACATTTAAGTCCTTTCTAAGACATTTTTTTCAGTGAGGGAAAGAGATGTAGGTTTTCCTTTGAATTCGACACTAAGATAAGACCCTATTATGCGGATTATACCCCTAAAACTTTGTGCTAGCTATTTTATTTCATCTTGCCATCTGTCTGCATTATTTTCTAACACTATGATGCAGCAGAAAAAATATGGCCTTTGGGGTAGGCTGGGGCAGCCCAAGTAGGCCAGACTATGTTTGGGAGAATGTGGTATGAGGCCTCCCTTCCTTCCTTTTTTTCTCTATCATCCACTCATCTTTTCTCTTTAGTTTAAGTTGACAACATATCCTGTATTGAATTCAGGAAGAGAAACGGGCATAGAGAGGAGAAAATTCTTAGCTGGTGAGTTGTAAGTTTGCTTCTTCTTAATTGAGCCTGGCTGATTGGTTCAGCTAACCTTCCTCTGATGGGCATCTGCGTGGTTCCTTTGACGACTCCCTTGCTGGACTTCTCTAAGTGGGATGCCGTGGACATGGGCAGTGCCTTGCCTTTTGGTCAGAGTGGTCCTGGTCCACGTTCAGTGCATATTTCTGACAGTCTGGTCCCCATATATTCTAAGAAACCCCTGGCCCTCTGGCAGAAGCCGCCTTTGGTAGGCCATGTATTTAAATGGTTGATTTTTCCAATGAGACTACATATCAGAAGAATGCAGTTCACACACAGGGGAGTGCAGTGACTTTTCGAGCCTGCCCTCTACCCGGTTACTGCAAGCCATTTCATCCAGCCCCTTACCTTTATTCTTTGGGCATATGTCACCAACCAGGTTGCTTTATTCCCCACAATCAAGGGGATATAGAACATTCCCTTCAATAGTCCCACTGTCGACATTCTCTTCCAGTTTAAGGTAAATGGTGAAGAATGAGGAAAGAGGCAATGTCATAACATAGCTTTTTCCAAATAAGTAATTTTCACAGAAATATTCCTCTTAATTTTTATTCTTTTGACCTGTTTTGATATCTTGTGGCTCTAAGATCTATATGATTCCCAGAATTACCCTGAGATTCCTGCAGGTGGTATAGCCTTCCACCTTAGAGTGTCTCATCAATGTTGTTTTGCTTGCCTCCGTTGGAAATTCCAAGTTTACATCCTATTACACACTCGGGTGTCAACCTTTTCTTGTTTTACTGCCACCAAGTGAAATGTAAGTTTCTTAAAAACTCTAGTGATAATAATGTCTTTTGTAAAATCCACAATATACCTAATATGGCGATACTCACAGAGTACATCTGTAGGAAGATTCTTTTAATTAAATAGAAATATTCAGGTTTGTCCTAATTAGCATGTACATAGAAATTGGTATGGTTGAGTGTTCTAAAAATATTTCCTGAATTAAAGAAAATAAGTTATCAAGAACTCTGGCTTTGCTACTAATTGGCTTTGTTAACTTAGGCGAAGCATCACCTCAAAAGACAATTTGTTATTTATCAAAGAGAGATTCTGTTATCACCTCTAAGCCACTTTAGCTTTCAAAGTCTCACAGTTTTGTAAATCTACATGTGGATTTTTCTTATTATAATAGTTTCACATGTGTTCCTTCTCTGGTCAAGTAGATGTCAAGGGGAATGTGGGTAGGGACCATGTTACCTGTGTTTTTATAGGTGTTTGAGTTAATCAAATTGGTTTCACGATCCAACTTTATAAAGTACTCAAATGTTTTGGATAAGATGGATCAAGGGTAATGCCAAAGATGCTACTATTGGGTAGCCTTCTAATTGTTGGAGTTTTGGGTGAGTAGGAATCAGTTAAAGGACATAATGTGTCTGTAGTGTGTTTTTTGGGGGGTCTGCTTTTATGTTTCTCTTCTGGAGATCATAGTCTTTGTGAATTTGCGCAGATACGTACACAGGGTAGGGTCTACAGGGTTTGGAAACTGGCAAGTCCTAAACAGAAATGCTGCCCAGGAAAGCTCAAGTGAGGGAGTAAACACTGTACCTGTGGGGTTCTGGAAACTTTCACAGGAGAGAGGAACTTCGCGAGTCTTAGAAAATGATTAAGCATTTATGTAGCAGAGAGAGGAGGAAGAAAGATTACCTTAGGTAGAGTAAGAAGGAAGCATTAATCATCTCCTCTCTCTGAAGGGCTCTGCAATAGCTAAGAAAAAGCTAGAAATCAGAGATTTAAATATCAGCTTTAGAACTACATAGTAACCATAGCATGCACTAATTCTCCTCTGAGATGCATGCCCTAGAGAAACTCTCACATAAGTATGCATGAAAAAATATTACAGAATATTCATTGTAGCGTGTCTCTAATAGTGAAATATTGAAACCAACTAAATATCCATCACCTTATATATGTGGTGTATTAATCCATGGGGATATTATAATCAATTAAGATCAATGTACTAGTAATACATCTATCAATATGAGTAAACGCTGACAACATAATATGGAGCAAAATAATTTTATGCAAATAAAAAGGCTATGTGGTTATACTATTCATATATAAGGTTTACAAATGAGCAAAGCAAAATTTAATATTGTTGAGGAATACATGCATAGTTTAACTATGAAAGCAAGCATTCAGGGGAATGATAAACATATTTTGGTAGTGGTTCCCTCTGCAATAGCAAGTGTGTGGGAGAAGAATGGAAAGAAGAAAGGAAAGTCAAAGAATTGCAATTGCATAGCTGGCATTTTGGCTCTTAAGCCAAGTTGTGGGAGTGTTTTTCTTTGTGGTATTCTCTAGCATTATTGGAACTTGTTGGATGTTTGAAATATATGTCCCATAGACACACACACACAATCTTTTTTAGAAGCTTTATTACTGGCAAATGCACATTGGGATGTATGACTTAGGACCAAGATGAAAATGCTCTCCCAGTGCTTTCTCCTGAACGGACTTTGTCCACCTGGCCAGGCAGAGAGTCCATGCTCCAGTGACCTGTCACTGAGAAAAGAGGCTGAGCTACTTGTCCCCCTGTCCCATCAACCCGACAGATCTTCGCTGGGCAGAGGCATTAGGTGAGAGGTGAAAAGAAGGTCACAAGTGTGTTCTCTACATTTCTAAGAGAGCTGTAGCTTGTTTCTATTATATGGCTCCTCCCTTACCATTTTAATAACCGGGACCCTCAGTTTCTACTTTTGACATTTAATTTTTAAAGAGTCTTTTTAAAGTATCAAAATGCATCCACATTATCCATAGCTACTCTGATGGCTTTCTTTAATGTGATCAGACTTCCAAAGAGTTCCATGATTCTTACTTGGAAAGATACCCTTTGAGTGACCATCGTGTGCAACCTTTTACAATGTCAAGAACTTCTAATGCTTCATTCTGCTTCCCTGAAGCAGCAGCCTTGTTGCGAACAGTGGTGAGACAATGAAGACTGGTTAGACTGCCTAGGCTGCCGGGTCTATCTGGGTATCCAGGGCACCACGGCGTCTGTGAGAAAGGCTGACGGGGAGCTAAGAAAAACCTGGCAATGTTGGAATTCTTTCAGATGTTGCTTCCATATAAGGCTTTCGATACACAGCTTGTTTTCCTCAAATTGTGATACCCAGAGATGACATTGAGAGGCCCTATTGTGAAAAGGTGGCCAGGATGGTTGGTGAATGGGGCGGAAGGGATGTTGGGAGCTGGGAGCTGGTTCCCAGAATGTGGTTCTTTTTGGTTCTGATGTCAAGAGCACAGATCTACTTAACAATTAGGCACAACTGTTGTGGCAACCAGAGGTAAACTGCCATAGTTACCAGTGTGTACCTAAGAGAGGTACCTAAGAGCAGCAAGTAGGGTTGAAGTCACAGATTATTCCCATCCCCCACCTCCAAAATTCCCAGAGGGAAGGACAAATCAGGACAGCAAGAGAAATGAGAAGACAGTTGTGTAGATTATAAAGCATCACTTTTAGTTTTATATGATTTGTGACAGGCTAAATTCATAAATTTTTCATCAAGGTAGACTAAAAAAAGAAGACACTATGCTCTTTATTGGGGAAAAACCTTCCATAAATAATCTAAGTAATTTATAGGTCCCTTCCCAAATATTTCAGTTTAGAAGCAGCACTAAGAAGGCCAGCCAGTCAGATTACAAGAGGCATGGCACAGAAACTGGGGATTATGCAATGAGGGTCCCCAACCATAAAGCTCTTTGACTTGGGAAGAAAAGTCAGTTAATGTTTGTAAGCCTTACGTCATAATGTTACTGATTTTATAGGTGTTCAATGAGATGATGCCTATATGTAAATAAGGTGGCTCAACCTCAGATGGGCTTCAATGTTTCCCCATAAGGGATATTCCTAGACTTCAAAGCTGAGTCAAATTCCCTGGTCACCCAGCACCGTCTGAGAATTCAGTCATATGGACCCAGACAGGCCTTTCTCATGGTGTTTCTGTTTTTTTGTTGCCAGTCTTGACTAGGAGCCAGAGGAAAAATCATTACAATATTTCAGAAATGCTTACAGTTTTACTTTTCTTCTAGTGGTGGGTAGACTTGCATTATTCCTCTGAACACATCTGCCGCGGATTTACATGTATAATGAAAAATGATTCTTTGTTAAAATGTTTTTGTTTTATTTAAATTTTTATTTCAAAATATTTTGTTGTGGTCAGGATGCACACTTTTCTAAGAGAAACTCCCTTATGAAAAAGTGGATAAGCAAAGGGGATGGCTGCTTAGGGAAGGAGCAGTGTGCGGATAACGCCGCAGTGTATACAATTCGAGCGATAGCCAGCTGCTGGGAGGAAGGAGTCGGTTATCATTTAAACAGAACGTTTGCTGAGGTGTAGACACATACACAAATCTCAAGTGAACAAATCAATGGATTTTTACACATATATGGGATCCTTCATGCCCCTTCTTAAGTTCATGCCCATATCGTCCTTCCCACCTTTCAAAATCAAGTAGCAAATATGACTTCTATCACCACAGTTTTACTTTCTCTCATTCTTGAATTTCATATACATGAATTATAGAATGTATACCTTTTGTGGCTAGCTTTGTCCTTCATTCATTGCTATGTCTGTGAGGTTCACCTGTGATTGTGCTTGTAGTGGATGTTCTCTTTTATGATTGTGTAGTGTTCTGCTTTGTGCCTGTTCTGAAATTTATGCTTTCTGCTATAGATAGACATTTCATTTCTATGAAATTTTTATCCTTGTCATTTGATAGACAAATGTACTTGTTTATCTATGTCAAGGAATGGGATTACAGGGTCATAGCATGGACATGCATTTAGTTTTAAAAGTGGATAGTTTCAAAAGGTTTTCCCAAGAGGTGATTTTCATGCAAGAGAAAAAAGTGTGCAGAGGAGAGAGGGGGAGAGAGAGAGAGAGAGAGAGAGAGAGAGAGACCGAGAGACCAAGAGACCTAAGAAACACATGAGACTGTTTCTCAGTGTGAGGTGGAGAAGGTGGGGGAGTTTTTGTTCTTAGGGAAACTCACCCGAGGAAGGGCACTGAATCTCTCCCTTTACTCCCTTTGCCGCTTCTCCTTGCTTCCTGCCTCTTGGTGAAGATACAAATGATAGTCTACAGATGGAGAATGAGATGAACATGTCAAATGAACTCATAGAGCAAAATTGAAAATAAATTTTATGTTTCAGTGCTGAATCAAACAACAAAAAAGAGTCTGTCTTACTTTTTCTTAGATATACTCTGGAAAAGAAGGAAAATAGCTAAAGTAGTAACAGCTGAAGATTAATCAATAACCTACATAATTATACCTTTGTGTCACTTTCCCTAAAGGCTTAGAATGTACCATATTAAATATAGCATCTATTGATAATGAACATTCACCTACTTTAGACTTCCAAAACTATATCACAAAAGTGATAACAAACATTGCAATTTATTGCCCCAGATTTTTGGTTGCCTTGTAAAAAGGAAAACAGCTTCAGTTAGCATCTCTTTAGAAACCAGGTAACCTATACTACAAATCATTATTTTGTTAATTATTCACATAGGTTCTTCTGCAAGGCTTGATGAGTTTGCATCATGAATATTTACATGTGGCAGCCCATCCCAGTCATTTCAAAATTTTCTTGGGATCAGCCATATGAGTATATTATCAGCTGCAAGCTTTAGAAAGCACCTATTATATGGAGCTTTGGGGTATTTTTTAGTTATTTGGTTCTATGCCCAAATTAAGTGTGGATGTGGCAACAACCTCATTTGTGATCAATGCAAACATATCATACAGATAACTCAGGTCCCTACAGGAAAAGTGATATGAGAGATTCTTCAGTGTGAACTCAGGCATGTCACTAAGCCTTGTCATCTGGCAGAGTGGGGGTTAGAGGACATGATCTCTAAAGGCATCTGCCAGCCCTAACATTTGATGACTTTATAATTTTCATCTGGCAATGTGAGTATCTTACCAGTGGATCTCAGGGACCCAAATCATCAATATTGATCAAAGGAAGCTAATCAGATCATTTAAGCAAGTACTGAATTACCACGCTTGGGCTGACACTAGTCAAAGAGGTCAATAAAAAGTTGTTAGATAAATGAATGAATGTTGGGAACCACCCTGCCTGGTTTCGGAAGCTGCCAACCCTCCATGGCTAAGGCTGAGTAAAAAGACCTTGGGATCATAAGCTCCTAAGGAGACAAAGCTTATCCTCCTGGCAGGGGCACACTCTCTGCCCCCTTCACTTCACCCTGCTTGGCCCCTGGAGGGTGGCTGGATAGTCATTGACAGGTAAGATTCCTCAAGGGAGGAACAATCTAAGACAGGCACAGTCACCAAGGGCCATCAGGGAAGGACTTAGGGGATTATGGAGGAGGGACAAAAGACCCTTACCCCTTGGCTTTGTCATAGCCTGAGTCCTCATTCTATCTGTAAAAAGTCTCCTAAAATCTTGGCTGCCTACATCCCCCTCCTGATTCAGGCTTAAAACAATGCTGAAGGGGAGTACAGCCCTATGCTGGAATGCGCGGTTCCCAGTGGGGGCGGGGGGAGGGCGATCAGGCCTAAGAAAGAATGCATAAAATCCTGTGAAATCTGCTTTGCTAAGAATGCCCTCCATTTAAATGTTAAGGGTCCAAGCATAAAATGAGTTTATTTCCCAAAGTTTTATGGTCCTTTGGCATCACTCTATCTATCTGACCATGACTCAGAATAAGCCCTTGTAGTTCTTTGAATGTTCTCTATTCTTTGATCATTACTGCCTGAGAATGACTGATGAGCCTTATGTATATGCCCTGTATTCCTATGCAAACTAAACCCAATAAAAGCCCAGGGAAGGAGGTGCTCGAGGCCCTTCTCCTCTGAGAGATTGGTCAGCCTTTTCTCCCCAAGAAGATCATGTCTTGGTAGGTTTATTCTCATCTGCAGTGGCTGGAAGAGCTACAGAGTTCACCCACAAATGAAAGAATAAATGAATAAATGCATAGATGAAGAAGGCAGTTACTATAAAACCAGACAGACAGATCTTTGGGTAAAAAAAACTGTGCATAGCTGAATGAAATAGTTATAATTAAAATATAAACTGAAAGAAAGTGCCAGCAAATGTCTGAGTAATTTTCCTAACGTAACAGAGGCCATTTGATTGTATTTATCAGTGTAGTATAGTGAGAAGGAATACCAGGCCAGAAGACATGAAGACACATCCTGACCCTGCCACCTGCCAGCTTTGGGACATTGAGGAAATCACATACTCTCTCTGCATCTGGTTCCTTAACCATGAAGGACTTAGTGGGCCTTCATATTCTAACCATCAAGAACACTATTTTTCTTAGTGTCAATAGAAGAATTAGTGAGATTGTGAAGATAAGGTTATTGTATTTTTCTGCATGTAATGTACACTGTTTTTACCCCAATTTTTGAGGGAAATATAAGGATGTGCATTATGCATGGGTAGTACCTGAAATACTTTGTATCTGTTCTTGTCTTTTGTGCTTATCTGTTACATAAAATTTTGTGTACCATAATATGCTAAAAATGAATGCTAAAATTAATTTATAATATGAAAACAAGTACCTAAATATAAATAAATACATTGATTAATTAATTAATTAAAATGAAAGATTTTTTCCTGAAAGTTTGGGCCAAAACTGTGGGTGCACATTATACATGGCAAAATACGGTCCTTTTAAAATGGAAAAGAACTGTCCAAGTGTTTATTGTTATTAATAAGCAAATGATGTAGAAACACAGGGGAATTAGTACTTACTTAAAACTGGATGACATCACAGAAGGCTTGAGTTGGCATAGTAGCCATGTTTTCAGTCCATTTCATTTTCCAGTATGAATTGGACACAGATACAGGAGTTTAACACAAATTGAGCATTTATTATATGGCAGAACCTCGCTAGGTTTTAAAGATGCACAAATACCAATGTATCCTTTTTCACCTTGAGAAGCTCACGATCCTGTGGGATTACTAAATATGTACTGAAAACTTACTCTGTGCCAAGCACTGTTAGGAACCAACAATCATAATGGTGAACATGTCTTGAAGAGGATGTACATTGAGGCATGAAAGGGAGATCCTTAATTTCAATACAGTGCCATCAGTATTAAGATGTAGTGTGGACCAATGCCTCGCAAAAGCTGAAATGCATATGAACCACCGGTGATCTCATTCAAATGCAAGTTCTGAACCAATAGGACTGGAGTGGGGCCTGGGATTCTGCATTTCTAATAAACCCCCAGCTGATGCTGATGTTTCTGGTCAATGGCCCTCACTTTGAAGAGTCTAAGGTAGAGTTGTATTGGGTTAGTGTTGGGTAGAGAAAATACAATGAGTGGCATGCATTTAGATATGCTAATAAAGACACGGTCTTAGTTAATTGAACTGAGTTATGCATCATTTGGTTTGGGGATTATAGATGATTTTGCTGACCAAATAGTACCCATGTGACTGACCACTGGGTTAACGGCGAGGCAAGAGCTGCACACTACAGTTTACACATGCCTGCAATAAAAATGTTCTACAGACTGAGGCAGGTTAGGAGTGGTTTATACTTTTACTCAGATATGTCTTCTTCCTCTAAGCAGGGGTGTCCAACCTTTTGGCATCTCTGGGCCACACTGGAAGAAGAAGAGTTGTCTTGGGCCACACATTAAATACACTGCGACGTGTAGTCACAAAACAATCTCATAAAGTTTAAAGTACATTTATGATTTTGTGCTGAGCCCCATTCATAGTCACCCTGGGCGGCATGTGGCCTGTGGGCTGCAGGTGGGACACCCCTCAATCTAAGGTAATTCTGGTTTGCTCCTGTTTTGTTTTACAATGTCTATAGATTATAGATCCCAAGAAGCTACCTGACTGGCTCATCCCTTAATCTAATTTTACCTTTGTTCCCAAATAGTCTAATGATTCAGAAAAAGGATACAAACACAAATAATTACAACCTATTTTTATCAATATTGTATTTATTATTTCTGCTTGGAACTTAGCCACAGTCAGGAAGAGACACGGTGAGGCCCAGAAGAGGTCAGTTTGGTCACCAAAACCCTGTGGGAATTGGGTTATGTTTGAAGGAGATTTTAACAATAAATAGCAAATGTTTCAGACATTTCAAATATGAGAAAGGCTGTCGATCTATATTAGTGTTGACTTTCTTTTCAACCAGATCATCTTTGTTTATGATTTTATAGACTGTCTGTATCGCAGAAAGCTACTGATGAAATTCTAAAAAGAAGTCATTTAATGCTTCTCTCCAGAGAATCTATTGATTTTTTTTTAAAGGGGAGCCATATTCTGCCACTTGAAATGTAATAGCTATTTTCTCCAGGGTGCTGTTAAAGTTCAGAATAAGATTCACTTGGAATCTTTTGTCTAATAATAACCTGTAATTAGATTATGTGAGAATGCTTCCTTTATACTTAGATACCTGGTTGACTTGGCCTGTGATGAGTACATAAAACTCAGTATATCCCAAATACCTAGAAAGAAGGAGACTGTTTCCTCTGAAATAGAATGTCTTTATGGCTCACATTGTGATCAGTACATTAAAAGATATTCTCTCACTCCAAACTCACCTCCTCCTCCACCGGTCCTCTCTCACTAATGGTTCCTCCTTCTCTGCAGCCCCCGCAGCCAGAAATCCAGGACATATCCCTCCCACACCTGTACCGCACCCTCTCTCTCACTTTCTGTGTTAAAGGGCTACTAATTGGCTGGCCTGTGATACCTGTCCACTTCTCTTAACCCTGCACGACCCTCATGCTGCCTTCGTCTCTCCTTCAGACTACTGAAATTATTTTTTCAAATTTTATTTTTCAATCATAGTTGACATTCAGTATTATTTTATATTAGTTTCAGGTGCACAGCATAGTGCTTAGATATTTGTATGACTTACAAAGTGATTCCTCCCAATTATACAAGTACCAACCTGGCACCGTACCTAGTTATAACAATAACTGAAATTACCGATTTTTAAATTCAAATATAACATTGCAAAAATTTTAATTGTAAAAATTCAAACACACAGAAAGTTATGGTGTAATATAACAAACATTCTTGCACTTCTCACCTGGTTATTTACAAATCTTAACATATATACACGCTTTAGACTTTGATAAAAAAACCACATAAATATAGTTGAAATTCCATTTAGTATCTCTCTCCATTTCCTTTCTCCTCCCTCTTTCATCAGAGGCAAGAAGCCAGGCAGTTGGTGTGCATTCTTCCAATTTATGCTTTTAAAATATTTATTATACCAGCATGCATTATAAACAGTACGTGATGGTTTATGTGTTAAAATATATAATATGATATCAAACCATATACAGCATTTTACAGTGTACCACTTGTATTTTTTTAACCTTTACCTTTCAGTTGATGTATATAGATCTAGGGTTCCCATTGTTTTAGCTATTGTGGACCATTTAAAAAAACACAAGGTATTGGGTTGGCCAAAAAAAGTTGTTTTTTTTTTCTTTTATTTATTTATTTTCTATAAGATAGCTCTAGTACGCTTAGTTGTCTTTAACTTCATTTGAAAGACTTTTTTAGATTGTATTGTAACGGTTTTTTTCTTTTATTTATTTATTTTCCATAAGATAGCTCTAGTAGCGCTTAGTTGTCTTTAACTTCATTTGAAATACTTTTTTAGATTGTGTGTTGTAATGGTTGTCATATCAGCGTACATTAAAAAAATAACTTATCAAAATTGGTGAATTTTTGTGTAGCCATTTTAATACTGAAGATGGAATAAAATAAATACACAACATTTTTGGCATATTATACTTTATTACTTAAAGCAAGGTAAAAATGCACCTGAAATGCAAAAAAAGATCTGTGCAGTGTATGGAGAAGGTGATGTGAGTGATCGAATATGTCAAAAGTGGTTTGTGAAGTTTTATGCTGGAGATTTCTCGCTGGATGATGCTCCATGATCAGGTAGACCAGTTGAAGTTGATAGTGACATTCATTGAGAACAATCACTGTTATACCATGTGGGAGAGAGCTGACATACTCAAAATATCCAAATCAGTAAATTTTTTGGTGAAAATAAGAAATGTCTTTTATTTTATGGAAGAACTAAACAGACCTTTTGGTCAACCTCATACATTATCTATTCCTCTACTATGGACTTCCAAGTTGCTTTTCTTGTTTTTCCTTTCCTTTTTCAGCTGGTACAAACAGTGCTATGGTGAACATTTTTCTGTGCATCTCCTTTGGTAGATGTATGAGAGTTCCTCTAGATTATATCCCTACATGTGGAATGTCTGAATTATCAGCATATATTTTCAGCATTACCATATTGTTCTTTACCTTGGTAGAACTATGTAGTTATTTGTATGAAATGAGAGAAAGAGACTGGAGATTGATTTTAAATAATTGATCTATGTGATTGCGGTGACTGGCAAGTCTGCAATCCCATAGAGCAAGCTGGGAGGAGGGTGGAGGTTCAGGCAGGAGTTAATACTACAGTGCTGACTTCAAAGGCTGGAAACTCAGGCAGAATTTCCTTGTTGTAGTGTGGAGGCAAAACTCCTTCTTCCTCAGGAAAACTCAGTCATTGCTCTTAAACCTGTTGATCAGATGACACCCACCCACATTACCGAGGGAAATCTGCTTTGCTCAAAGTCTGCTGATTTAAATGTTAATTACACCTAAGAACGGTCACACCAACATTTAGACTGGTGTTTAGCCAAACAGTTGGGTACCATAGTCTAGCCAAGGGGAGACATAAAGTTAACCATCATAATATTCTTTGCTATTTTCTTCTGCTTTGTTTGTTATTTTCTTTCTTTAAAAAAAAATATAATGACTGTAAAAATACAGAGTTCCTTATAAAATGAAGTTCCTAATACAATTCTTTTTGTTAAAACCAAGGACTATATTTGACCATAACTCTCTTAAGGAAAATAATGTAAATTATAATCTCTTATTTATTAAACAAACAATTTATTGAAAAAGTGAACATGCTTGTTCTTTTATAATGGGTTTAAGGGCATTCTTTAAATATTTTGAATACTAGTCCTTTATTTGTCTTGTAGGTTTCAAATATTGTCTCTCAGTGTTTGGCTTGTGTTAACATTTGTTTATGGTGATTTCTCCTTGAAAATTTTTAAATTTTGATGCAATTGAGTTAATCAGTGTTTTATGATTTTTACTGTTGTGCTTAGAAAATTCTTTCTTCTCCCAATATGATACAGAAATTATCTTACATTTTCTTACACATATTTTAAAAGCATACTTTTCACATTTGGCTTTTAACCTACTTGGAGTTTACTTTTTATGTGTGTATGAAATCCAGATAAAATCATGTTTATATACATATATTCCATATGCTTTCTAAGCATTTTTAGAACAGTTACAGATTTACTGAAATTGTTAATGTAGTTCAAGTTTTCACATTTTGTACGCAGTGTCCTATGTCATTAACATCTTACATCAGTGAGATACATCTGTTACAATTAATGATCCAGCACTGGCCCATTATTATTTAAGTCCATGGTTTTCAGTTTTCCTTAGTTTTTATTTTTATTTGTTATATATATTTATTTATACTTTTTAATTTAAAATTTAAAAAAATATATTTTTTCCATAACCATTTAGTCCCCTTATAGCCTTCTCCCCCAGCAGTCACCACCTGTGGTCCACGTCCGTGAGTCCTTTTTCCTTTTCGCTCACGCCCTCCACCCCCTCCCCACCCCACCCTGCCCCCTGAGCTGTCATCCTGCTCTCCATCTATGAGTCTGTCTCCGTTTTCCTTGTTAGTTCAGTTTGTTCGTTAGATTCCACATGTGAGTGAAGTCATATGGTGTTTGTCTTTCTCTGACTGGCTTATTTCACTTAGCATAATGTTCTCCAGGTCCATCCATACTGCTGCAAAGGGTAACATTTTGTTCTTTTTTATGGTCAAGTGGTAGTCCATTGTGTAAATGTGCCCTAGTTGTTTTATCCATTCATCTACTGATGGACACGTGGGCTGCTTCCACATCTTGGTGATTGTAAATAATGTTGTAATGAACACAGGGGTGCTTATGTTCTTTTGAATTAATGTTTTGGGTTCCTTCAGATATATTCCCAGAAGTGGGGTTGCTGGGTCAAAAGGCAGATATGTTTTTAATGTTTTGAGATATTGCCATACTACTTTCCATAGTGGCTGCACCAATTTGCATTCCTACCAATAGTGCAAAAGGGTTCCCCTTTCTCCTCACTAGCACTTGTTTGTTGATTTATTGATGATAACCATTCTGACAGGTGTGAGATGATATTAACCTAATGTTTTTTGTTTACAAGTCATCTATAAATTAGCTATTTTGCAAATATTTCTCTTGGTCTTTGGCATTTCTTCTCACATTTTCTTCCCTTCACCTGTCTTTACACCTGCTTGTACCTCTGTCTGCAATGGTGCCATAGTTCAGGTTGCTGTAACAGAATACTGTAGACTGGGTGTCCTCAACAACCCACATTTATTTCTCACAGTTCTAGAGGCTGGAAGTCTAACGATCAGGGTGCCAGCATGGCCAGGTTCTTGGTGTGAGCCCTCTTCCTGGTTTACAGATGGCTGCTTTCTTGCTGTGTCCTCACATGGCAAACACAGCAAACCATGAGCAAGAGCTTGTGTCTTGTCTCATAAGGGCACTAATTTCATTCCCGAGGGCTCCATCCTAATGACCTGACAAGGCTCTGCTTGTTAATACCATCACACTGTTATTGTCTGTTTACTTATTTATTTTCTTCTCCACTAGAAATTTCCTATCTTTGGGGACTAGACCTCCTTCTACTGGTTCTGGCATTTAGTATAGTGCTTGGAACATAAAGATGCTCATCAAATATTAGTTGAATGAGTTGTTTTGTGAAAGGTTCTTGCCCTGAGAAACAAATGTAATTCATTTGGATCTTGTCAAGGAACAACTGAAACTGAGCTTGTGTAATACTGACTCAGTAGGCAGAAAGATTTAGAAGAGTCTGAAATTAAGTGTGAGGTGTTAGTATCAGCATGAATGCGAGGTGGGTGGGTGAATCTGAGTGTGAGATTTTGGCAAATTTGTATGTGTAAAATAACCAAGAATCTGGTTAAAGACAGCAATTTGAAAATAGGGAGGAAGGGAAGAAGTGTAGTAACATTTTAAAATAAGAAACAGCTGGACCTAATGACAGATTTGTTTCAGTGAAAAAGAAAGACATAAGAAAAAGATAATTAATAATAATGCTGGTATTCCCTGGTGCTTGCCAGAATGCTATCAAACAAACCTCTTATGTTGCTGGTGGGGACATAAATTGCTACCAACTTTCCACAAAATATTTGGGTATTATTTCTCAAAAGCTTTCACATAAAACACCATTTGACCCATTATTTATATTTCTAGGAATGCATCCCAAGGAAATAATCAGAAATTGGAATAAATATTTATGAACAAATATGTGCATTATTTATGAGAACAAGAAACTGGAAACCACCTAAAAATCCAGTGCTATGAAAATGATTATGTAAATTATGATATATACTCATGTGAAGGAACAAAGTACAATCATTAATTCTATTTATAATGCTTGTTATGATAATGAAAATACTTATGACATAGCATTAAGGAAGGAAGGTAGGTTATAAAATTATATTATCTCAATTATGTAGAGAAAAATGCTTAGTACGAGGCTAAAAAAATAGATGTCTGAAATATTAATGATGGTTGCTTCTGGGCAGAGAAGAGAGGTGATTTTCTTCCCTGCTTCACAGAACATCTATAATTTCTGAATTTTTTACCTTAAGTATTAGTTTGCTAACCCAGAGGGGATTTTAAAAATAATTTTTAAAAGTGCACTTTGGAAGGAGAGACAGTTTTACATGAAACCCTAATGCTCCCTTCTCCATAAAATATCATCCCCTCTGAATTAAAAAATAATAACCCCCTCCTGTTATACTTTGTCATTTGTTAATTTGTTCATCCAGCAAAATGTACGTTATACTTGATGCTTGCAACAAACAATGTAACATATATTCTCTGCCTTAAAAGAGCTCCAGTTTATGGGACAGGTTAGCACGTGATTAATGGAGTGATTAAAAACATGTAATATCAGTGCATACATTTCTACTGGGGCTTGAGGCCACAGAGAAAGGAGGGGCTGATTTTGCTTATCTGGGAGATAGATTTGAGCAGCTTGTAAGGTTCTCAATGGCACTCACTTGTTAAAGAATCAACCCTGGAAAAGTAGGGATTGGTAATCACAGGTAACAGGAGATACACAGTTTACATTGACATTACATGTCGATGGAAGATAGATTATGGTTAGGGAGAAATTAGTCTAAGTAGATAGAGATAGGTAATTTATGGACTTGCCCACCATATCATGGTGCTTGGGCTTGAAAGTTGTGTACCGTGTAAGGGGAAACCTTTGAACGTCTGATTTAGCAGGGAGTTGACATGACCATTTTCTACTTACTTAACATCAGTTTCACCCTCAGCACAGTCCAGGGTCTGGCGCACAACTTTTGGCAGACTTAGTGCTCAGCAAATGGTGGTGGTGGGAGAGGATTCCGACTTTGGTCGTGGCCATGTTGTGTCTGTGGTGGGCAGGGATCTCTGGCAGGTGTTTTGCAATTGGAAACTGAAACATGGATGGATGGCAGCTTATGGTGGGATTTCTCAACATTTTTTTTTTCATTATTGGCCCCCTAACAAGCCTTTTTAAAGACTTTTTACTTCTGGATATCTCCTGGAATTTGAATAATACTGCATATTTGTTTAAAAACTTTATGTTTATCTGTGCCTTATACATAAAAATACTTTTTTCATCTCTTTCAAGACCAACCATTGTCCTCTTGGTGGTGATGTCATCCCTGATAAGAGGGTATGAGTTAGAGCCTTTTAATTAATTGTTTAACCCTGATAAAATACACATAACATAAAATTTACCACTGTAGCCATTTTTAGGTGTGTAGTTCAATAGTGTAAGTATATTCACATTGTCGTGCATTCAGTCTCCAGAACACCTTTCATTTTGCAAAATTGAAAATCTGTGTTTGGATAAAAACGCCCCATTCTCTGGTCCCCAAGTCCCCACCATTCAACTTTCTGGGTTTTTTATTTTAATTGAATTTTTGGGGTGACACTGGTTAATAAAATTATGTAGGTTTCAGCTGTACCGTTCTATAACACATCATCTCTATATTGTGTTGTGTGTTCACCACCCCAAGTCAAGTTCTCTTTTTATGATCGTTTATCCCCCTTTGCCCTTTTCTAGCTCCCCTCATCCCCCTTACCTTCTGGTAATCATCATGTTTTTGCTTGTTGTCTATGAGTTTGTTTTTTTTTGCTTAATCACTTCGCCTGTTTCGCCTAGCCCCCTAATTCCCCTCCCCTCTGAAAGCTGTCAGTCTGTTCTCTGTATGTATGAGTCTGTTTCTATTTTGTTTGTTAGTTTATTTGGTTCATCAGATTCCACATATAAATGTAATCATATAATACTTGTCTTTCTTGGACTGTCTTATTTCACTTAGCATAATACCCTCCAGGTCCATCCGTGCATTGCAAAAGGTAAGATTTCCTTTTTTTGCGGCCGAGTAGTATTCCATTGTGTAAATACACCACCACAGTTTTTATTGTTCCATCTGAATTCGACTAGTCTAGACACCTCCCATAGGTGGATCCACGCAGTATTTTTTTGTGACTGGCATATTTCACTTGGTATAGGTCCTTAAAATTTCATCTCTGCTATACTATATATCAAAACTTCCTTCCTTCTTTAAAGCCTTCCTAACATTCTGATGTATGGAGACAGCACATATTGTTTATCTGTTCATCTGTCAGTGGATACTTGGGTTGTTTCCACCTTTTGGCTGTTGTGAATAATGCTGCTGTAAACATGGGCTTGCAAATATCTCTTTGAGATCCTGCTTTCCAGTATTTTGAGTATATAACCAGAAGTGGAAATGCTAGATAATATGGTAATCTTATGTTTAATTTCCTGAGGAACCATCATACTGCTTCAAATAGTGACTGCATCATTTTATATGTCCACCAAAAGTGCACAACAGTTCCAATTTCTCCATCTTCTCACGAACACTTGTTGATTTCTGAGGCGTTTTTGTTTGTTTGTTTGTTTGGGTAGTAGCCATCCTAATGAATGTGAGGTGATATCTCATTATGGTTTTGATTCGCAATTTTCTAATAATAAATAATGTTGAGCATCTTTCAACATACTTGTTGGGCATTTATATATCTTCTTTGGGTAAGTGTTTATTCAAGATTTTTGCCCATTTTTAAATCATTGTTGTTGTTGAATTTTAGGAGTTCTTTATGTATTCTGAATAGTAATGCCTTGAAAGATATATGATTGGCAAATATTTTCTCCTATTCCATAGGTTTACTTTTCACTGTGTTAATCATGTCCTTTGATGGGGTTAGAGCCTTTTAAAACTCAATGGATGTTTAAATTTTCCATGACCTTTGATATTTTTTTCCTGTTTCTTCTTTCCCTGGTGGCTAGCAGGTTGTAATCCAGATGGTGGTATCCTAGGCCTGGGCAGGCATTGACATTCAATCTGGTACCTCGGGTTTGGGCCATGGTGCCTTAGGAAAATTCCAGGCATGGAATCCTGTGGACTTCTGCATCATTTAGAGAAAGGTGGATGTTGTCCCGTGATTCAACTTACGCAGAGCATGATGGGAAGGATGAATCACGCCACACTCTTAAAACGACAGGAATGGAAAGGAGGCACGAGTGGATTAAAAGCAGAAGTATACAGACTGAGAGCAGACATTCTCTTCTAAATATTCCCTTTTCCACTCCATTTGTTACTGTGATGGGCTGTTAACTGTTAGTTTAAGGCTGTTTCCGCCTCGTCTACATAATCAAACTGTCAACCTATCTTACTGGTGTTTTCTAGATGAACATGGAGACAACTTACTTGAGATTTTTTCATCTAGAGATTTGGTCAGAATCAACATTTGGGGGTGTGCTCTCTGCTAGACAGAGCTCCAGTCAAAGTCCAGCCAGAAAATTAATACCCCTCAGGAAGTAAGGAAGTTTTGACTTCACTCTTAATTTATGTATTAAGCCATCACCTGGTATGAAGATTAAACTTCTTGCAATTGGAAGGTAAAAAAAACCTTCTCACTTATTCCTATGGGAGAGAGGTAATGCATTTAAAAATCTTTCTAATGCCATGACCGTAAGATTAATGCTGTAATCCAGTTTGTTATCTGTCTGCGGTGACTCCTTGTGTCTAGCATAAGTCAATAGAGCTTCACTTCTCTAATTGAAATCCGTGTGCTGATGGAGTCTGTTTGTGGAAATGAAAGGTGGCTGCCATAATCTGCTGGGAGTTGAATTAATCCCCTGGGAGTGAGGCTGACCTAATTACTCCACTCGGACATACTGGGCTTGCTTTTACTTCTGCAGAAAAGAGCCATGGGAAAGGGGCCAACCTGCCACTTGGCCAGTCGTTTCCTGAATTGCTTTAAACCCACCTACCATGTCATTGTGAGAACTTTTCATTGGACAGCGCTAATTTTTATGATTTGTGCCTTTTTATTGGACGATATTATTAAGTTAAATGAAAGGATCAATTTTGCAGTCACATAGTAAACTATTTCTGCCCTATATTTGTCACTCTCACATGTTATTTATTGAGGTTATGCCTCTGATCCTTAAAAGCAGTGCTGCTCAGAGAGGTTATTGAGAGAAGTACAAAGTTTAAATCCTCCCAGGATCATCAAGTTTCACGCAGTTACTGCAACAACAAGAAGAATAATTTTTGAGGGCATGTCACAACTCAGGCACTGTCCTGAGCATGTTGTAAATATTTTTCTCATTTTATATTCACAACAATTTTGAAATAGATGTTAATATTTCATGTATATGATATATGATATATCTATCTCCATCTCTAGCTCATCCATTTTTAAGAAAGCACGGAGAATTTAAGAATCTGCCCAATGTCACACAGCATCTTAATCTCAGAACCATGGTTGAAAGTGATGTCTAATCCAGAACTGGATTTGAATTTCAGATAGGCAATAAAAAAAAAAATGTTAGCGTACATATGTCCCAAATACTGCCGGGGACATGCAAATACTTAAGAAATTGTTGTTTACTTGAAATTCAAATTTAACGGAGTGTACCATGTGGGTTGTTAAGGCTTGTTTTGTTTTGTTTTTGCTAAAGCTGGCAGCCCTGTTCACAGCCTGTGTTCTCAGCACTGTGTTGTAGTGCACTGCACCTGGACAGGGAGCGCACTGAGGCCTGAGTGGAAAACTGTATCCTTGGAGTCCCGCAGCTGATTAATGGCAGAGCTAGCTCCTCTCATTCCCACTTCGCCCTAGACAGAGCTACTCCCTACTTTTTCTTACCATTTTAGATCCCAGGTTATGATGCTTAGTTTAATACTACAAAGACTTTGGGGTCTTCGTCAGGGAGTAGGTATACATTTGCACTTACCCGTGCTAAATCTCAGGAGCTCTCATTGGCCTACATTTCGAACATAGCAGGCCTAACATTTGGGAGGTGGTGAGCATTCATCATTCAAGGAATGTAGTATTTACATAGTCATATAGCATATGAGTATGCCTGTTACTTTTTCTGTGGTCCTTTGAAGTGTTAAATATTTAAATAATGATGATGGCAACACAAGTAGCATAGAGTATCCAACATAGAATGCCGCTTAATAACTTAATAAAGATTTCAGCTTCATTTAATTTTTTTCTCTATTCATATGCTTCACCTCATAGTGATTAACACATCACATTCTGATCCCAGCTGGGCTCTTAGACTTTTCAAGACTGTGGGCAAGCTTCCTTCTGGATCTTAATTCTATCATCTAGAAAGCTAAAAAAGGAGATTGGGTGTTTCTCTCCTACCGTTCCTGTTGTCCTGGACAGTCTGTGGTTTCAGGACATGAGGGAGATTGGCTCAGGTGTTTCATAACTGGTTTTTGTAACGAGTATTTTAATGGCATTCTAGGATGTGTCTTTGTTGCCTTCACATGTGGGTCAATCCTTTAATTACATTCTTAGCCCTAGGTTGGCTGTTTAAATCAGTGGTTTGGCCAGTTTGTCCTCTATATGGACATAAGAATGGTGTCTAATAATTCTCTCATTTTCCCCATGGAATTCAGCACAATTCTGGGTGATACAAGGTGAATGCAATCTTTTCTATTGATTGATTGATTATTGAATAGTCTGTGGGTACCAACCAGCTGAAGGCCCCGTACAATCTGCCCAATCCCACTTTCCTTTCCATATTCTTTTGTCACCAGCCAACAACTGTCTCTTACATAAACGTGTCATGCGGTGCTTTGCCTTTGTACTTTTGCTTGCACTGCTTCATCTGTAGTACCCCATCTTCTTTGGTTAACGAGGAACGAGGTGCTCACTACATGCCAGGCACTGTCCTGCATTAACTCACCCAATGATCCCAACAAGCCAAGAAGTTGGTGATATTCCTATTTCCATTTTATAGGAGTGGAAACTGGGGTATGGAGAGATCCAGCGACTTTTCCAAAGTTTTGGCTAGTAAATGGAAGCACAGAAATGTGACCTTGGAGTCAGAGGTCGTAGTCAGAGAGACGGGGGAGAGAGATGGTAGGTACTGTGCTGCTGGGCTTCCTGATGGAACCCAGAAGCCAGAGACCCAGTGCAGGTGGCCCCTAGAAACTGAAAAAAGCAAGGAAACTGATTCTCCCCTAGAGTTTCCAAGGGGAATGTTGCCCTGCTTTTAGACTCCTGACATCCAGAACTATGTAAGAATAAGTGTGTGTTGTTTTAAGCTACAAGGTTGGTTGGTGGTAATTTGTTACAGCAGCCATCAGAAACTAATACGCCACCATCTTCTAAGACCCATCTTCAGTATCTCCTGCTGCAAGCCTGTCACTGACATGTGCAGGTGGGTTGGCTGCTCCTTGTTGCTTGGGGCTATTCACAGCCCTTATTTATTATTTCATACTTACTGGTTTATGTGTCAGTCTTGTGCACATTGATGAGTTATTACTTTTTGATTCCTAAGAATCTGCCCTGCTATCTGGGATATAAACATAACACTTTAAGTGTTTGTTGACTGTTCAAATAGCCCAGAGAGTGGATTGGGGTCCGAGGATCACAAAGAGAGCAGCTCAGAAAGAACAGCTTTGTGGCAGACGGTCCTGGGTCACTAACAAGCTGTGTGACATTGGGAAACTGTCTTGACTCCTCTGAGTCTGTTTCCATATGGACCTATAATATCTACTTTATACAGTATTGTAAAAAGCTAAAAAAAAAAAATGGAAGCACCGGTCAAGCCAGCCACTTAGTTAATTAGCTTATCTTCTGTGAGAGGGGAAACCCAGTTCAGAGCCTTGGTGTGTCGTAACATCGGATGGTTTCTCTCTGTACTGTGTCATGAGCCACCCACAGCACCCGTGGGATCCAGCACGTAAGAGGGTCTCACTAAACAGTTGTCTGCAGAGTGGAGAAAACAACTCTCACTGCGCTTGGGAAGCATACCCCGGGAGTGGAAGGTATGGCTTGGTTTTTTCTTCACTTTGGCCTTTTTGGGGAACAAGGGCCAGAGTCATGCTTTAAAGCCTGATGGTAATGCTGCCTTTGGAAAAAGTAGAAATAAGACTTGTTACAAGACGGTGTGCAGAGCAGAGTTTGTTTTGATTTGAGGGGAAGCTGGAAAACGCCCACGGCACTTCTGCGCTCATGTTTCTGGTGGCTCCAGCAGTCTTCAGGACCATCCGTGCGTCCAAAGCATGGCAGGCCCGTGGTTCTGGACTGCGCCTGCTGCCGTTCCTGATCTCAAATCCAATGCTCGTTCTCCTGTGTTCAGAAATGAGGGAACCTAGCCTCCGTGTGTAGACAAGGGCTGCCGGTCGTTACTCCGTGCCCTTTACCAGGCTACCTGGGGAGATCAGAGATACCAAGAGACCAGGGGACAAGAGGAAGCAAAAACCCCTTCAGAATGGGAAGGAGAAGCTACAAATTGGTGAAAAAGGAGAAACGGCAAAGGGGAAGAAGAAGCCAAAAGGCTGGAGTTTCCTTCTGAATGGACCCGTGAGGCTGTCAGGCTGTTTTCTCTGTTCCTCCTAGGTGACTACAGTTTTACCTCTGCCTGCCTTGTAGACCCTCCCCAGTCACCTCACCAGAATAACTCCCGCTCGTCCCTCAAGCATCAGCTCGGGAATTGGCCTTCCCTGATCACAACACCTGGAGCACAGTGTCCCCGTCACCTCCCCGCTCTGCGCCACCTCCCCGCTCTGCGCCTGCATGCCTCTCTTCTCCGGTGGACCGTGAACAGCTTGGAGAGACAACGGTGTTATCACCTTCTGTGTTCAAAGACCGTATGTTCTAATTCTAACACACCTGGTAAAATGAAGCGTTTGGAGATTTCTGCCAACAGCTTCAATATATATACTGCTAGTCTGAAATCATTACTTAGCATAGATTATGGGATTAACTGCTGGAATGTTAATGGACCAGACTCTGAATGGAACAAAATATCAATAACAGTCCATCAACATTTATTTGTTGGAATTTGCCATTCATCTATTTATGCAAAAACAAATTCACTTTTTCAATTAATGTTTATTAAGCACCAATAGTTGATGACTCATTTTGTTCATGTATTCATTCAAAACATATTTGAGTGCCTGTTAGGTTCAAAACTGTGTATGTGTTTGTGAATATAACTGGAATGTTTCTCCCATGCAAATCTTATAACATAGTGGAGGAAACAGACAACAGAACTGGAAACACACAAATGTAAAATTATGAATTGTGGTTAGTGCTTTGGGGGAAACCAAAAAGGTGCAGTGATAGAAAATAAAACTGAAAGGGTGGTCAGAGGCAGCTTGTTTCAAAGGAAGTAACAATTAAGCCAAACCTTCTGCTAGACACTGATCTCAGCAGGAACTGAGAGGCTGGTGGGCAGTATGCACAGAAGTCTAGAGTGGGATACCGCCTGCTCGGACAGTTGCAGAAAATAGGATGCAGATCAAGAAAAAAGTATGGATGATCAACTCCAATTCAGCTTTCCAGGATAGGCTTCCCAGAGGGAATGATGTTTCAGCTGATGCCCTGACTCTCGGAGAATAGGAAGGTACTGGAATCTTCCAGACAAGGAGATTGACATACGGTCTTATCTTCTCTCCCACCTTCTGCATTTCTACTCTCCAGTTTATGCTACAAGAAGGAGCTATCTAAACCTCATATCTGAATATTTAAGCCCTCTAATTAATAACTTAAATAGTTTCCCATCCTCTACACTGGAGATACAGACTGAACACCTTGGAATGGCATATTTTAAAACATGCTCTCGGTGTCAACAAAGTTCCCTTCTTGTTAGCAATGTATTCTCAGCTGGGCTCCTTCATATGTTGTTGGTGGTATCCAAAGGTAGTCCCTGTAATTAGACAAGCTCTAATTTCTAGGCTTCTGCTTCAAGGTCCAGATCAGCGGTCACCTGGGTAACACCTGCCTTCGCCACTCCCTTCACGCCATTCCACACCTAGATGTAGTTAATCCCTCCTTTCTTTTGTTCTTTCATAACATCTTACACCTACCTCTATTTTAGAGGGGACCTCACCGGACTGCAATTATTCTGGAGTCTGTTTCCCTCACTAGACGTTGTGCCTCATGAGGGCAAGGATTTTTGTCTTAGTACCATTAATCTGTGTACTCCCAGGGCTGGGTAGCACAGGGATCACATTAGAGGTGAACAGGCCATGGTTTCTAATTGAATGACTGAATGAAGGTAAGGGAAGTGACTTACTGGGTGAATTCTCATGGTAACATTTTAGCTTTGCAGAGGTGTCCAAACCTTTGGCGTTTCTGGGTCACACTGAAAGAAGAAGAGCTGTCTTGGGCTACATTAAATACATTGTAACACATAATCACAAAGTAATCTCATAGCGTTGGAAGGAAATTTATGATTTTGTGTTGGGCTGCACTGAGAGACATCCTGAGCTGCCTGCAGCCCCCGGGTCGCAGGTTGGACACCTCTGGCTTAAAGAATACAGGCAGGCAGGAGGGTCAGAAGGAAATTAAGAAGGGCAAAAAAGACTGTACTTAAGTCTATGAGGAGTGTACAAAAAAAGTAAGAAGTGTTGGTTCCAAATTGCCCATTTTCTGAATTTGTAAAACCCGTTAAAGCAAAACAGAATTAAGTATTAGCCACACTCATCCTTGGACACATCTGGGAACTAGCTAGAGCAGCTCTCTCTAATAGTTACATAGTTAGAGTCTTGTGTATAATTCTGAATGTTTTAGTAGCCACATTTACAAAATAAAAAAGATGAAATAAATTTTATTTATTTTATTTAGCTCAGTGGATCCAAATACTATCATTTTCTCATGTAATCAATGTAAAATATTAATGAAATGTTTTAAGTCTTGATTTCTTAGTGAGTTTTCAAAATCTGGCATGTATTTTACACTTATAGTATACCTCAGTTTGGAGAAACCACATTCCAAGTGCATAATAGCCACATGTGGCCAGTGGCTACCACATTGGATGTCTCAGAGCTAGAGCATTTGGGTATTTCCAAAAAGATAATTTTTTTCTGTAATGAATTATTATTCACTTGCTTGTTTTCATTGCATAGGCAGGAACACAACTTTTTTTTCTTACCAGAGGGTTTAATGAACATTTTACACAATTGCATCAAGCTAGTTTATGCATGCTATCCAATGTCTTTGGAATTCATACTGCAAGAGGTGGGGATGGTAAAGGAGGAAAAAAATGGGAAGAAGGAATTAAAATTCCCATTCACAGAAACTTCTGAATAAAGTGTAAATTTGTAAGTCCTTCCTAAAAAGTTACCAAGAGCCTTAAGGATGTTTTTACATACTATTTGGTATAAGTATCTGACTTCCAGGAAACATTTGGAAGTACAGACCAAGATTTAGGCAGCTTGGTTTTTATTGTCATTTTATTACACAGATTAATGGAGATAACTCAAAGTTCAATATTTTTGGAGAGGTAAACTCTGGTATATACTTGTCATAAAATATTATGTTGCCACTAAAGTTCATGCTTGGAAGATTTTTGATGTTGGAAATGATCTATGATGTAATGTTAAGCACAAAGAACAGGAAACAAAATTGTATAGTCAATATCCAACACATTGTAAACAAGGTGGAATGGAAGACAGAAAGCGAATAAAGTAAAGTAATAACAGTATCTCAGAATGGTGGAATCATGAGTCACTCATTTTTTTGTTTCTATTTTGATTTTTGTTTATAAGGCAGATATTGTATCCTAGATCCATAAGCAAGCAGACAGAAACATGGACAATACATTACCTTGCTCACTTTCCCACAACTGCTGAAGCTCTAGGAATCCTCCTCACACTCCCTTCCCTTCTCACACACATGATCTACACCCCACCCCGCTGGCCCAGATGGCTTTGGGGATGAAGGGAGAGGGGGATGACTTGAGAGAGGGGCAGGACCTGGAGAGAGCTGAGTGATGGACAGCTCACTGGACAAGACAAGAGGGGCGACCAGCTTTCCTGTCTTGGATTCCTAATGCTGACTTGGAATACCTCATCACCTGCCTGGGTCCCACTCCTCATCTGAAAAGGCAGTGATGGTTATCGGAGTGGGTTCTTCTTAATTCCTTCTGACTCTCTTAGCTCCTTCTGAGCCCTCAGACAGAAACTTAGGGTTAGCAATTTTTTCTCTCCTCTCCACAACACACTTTGAGTGGCAGCTTCTCTGATTCTAACATGACCTGCCCCGCAACACCCAAAAGATGATACAAAAGCAATATCCACAGAAATAGCTCAAGAATGGGACCTTGCCTAGTTCTTTATTATGCGTTGTTCTATAATGTCTCTTTTGGGAGACACAGTTTTCCTTTATGTAGCAGGCTTAATGTCTACATTTTCTCTATGCAAATTAAACTCAAACAAATGATTAGACAAGTCTCTGAAATGCTTAGAGCTTCATTATAGCTCTGTTACCTAACCTGGTGCATTGTTAATTCTTCATATATGTTTACTGACCAGAACGGTTCTTAGGTGGCTAAATCCCAACAAATCAAACTTATCTGTTCTGAAAATTGTGGGGTGCAAGGCTGTTAGACGTCTATGCTGCCACAGTATCAATAGGTTCCTGAGCTTTTGCTCATTGTACTACTTCTATTAAAATATTTACTCCTATTTGCCCTGGCTGGTGTAGCTCAGTGGATTGAGCGCGGGCCTGCGAACCAGAGGATCGCGGTTCGATTCCCACTCAGGGCACATGCCTGGGTTGCAGGCCAGTTCCCAGCATGGGACACACAAGAGGCAACCATACAGTGATATTTCTCTCCCTCTCTCCTACCCTTCCCCTCTAAAGATAAATAAATAAAAATCTTAAAAAAAATGTATAAAATATTTACTCCTATTCATTCACCACATGTTTTAGAGATACAGCTCCGGTCACTACTTTCTGACACCCATCAATTATTAGCAGACTATAGAGGAACTTTTGGGTTTAGAACATTGGGATACAAAGTCAAGTTCTTCCTCTTATGAGTTGTGTGAACTTGAGCAAGATAATCTATCTCAGACTCAGTTCCCTTTTCTATGAAATGGGGGTAATGCTACCTGTGTCACAGGGCTGTTATGAGTATTCGATGCAGTCATTTGTGTAAATAACCAAGTTGCTGGGGTAAACTTGACATTGTTATTTTTTAAGTAGCTAAGGTTAAGGTAGGTAGAAATGGCCAAATAAATTTTTTGAGGTATAAATACTACCTCTTGTAATGTTTGCATCCTAGTGGTGAGAAGATGTATTATTTTCAGCTTTTGAATCTGTGGAATACATGAATGGAGCGTAAAATTTGGGCCATGGGGACAAATAGAATATTGATATCAGGAAATACCCTCTTGATGCAGTGGCACTGTGTACAGTTATTGATGAGTTGCGTGTAGGGTTACAGGTGCAGGAATCTCTTGAAAGTGAAATTTCAGAAGCAGTAAGGGTCTAAATATGGCCTGCTGAGGGAGCAGGCTAACAGTTGAACAGGACTCTGCTGTAGCTTTCATTATCGACACCATAAATCCTTGACCTCCACACACACACACACACACAAACAAGGAAACATAGGCTCAGAGACATTTATTTGCACAAGATTTCCCAGCTCCCAGGTGGCAGAGCTGGGCTTTAAATTCAAGTTGGTGTTGCTGAGAAACTCATAGTTTAAATGCTAAAAACGTAAAGTCTGAAATTGCTAGTCGTGGATATTATAGTAAACACAGAGAACATCTACTGAGCACTTAGTATCTGCCAAGAAATTTCTAAGTCTCTCACACATATTAAATTATTCAGTCCTCATTACACTCTACTAGACACACATTATATTTCTCACGTTATAGATGAGGAAACCAAGGTGAAAGATGTTAACATACTTGCCGGACACCGTGCAACTTGGAGATGATGGTGATGAGACTCAGGTGTAAGCAGTGTGGTCCTGGGATCCTCCAACTCAACACGAACAGAATATTTTCAGAAGTCAGGCATCAAATAGGGGGTAAAACTTACGAACTTTATAACCTATTCCTAAATACGAACTTGAAGAATCTGTCATTTGAAATGTAATATTTTGCCAAAGTTTTCCATATTTAATCAGAAGTGAGAATGGAAAAATTTTCAGGGCAATGGGTAAAAGTAGACAACTCTGAAATTCTGGCCTTGATTCCAATACCCATCTTTTGATCAGACTTATCTTCATCTGATTTTTGTATTTTCTAAGGAAAAAATAGCCATAGTTGCTAGCTTCTGCCTGCTTCACTGTGCATTTGGAGAATATAAAATATATTCATTTATCTGATGATGGTGTTGGTCAGCAAGCTGTGGGCAATTCATCTTATTGATATCCTCACCTGATTTTACTTGTTCAGGTCACTACCACACTTCTTAAAATTCCCCTTGATCTTTTTCCTCCCACTTTGATTTTTTTATACTCAGGGAAATTAGGTTTAGAGAGAAAGAAGAATCGTAGATTCGTGAATTTTTGAATGACTTATAAAGGAGGTTGCCACGTTTGAGTGTATAAGATGAATACCACACAGCTACAGACAACACCATTTGTAGTGTCTGCCTTTTCCTAGATGAGAATACCTTTTCCTAGAGTTGTGCATTGTATGGCCATGTGCCCGTACGGATATCAATGTGGGTGTGGTTAAGGTGTATGAACATGTCTGCATATGGCTATGACTAAAGCGTCTAAGAATTCGTGAGTGTACACGTGTACATTTGTGTGTGTATGTGTATTTGTGTCTGAGTATGGGTTTTGATGGTGTGGTGGGAGATAGGGGGCCGGAGAGACTGAACACCTTAATTTTCATAGGACATGAGATGGCTGCGAGAGGAGTCCTGTGCGTCTTGCCAGAATGAAGAAGCAACATTTCAGCACGAACCGTGGAAGGCTGCATTCACCAAGTGCCAAATCAAAGTCCTTAGTGACTATCCCCAATTCCTCCAAATGTGTTCTTTTTCGAAGAACGCACCCCTTTTTAGTCTGAACAGCATAATTCAGTTTTCTTCAGTATAGCAGAATATTTAACCAGAATTGTATTTATGAGCTTTACTCATAGCCTTATGGGCCTTTTTCTGACTAATGCCTGTTCTGCATCAGTAAAAATAACAAAACAACCACAACAAAAAGCCAAACATACGTATGCATGTACTATAATTTTCTTGTACCTCAGAGAAGAGATGTAAAATCAAATCATAAAATTTGATTAAAAAATCATCCTTAACTTATGACAATACTGAATTTCTGCTTTACTTCTGTCTTAATGCTTTATTAATCCAGTTCACGCGTTCTTCAGTGAACACTTGTTGAGCAGGTGCATTCCTCCAGGAATTGTGGTAAATGTTTGTAATAATCACACTGTCCTTAAAGCACTTACAGCCCATAGGAGGAGACACATGCATAAACAGACGTTAAAACAAAACCTGTGGTAAGACAAAATTGTGACTTTGGTACCCTCGCATTCTAATTGGGAGAAGAGGCCAATAATGCATAGAAATTTGATGGGCTAAGTGCTTCTCACCATTGATGGCCAGTCTCATGTAATAGCAACAGTGCTGAAATCAGACAGGTGTGGGATCAAATCCTGGTTTTGCATATGCTAGCTGGGAGACCTTGGGAGACAAGTAACCCTTCTACCCTTCTGTTCTTATTTAGTATAAGGAAGATACTATAACCTACCTAGGTTTTCTTGAGAAGCCAAAATGTTATCATGCTTGATACTGAGTTATGATCTGGAATGTGTTAGACATTCAGTAAATGTTAGCTATTGCTACTTCTGTAATTATGCCAGGGGTTTATTTATCTCTATTCTTATAATTCAATCACACTTATTTCTTTAAATCTCTCTCTCTTTATTCCTACTACCAGTAGTAGGTTCCAGTTTAGACCCTCATCACCATTTGAATTACTACAAATGTCTCCTCACTCTTCTAAACTTGAACATTCAATTTTATTATCTATCCTCCCTGGAATTGGTGTATCTAAACCATGCCACCTACCCCCAGCTTAATTAAGCCCCTGGATATTTCCATCTTGGTTCTTGGATGAGGTCCATGTGTCTGAAAGTGAATAGCATGCGATAGCAAACAAGGGGGTTAACTTTTCTGAAGACGATGCACCTGTAGCCTTGACGTGGGGCGTTGGACCAGCCGACCCCGTTAGCTGTGTTCTAGACGTGCGAGTCTCGCGGCAGAGAAACGTTTCCTTCTTTGCAAAGCGGGTCAGGGAAAGGGCACTACAGTGTTTTCCACTGATGGAATAACAGTTACAGTGGGAGATCACGTCCCTCTAGGAGCCTGGTGCTTATTTTTAGCTCAGCTCAGAGGACTGTAGCCTATTTTAGCCAGCCCTGGGACTTCCCACAGCAATCTAAGAGATGAATGTCCTGGCTAAAAATATGCTCAGATATTCCAAGTGAAAGAAAGCTGTGAGTCTTAAAGTGGAGAGATGATACTCATCCCCAGACTATGGGAGGTATGTTTTGACTAAAAAAAGAATTTGGCTTTATTTTGGAGATTTTGGCCAAAAAAATTCTCGGACACGGTAATAAAAAGTTGTGTTGGAGAGTTGAGACCTGGGTTCCACTTCTGCCCACACCCGTTAGTGAGAACAAGAGTTAACCTTGCTGAGTCTCAATGTCCTCATCTGTGAAACTGAATTAATGGTTCCCATCAGAAAGTGTTATTGTGAGAACTGATTGAGATAAGGGGTGTCAGGTGCCTGTCACGTGACAGGTGCTCAGGACATGAGAGGTACTTTCATCCTGAAGAGTGGTGGGTTCTGGTGCGGCTGCACAGGTTTTCACTGGCTGTGTTACTGCAGCATTACCTTGGACACAGTGTTTAGCAAGAAGATACATAAAATAAAGGCTGGCCTGTCCTCTAGATAAGGGAAATTAAAAGTGTCGTAGGCTGGCAGTTCAGGGCCATGAATCTATTTTTTTCTGGTGTCTGTTTCTTTTCGGATTAAGCCTTCACAATTCATTTCAGTCTTTGTAAAAAGGATTTTTGCCTTGCCACACCTGGGTCTTGTTCTTCATTTGAAAGGCCAGTTTATTGTAAAAAGCAGGATGTTAAATGGCCTCAGATACAGAATTTTGAACATTGAGTCCTCTTTATCATTAAGTCTCAATTTATATTTTGGGCGAGATTCTCTGCTCCTGTACCTTATCTGGGTTGCATCTTGCTCAATAACCCAAATTTGTTTACTCGTTTTTCATTCAACAAATTCTTCTGTTCTAAACTACCCTATAGTGGCAATCTGTGATAATTGTTTAACCGTAACATTTTTCTAAAGATAAAATAAATAGAAAATAAAAAAACCCCCAAATTTGAAACAAGATGTCTGTTTTTGACTATCTAAAATATTTTTAGTTTTAAATAACTAAAGTTTTAAAGGTACTGTTTGGTAAAAAGTAAAATTAATGCATCAAACAATAAACCAGGAAGACCACTTGCGGCATATCTGGCGGAGAAATAATGGGACAATCTCTTACAAATTAATTAAATGGAGATAATGAACCAACAGTATAATAGATGAGAGGCATGAGCTAGTAATTACAAAAGAAAATAAAGATAGCAAATTAACCCATGAAAAATTGAGAATACTGACTAATAGCAAGATAAATTTAAGTTAACACATCCACAACATGCATCAGTGATTCTTATTGTGGGTGCTACATAGAGACTTCTGCTGCATAGAGACACAGGGTCACGAGGTGGTCATGGGGTGGCCTTTGGGTCAGTAGAGGTGGGGTCGGGTTGGGAAGAACAAGCAGTTTGCCTACGTGATCTCTCCTATCTCCCAAGATCTCTTTCTGTTATAACACGTTCCCTTGTGTTTGGTCACAAACCAAAGATAGGATCAATTTTATGCCAAAAATATACGTACATCAAAAGAGATAAGGAGAATTGATTCGTGTCTTCTTTTCTCCCTCGTTACCTGGCCCATGGTAGGTGTTTGGATACAGAGCCAATTAGTGAAATTGTCATGTGACTCTCAGGTTAGTGAGGTAGTAGGTCCTCTCATGAGATGGACCAGTGTAAAGTAGAATGGACACAGTGCCAGAAGAGAAATGTCTGGATAAACAGAGAAGAGGACGATCATTGACGGAGCACACGCACTATGCTAAGACTCTTGCATGTTACCTTGCGTAATAGTCACCGCAATCCTGAGAAGTAGGCCTACTTATCCTTATTTAGAAACGGGGAAAGTGAAACAGAGAGACTAAACTACTTGCTCGAGGTCTGAGAGTGAGGAAGAGGAGAGCTGGGATCACTAACACCTGGGTATACGACCTCTCGAATGTTAAGCTCATCAACCCAAGTTTTATGTCCACCTTTAGATTATTCTTCAAGACTTCTGTTCTTCAAAGTTTAAGAAGTTAACCCTGATATTGTTTTAAGAAAAAATAAATTATGTTGAAATGTGTACTTTTTGAATATAACTGATGATTATTTTTCTTGCCTGGCCAAGAGTCCCCAGCATGGACCAGCACTAACAATGATCTGAGCAATATTCCTGCCAGGGACTGTTTGCTGAGCAAAAAGTGTTCCTATTTGAAGTTAGAATCTGCAGGGTTTATTCTAAGAGGGACAAAGATTCCATGTGATAAGTAAATGTCCATTTGAAGAAAAATTGAATTTTAAAATACAGCATTTGAAACTTTCATCTTGGCATCTTGAAAAATCACTCGTGGTTTTGAAAATGTTCTCCATCTATTATAGTGTACGTAGGTTACGCTGCCTGTGTTGAGCTGTAATCATGTTGAACTGTGTTCCGATAGAGAATTTTATGTTGGAGAGGATTCTTTATTGCTATGATAAAAAGCTATCTGCAAGAACCCCAGTGAAAAACGTAGTCTTTGGGAGCTTAATGACGTAGAGAAGGCTGGAGCTGAGCAATGTGTAACTCCTTAAGGCTGGGAGGTAGGAGTGAGGCAGGCCCTTAGGCACAGTAGGTGTTTTTTTTTCCCCTGGGTTTTCTGCTCAGCCGATAAGCCACACCTCCTTTTCTGTTAACTGACACCTTCCAAAAGTGTGGGCCTTGGCTACGGCCATTTTACAATGTGACCCTACTTCCCCAGCACTGCCCTTCCTTGATGGCTTACAGACCAAGAGTAGGCCCAGAGCCCAAAAGGGTCAGTCACAGTCTCTTAATTCAGGATGTAAAATTGGAATTCAAAGGTGTTAGATTCTGCTGGTCACACGTGAAAGGTACATGACCTTTGGAGGTATCAGGTGGCGGTCTTTTCCACAGACCCAGAGGGGAGAAAACCAGTTTGTAGAAAGAAAAGCGTAAAGGAGACTTATAACAAAACATCGGGTGGGGCGTGATGTCACAGAGGGAGGGGCAGAGGAAGTTTCGGCCTTGATGTTTTTGACAGTTTTTTGTTTCCAGCTTTTAGTCTTTTCTGTGTTTCCTTTCTTTGGGTTCCATGGATTATCCTTGTCTTCTTTTGAGAATTTTTACTTTTCCTAGTTTTCCTGCATAAGTTCCCTCGTGTAGGGGTTTTTGTTTTTATGTGCAACCAAAAGAGGTTTGATTAAGACCCCAGCCTGTCACCCACATAGATGTCACCGAAGGCTATTGCCCCTGGAAAGCCCGTATGTTATTCAGTCTAGAAAGTGAATCAACCGGGAAGTTCAGCCTCCAACTTCAAGGCAGCAGAACTGCATGCTGTGAGCCTTGGGCTTAGCTCAGGCAAAGATTCAGAGAGTGCAAATCATCAAGCTGGAGTCCAAAAGCAAGGATGCCAGGGAATTTCTGAAGTGGCCTATTTCCCAAGGTTACTGTGAAGTCAGTGAGACAACATACATAAAAATGTCTCTTCCCGGTAAAGGGCGCGATAGTTTAGTGGTTCAGGGCACAGATTCTGCAATCAAACTTCTGAGTTTACATGTTGGCTCTGGTGCTTTCTGGCTGGGTGACCTTGGGTAGGTTCAACTCTCTTTGCCTCAGTTCCTTTGATCTATAAATTGGAAATGATAAAGATGATTCCTACTTGATAGGGTTACTTTGCTCGTTAAAAGAGTTAGTCTGTGTAAAGTGCTTAAAACAGATCCTGGACTTGATATGTGCAGTTAATTCTATGGAAGTGTTTGCTATAATTAGCTTTTATGTAACTGTATTATTGGCCTTCACTGTCTCAAAGACAGTATGATACTTGCTTTATAAATAACCATGGCATTCTACACTATAATCTACAGAGCACCCTATATGTGATATAAATTTCCCTTGAGTTTAGATTTTACGATACTAAAAAAATAATTGAATAAAATTTTAAAGTATTATTAAGCTCTTATTTCATGCCAGGCACTGTACACATACTATGTAGTTTAAGTAGCTGCAAGAGGCCTGGGCTGCATTGAGTTTTATTTTCACCATCCAGATCAGGAAGCTGGGGAGGAGACAGGTTGAAAACCTTGGAGAAAGTCTCAGAGGTGAGACATGGCAGAGCCCACTCAGATCGAAACCCAAGGCTGACCTCAAGTTGGCAAATTTACGGCTTTAATCTCAATGCACATTCATAACCTCACATACGTAGGGTCTTGCAACAAACCTTTATAAAGGTCCTCTGCTTTCGCAAAGTTAAAGGCAATTTCTTCTGCAAGGATTCCTGTAAGTAAGCCACACTCTACAGCTGGCTTCTTCCTTTACTTTGGGATGAGCCATGAAATGTGAACTTAAATTACCGTGAGGTACTGAGTAACTGTGGCTGAACATCAGAGGGGTCGCGGCAACACGGGAGAGGATCCAGGAGGACCGGGCGTTGCTCAAGATGTAAGGCAGACGGGGGAGCGTAGGAGAGTTTCACAACTTTCGCTACAAGGGAAAAGCGTTTCATAATAATTGTTAGAAAGGCTTAGCCGATTCAGAGAGGAGCGGTGGGAGTTGGGAAGCTGTGTAATAACCATCTTCAGATTCTGCAGGACCGAATGCTATGCCGGCCCACAATTCATAATGTGAAACATAATCTATTCATAATAGGAAACAAGTTTTGGTGGATTCAGTGACATTTTTATAATTTTACAGACATCGATCAGTTGGTCCTAGAATGTTTTTCTAAGTCATATCATACCCCACATGTTACGACTCAATCATACGTACTGAAAGAAGATTCGAGGAGACCACCACAATCCCTTTGCATCCATCTCTCTCCCTCTCTCTCCCTCTCTCTCTCCCTCTCTCTCTCCCTCTCTCTCTCTCTCTCCCTCTCTCTCTCTCTCTCTCTCTCTCTCTCTCTCTCTCTCTCTCTCTCTCTCTCTGTGGGAAGCATGGTGCTCCATCTCTGGTCGAGTTCCAGGAGTGCAACTGGTCAGCCAAGCGAAGTAGTGACACAGGGGGTGGCTTTGGGCATTTTTCATGTTCTTTATCACATCTCTCCTTTAAGATGCGCAGGCAGTCATGGGGTGCAGCCCCGGCATGGGCTTATCCTGGGCCGGCAAGATTTGTTTTCACTTCTTTATTTCTTCCAGCTTTACTGAGGTACAACTGACAAATTAGACCGTAATATATTTAAAGTATACGATGTATACTTTACATGATGATTTGCTATACATAACATTGTGAAAGGATTCCCTCCAATGAGCTAATTAACTTATTCATAACCTCACGGTACTCACATTGTCCCCTCCCCCGCTCTTCCCTGTAGTGAGCACACTGAAGTTCCACTCTCAGCTAATTTTACTTATACAGTGCAGATTTATCAACTGTAGTCACCATGTTACACATTAGATTCTCAGACCTTATATCTCTTATAACTGAAAGCTTGTACCATTTTACAAAGCCTTCCCCATTTCCCCAAACCCCTAGACTGGTTTATTTCACTTAACATAATGTTCTTATGGTTCATTCATATTGCAAATGGCAGGATTTCCTTCTGCCTTGTGATTGAACAGTATGTGTGTGTATGTGTGTGTGTGTGTATATAGATACACACATATATATATATATATATACACAGATATGTGTATATATGTATATCTCACAACTTACTTAATCCATTTGTCCACTTAGGTTATCTCCATACGTTTGCTGTTATGAACAATGCTGCAATGAACATGGGAATGGAGACATCTCCTGGAGATAGTGATTTCATTTTATTTGGATATATACTCAACAGTGGGATTACTGAATCATATGGTAGTTGTTTTTAATTTCTGGAGGAAACCCCTTACTCTTTTCCATGGTAGTTGTATCAGTTTACATTCTTGCCAACAGTGTAAAAAATTCCTTTTGTTCTTTTTCCTTATGAGCATTTGTTATGTATTATCTTTTTGATAATAGATATTCTGGCAAGCGTGAGATGGTATCTTGTTGTGGTTGTGATTTACATCCGTGATGATTAGTGACTTTGAGCACCTTTTCATGTACCTGTTGGCCATTTGTATTTCTTTTTTGGAAAAAATATCTATTCAGATCCTTTGCCCATTTTTTAATTTGAATTATCATTACTTTCTGCTGTTGAATCAGTTCTTTGTATATTTTGGATAATATTAACCCTATTGGATATATAGTTTGCAAATATTTCCTCCCATTCCAAAGGCTGCTTTTCATTTTATGGATGATTTTCTTTACTGTGAAGACACTTTTTTAGTTTGATATAGTCCCACTTGTTTGTTTTTGCTTTTGGTGTCAAATCCAAAAATTAACTGCCAAGTCCAGTGTCAAGGAGTTTTTCATATGTTTTCTTCTAGAAGTTTTATGGTTTCAGGAGTTTTGTGATTCAAGCACTTCATTCATTAATAGTTGATTTTGGTGTATGATCTAAGATAGGGGTCTTGTTTTATTCCTTAGAATGTGGGTATCCTGTTTTCCCGGCACCATCTGTTGAAGAGACTGCCCATTCCCCATTATGTATTCTTGGCACCTTTGTCAAAAATTAACTGACCACGTATGTATAGATTTACTTTTTTAAAAAGTTTCTCCAGAAGGAGAAAGAAAAATTAAAATTGTGGAATAAACAAATTAGCCAATTGTGGCTTCTGTTCTCTTACCTTTGTCCCTAACTCCAGGCTGTGCGGTTCAGATGTACTCATCACATTTGGGGAAGAAAAGTTTCATTTTTGTATTCAATAAATATTTATTGAGCGTGTGTGTCAGACACAAGACCAGGCACCGGATATGAAGTTATTTGCGAGAAGATGGGCAAAGGGATGCACTCAGTGCCTTCCTGAATCCTAGTCTCTAAAATCTAGGGCTCCCAGCACTATGACCACCAGATCTTAATCTGAAAATGCATCCCCCTTTCTGGTCTTTAGTGCCAGCCCAACTTCTTCAATATTTGCCTTTTGCTTGCCAACATCTCTTGTTTCTCATTTTACAAATACCTATTGAGCACCTACTCTGTGCCAGGTACCCTTCAAGGTGTTTGACATGTATCAATTAAAAAAATAAATAGTCCATATATTCTACTTGTGATGCAATTCACGAGCTCATCAAGACATCATTAAATACTAATTTTTCTCAAAATCCCATGTTATTTCTAACTCCTTGTCTTTCCTCTATCAGCCTTTCAGTCCCTTGTCCGTCTGATAAATACCTAATAATCTTTCAAGGCTCATTTAAGTGTCTTTTCCACCATGAAGTCACTCCTGATTCCCTTCCCCCAAACAAAGCTACTGTTACTTTTCTTTGTGCTTGTATAGTTTTATCACATATTTTTTTTTTGGTCTGTTTTCCATTTTGGACTGTAAGGTATGTGTGGAAAGAGATGATTGTTCTTGTTACACCTAAAGACCTACAATAGACACTTACTTAGGTGTAGTAGACATAAAGGACAGAGAGAATGTCTACTATTCCAAGTATCTAGGTGAGCCAACTTGTAATATAAACAATTTAAGAATATACTGCTTTAAAACATTCTTGTTTATGCTTGACTTCACTTTATTAGTGCTTCAGAAGAATAGTATCAATCACACCAATATTTAGAGAGTATCTGAGAAATGTGGGAATGTTGACTAAATCTAATATCCTTCATTATGAGAAACCCTCAGGAATTTGCATTTAACTTGAAACAAAAGAATAAGCAGCCCAAGATGTGGGGGTAGGTGGTAATCTTCAAATCTCTTTGGAATGCATTCATTTGGTAACCATTTGTCCTCATCCTTCCTGGCTGGATTACACGGTGTCCCGTTCTTGTTCAATATGTTCAGGATAATGTGGTATGCATCTCTGCTGTCTCAGCACCCAGTTTGGTTCTAGCACTCAGTAGGGCTTTAATGTAGAAAGGAGACATTAGTCAAATACCAGGTTCGATAGGTGTTTGTTAAACCAACTAGCCATTTGAACAATGTCACTGAAATACCACAATGTCTTCTTACCTAGGCCCTACCCAGGCATTACAAACTGCTGTTGCTGACTATAGTCAATTATTTAAGCAAATCTCAGATGCCAAAGAAAATGAGCTGCCATAGAGGAAATATGCTTACTACATGAAATATGAAATGAGAGGATATGTTATACTTTATTTTTGAGAAAACCTTGACTATGATGAGGAGACATAATTTTTGTTGGACTAGATATTTCAATATAAAAACAAGAAGTTTATTGTCCAATAAAATATTTTTAAAAATATCTTGATTTTGTATCAAATGGCAGACTTACCACCATAAAACACAGTTCCCACTAACCAAGTCAATGCATTCCAACAAGTATTTGTTGAACATCCACGTGTCAGCTCATGCGATGTAAAAATTCATAAAGAAGCCCCTTTGCTCCAAAGTGAGTTTCAGGATAATGCCGTGGCCCCTGGGGTGAGGTATGGCTTAATTAAGAGACAGCTGAATAAGTGATTGATAGATGTGGTTTTTAATTTTTAAAGCATGTGCAATATTGGCCACGTCATTTAGGCCATGCACCTAGGATTCATTTCTTTATAGCTTTCTTGTGCCTGACACTGAGCTGGGCTCTAGCCTCAAAAAGTAGGCAAAGCCTGGAACATAGGAAATAATAAATGTTTGTTGGATGTGGGGATGAGCAAACGAATGCATGAATGAAGGAATGAATGAATGGATAAAGGTAGAATATCAATCAATTCTCTGTTCTTGCCTTGTTGATAGCTAGGATTTGGTGGAAGAAGCATGATTAGAGAACAATGAACAAAACATTCTGCTTGAATAAAACTCAAGGACGACTCAAAGAGTTTTGGCCTAAACTGTGTTTTAAAAAAAAATAAATTTTTCTCACACACAGCTGGTGGGAATGTTAATTGGTACAGCCAGTACAGAACACAGGATGGAGGTTCCTTAAAAAATTGAGACTAGAGCTATCATATGACCCAGAAATCCTTCTTTTGGGTATCAAAAATTTGAAAACACATATTTGTAAATATATATGTGCCCCTATGTTCACTGCAGCATTGTTTACAGTGGCCAAGACATGGAAACAACCAAAGTGTCCTTTGATGGATGGTTAGCTAAAGAAAATGTTACATCTATACAATGGAATACTATTTGGCCATAAAAAGATGTAATATTATCATTTATGACAACATGGATAAATTAGTGAAGTAACTCAAATGGAAAAAGACAAGAACTGCATGATTTCACTCATAGGTGGGATGTAAAACAAAAGGCAACAAATGAACAAACAAAACTAACAAACAGACAACAGAACGGTGGTTATCAGAGGGAAAAGGGGATGGGGGAGGCAAAGAGGGTAAAGGTTGTCAAATATGTGGTGATGGAAGGGGCACACAATGGTGTATGCAGATGTTGTGCACCTGAAATTTATATAATGTTACTAACTGATGTTACTCCAATGAATTTAATAGTAAAAAACACAAAGTTTTCCAGGAAGGCTGGCCATTTAAGTCAGAGGAAACAAAGGCCTAAAGCGTGAGAGACCACGGTGGTGGCTGGGATGTGTGAGTCTCTTGGTTTGTCTGGGTGATAGGGCAGGAAGAGGATGGAGCCGAACCAAGGAAACATGTGCCGTGTACGTATTCATTCAAAGATGCCTGTGAATGGTACTGACACTCTGGAACACAGTTTGACCGTTTGTTATCAAGTTAAACCTACACATACAGTTTGACTCATTCCTAAGCATTTACCTCCAGAGAAATGAAAACATTTGTTCACATAAATCTCTATACGTGAATGTTTATAGCAGCTGTATTTATAATTGGCCCAAACTGTAAACAACCCAAATTTTCTCTAATAGGTAAATAAATGAACTGTGTTATATCCATATGATGAAATACTCTTCACCAATAACAAAGAATGAAATATTGATAGATACGACCACTGGAATGAATCCCACAGAAATGAGGTCACAACATTTTTCCTGGAGCTCACGACATTTTAAATATGTTTCACCAAGTACTAACAACATTTGTGTTGTTACCAGATAATATATTCTATTCGTTCACTTTATTTTTATTATTGACTCTATTACCGATGTCCCCATTTCCTCCCCTTTGTCCACTTCAACCCAATTGCCGCCCGCTCTTCTCTTTGGCCATCACCGCACTGTTGTCTGTGTCTATGGGTTATGCACATATATTCTTTGGCTAATCCCCTCTATTTCTCACAGGATGCTTCATAAAGACTATTCACGTTTCCTCTATTTTTTTTCTCTTTAGAAGTGATACAAATTGTTCCTTGTATTTTTAGTTTATAAATTTGTGGGTATTAATAAACCTCTTGCGAAGAGTTTGTGGAAGTACAAAGATGTTCTGTTTTGGTGGGAAATGTTAGACTTGGGATGGGCAAATATTCATATATGAAAAAAGCCCCTTTTATGTGCTTAAATTGGATGAAGACTCATAGGAAAACAGCCTGGGAATGAGGCTGGAATTTCCCCTCAGCAATCCTCCGGCACTTGGCCAGGATGTGGAGATCCTTGTGGACTCCTTGGTGATAATCTCTTGCCTTGAGCCCTGACTCTTCAGCCCAGAGATGACCTGTAGTGCTGTGCCTTGGCATAACCTCATCTAATTTATGTATGTTCTTTAAAAACTTGTAGAAAGGTGAAAGAGCAAGAGACATAAGATCTCATCTTTTTGCAGATGAGGAGACGAAAGCCTAAAGGGGCCAAGATTTTTGCCCAAGGTCACATGCAGAACAGAATTAAAACCCAGTTTACCCCTGGTTGAGTACTCTCTGCTTTATACTCTGCTGGTTTGTATTTTTGGAGCAAATATTCCAAGATTCTGGGGTGTGGGGAGGGGAGCAGGTAATTCCTTTGCTGTCATAAAACAGCCTTAAAAACAAAAAGAAGTATGCAATTCATTAACCCCATACTTTATAGAAATAAAATAAACTTAAGTAGACTTTGTTCCTACTTGTGGGCATTTATTAGAGTTGCTTAATGTGAAAGTTCCCATGTAACGGAGAAGAGGATACTTGAAAAGCAGCCAGACCTCGGTTTGATAATCACTATTTCTTGCACACAGAGAAATTCTTCTGTCCCTTTAATGGGGTGAGTCTGGACCCTGAGCTGCTTTTCAGGAAGTGGAGATGATTGGCATCGAGCCACCACAGTCCCTTGCCTAGTTTTGTTCATTGCATGGAGACTCTAGATGTTTTTCTTGAGTTTGATCAGCAGAGTATTGTCCCAATTTTGACCTTTGAAGGGGCAACTGGTGCAGGTGTCAGTGTGATGTTTGACATAAGGTAGCTTCGCACATTGAAATGGCAGTAACCCAGGAATCCAGCGACTTGATACGAATTGTGACCTTGCCGCTATAGTGCCAGGTGACCTCGAGCAAGTTATTCATTCTCCTTTGTGAGGCTTCATGTGTTTTACATGGAAAACAAACAATTAGACTAGATCAGAAATGGCCTGTGGGCTTCTCTTTCCCAATTTTGTGACCATAGACCACATCTTCTCTGAGTCCCAGAATCTTTGTTTATGGTGATGTAATTGTGCTATAAATATTAATGAATTGCTTATCGATACATCATCATTAACGTGTATTTGATTTCAAGATGGTTTTGGTGAGATGAAAGATTACAGAAGTAAATTGAAATTTTTGCTGGAACTAGTTACTTTCTGATATCTTGCTCGACTTCTGCACCTGGAGGTGACTGCATCCTCCTTCCTACGTCCTCACCTGGACCCATGATGCCAGCCCCCACGCCCTGGTGATTGCCCTGCCACGTGCGACTCTCCTCTAACCTCACTAACAGCTGTAACTTGGAGAACCAGTGCAGAGTTTTTCATGGCTCTTTAGACAAAGCCTTTGGGTACTGAAAGGACATTATGCACAGGCCGTGTCTCACACAGGAACTGGCCCGTGGTTAATAGCCTATGATCATCATCATAACTACTGCAGTTGTTATTACTATTAATAATTTAGAAAAGAGGCTTCTGCTTATCTATTAAGGATTATCATTAAATATGAATTCTTTAGCTTCTACATCTTTTCGACAACAGCCAAGTCTATTGTAGCTTCCAGAGTCTGCCGAGATACCCTCCACTCTCTGAGGACGGCTGAGTGAAGCCCAGTTTCACTGGGACTCTTATTATTTCTGAACTCTGCTGAAGGGAAGTAGCATGTAAAGCCTTCTGGTCTAGGATTTCTTTCAAATAGGCAATTTTCATGTTTTATTTTTTTGTAACAAAAAGGGAAAGAAGGAGGGGTGGCAGAAGGAGAAGGAAAGAGAAGAAAAGGAGGAAAATCATCCATGTTGCCCTACTAGACAATCAGTTCTTTGTTTCTAAGAAACACAGTCGTTCTCTGAGGCTTTCTGTATGCCCTCACTCTAATATAAAATAAATCTTCCTGTTATTTTTTCATAGCTCATGTATACCTCTCGCATGGTTATCATACATCAGTTGGTATAAATATGTTTTCCTACATTGACATGTAATCTAAATGAGGGAAGAGACTTACAGAATAGGCCAGGCGAGGAGGTGCTTAATAAACACGTGTTAAAGCAACGATTCCTAATTCGAGGTGAGAGGTGGGAATCGCTTGAAGAGGCCCTGTTTCCCAGAGTGAGAAGAAGTTGCGTGAATGTCATTTTGAGAAGCAGAGGTACCAATTACTCTTCACAAACTCCTGGCCTGAGCCTTCAGAGACTATGATGGTTAATTTTGTGTCAACTTGACTGGGCCAAGGGCCACCCAGAGAGCTGGTTACACATGATGTCTGGGTGTGCCTGTGAGGGTGTTTTCCAAAGAAATTAGCGTTTGAATTGGTGGGCCTAGTAAATCAGACGGCCCTCCCAAATCTGGTAGGCCACATTTATCCAGTCGTTTAACCCTTGTTTGTACAAGCCATTGAGGGCCTAAGACGAAAAATGGAGGAAGTTGAATTTACTTTGGCTGCAGTGGCGGGACAACAGTCTTCTCCTGTCTCCGTTCCTCTGGTTCTGCAGACTCCAGACCGGAATCTGCACTGTTGACTCCCTGGGTCTCAGGTCTTTGAACTATATCACTCGCTCACTGAACATGCAGATGGGACTTAGCTTTCGTAATCCCATCAGTCAGTTATGTGTATACCTATACATATGTCTATGTCTGCCTATCAATCGATTGATTGATCTATCTTCCTGTCTCTTTGAAGTATCCTAACTAATATACAAACAGACCTTAAAAATCATTACTATTCATCTGATCCTTTCTCTTATGAATGCTATATCCTTTTCTTTTTCCATTCAGAATATAGCTAGATTTTTAGATCAGCAAAACTGGAATGTAACCTCTGCTAAAGGTGAATGATGCTAAGCAAAGCAACAATATCCTCTGCCTCCCCATGTAGCCGTCAGCGAATTCCACTTTTCTAAGTATTGCTTTTGGAATATCTATCTATCTATCTATCTATCTATCTATCTATCTATCTATCCATCCATCCATCCATCTATCTATCTCCCTAGCTATATCTATACAAATGCAACGATAGCTGCCATTAGTCTCAAGGTGGAGAGCAGGACACCACCGTTACCTCTGCCACACTCTGTATTTCCGTTTACGTGTATTATCATAAACCTTCACTCTGGCCCTGCATAATAGGTTTTGCTCCAGTTTTGCACATCTGAGGATTAGAAGGGACAAGCAGTGTGCCCTAGGGAGTCGGCTTAGTCGTTGCTGCCTCCTAAAGATGTGTGGTGTTAGAGAACAGGGAAAGGGGATGGAATTTCTCCAAGAAGGAAGGCACGGACATGTGGAAGAGCGTGGTGTATCCAGGGAACCTGGAGTTGTGGGGGCTACCAGCAGGAGTGGGTCAGGAACTGAAGTAGAGAGAGCAGTACCTTGTGGATCCAAGCACTGACTTGTAAGTCTGAGCAGCAAAGGGGTGGTGGTAAACTGGGAGCTGTTAACACCACACTTACTGTCTCTGGAAACAATAGGGTAAAAATCTGCTTATTCCTAAGAAAATACAGTCTGTTCTCTCAAACTTCAGCTGTGTAATTGATGATAGAAATAATTATCAAAGGGTTTAGAATTGGCTGAAATTCATAGAAGGCTTTAAAAGAGTCCATGGTAATCCATGTTATAGCCAATCCCTGCGTGGATGTGATGCCAATTACTGCCACCTGCCCTGTCTTGTCTCAGTTACAACGCCCCGGGGAGATCCTCACTTAAGGCCCTGTCAAAATGTCAGCTCCGCTTCTGGAGCCAGCCGCAGTAACTTCCCTTGAAGACTGCTGGGGCTGGGGCCCAGGCGAAAAGCAACATTAAATCTTCCCTGAGGCTAAACAGGGACTGCCAATCTAGCACTGTGTTTTCAGTGTACATGGGGGGACTGATCATTTCCCTCCAAAAGGAATGGGCCAGATGCTGTGCCAGATGCTCTAGGTAGGTTATTTCATTTCATCCCCAGTACCTGAAAGCCTATGCATCATCATTCCTAATTTGCACCTAATGATATTGAAGCTCCAAACTCGCCACTTGCTTTATGTGGGTAAGCAAGGATTTTAGCATAATCATTACATCCCAACATCTATTCTCTACCTCTCCCATTATAAATAGTCAGAATTTGCTTAGATTTCTTTTGCATTTTTAATTGGAAGCCATCAATAATTTTCTCCCCATTGTCTTTAAAATTATTTATTTCTATCTCCAGCTCCTGCCCAAAATCTAACTTTTAAGTCTCACCAACTTCAAATACTCACTGCCACCTTGGTTTTTCACAGTGGTACCCATGGAAACCATCAGCACTAAGGAATATCTCTATTGAGAGGGGCCCGAGTGACACATACAAAAATGAGAAAGTTGTGGGACATATTTGCAACTTTTAGCCAAAAGAACTGTTAAGAAGAATGCAAATGATAGTTACCAGTTTCTGAAAAAGATGGGATCCTTCATCTCTATGAGCCTATACACTGGATGAGCACTTAACATTTCAAGGTACTTTTATAGGCAGTATATCATTAGGTGTTCACAGCAGCCCCATTAGGCAAATTGATTAAGAAATACAGTTGTCCATCTGTAAAGTTCTTTGTTCGATGTCTCAAAGCTGTAGGCAGCAGACCCAAAATTCAGTTCTAAGTATTCTGATTATATCCAGTGTGTTTCCACAGCTATCCAGTTGCTTTCCGAAGCTTGCTTAATAGTTAATTATTTAATATTTATTCATCCATATATTATTTCAGCAATATTAAATCCTTTTCATTGCCCAGACATTATGCTGAGTGTGTGAGATTTAAAAAAAAAAAAAAAAAAAAAAAGGTGCCCTGGCTGGCATGGCTCAATGGATTGAGTGTGGGCCTGCAAACCAAAGGGTCACTAGTTCGATTCCCAGTCAGGGCACATGCCTGGGTTGTGGGCCAAGTCCCCAGTAGGGCGTGCATGAGAGCCAACCACACATTAATGTTTCTCTTCCTTACTTTCTCCCTCCATTCCCTTCTCTCTAAAATTAAATAAATAAAATCTTTTTTAAAAAAGATGAGTCTCTGTTATCAAATAGCTGACAATCTTAAACGAGAGACTGGCATGTAACTAATAATCACAATTTAGTACAATAAATAAAACAACCAAAGGCTGAGATCATCATAGGGAACTACAACAGAGAGAGACGGAGTCTTTTAAATGCTTTGTAGAAACTGCTTCATGTAGTTTTTGACAGATGATAAGATTACACCAGGTGCCTAGACGTGTAAAAAACTTGTCATGTGAGTTTTGCAAAACATCTATTATATTTCATTAAAAGAACAGTGCCTTCAAAAGTATGTATATAGTGATTCCTATATCTTAATTCAGTAAGTGAGACTTTACTTTTCTGTATCACAGGATAACATTTAATTAGATTAGGTCTCCCTTGAATCTAGATACTCTTTCAGTTGCTGGATATAATTTTTACACATTTGCACAAATACATAGTATTTTATTCAAAAGATTGTTCTCTTTGTTAATCTTTGTTAATCATTTAATTAAAGGTTTCTTTTCTTATTATTAATACTAACAAACATGAGTATTCTTTGCCCATTGAAGGAGTATTTGAATTTCACCCCAGGGAGCCATGTAGTTCACATACAGTTTCTTTCATTAATCACATCGACTGATAGAGAAAGGCTATGAAAGGCTATGATTTATATTTGGAAATGAAAGAGTACGTGTGACCACAAATAGAAATGCAGACACAGCCGATGGTTGGTCAGCACTTGCTGTGTGTATTAGCTGCAGTTCAGTCACTAGCTTCGACATAGTTATCATGTAGTAGATAGCCATAAAGAAGGGTTGGAGACTATGTAAAGATCAGGTATCATTCTTCTCAATGCTCTAAATCAGTGTTCAAAACCAAATCACAGCTACGGGCAGACAGCTATCTTGAGCGAAATAGGGCCCGTGCACAGGGGACGGGGTGCCCCATCTAAGTCGTGTAACTCAGGAACGGTGACTCATTGCCATGAGCCCCGCAGGAATGTGGGATAGTGTTGCCAGGCCTTCTGATATTAAAGAAGCAGTAAAAAGCAATATTTTTATGGAAATCTCTGAATATTTACACTTTAGTATATTATTTGCTCATCATTCACTATTTAAAATAATGAGCTAAGCAACACATAATAGGGCTGGTTATGGTCCACCAGCCTTTCATTTAGGAATTCAGCTCTTGATGCTGATGCCAGATCACATGGAGGATGACTAACTGCCCCACACCGAGAGCCAGCCTCAGGCCACCTGGAACACAGGGGCATCACTGATTTCTGTATCACAGAAAGGCTCGATTTCTGACTGCTTGCACTAATGTTACGGTTGTCTAGGTGGACTCAAACTGATCACTTTCTAGGCATGGGTTTGCGTAGCACTGACTCCACAGGTAGACGCTGCCCTTGACGGGGTTGTCCGTGCTTTGGGGGAAGAACGTCTACAGCGGGGAGCTAGGAGGGCTGAATCTGGTCTCACTGCTACACCTGCTGCATCCTCTGCCTCTCAGCTACCCAATGTGGAGGTACCTTGAGCAGTCTCTGAGATTTTATCCCAAAGGTTCATTTCTACCTAAGTAATAACTATGGAAGCCTTACTGAGTACCAAACTGTATTATTCTGTATCTTAGATAAGTATGAGTAAACCGAGAAAATCCCACTCTTACTCATTTTGGATGTATTGTCTCACTGACGATGACATGTTGTTTGACTCTGCACACAGAGGTAGCCTAGTTAATCAGTGGAAATGATGGAACTCCCTAGCCTAACCTCCTGCATTGTGTTTACCTTAAAAATCATGAACTGTGGCCCTGGCTGGTGTGGCTCAGTGGATTGAGCGTGGGCTGTGAACCAAAGGGTCACGATTCGATTCCCAGTCAGGGCACATGCCTGGGTTGCAGGCCAGGTCCCCAGTGGGGGCCATGTGAGAGGCAACCACACATTGATGTTTCTCTCCCTCTCTTTCTCCCTCCTTTCCCCTCTCTCTAAAAATAAAGAAATAAAATATTAAAAAAAAAATCATGAACTGTAATGGTGGACTGTTTTGGGATGGTTTTGACTTTTCTGTGCTCCCTTCCAGGTTACTCTGTATGTTCTGGGGTAATTACTGCCAGTGTTGAGTTCCTCTAGTTCGGAGTTGGGGTGTCCCTTCCTAATTCCAGTGATCGAAAGGTGGGATGGAATTTAACATTCAATAGCACAAGCTCTGGAGTCCGGCTGCCTGAGTTTGAATCCCAGATTCACTAACTTGGAGCCAGGAGTTTTTGGCAATTTCCTTGACCACTCTGGGCCTCAGATTCCAAACCTGAAAAAAAAAAAAGATGTTGTACGGATAAAATAAGTAAAAATGATTAGAACAGTGTCTGGTACAGAGTAAGTAAGTGGTCAGTGAATGTCAGCTATTGTGGTTGTGTGCCTTATAGCACAGATGCCCAGGGGATATCCAACCGATGGATTTTCTCGTGTCTAATCAATACTTTCAAGACGGTGTTGCTAAAGAAGGTGGGATGTAAGTGGATTGAACACCTGCAGTGAAAAGCCACCCTCAGAGGGAAAGCGCTGGCTATGAAATAGAGGCTTCCCTGATGATGTCCTCCAACACCCACCATGGGCTCCAACCCCTCCCTAGAGACCATCTCATACTCCGCACCTTCAGCTGGCAGACAGCTGCTCAGCCCTCACAGTCGGCTCGGCGCCACTGGCTTCGGGGAGGGAGCTTTTGTGGAGAGCCCCTGGTAGCATGCGCTGCTGCCTCCTGCTCTCTCAGCTCGGGTACCACTCCTCCATGATGACACTCAGCCTGTTCGGTGCGCCATGCTCTTGTCCTTCCTCGCCTCCAGGGGTGTCTTCCAGGGTCAGGGTCAGGTTGGGTCTTTGCAGCTCCAGCGCTTCGCAAAGTGCCTGCACGTCAGAGAGACTCAGGGAACGTTTGTTCCATGGAAGAATAAAGAATGTGTAGTAGCGGGAAAACATGGAATTGATGAATGAATGATCAAATGGAAACAGGAATTACACAGATTATGGGCACCACGTTCAAATTGTGTTTCCTTCTTGGTTTTCCTTACTTGAGAGCAATGGTTGGCCTAATCTAATCTAACCTTTTACAAATTAGTCAAATTCCGTTGCAAAGAGATTACAAATATGTAAAGAAACCGGATTAGCTGCTCACCGTCAGCCGCAACACCTCCCTTAGTTAAGTCGTGTCCTGTTCAACCCAGGGCCCCTGCTTAGCCCGCTCTCCTGGCTGGTGCTCACTTGCTGTCATCGCCTCCCCCCCCCCCACCCCTCCACCTGCCGGGGGCTGCTCGTGCTCTGAAGCTCAGCTGAGTTCTCACTTTCTAAAAGTTGCCCTCCCCATCTGGACTGCATTAATATTCCACGGTTATAATTACCATGACACACTATTTTATATTTTTTATTATCTCCCTGACAATTTATAAATTTCCTGAGAGGAAGGCCCACATGTTCTATTTCCCTGTATATATCTTATATTGACAGTGACTATAAATTTCTAACAACCCCTGGGGCAAATTTGGAGCAAAGGAGTTTTTTCATTATATGGGAAGTGATAGCAAGTATGCATATTAAATATCATTTATGCCTTTTATTTTACTAAAGATCTAAGAATAATTTCTTAACTCCCATCACACACCGAAACAAATTTTAGATGTACCAGAAGGTTAAGCAAAAATAATGGAATTATAAAAGTGTAACAAGTACTAAAGGTAAACATCTAAGACACTGGTAATTGAGCAGAACAAATAATGAAAAATATTGATGATGGAAATATTGAGAATAGCATTTTTGTGCACATAGTAATCTATGTGTTAGAAAAAAAATAATATCCTGGCTATATAAAGTATACTTACAAATCAATAAGAAAAATGAGCATATCAATAGAAAATTGAGTAAGTAGATAAATGATAAAGAATAAACACAAGATTAGATAAAGCGTTCCATCTTCCTAGGGATCCAAATGAAAATTAAGTGAACAGTGAGGTAAAAGTCGAGACTGAGGACAAGTCCTGCTGCGTGTTCAGGGGGGCCTGGGGATCTGTACCCAGGACCTCCGAGGGTCCCTCTCCTCCCACCCAGAAACCCCCCTCACGGAGCAGAATGCGTCCGGAAGGCTGTGCTTGCCCACACGGTAATGGCTGCTTCCTCTCATTGTCTCGCTTCTTTTCTCTTCCTTTATCTTTTTTGTTTTTAAATAGCACATTTTTTATTCTCTCTATACAGAATGTACTATGTATTTATAACATGAGATAATTCTTAAAATAACTAAAACCGCTATTGAAGGAAACATGCAAACTAACATTATTGACCATATCCTCCATGTATGATCCAGGGTGAACATAGGACCCCTGTTCTTTATTTTTCAGTTTGCATCATGTAAAATTATGAATTTTATTTTAATATCTGATGAGAGACAGAGCAAGTTTTTTTTTTTTTTTTTTCTTTTTTAAAGCAAAGGTTTTTGAATTACGGACTCGAATTACAGCTTCACTTCTCAGATGTCTGCCTTGGGGCAGTGCCCACAGTCTCTGGGAGCCTTACTTTTCTTATCAGTAATGAAGGCTGCTAAAACCTACCTTTGCACAGATTAAATTAAATACACTAAGTAGTGAATCTGGCAGAGTTCCGGGTGCTCAGTGAATGGTTGTCCTTCCTTAAAATATAACCCTTAGAGACACAAGCCAGTTAGTTCTAAATTGAGGAACGGTTCAGTCAATAAAAATGTAGACATGTGTTCGTAGAACTTGAACAGAAGACTCTTAGGGAGGTGTGAACGTATGTGTCCCGCGCATCATGGATGCTTGAAGTTAAGTTTCTGTGACTATGGAAGGTGGGCCTAGAATAATCAGAGGCGGGGCTTGCTCTCTGAGCTTCTTGCTGTACTCCTACCACTGCTTTTGGCTAACAATCTGTTTCTTGTGTTTCTTCACTGTTTATTTACCGGGCTCCATAACTTGGGGCTAGGCATCTTATGGGATGGCCGGAGGGCTAATGTCCATTCTTAGTTCTGCGAGAACAGCTCTGCTGACAGAGAACAGGGGGAAGAAAACAGATGGAGGGAAAAGAAGCTTCAATGCCTGCTTGCCAAATCTTTGCTCATAAACTTTCCCATGAAGAAAACCTCTCTAAAGCTACTCTTCCATTTTCTCTGTTTTTAAAATCGAGTTTGACAGGTACGCTTTATCACATCGCCCTCTCTGAATGATCTTCAAATACTCAGAGCCTCTTGAGGCTTTCCCCTATCTCCCACACGCACGCCCTAATCCTCTCCCCGTCCGGCAGGGTTTTTCTCAAATGCGCGTGATGGATGCGCAGAGATTTGCTAACAGGTGGGGCAGGGATCAAGTCCAGGCTCTGTGGGGACTGGGCCTGGCAAACAACGGCAGCGGGTCTGGGCGGGATTCACTGCCCTGACTGCTTGTGCCTCGAGGACACGGGACAGCCCATCCGGGGCTTTTCAACGCTGCATTTCCAGAATGTGACATAGAGAAAGGGTTTGGAAAACGTTTGCCAGTCTAAAGGTGAGCCTTGTCCGTCAAATCTGCTGGATTGTAGGTTTATAGTCAATCATCTAATAGAGGCTGTGCTCTCAAAAACAGTTTGTAAATCTCCTCCTCCTTCCTCCCCAGTCAGATGATGGATATAACTGCCAAGATTCCTGCAGCCCTACCTGAACACTGCCAGAGCAGCCCCACCGTGACAAATATATGTGTGTGCATGTGTGTGTGTGTGTGTGTGTGTGTGTGTGTATGATATGGAAAGAAGGCTAATTTTGGATACAGACAGAGCTGGGTTTAAGCTGTCCAGGTTAAATTATATGAAATTCATATGAAATGCTGGAGATGTGGGAGGGCAAAAAGGAATCCTAATTCTTAGTGAGGGTGTCCTAGAAACTCCACTGTTGCCTCCTCTGGGAAGCCACCCCTGCTTTTCACGTGCAGTTTTCCACCATGTCTCAGATATAGGCTTCCCATTCATAGACTCCTATCCCTTCAGCGCTGTTGCTAATGTAGGTTTCCCTGCAGCTTATTCATTCTGGGCCTGGCTCAGAGCAAGTGCTCAACGAACAGAAATTTCAGGCCCCGGAGCCTGGGCACAAAGCGCTGGCGGTGTGCTTGTTCCTGGGACGCATGTAGTACTCACTGTCTCCATCATCCGTGTTTCTTTTCTTCCCAGAGTTTCAGTGGTGATCCCATCCCATTCTTGCACAACCGTTTCTGTCCTCGTCACCTTGGCTTTGCTCTCCCTGGGGTGGGATGAAACTGTTCGGGTTGGACCAACATGCGCTTTGGGGTAGTTCAGAGACTTACCAAAAAGATAGTCCTGGAAATCCCTTAGGAGATGACATGGGGTATAAGCAGATTCCGGGGTGCTGCTGATGCTGATGACATCTTTGGGGGCAGAAGGTGAGGCAGGTGGGGCATAGAAGTGGTGGGCCCCCGTACTTGCTCCTTCTGTGCAGGTTCATCCTGGCGACTTGGGGGAGGGGTGGCAGGGATGGGAGCTGATTCCAGAAGCTGGAATGGGGAGATAGGTAGGTGCGGCAGGAGCCAGCAGTCTGTCCAATATCAATAGAAACGGAGAGCGTGACACCCTTATTTTCTCCTTACTAGCTGTGTGGCCTTGAACAAGTTGCTTCAATGCTCCGAGCTTCAGTTTCTTCATTGACAACTTCCTTTTCAGTTGGATGTGGGTGAATCACAAAATTTAGGGAAACACTGAAGAGGCAGGACCTGAAGAAGAGTAGAACCACTCCAGCTCTGGGAGTCTATTAGAAGTCACTGAGAGTTTTTTTTGTTTCGTTTGTCTGTTTAATGCTGCTACAGCGGCATCAGTCAGTTCCAGTTCTTTCTCCATCTCTGCATCACTTGGTTTAGGACTCAAATTCCAAGGGAAAAAGTCACATTGGCTCAGCTGAGATCATGTGCCCACCCGTGCCCCTCTGAGTGACAAACTTACTAAGACTTCAGCGGATGACAGAGGAGGCTGGTCTGTGGAGAGAACTGCTTGATAGGGACTTGACGACTGGAAAAGGGACTCAACCAGCCCATGGGGACCTGACACGGGGAGGACTGCGGTAATTGGTAGCTTGACCTTGCTCCTTCTCTGCCCTTTATAGTTCTTCCTACTGCCTCCAACTGGCCAAGCCAACTGGCAGCCTGAAGGCAAGGGAGCCCACTGGTACAGCTTATACAAAACCAGCCTTCTAAGAGAAATAGCAGTGTGGCGAAGAGGGTGCAGAATGTTCCTAATACATTTATAGTACTGAATTTTTTCTTTCTTCTTATTTAGAAAAAGACCCATGACTTCTCTTATCCCAGAAGGAAAAACTGTGTGCTCTCCCTGGTTCAGGAAATTCCTCGTGATTTGGAGTTGGCCAAAGCCGTGAGTCAGCGGGTTTCTCTCCTCGGCTTCCCTGGCGAGCCTGATCTCAGCAAGGCTCAGCTCCAGCTGCAGGGTGCCCCTCCTTGAAGGGGCTTATGGAGGCTGTGGGTGGCAGATTCTCCTATGCTGGTGGCTGTCGGAGCTCCTGCCAAGGCTGAAGGAAGCCACTTCAAAAGATGCTACCACCACCACTGATAAATGGAATCAGAAGGGTCCTGTTTCTGCCCAGACTATGTCTAAGCACTTTTCACCAGGCCCCGTTCTTGAGGGTATATTCTTCTTGTAAGTGGGTTTGGGTAATGATGGGGGGACTTCTTTGCCAGGCACCCCTGTACCAAGTGCAGACTTACCCCTCGGCCTTATTAGGAATGCGGAGAGATGAGGAGTTCGCTCGAAGGGAAAAAAATGGGGCTTTTGCCCTGGAGTGTCTGTGCGCTTGTTCCCTCCTGTTCCTTTTTGCTAAATAAGGTTGGGATACTTTTCAGTTTACTCTCAGAAGAAAAGATATTTTGTGATCTCTGAATGCATTAAAAATAGACTGACTTGAGTTAAAGTTACATTTTTAGTCCATAGTTTTCAGATGAATTCAATTTGTGTGACTCCATGGTTAGGAAAATAGACAAAAATGGATACTTGGAGTAAAGTAGTATTTCATTTTTATAAGAGCCGCATGATATAGTGAGGGGATCACTGGCACGGGGTTCCCGAGCCTATTAATGTCGGCCGAACTTGAGAAAGTCATGTCTCCGCTTGGCGTCTCAGTTTCAGTATTTGCAGCGAGAATTAGACACGAAAGTCAAGGCTCAAAGAGCCAGCGCGGTCCAGTATACCCAGAAATAGCTCCATAGCAGACGTGCTGGGAAGGAATGATGCCTGGAAAGGGGGAGTTCATTACGATCAGGGAGGGAGGGCTGCCACTATCTGTGATTTTATCCCCACCCCCAGTTTTATTGAGATACAATCGACACATAACAATGTATTAGTTTAACATGTACACCATAATGATTTGATATACTGCAAAATGACTACCGGAATAAGTTTAGCTAACATCTGTCATCTCACATAGTCGCAATTTTTTTCTTGTGATGAGAACTTCTGAGGTCTTCTCTCCTAGCAACTTTCAAATATACAACATCGTGTTGTTAACCGTAGTCACCAAGCTGTACGTAACATCCCCAGAACTTACTGATCTTATCACTGGAAGGTTGTACCGTTTGCCCATTTTCACGAATTCCCCCCAACCTCTCCACCCCCAACTTCTGCCTCTGGCAACCGACCACCAGTCTCTTCTCTGTATCTATAGTTTACCTTTTCCATGGTCTAAGTGGACTTGTGGCTTTCAAGGTTTCCATTGCATTTTTCTTCACGCCTTTTTATGCTTTAGTATTTTTGCAGTAGAGAAATGAGAGCAAGATTGTTCGTGGAACTGGATTTGCTTTTGATCACAAGTCTGCAGTATTATGAGGGAACTCTGGGATTTGGGATTTCGGCCCAAACCCCCAAATTTCTGCACCCTGTCACTGTGTCCTCCCAGTTATACAAGTTAAATAGTGGTATTTACTTCCTAGGATTTCTCTGAAGGTAAGAGATGAAGATGTAATAGGACCTAGGTCATTCGGTAATGGGGGCTCCTCTTACCTTTTTTGTCCACAGTTTTCCAGTGACAGTCAGGGCTCTGAGGTGGCTGAGCCATTCCCTGTTGACCTCGGTTGGCGGGTGAGTCTGATCTTGCTGCTGCTCTTTCTTCCCTCAGGCAGTGAATGTTGCACGTGCCCCTGGATGAATGAGGGGCCATTGTGCAAACCACTTAGTTTCCTCAAGTTGGTTTGAGAAATGGCAGCAGTCATACCATTATCTTTTTTTTGTTTTGTTTTGTTTTTTGTTTTTTAAATATATTTTACTAATTATGCTATTTCAGTTGTCCCATTTCTTCCCCATCATTCCCCTCCACCCTGCACACCCTCTCCCACCCACATTCCCCCCTTTAGTTCATGTCTATGTGTCATAAGTTCTTTCGCTTCTACATTTCCCACACTATTCTTGCCCTCCCCCTGTCTATTTTCTACCCACTATCTATGCTACTCATTCTCTGTACCCTTTCCCCCCTCTCCTCCTCCCACGCCCCTGTTGCTAACCCTCCATATGATCTCCATTTCTGTGGTTCTGTTCCTGTTCTAGCTGTTTGCTTAGTTTGCTTTTGTTTTAGGTGTGGTTCTTAATAGCTGTGAGTTTGCTGTCTTTTCACTGTCCTATTTTTTATCTTCTTTTTCTTAGATAAGTCCCTTTAACATTCCACTATCTTTTTTAAATCTTAGTTAAAATAAGGAAAAAAAAAAACATGTCCAAGGGAAAAGTGGGGCAGGAATCCACCAGAAGGTGAAACTGGGTTGACAAGGGCTTCAAAGCCAACTTTGTGTCAAGATCCCCTTATCTTAACTAAGAACAACGATTCGGAGTGTGGAGTAATGGTGAGCACACAGACTCTACAACCAGATTGCCCAGGTTTGACCTTGGACTTTTGACTTATTGACTAACTTTAGACAAGCTGTTTAACCCCCTTCTGCCTGAGTATCTTCACCTGAAGAGTGGTGTCAATAATTATCTCAAACTTACGGTGTTCTTCTGCCAGTTCTATACATCCGTATGATTTAAGTGCTTAGAATAGCACCTGGCACATAATAAATGGTACATAAATGCTTGTTAATAAAAAAGGAGGCCAGATGGTAAATTCTCTGGTTCAGGAAATTCCTAATAATTTGGAAGTGGCCGAAGGCATAGGTCAGCAGGTTTCTGTCCTATATATTTTTTTAATACAGGAACTTGCAGAGAAACTTCTAACCTGTGGCCCATGGGCCACACATGCCCCAGGATGGCTATGAATGTGGCCCAACACAAATTGTAAATTTACTTAAAACCCTTTTGTTGCTCATCAGTTTTCATTTGTGTGTTCAATGTGTTGCTCGAGCCAACTCTTCTTCCAGTGTGGTCCAGAGGTACCAAAAGTTCTGATAGCCCTACTGTAGATTATTATTCATGGGCTTAGGAGTCAAATTTCCTGCTATTAATTGTTATTAATGAACCCAAATATCACTTGTGGACTCTCAGACCATAGGGATTTAGTAGCTTTGGCTTATGCCTTAGGACTAATGATTAGGTACATGTAGAGTCCTCTCGTTGACTTCTGAATGAGCCGCGTAAAGTACATTTCTCTACCATGTGAAAGGGAGTGTGACAGAAACTGCCTTGGTTGGTATGGTGACTGTCCTGTCAGCCCAAACCCAGATTCTGTCTGTCATGCAGATCCACCTTATAGCCTCCAGTCCAGTCCCAAAGTCACTGCATATTCCCAGATGGCTGCCACTGGAACTTCAGCCATCGAGTCCCAGTTGTGGGCCAGAAGAAAGAGCTAAAAAAAAAAAAAAAAAAAAAAAAAAAAAAGGGTGAGAGAGAGGAAGCAAAACATAGTGACTCTTTTAAGGGAGCGTTGACAGAAATTCTGAAAAATAATTCTGCCCTTATCTTTTGACCAGAATTTAATCACATGGTCTTACCACCTACTAGAGAGGATCAAAATAGTCCTTTAAAATGAGCAGTGTCAAGGGACAGACATTAGGAGGTTACTAGCCATCTCTGCCGTATAGGTCCCTTGTCATTCCTCCTCAGTACGCTCAGTCCCACGTACAGTCCTAGGTGCGTACTCTGTCTCTCGCCCGCCAGCTTTAGAAGAAATCCATCCTGTACTATTTTTACAGTCTTATTGCAGATCACTGTGGGGTTAGTGATGTGGGGGTCACAGATGGGTCCTTTTACTACTTAAGCATGCACCACTGTCCCCCACAGCACGCTTCCCCCCCTGAACCTCCCCTCTCCTCCCAAGAATGCTTCCTGTAAAGCCAGGGCGTCCCACCTGTGACTTTTCTGCTGCGCACAGAAGGTATTACCAAGCTCCAGTCCTGTTCCCTCTCAGCCTCTTGAGGGACTCCAGTGATCATCCAGTTAGAAAGCTGCAGAATAATTATAAGGGTGGCAGCCATTTTTCAAGTGTCTGGTAGGTACCAAGTGCTTCCGTTACATAAATTTAATCTTTACCTATTGAGGAGGCTGCTGACATCCCGTCATCACCCAGGAGGACATTCAGGCTCAAGAGACTCTCGTCAACAGCAGTTTTATTTAAACAGTGCTTCCATTATTTGTGGGTCGTGTATTCATTCACGCATGTGTCCTTTCATTCAATATTTCATTATATTTTCACAAAAGCCTCAGTGAAAATGGAAATGACAAGTTAGGATTACTGCAAGGGTCAAATAGTGGAGTAAGATCTATGTTTTATGTGATTTTCCATCTAATACTCTTCTCAAGTCTTCTCTCCTCCAGGACATATAAACTCACTTCCTTTAGCTCTCTCTGCAAATACAACAGTTTCCAGATCCCTTAATTGTAAGAGCCTCCTCTCCACACCTTCTGGTTGGCCAATGGCATTCTCCAACGCAGCACTCAGACTTGAATCTAATTCCTAGACATGGCAGTCCAGCAAACCCAAACCCAAAATACAAGCCCTCCTTCGTGATCATTTTAAGAATAGATAGCAGACAAAAGACGAAAACTAATTTTACAAAGTTATGTTACGAGCACCAAGTGCTGAGCCTGGCATAACTTGAGCATTGAAAGCGCTTGAGTCGCACAGTGTGGCGATGATTATATTTGGTGGAATGTGAGAACTGTCCGCAGATGTCTCCAGGGTTGTCGTGTGGGATTGAGATAAAGTCACCTTTATTGCTCGTACTAACCTCCTGCTAATAAGAACTATTATTTATGGAGCACTTTAAAAATGTCAGCTACTGTGCTAAATGTATGACTCGGAATATCATTTATTCTCTATACAACTTTATTATTTAAGAATTACTATTTCTGTAAAACAAAAGGCAGTGGGGGTTGGGGGAGTCAAATAACCTACTTAGGACATTCAGAGAGTACGTAGCAATAATGCGCATCAAATCCATGGCTTCGCTGACTGACCCCAAAGCAGTGAAATTACTGAGTTTTGTATCATTCTCATTTCTGCCCCGGGCCTCAGTTTCTCGTCTGTAAAATAAATGGTTTGAGTCATAGGGTATGTATTAGCATTCGTCTCCTGGAGCTGACTCTAAGATAAAGTAAAGAATAACATTTTTTAAAAGGAAAAAGCTGATGGTTTTATTTTCAGAAATTTTGTGAGCCAGTTTTAAACATAGCCATCACTAATAGTTAAAGTATATAGACTTGAAAGTAAGTATATTTCACTAAAATAAAAAACAGTAAATAGTTAAAACTTATTTACTAGTCATTTGAATTTATTTGACTGTTATCTGTGCTCCCGATATCTATTGTATCTGTGTGGCGAAGATGTTATAAAAGGCTTCGCTGTGGCCATTTCCTCCCAGCCTCCTGCTCAGCGGGGTCAGATTAGTAGCCGGATATCTTCTAGGCGGGAGTATTTACACCATGGAAACGAGCTAGTGGTACAAATCAAGGCTTGGTTTATTGTTTTGTTCATTGTATAGACTCATGAAAGTGATAAAAAAGTATTGGTAACACAGCCCTGGCTAGTGTGGCTCAGGGGATTGAGTGCTGGCCAAAGGGTCACTTGTTCGATTCCTAGTCAGGTCACATGCCTGGGTTGTGGGCCAGGTCCCCATTTGGGGGCACATGAGAGAAAACCACACATTGATGTTTCTCTCCCTATTTTTCTACCTCTCTTCATTTCTCTCTAAAAATAAATAAGCAAAATCTTTAAAAAAAAGCATTGGTAATACAGATTAAAGTAAAAAGTGTGTCATGTTTATAGATATAGCATATGAGGAGCCAAAAAAAAAAAAAAGAGGAGGAAATAGTCTCCAATACTTGAAAACTACTACCCAGTTCAGAAAAGAAGTCATCAACATCATTGATGAGAACACATATTTTTGTTGTTTTGCTTTTGTCTCATTTATTAACATAAACAAAAAACATTAACCAACATTCGTCGGTTGTATCCATAGGTTAGCTGTAATGAAAGGAGTTCAGTAAAATAATTGAAAACAGTCAGTAAGAATAGATTGGGTATATGGAATTTATAATAATACTATTATATTTGTATTATGTATGCCATACATTCTTTATAGCGATAAAGTTAAATATAATTGTGCAAATATACATGTAAGCATAAATATATGTGCACACACATACAGACATAAAAACACTGAAGAGCTGGTTGAACAGTATGTGCTGGCATATCATGGCTGGTGAGGTCCTTCTTTTCTTCGATGTTTTAGGTATCTCACTGGGACCAGTAGGTGGAAACCACAGGGAAGAAGCACCAAGAAGAACTTATCTGATAGTTGAAAATATTTGGAGTTGGAATGGGCTGCCTAGAGAAGTAGTGAGGTCCCTGTCACTGTGGTGATGTAAAAGGCACTTCACAGGGGAGAGGAAGATACAAGTGGTAGTGAATATTCTTCCTTTCCAATCAGAAATTTTTGTAATTGTGAGGAGCAGGATATCAGTGTGTGAGATGGGTACAGTGTCCCGTTGAGGCTGTAGCTGATGGTTTATAAGAATTAAAAATTGTTAGAATTTGTCGAGTCATATCAACTTATCGATATCCCTTAATAAATTGAAACTTCCTGGGTGGCCACTGTGAGAATACATTGCTCTTCAGGCTGGTCTTCTCCACTTCTGTGTGTTCTTCCTCAATGGCTGTGTACACTTAGGTGTTTACATGTTTGCTTCTCACGTGAGAGTTTATGTCTCTTGGGGCTGAGGACCATGTCTGGCCATAAATAAAACAGTTGCGCAAGAAATGTTATTCTCTTTCTCTAATCTGAGTGAATTTTAAGGGAAATCAATACAAATTCAATCTGTTTTTCCCTTTTCAGTTTCTCAAGCTCTAGAACTGTGCATAGATTGTAGGAAAATCTTCTTACAGTGAATTCTCCAGGAGCCACAGCCCATTTATAAAAACGAGATGGGTTTCTTTTCATCAATAGACAGCATCCTGACATGTTATGTGTGCATTGCAAGACTTAACAGTGAAGGTTTTCGCAGAACCTCAGGAATGAATTCAACTGAAGCAAACCAGTGAATACATTTTTTAAATTAACCTGGCAATGCTACTTGTTTAACATCAGTGAAAAGCTAAGTAGAGGGATTTTGGCTGTAAAGAAGCTAATTTTGAATGCGTACCCACTTTTAGTGCAGAATTGTGCTAAACACATTATAGGCACGATCTGTTTTCATCATTGCTGTTCTGTAAGGAAGGAGACTGAGGCTCAGAGGTCCAGGAGCTGGCTTGCCCAGCACTTTTCAGGTACCAAAACCAGATTTGAACTCCATTCCATATACCGTTGTTTTTTCAAATATATCCCCTTTGTCAAAAGGTTCTACTTGAAAATAGATATATCAACATTTATCTATAGGTAAATGTCACTCAACCTATATTTCTTAATTATCTATGGGAGTAGTTTATCACTGTGGCAAATGAAGAAGAAAGGAGGTATTTGGAAAACAATGGAGATACTGCTTTTTTTTTTTTTTTGACAGAATCAAAGACATGAAAATGGGGCACTAAAGATGAGGGAAAAAATATACCCGTTCTGGGCATGAGCCCTTCAACCCATGTACCCCAGGTGCATAGCGTATAGTCATCAGTCACAAAAGACATTTCCCCTTATTCAGGGTTTCTTTTTTTTCAATATATTTTATTGATTCTGCTATTACAGTTGTCCCATTTCTCCCCCATTATTCCCCTCTACCCTGCACACCCTCTCCCACCCACATTCCCCTGTTTAGTTCGTGTCCATGTGTCATAAGTTCTTTAGCTTCTACATTTCCCATACTATTCTTACCCTCCCCCTGTCTATTTTCTACCCACTATCTATGCTACTTATTCTCTGTACCTTTTCCCCCCTCTCTGCTCCTCCCACGCCCCTGTTGCTAACCCTCCATGTGATCTCCATTTCTGTGGTTCTGTTCCTGTTCTAGCTGTTGGCTTAGTTTGCTTTTGTTTTAGGTGTGGTTCTTAATAGCTGTGAGTTTGATGTCTTATTCAGGGTTTCTTTGACCATGGTGGCCCGTGGTCTCCTTGCCCAGATTGAGTTCGGCTTCTTCCATTCATGGTCCATGTTCCCTAAGTGTATGTATACTTATCCTCTGTTTCTTGTCCCTTGTCATTTCCCCAGGGAACCCTGGCAGCCATTCTAGCCTTCAAAACCCTAATGCTAGCCCCAGTGGCCCCGGGAATGAGCCAGAAGCCACTACCTGCAAAGGATTTTCTTTATTTACTTCAACCCATTGTCTCTAGAGATTTTGTCACTGCCCCTGAGGGTATGCCCTGTGTGCTCCAGCACCATTCCCCGAATCAGAGCCTCCCGTTGCCTTCTCTGGGCCACGAAGGAGTGGGAGCCGGCATGGGGCAGCCCTCCGTAGCCCGAGCAGCCTCCTTATTTACAGCCGCCCGCTGCATTTCCTCAGAGTAACCTTAGCTCTTAACATCTTGCAAAATGATATATGTGAAGTAATTATTAACTGAAGTATCCGGAAAAACAGAAACTTTAAAAAAAAGTGTCGCCTGAGGGTGCGAAACAAGATCGCAGAACTGCTGGAACGAGTTTATGTGAGCATTCACACACAGACACACACACACGCACACACGCACACACATACAATGCATTCTTGGGAATTCCGTAATGGAGCGAACAGATTTTAATGTGATTAAGAGTCTTAAAAATAACTCCATGGCGATGGAAGGAGACTGGACTTGGGGTGGTGCATGCACCGTGCAGTATGCAGATGATCTATTATAGAATCGTATACCTGAAACCTGTACCATTTTATTAACCAATGTCACCCCAATAAATTCAATAAAACAAAAAAAAGTGATTATGCCTTTATAACAGGTTCTAGAAAGAAACTCCATATACATCGTTCTTGTATAAACTACGAACCATCATGAATCTGTATTTGGGCGGTACTCCACATGCTCAGGTTTCAGGATGCTTTTCTAAGACAGCTGAGAAACCGGTGACTGTCTTTAAGAAGGAGGATGACAGTATTTGACTCATACCTTAGGAGCTTATCAGTGATGGACATGGCAGAATTTTGAGTAGTATTCAGAAAGTATATAGCTACCAACATTTAACAAACAATGACTAAGTCAACTGGTGAGTTTTCCCGGAGACATTTTTAAAAGTATTTTTGAGAGACACAAAATAAAGAAAAGAAAGAAACAGAAACTGAAACCTCTCAAAGTAGTTGTGCTTTGTTCTCTCCCTTGTGCATTTCAAAGAAGCCGTTCAAAGCTGGTCCATTCTAACATGCAAATCTGGGCTTTGCAACTATCCCAACTACCAACTTATTTTCTTTTTTGAAACAACTTGCGTCTCACAATTCATTCTCCCTTTTAATTATTACAACAGTGACTTAGAATAATGTTTCTTTTAACTGGAAGGCCGTGTTCTCATTACCCACTGAACTGTCGGTCACTTTCTTAGCAGCGTTCACTATTCTACAGCAGGTTCGGGGTTACTACCAGGCCACGGGTGGAAGGGACCTGTCATTTTTAGGAAACCTACATTCTTTTTGTGTAGAAAGGCGCAGATGGGTCTAGTAGAGAGACCCAGCACCAGGGGTCAGCAGACATTTTTTTTTGTTTTATTTTTTTTAAATATACTTTATTGATTATGCTATTACGGTTGTCCCATTTCTCCCCCATCATTCCCCTCCACCCTGCACACCCCCTCCCATCCACATTCCCCCCTTTAGTTCATGTCCATGTGTCATAAATTCTTTAGCTTCTACATTTCCCATACTATTCTTGCCCTCCCCCTGTCTATTTTCTACCCACTATCTATGCTACTCATTCTCTGTACCTTTTCCCGCCTCTCCTCCTCCCACGCCCCTGTTGCTAACCCTCCATGTGATCTCCATTTCTGTGGTTCTGTTCCTGTTCTAGCTGTTTGCTTAGTTATACAGAGTGAGACGGGGAATGTTTCAGACTCCGAGGTCCATCGGCTCTCTGCTGCAGCGGCTCCCCTCGGCCGTTGTCTGGAGCACAGGAGTGCTGCAGACAGCACATCAGTGCGTGAGCACGCACGCCCAGTAATACGGTATTTATGGATGCGGAAATACGACTTTTCATGCTTCCCAGCTGTTGAAAAACTTAAAACCTATTCTTTGTTCGTGGGCTTACAGAAACAGGCAAGGGGGCCGTAGCTGATCTGCAGGCTGGGTTTGCTGAGCCCTGTTCTTCAACAAGGTGGTTAAAAGTACAAACTCTTACACAGACTGCCTGGGTTTGTTTCCAAACTACTCCTTTGGCCAGTGGTGCATTGCCATGTCCCGGTCAAAGAAAACTGACTTTGATCCTGCTTTGTTCTCTTTCTTATCTTTCTATCCCTCTGTTCTTAGGCAAACGTCTTAAAAGAGTAAGCCGTACTCCCTATCTGTGTCAAATTGCATTTCACAAAAATGGCTTCAACAGGGCTTTCAGTCTCTGATGCTGTTCCAGAACTATGCACCCCCTGAACCCCCATCAGCAGGTGGTAGTGATGTTCCTCCCCTTGAATCTGGGCAGGCCTTTGTGGATACCTCAACTAATAGAGCGTTCCAGAAGTCATGTCTGAGACTTACGAGCTGGGTCCTAAAGGGCAACGCAGCATCTGCCTGCCTCTCCTGCAGGACATGTGCCTGTGGACCCTGGCGCTGCCCTGTGAGAAGAATGGAGTGATGAGTATTCCTGTTAAAGGCTTCCATTAGGCCTGTCTAAAGCAGATCCAGCTGTAGGCAAAAAGAGAAAGGTGTTCATGTGCCTTCTGTGACTGGAGTTTAAGGTTAGGGGAGCTGGGGGCTCAGGCCAGTGATGCCTGCAGAGCCATCTCAAGGAGGGTTTTAATAACAGGTTAAGGATCTTGGACTGGCTTATGAGGGCAATATGGGGCCACTGGAGAGTTTTTTTGGGGAGGAGTAGAATGGACAGATTTCTGTATCAAAACCGTGGAAATCTGTAGTGCTGTGGTGTCGTCCACCAATGTCTTGTTAATAGAACGGATCCCTTTTTGATACAGCTCAGCCCCTCAGCCTGCTTTTTCTTTCACAGTGTGTCTTTCCTTTCCTCCTGTCAAGATGCAGTACAGTTCCCACGTGGCTGGCTCATCTCCCTTTTCTTTAGCAGACACGGGAACGGTTCCTTGAAAGCAAGATGGCACAGATAAGCTCACAGCTGGCCTGACGCCGGGGAAGAGGGCTCCTCTGTGCTCCCCCTGCGCAACACCTGCCTCCGTAGGCCACAGACCGGGTGCCCTGAAAGTACCCTGGGAACCCTGTCCCAGAGCATCCTCCCAGCTCTTATCTCTGCCCAATCAATGTGTTTGGGGTTTTTAATCTGGGAGATTAAATCTTTTCATGCCTGAGTGGAAAGATCATATCCTTGTAATTTTTCACCTGTATAATTTCTCAGCTGCCTTAGTTTAACCTGGTGTATTTATGGCCCAACTGTAATTTAGGAGAATGCTTAGAAAATGCCAGTTTCCAAAGACAGCTCTTTCAAATTGCCACGCAGAACAGCTTTCTGTATGAGTGTAGTGAACTGTGGTAAAACCGATCATTTCAGTCAATTAGATTTTTAGGCCAGTCACTTTTTACTGTTCTGAGAGAGAGAAAGAAAGCAAGTGAACGCTAGAATCAATCAATTACAGTCTAAAAGTAGAAAGGAGAAAGAAACACAATATGTGTGTATATGTATATATTTGTAGAGGTGACTTTTATAGAGGTCACTTGAGTTTTAGTGCAGATCGTTTATTTTGCATAAAACAGAAATCACCATTAAAAAATGCCCAACAGATCCTTTGGATAGAAACTGGGTCCAAGAACTAACAATCTGAGGGTGGAGAATAGAAGCACCTCAGCTAGGAAAAGGGGGGCCTTGTGAAACGAGCACCTACGCAGATCCGATCGGGCAGGGGTTTCTCCTAAAGACTTTATTGACCTGTATTCAGAAAGTTCTAAGAATTAGTTAAAAATCATTGAAATACGGCCGGAGACCGACCACTCATTCTGTATCTATGTAGCAGATCTTTTGTGACTGTTCATTTTTCTGTGTCCAGCCCAAGACGGGGTTACAATGTTTAAAGATTCTGAACTGTCCAAGACACTGTGCTCTCTCCTCAGATAACTCAAAATCAGAGCATTGCTAGTAGTGAAGTGAGATCATAGCACATCAGCAACGCTCTGGTCTTCTCATATTATGTGGTTGGCAGTTTTAAATTTAAAAATATTTTCTCACATTAGAACAAGGCTGATAGTGACAGTAAAAAGAGGACGCCGGCCAGAACTGGATTCGGGCCATCCAGGAGCACTAGTTGTTACGATGTTTTTCACTGCCCAAGAATGCTCGGCCTTTAGACCCATCCCAAGGACTTGAGACACTGTTTGAATGATGCCCTTTTCTCACAGCCATCCCTGACTCCTTCCGGCCCTTACAACCACTGTCCCATCTGGCTGTCTACAGCAGTTGTCCACGCCCTTCGCATAGAGCCCTCTTTTAAGTGCCAGTGCTTCTTGCACAGTCTCGCAGAAGGAGCACCAGATTTCAATGAGCAGGTCTGCATTCAGCTCCATGTAGTATTACTTCCAGCTAGTATCTTTGGGTAAATGTGTCAGCCAGAAAAACAGAGTTGACGCTGGAGAGATAAATAGAGGTGATTTAATACAAAGGGACGGGAAGGTTGCTAAGACAAACAGCAGATGGTGAGACAACCGAAGAGCAGCAAGAGCAGGAAGCCACCAGCAACGGAGGGCTTGGAGGGACCTGGCGCAATGCGGTTCTTCAGAGCACAGGAGATGAAGCTGCCGGGCAGGAGCTCAACTATGGGGGGGCTACCACGTGGGAGATGGGGCCAGAGGAGGAGGGATTGCCTGAAGGGGTTTGCCACCACTTCAGAGGAGATGCAGCCACTGTCAGAGACACTGTCTGAAGCAGATCAAGAGGGGAGAAATTCCCTCTTCCAAGTTTCCCTCTTCTACCAGTGCCACCCAAAGGCAAGTCCACCTGGGAGCCAGCTGACAAAGACACCTCAAAAATGTGAGCCCCAGTGCTCCTGAGCAGGGGGGTCAGGGGATGGATTGCAGGGCAAGGGGCAAATCATTGGCATAGTGAACGATTCTTCTTTTGAACAACTGTAGCCATCTTGTTCAAATTTTAAAGCAACGCCTTTCTAACCCTTTTCTTGAGAATATCATATGAGGGTATTTAAATTGGTTTATGAAGACTAAAAATGGACACTTTTTGTGGATACGTTGGAAAATATTTTAGAGATTTAAAATGTTAAGTGATGGCAATTTCACTAGAAAAATAGAAAGTCATAAGTATGCATACAGATATAGGTACAAAAATGTCTATCTTGGTGTTTGTAATACTGAAAGTTTGAAGCAACCTAAAATAGATGTCATATATTCAGGGCTTTAAAAAAAGAATTTTTGCCTTCAAGGATATTTTACTCATTCAGAGCAGCATGCACCAAGAGTCGTGAAAAGAGGACAAAACGCGCTGGGCCCCGGGGGTGAGAGGGGACGGTGTCTGCCCTGTTCAGGCCTCTCGTTGTGTGACACAGAGTGTGTGCATCGTGCGGAATACAGAAATGTTAGAGGGAAGTTTCGGTATTTACATCCACATAGAAAAACTTTTCCAGATGAAGACAAAAAATAATCTGTTCTCAGAATTTCAAAACTCATGCAGGACAAGAAATACCAGGAGGCAATGCCTGAGGAGAGTGGCAAGAGATGACAGCGGAATCACATTCCAAGTGACCCTGGAGTTCATTCCTGTTCTGGTTGCGGTTCCAGCGGTGACCTCGTTCAGGCCTCTGCTCCAGTTTTCTGGTGTGAATAATAAAACCCAGGGACAGCCTCTGCACATCACGGCTGAGCACTTTGCAAAGGACTGAACCTGCTCCCCCAGGATCCAAGGCTCGGTGTGTAACTCAGTCCCTGGGCCTGGCTGGTCTCTCCTCTGTGCTCATCCCCCTGACGTTGGTCAGCACAGTCAGCCTCCATCGCGTTGGAATCATGTTTCAAACTTGCCCCCAAATTAGGGTTAGCTGCTTAGATTTGTATTTAAGAACCACCCCCATCACACACACACTTTTTGTGTACCCTGAAGTACTTACTCTACAAGCTTTACGTTTCATAGTCCAAAATGCATTGTCCTTGAAAATGTTCAAAACAAACTTGGAATTCTAGCTTGGTGGCTCTGTGGCTATTTAATTTTTTGCAGTTGACTTAATCTCCTTGATTAAGGAACAGGAATAACACAAGTGAGGAGCTTGGCACACGTTTGAGGCCATAGAAGGTGTTTAATAAATTTCACTGTTTTTTTTTTTTTTTAACTTACTCCTTCTTCTATGTCCTTGTACCCCAGGCAGAGGTACTGTGGGCCTTTCCTACAAAATATCTCATTTGCTCACCTCCGCATGTCTTTGCTCGTACAATTTTTTTTGTTGTTGTTGTTTGTTTGCCTGGAGTGTCTATTCCTGCCTTTGGCGTGCCATTCAGCTGTGGCTTCTTCCACAAAGGTTTATCTGGTTAACCAAAATAGAAAAGACATTAACAGAAAACTCAAATAGCCCTTCTTCTGAACCTGATGAAGATGCCAAATTCTTTCAACTTTGGACTGTATCTTTTTAATTTGTATTTGTCTTACTTTCCATCTTCAGTGTCTTACCTACCTTTCTTCCGCTGAGACCAAATGAAAAACAGTGCTAATACAGAAAGAGAACAGAGTTTGCAATTAGACAGACATACCTGAGTTTGCATTGCAACACAGAGTAAGCGTTTCAGATATTTTTGTTGAAAAGAGGATGTTTTCTTTTCTTTAGGTTCAGATCATTAGCAGAAATGAAAGAAATACCCCAGACAAAGGAAGAATTATCCTAATGCCAGCCTCAAACTGGCATGGTTTCTAGTCGATTCCCTTTTCTTGCTTTGCAAGCATTGAGCTTTCTGCTTCTGGTTTGGACCTGAAGTGGAGGTTCCCAAATACCAACAGGAAGGTCATACTTGTGGTCTCCCACCCTCGCTGAAACCTCGCTGAAACCTCGCTGAAACCTGAAGCACTGGAATTTCACGTGGGTGTCATTTTCTCAAGAGATTCCCAGCTGCACTTCCCAGACCAGAGGTGGGCCCCTGTCTGCTATTAGAAAAGGAGCCGAGAGGAAGGATGGCTGTGGATCTAACGTTCCAACATCATCTTGCCAAGTGTGGGTTTAACAACGAAGAAGAGTTCCTGCGGGGAGTGGGGAGATTTTTAAATATAGACTAGAATCTCAATAACCTGAGTTGTGTTAGTGGGTTTCTACATACAGGCATGGGAAAGGATAAGATTCATTCATTCGCCGGTTTATTCATTTATTCATTCACAATACTGAGTACTCATGATGTGCCCGTCATTGTCTTTAAAGGGGGAGGGGTCTTTTTAACACTAATTCTGAGAATCCTCTTCTATGAATTGTAGGGAGTCAGCTTAGAAATTCAAATGGATCACTGCTATCATTAAATTAATTCATTAGTTCTACACATGGTTATGAAGACCTTATACATGTCAAGGAACTGTGCTAGTCACTGGTGATACCAAGAGGAGCAATTGTCCATCGCTAACCATACTTTACATACTTTTGCATGTGTGATCTTAATTAATATCAGGAACAGTAGCATGGATAGAGTCATCACTGTGTTATAGTTAATAAAAGTGAAGTTTGCAGAGGTTCTGCAACTTTCACAGGAAATGTAATTTGTCACAGCCATGGTTCAACTCATTCTTTGAACATTTATCTGCTGATAGACATTTGGATAGTTCCCAATTTGCAGCTGTTACGAAAAACTGATGTTTTGATCATCCTTGCTCTTGTTTTTTGTGTGCCCATGCAACATTTCTATTTCATATATGAGGTCTGTCCAGAAGGTATCTAGTCATGTTATATGAATAATAGAGACATTTATTGAAGAAGATACAAGATGCAGAAAACATTGTACATAAGACAGTGATGCCTCAGTCCCCTTCAAAGTAGGCACTTTGGGACCTCACACAGTTCTCCCGGTCTCCATCAGCTGCCCCATTGTATTTTCCTGAATCTCATCAACAGTCTGAAATCTCTTCCCTTTCAAAGGTGATTTTAGTTTTGGGAAAAGCCAGAAGCCACAGGGTGCCAAATCTGGGTTGTCGGGGTCTGAGTCACCTGGGTGATGAGATGTTTCACCAAAAAAGTCTGCATGAGACGTGATGCATGAGAGGGTGCATTGTCATGACAAAGCTGCCAATCACCAGTTGCCCATCCTGTGGCCTTCTGAATCATCTGAATAGTTTCTATGAAGGAATGTCGAAGCTTAATGCAAAATTTGATGCACATTCATGACTCCACTCACTCAGTCATTTTAAGTGTGACGGCTACACAGTACAGATGCTCACTCTACAGTGTCTACTACCCCTACTGAATAGTGCAGTAAAGTCATCATTGTTCATGCATGCACATTCCAGTCTACTGTCCTTGGCTGCCAAGTTACATACATGTTGTACAAACTATTCTCATTATAATAACAATAGTTGGACTGATAGAATATGTGTGTTAAATTGCAGTACATATCACCAACCAGTTGAAATAGTTTTTCCCTGCAACATTTTGTATAATTTGAATTAACTGATGTGGCAGATTCTATTTCCCAAATATGGTCACAACGATATCTCCAATTTCACGTAGTTTTCTTTTTCTTTTGTTCTCCAAATCTTTTAAAAATATTTTAATCTTGATGTTTCCTTCAGCAAGAGATGGAGTCTAGATGGAGTCTTCTCCTTGGACCTGAGTGGACCTTATTGACTTCCTAGGAAAGTGCTGTTCAATAGAACATTCTGCAATTATGAAAATGCTCTAGCTGTGTTGTCTAATACAGCAACCACAAGCCACACTGGGCACTTGAAATGTTGCTAAAATGATTACAGAGCTGAATTTTAATTTTAATTAACTTAAATAGGCACATGTGTCTAGTGGCTATTGCATTGAACATTGCAGGCTTAGACCAATAGAATATGGTAAAATTAATGCTCTGTGACTTCTGAAGGTAGATCATTAAAATGCCATACACTTTGCCTGGTTTGCCTGGTTCTCTTGGAACACAGCCACTATGTCGTAAGGAATCCCAACTAATTGGGAATCCCAAACAGACTGTGGAAAGTCTCATAGAGAAAAACCTGGGATTATGGACGTAGACATAGCGGAATCTCTAGGACGATCCAGCCCAACTCACCAGCCAGGTGAATGAGCCATCTGGAAAATGGAATCCGCAATGCCCAGACAAGCTGCTCTGGCTGACGCTGCAAGTATAAATAAGCTACCCTATTGATCCCTGTCTGAACTGCAGCTGCATAAGCAAAACAAGTGTTTTTGATTCTTCTAAATCATGACAGTACAATCAACTTTTTAAGCTCTATGTCCAGTTGGACCATGACTTTGTTTATATGTGCATTAGCTCTTTGCATTAGATTCTTCATATCTCTCATCTTTAAAGTCTATTTTCTCCTTTGACAACATTCTGCGTTCTGGAGTGGTGATATCAGAACTTCCTCCCTAGGGCAATGAAATATTTAGCTTTTTCTTATAGTGTAAGTTTTTGCAGATACACCAAATCCTCCAGATCAGTTTGCTTATCTTTTGTGAGTTCAGGAACAAACTAGGAATGATGGTTTATCCAGGACCAACTTCCTACTTTTTCTTTTTTAAAGTAATAGAGCACTTTTATTTACTTAGTCTTTTATACTTCCAAAGCAACAACGACTCCATGCCCCCCCCAAAAAACCCCAGAAAAGTAAAAAGAAACAAGGAAAATTTATTTTCAAAGACATAAAACATAATTTCCTGTGTTGCAAAAAAAAAATCAGAACATACAGACTGAAAGAGCTCACCATATTCTAGGTAAAACATTAAGAAAATTGAGAATGTGTGAATTGTAAAGATAATGAAAATAATTGTAATGTCTAATGCAGTGAGTAGTGGGACAGGAAGAAATATATTCAGAGGAACAAATCAGCCTGTCTTGGATGTTTCCAGAAAACCATGGAATCACAAAGGATAAATATTATAATTCAAGAACTCTCCCTCAAACCTGCATAGTATCGTGTGTATGTTAAAGCAATCAAAAGACATTCTCAGATACCTTAAGATTCTGAAAGTATATCTCAGAAAAAAACTTTCCTAAAATAAATTTGAAGTTACATCACTAAATATGTAGGATTTATCTTAGTGTCCCATAGATCTGCATTTAAGAAACTGCTCTGTATGTTCTAGTTGAGAGACCTTTAATCTCTCTGTTTTCTCATAAGTTCCCAGGGTGATGCTACCCTCATGCTTTAATTATTCATGAATAGTCTGCTGAGCTAGTCTTTGAAGGTAAAGAACAATACCTTCTTGTATTCTACAACATGTTCACAATGCCAAGGACATCAGAAATGGTCAATAAATGTAAGATGAATGACAGATGCAATGAATTATTACCAATATGCCCACCTGCTTGAAATACATGTGTTGGAACTCAGAAAACTGTTACTAAGAAAAACAATCAAGTTTTGTTTCTTTGAAAAATATATTGAAACAGGTATAATACTATACAAGCCCAAGAGGAAGACATTAATAAATATAAAAAAAGACATCAGAATATTGGGGAAAGTAGGAATTATAGGAGTACCACTTTGCCTTAATACTACGCAAATACATTATAAAAGTGACTATAAAGTGGAGTATTCTAGAAAATATATAGAAAGTAACAAAAGATTTAAGTTGTTAGCAAGTATAAGTGAAAATTTCTAAGGGATTTTTACAAATATAAGAAAATATAGTTATAAAACTTAAGAAAGGCAACACAACAAATGAAATTACAGATGAATTTTACTTACGGATGTTGATGCAAAATTCCTAAAATGTGTTAGTAAATTGAATTCAGAAACTTACCAAAAGATTGAGAAATATTATTGAGGTGTGATGCATTTAAGGAATTGAACATATCAACATATTTTTTCTTTGTTAATTTCGGGTCAAGGCAGAAAATGTATTATTATGTCTGATTATGCTGATAGTGCTTGATAAAAAGCCAGTATCATTTTTAATAACATACTTAATAAGTGTGAATGCATTAATATTTAATTAGCAACACGCTTAACAGTGAAATACCAAAATATTCTCATTAAATTAAGAAATGACATTAAGTAAGATGTTGATTATTATTCCCACTGCCTAAAATTCTGTGGAATATCCTTTCCAATGAATTGAGGCAAGATAGATATAAGATATAAGATTTTTTAAAGATAAGGAAAATTTTTAATTTATAAATCCTTGGGTCATTTTATAAGGCTGGAAACCCCCAAAAAATCAACAGAGAAAACTTATAAATAATGTGAAAATTTAGTAAGGAGATTTTAAAAATGAATATTGAAAACTGTTTACTTTGTTTAGATGAGTTATAATTCTATTACCTAAAGAAAAATCCATTAAACAAAAGCCATAAAGTAAGAAATGAATGCCCAGAAATAGTAGGTAGCAGAAGTGTGCTGGATTTATATAAATAAAATTTAAAATGCTTTAATAGGACATAGGAAGAACTTTTCAAATCTCTTAAGTGACCCAAGAAACATAAAATACAATTTGAATTAATAGAAATTAATGCCTGGTTCTAGTTAAGATAATGCAGTGCTGTAAAGATGCTAATTTACATTATATTAATCTATAAATTGAATGAGATTCCAGTAAAATTACCAGTGGAACTGTTGCTCTGAGACCAGTCATGCTTCATCTACAGTTCAGGTAAAGATCAGGTAGGAAAATTGTGGAAAGATTAGGGAACAGACTACATTATTACATATTATTATAAAACTTCCATAAGTAACAGAATTCGGTACTATTGCATGAATATAAATGTCAAAGGAAAAAAGCAGAGTCTTGAATATGACTCAAATAATATGAAAGTTTAGATTATGATTTTATCACCATTCCAAATCCGTGTATTTAATAATACTTTGATAAGCAGAATATTCAATAAATAATGTTAGGACAAGCCACTGATATAAGAATAAATTATGGTATGCTCCTAGTTTATTATTCACAAATGTAATCTACATGGGTGAAGATTCAAAATTAAGATGAAAATGGATTTTTCTTATAATCTTGCAGTAGTAAGCTTTTTTTTGTAAGCAAGATATGTAATTTAGAATTTTCAAAAGACTGGTAAATACAAATTTATGAGATTTTAAAATTTGTACTTGTTAAGAAATACTATAAACAAAGTCAGTATACATAAACAAAGTGGGGAATATTTGCAGCGAATATGATTGACAAACAAGGTCCTTAAATTTATTACAAATCAGGTAAATGAAGAGACTAGTTCATTATAAAGACAAAGGGCACAAAAATATTTCATAGAATAGGAAATGCAAATGGTTTTTAAGCATAAAGATGTCTAATGTCCCTCAAAATTAGAGAGATATAATAAAACAGAAGGAATATTTATAGAGTGCACATAGTGAAACATTTTTAGTATTGGCGAGATCGCGAAAACCCCCTTCTCCCTCCCACATCATTAGTGAGAGCATTAACTGATACAATCCTACTGGAGGGCAATTTGGCAATGTCTACTGATATCCTAAATAAGAATTTCTTTTAAAGTGAATAATCTAACAACGTCATTTTCATCCTGCAGGCAACCAGCATATGCAAAAAACACATTATACATATATCATTAGTTTTGTGGTCTATTGGTTGCAAGAACAAACGTTTAGAAAATAGTCGAAGGTGTATGTAGTGCATTTCAGTGGATGTAAAAAGAAAAGTATGTAATATATTAATACATGTTACAAATAAACAGTATTTTTGATAGATGTAAAAATTGTGATTTTAGTGATCTATATCTGTGATTCCTTTAGAAAGGATCAAAGGGTTGGATGGGAAGTCCGTCATCACTTTCGAGCCATTTTTTCACTGCTTGATGGACATTACCACACCGTACATGTCGTGTCCTATATTTTTCTCTCAGAAACCAAAACTAGTTAGTAGAAAAAGCTTCGTAGTCCCCAAAATATCTCCCTTCTTGGACTGACACACTATCAAAAATTCTCTTTATGAATTAACCTTTAGAGAAATTTCAGTCTCTGATTCAAAGGCAATGTTAGAGAAATTATGAAACCTCAGGTTCTGCACCCACCGATGAACTTCACGTAGTAGCTGCTGTTATTTTCCTGCTACATGTGCAAAACTGACCGGCTCTGTCAGGAAACCCCCTCCCACATGCAGAGCCTTCTCTGTTTCCTTTTATGGGGTGTACCCCTTCTATTCGCCCTGAAGGTGCTTTGTGAGTCTCTGATCAGCACCATAATCTGATTTATCTCTCTGGCCTCCACAAAGTATCTCTTAATGTTCTTTTAAGTTATAGACATTCAATAAATATTTCTTAATTGGACAAGTACATTAAAGTTTTATTTTTAAAAGAAAATTCAATGTAGGGAAGGAGAAGTAGCTTTGTAGCACTGCCATTGGACTTACCATGAGCCAGGCAGTGCTCCAAACACTTTGCATATAGTATAAAAATACATGTAATGTATGCACATATATAATATACTAAGTTATATCTATTATGTATGTAACTGATGGGTAGTATGGGTGTAGATGCAATTCAAATCCATGCAGATTCTGGCTTCTGTGCACAGTGAATGTCCTTGACCACGAGGCTCCCTTTTTCACCACTGCTCATCAGCCCTTCCCGTTCTCTCGTCCTCTTGGACCAGCTTAGGTTCCATGACCCATTCTTTTTCTCACAAAGAGCCTCATCTCTCTGGCCTCTCTTGCTCTCATGCTTCTCTTTGGGCAAAAGCCCAGCCTGGCCACGTTCAACTTGCTGTCTTTTCCACATCTGCCCATAGATGTTGAAGGGCTGGGCAAATGCACAAAGCCCTGCCCACAGATCACACTTTCGTTTACAATCCCAAACTGCAAGAGAACCCTTAGTCGCACCTTGCAGTCCTCCTGTTCCCCTCTGAACTTGTCATTCTCCCTCCCCTGGAGGACGGTTTATACCATTTTGATCTCCAAACTACCATCTCCCTTTCCAGCCTCCCAGTTGGCTGATGACTTTGCCTCTTCTTTCTCCAAGAAAATGTTCATAGGGGCCAGGTGGCTAACAGAACTAGAAGCATTGAGTAACAGTAGTGGGGACGCAAGCTACCTGCTGAGTGCTAAGCCCAGGTGAGTGGGGTAACTGTGGCTCGGCTCCAGTTTATCATGGCCATGAAGGGGGCCAGCCTGATGTCACCAGAAAGTGTGATCTTTTCAAGAGAATTTGAAAATTCGGATTTTGATGTAAAATTTTCTTAATGTTAAGTGCCTTGTAGAAAAAGTTATTGCAGTCCTGGATGGTATGGCTCAATTGGTTGGAGTGTCATCCTGTGAACCGAAGGGTTGTGGGTTCCGTTCCTGAACCAAAGGGTTGCTGGTTCAGTTCCCAGTCAGGGCATATGAGAGAGGCAACTGATTGCTGTTTCTTTCTCACACTGATGTTTCTCTCCTTCTTTCTCTCCTTCCTTTCCCCTCTTTCTAAAATCAATAAGCATGTCCTTGGGTGAGGCTAAAAAATAATTAAAAAAATAGTTCAGCAAGCTGGGATGTACTTTGTAGGTACCCCCAGTTTGTAATTCTACAGAGAAACAACCAGATTTCTCAGAATCATTTCAATTGGAGCTACCATTTATTCTTAAGCATTTTTTTCTTTGAACAGCCGGGATCAGTTCAGGGTCTCAGAAGGAATTTAGGATTATTTGAGTCTTTAATAAAAAGATTACTTTTAATGTTGGGGCTGTAGAGAAACCACGGGATTAGTGCAGTGCCCTGGAGCTCCTAACAGGATTGTACCTACACTAATAGGGATCTTATTAGGTGCATTACAGAACAGCTGTGAATTCGTTTTATTCCAGGAGCACAGCCAGTCCTGAAACCTAGGAGCAAGCTAAGAGAACAGATATTCTTACTTTGTTTCCCCACCCCTGGACCACTGGCAAAAACCAACTGGCGTATCACTGATGTGGCCCCTATTGGTTGACCCGCCAGAGCACAGAGCAGGTGGAGAAGAGTGGGGGCTAGGCTTAAGGAGGAAAATGGAAAGTGCAGCAGAAAACCCACCGTGTGTCTTATAACATAGGTGCTATGACTGTTTTCTTTGTACAGTTGAGAAAACGGAGATGCGTTCAATAACATCACACATGCTAGTTGACAGAGCAGCCTGGTCTTCATAATGCCAGAGCTTTAAAACATGTTTCTCTACTGTCTCTTCACCCTGAAATTGTATAGTGTATGTCAAATGTGTTTGAAAAGATAGATCAGCGAGAGAATTCAGGGTGCTCTCGGTGTTACACAAATGGCGTATTCAGTGGAACTGATGTGCGAGAGAACTGTGGATCTATACGTGCAGCACGCATTTGCGGAGTGTCTGTGGCGCTGTGCAGCAGGGAGGGGGACAGGGCGGTGTTCCTGCTTTCTCGGAAACAGTTCGGATCTGGCTCAGGACGGTGGAGAAATAGTATAAATACGTAAGTAGGTTCTTTTAAATAGTAACATTTATTTACATTTTAATAAATGCATACAATATTTAATAAGTACCTAAAAATGACATTTTATTTAGTGTGAAAAACTCAGTAGACCAGTGCTGTAGAGCAAGCGTTCAAATCTAGTCCACTGGCCAAATAGAGCCCACCGCCCGGTTCTGTATGGTCTGGGAGCTAAGAATGGTTTTTACATGTTTTCTGATGTTGGAACAATATCAAAGGTAGAATAATATTTTGGGACACAGGAAAATTATAGGAAATTCAAGTTTCAGGGACTATAAATAAAGTTTGATTGGATCCCAGCCATGCTTCTTTGTTTACGTATTGTCCATGGCTGCCTCATGCCACCACGGCAGAGTTCAGTAGTTGCAACGGATACCATTTGGCCTGCAAATCCTAAAATATTTACGCTCTGGCCCTTTATAGAAAGTGACTGCTGGGGGTGTGGACTACTTTAAATTGGGTGGTCAGGAAAATCCTCTTGAAATGAATATGGATTATGACATGTAAGTCAGAGGAAAGGGTTTTATTCCACATTTAATTGGGTTGTCCTACAAAATTTTCTTTAAGAAATAGTCTAAAACCATTTTGCCTCTTCTGGTACCTCCTGAAAGGAAAATAAATGGCATATTTCAGCCATCATGCATTCAGAGGCCAAGTTTCCAAAATATAGAAAGTTTGGCTCCAACAGGAATCTTTCCAGGTTATATATGAAAACAAGGAGAGGAATTATTGTTATAGAACCACGAGTGAGCTTTTTCAGCCAGAGGTTGCATATGTTATTTTTATTTCAGCCCATCGGATAGATTAATCAGAGCCTTCTATAGGAGCGTTTGAACCAAAGGAAACTCATTCTTTCTGCCAAAAGTCTACTGAGTCATTAACTGAGTATAATTAAGATCTGAGGCTTTAGTTTTGGAAAAGTTGTCATAAAATCTCCCCTGAGGGAACATCCATCCAGGAACTTTGGCAAATTCCACCCATATTTTTAGGTGGAGACTGGATTAGGCTGCTGTGTGAGTTGAGAAGGGCTGAAGAAACCTTCTCTGTCATCAGAGTAATGTTTAATTTTAAAAAATCTCTCCTCGGGCTGAGGCAAATAATGACCTAATAGGGACTGTCACTTTACATATATTATCTCATTTAATTCTCATATGAGGTGAGAACACATATAATCCTTGCAACTTTTAGTCCACTTGAGAATCATACAGATGTGAGAAATTAGGTACTGAGAAGTAATTATTGCCATCTTTCTTTTTATAGATGAAGAAAAAGAATCTTACGAAGTTAAAAAGGCGGTCCAGGTTTTTATGACTAATATAGGCATGGCTGGAATATGCATCCTGCATGAATAGTAGTTCCAGGGTTCCTTTGGCGATGACACTCACACACAGAGGATGCTGCTGATTTCCGTTTCTTGGCAAGTGGGAAAACACATTCAGTCTTTTCAAGCAGGGGCCTCTGAGTCCCTCAGGCCTGGATTAAAATCCTGGCAAATTTGCCAGTGTGAAAATTCAATGAGTTATTGAACTATTAGCTTTTGGAATCTTCATCTATGCAAACTATTTTTAGCATGCCTTATCCATCCATCCTTATTAAACTACCTTTATGTATCTGTCTTTTTGTAAATCTGTCTTCATGGAATATGTTCAAGCAGATTTCCTTAAATAAAATGAGAGTAACAAACCAAAAATTAAAAGACCGACGCCCAAATTAAAGAAAAGAAATAGGGGAAAGAAGATGCAGTCGTCCTATCACCATTACCTGCCCCTGAAAAAAAAAGAGAAAAGGTTGACGTACTAATACGAAGAGGATTGACCACAGACTGAAGTAAATGTGATTTTGGGTATATCCGATGGGCAAAACTTTGCAAGATAACACTAATGGTGTTGGAAATTTGGTAGGAAAATTGGCAATACTTTTGTTAGCGCTTTGGGACTGACACTGGTGTATTTCAAGCCAAGATTCTATCTTGGGTTTCTTCCCATTTACGATCTGCTTATTCATTGTCCAGCTCAAGAAAACTGCTTTTGGCCAAGTACCCATGTTGAGTCAAGGATTTAATCTCATTTCATTTAATTATCATATCAGTCCCATCAAGTGAAAAACATATTCATCCTTCATTTAAAAAAAAAAAAAAAAAAAAAAGCAGCAGCCCAGTAAGGTTACATAACTTGGCCAAGATTTCACACCCAGTAATATGAAAATCAGTGTTTACCTGACATCGATTTGCTGAATATCTTGGGTAGAGGTTCTCTACCTGTTCTGACATTGATACTACTCTTCTCTGCCTAGAGAAAGCATTCTTCTTTGGCATAGAATAGTCTTACTCTGTCTCACCCTGGTTATCAAGCATGATTATTTTACATGAAGTATCCATATTATAGCAGCTTTTCCTGATTGGAGTTCAAAATTCTGGGATAAAAGAAGTAACCAGTTTCAAACACTGACATTTTTAAAGGCTTGGTTTTTGTACCTTTAATTCAGTTCAGAAATGTGTATCACTAGAGTTGATCTTGACTTCTTTTTATGGTTTGGTAGGATGGCATATCAAAATTACCTCAACCAAGAATTTCTTAACTCTAGGAAATGATAAGTGAAAATAAAAGTTTTCATATAAAAAACAAAGAGATCACAGTTTGCATGGAAATAATACTTGCAACACAGATATTTCAGCTAGAGAAAAATTGGAGTTCTGAAATATTGGGTTGGCCAAAGAGTCTGTATGGGTTTTTTTCTAGAAAGTAAGACACATTTTTCATTTTCACCAATAACTGTATTGATTTGGATATTTTGAGTACATCGGCTCTCTCTTATGTGGTATAATGTTGATTGTTCTCAATTAATGTCTCTATTTGGTCACTATCAACTTCAACTGGTCTACCCAACTGTGGGGCATCGTCCAGTGAGAAATCTCTAGCACGAAACTTTGCAAACCACTTGACATGCTCAATCAGTCACAGCACCTTCTTCATACGTTGTGAAAAACTATTTTGCATTTCAGTTGCATTTTTACCTTTCTTCAAATAATAAAGCATAATATGCTGAAAACGTTGCTTATTTTCTTCCATCTTCAATATTAAAACGGCTAGACAAAAATTCACCAATTTTGATGTTTTTTCTAAAGTCCACACTGATATGGCAGCTGTCACAATGCAATCTAACAAAATTATTTCAAATGCAGCTAAAGACAGCTGAGCGCTACTAAAGCCATCTTACAGAAAAAAAAAAGCTAACTTTTAGGCCAACCAATAAGTCATGCAATTGAAGGAAAAAAAATGCCAAAAGTGTCAGTGTGTCAATAAATATAATTAAAACCCAGCTGTGTAGACTGTGGCTGTGGCTCCTGAGCCTTGGGCTTCCCCTCGAAGCACGAGCCTGGTGGCTTCCAGTCGCTGCCAGGACTGCAGAAAGTGTGCACCAGCACCTGTGCTGCACAGTCTTGGGGTCCCCAGAATCTGCAGCTCCCACCGTTGAGCTGCTGGGATGGGGCCTGGCTGCAGGTGAATTACGGGGAACTGTACCTGCCGGGGACTTTGCCATCAGTCCACCTGAGCCTGGAGAGGAAGAACCGACAGTTTCCCATCGCCTTCCCCTCCACCACTATTTTGGATACACTGCAGGGACTATTGGGGGGGTTCCACTAAATTCTAGGAAGGACACATATTCCTTCGTGACCCCAGCTCCATGAATACTTGTCTTCGTCAAGGTGATCATTTTCCCATAACTGGGAGCTTTTAGGAACAGAGACTAGATGGGCTATATATATATATATATACATACACACATACACATGATGAAGGAATAAATCAAATATCTGTTTAATTGGATAAGCAAAATAAATTTAAAGAAACTTTAAGAAATATAGGAATATAATCAGATGGCAAAAATGCCATGTAACCTGAAGAAGCTCACTCACAGGTGCACAAGTGGCCCGGTTTAAGAATGTGTATTATGACAATGTTTGTAGTAACTCGGTTTGAAGACAAACAGTCCTTGGTGCGAGACTAAATGTCACAATTATAAACTGTGATGTTTTCATGTAAGAGAACACAACACAGCAGTAAACACAAATAAAAAAAAGAACTACAGTACATGCATTTACAGCCTATATTTTAAAAGCAAAGTTCATCCAAAAAAATAAAGCAAAAACAAGTTGGAGAATACGTACCATATGATACACATTAAATACAATTTAAACTATGCAAATAATTTCAGGTATGTAAGATCAATATTTTTAAAAGTCGCAGGAGTGAGAAATACGAAATTGGGGCTCATGGTTAGCTCCGTTCATCTGGGGAAGGCCTGGAGGAGGAGTGTCCTGGAGATCCCATGTACAGCTAAAATGTTTTACAACTTAAAAAGTTAAACAAATACGGCAAAATGTAAAGTTTTGATGCTTGTTACTCAGATATTATTTGCTGTAATTCTGTGCCTGTATGAACTATATTATAATGAAAATGTTTTTAAAAGGTAATTAGAACTCTGTTATCCGAATCAAATAAGTTAGCTGCTTTGACCTGGCCCAAAATCTACAATGTTTTCATTGTTTTTAAAAGTTTTTTTACCACTGGGAGTTTTTCCCAATGATGACATAGCAAACTGTTGCTCAGTGGAACTCCTGTAACTCACTCTACAGGTTCAAAAGAATTCTGTGTCCAGCAAAAACGCTGAATTTCTATTTTAGGAATTAATTGTATTTGGAATCAAAGATGAAGGGGTTTAAAAAATTGTCTGAAGTATAGTTGTCTCCATTCCCCCCCCCCCGGCACTCTTCCCTGTCCCACCCATCCCCACCTCCCAATCTCAATCCAACCCCCTTTGGCTTTGTCCATTTGTCCTTTATACACGTTCCTTGGTGACCCTTCCCCTTTCTCCCCTCCCCTCTGGAGACTTTCAGTGTCTCCGGTTATATTTTGCTTGCTTGTTTGTTTTATTGATTAGGTTCCACGTATAGGTGAGATCGTATGGTATTTGTCTTTCACTGCCTGGCTTATTTCACTTAGCATAATGCTCTCCAGATCCATCCATGCTGTTGCGAAGGGTAGGAGCTCCTTCTTTCTTTCTGCTGCGTAGTATTCCATTGTGTAAATGTACCATAGTTTTGTGATCCACTCATTCACTGATGGGCACTTAGGTTGTTTCCAGCACTTGGCTATTGTAAATTGTGCTGCTATGAACATTGGGGTGCATAGATTCTTTTGAATTGGTGATTCAGAATTCTTAGGGTATAATTCGAGCAGTGAAATTGGCGGGTCAAAAGGCAGTTCCATTTTTAGTTTTTTGAGGAAATTCCATACTGTTTTTCACAGTGGCTGCACCAGTCTGCATTCCTACCAACTGTGTACTAGGGTTCCCTTTTCTCCACAACCTCATCAGCACTTATTGTTTGTTGATTTGTTTGTGATAGCCATTCTGACTGGTGTCAGATGGTATCTCACTGTGGTTTTAATTTTCATCTCTCTGATGGCTAGTGATGCTGAGCATCCTTTCATATATCTCTGGGCTCTGTGTATGTCCTCCTTGGAGAAGTGTCTGTTCAGGTCCTTTGCCCATTTTTTTTTTTAATTGGGTTGTTTGTCTTCCTGGAGTGGAATTGTGTGAGTTCTTTATACATTTTGCTTTATTTTTAAATGTCTTGTTAACCAGTCTCCTATATGCAAAGCATATATAAATGCATCTGCTCGGCTCCATGAAATCCTTTCTGGACTGAAAGGAATCAGGGCTTCTTGGGGAAATGGCTGATTCCAGTCTGAGTCAGGGAACGTCTTAGAGGAGCCTGGACACCTCGAGCCAGAGTAAAGAGGCACCGAAACACCAATTTGTCACATCACAAGGACACAGGAAACAATTTGCAGGACCTCTCACTGGCCTAAGATGGGACATTAGGAATCAAAATGAATAATGACTTGAGTGCATTAAAACACATCGAATACATCACAACTTGCAAGGTGCAAATGAGAGTAAAACAAGCACAAAACAAGATCAATAGTCTTCCCTGGTGACCATAGAAAGTTGTTTGAGCACAAATGCTCCTCTGAAAATATGTAACTAATGGGAACGATTCAAACACAAACCGAAACAGGAGACCCAGATGCCTGCATCCTCTTGTCTTTCTTGTCCAGACAGGCTGTGGTTTAAAAATCACCGATACGGGCCATCCTTCTGTTGGACCCTGGCATCTCTTCCAAGAACGGTCCGCTGCTCACATTCTTAGTGTCTGCCGGTGCTGGGGGTCCCACCCTGAGCTCTGAACTACCTATTGAATCTTTAACAGCATTGCCTTCAAAAATACTTTTCCTCGAAGAAAACTGTAATTTGTATTTCTATAGCTTTTATCCACTGGGCCTCCCCCCGCCCCCCCACTCAGGCATTGTAAACAAAGAGCCAACCCTCTTCAACACGACCATCTTTCAGGTGTGTGCAGGCAGCTCTCGGGGAAGCTACCTGTCGAACCCAGGTGACGGCCCTTCACCTGCTTCCTTCAGCTCCTGGCTGCAGGGCGTAGTTTATGTTCCCTCCCCACCTGGGTCCAGCGGACAGCCTATGTCCCAGTCAGTACCTACCTCCTTTAAACCGTGCATTCAGAATTAGAGAGGAAACACCCTCCATGTGGCACACAAGCAGCGCAGCCTGGGGAGGAACTGCTGTTCGTACGCGTGAACGTGTCCCATATGATCCTTTGGCCATGTAATAAGTTCACAGGGGAGAAGCGCCAGGCCCGAGGTTTTAGATTTAGAAATCTGGTGCTATTCAGCAACCAGCGCACGGTTTCGAAAGGTCACCGGTAAGAAGAAGGAACGATTTCGGCCCCGGGACGTGGTCATGGGCCCATTCTCCACACATTGCAGGGGGATGAAAACCTGATGCTCGGATGGCGAGTTTGTTTTCCTTCCCGCCGTGCAGTCTGTGCCCCGGACTCAGGGCTGCGCGAGGGAGGCTGAGGACGTGGCTGTTCTCTACGCTTCCTGGAAATAATTTGGCAGGCTCGTCGTGCAGTGATTACTGCACTCCTTGGCCTTCATGAAAAATTGATTGGTTATATTTTATTATTGGTTTTTATATGCGTAAATAAGAAACAAGAACAATATGGAGTTGAGATCGTTGTAGGCCGTCGAATGTTCTCATAACAGGAAGCTTTGAGCTTTCTGTTGGTTTTAGAAGATGGCCCATTCTCCTCCGCTAAACTTCCAAACAACAGAAGAAATTATGTTGTTTGGGTCCTTGATGTATGCCGTCCTTAAGAAAGATGAGGTTTTAGGTTTGGGAAGAAAGTTGAAATTGAGTAAATACCTCTTATAAAGGAGACACCTCATGTGTGCACGCTGTTGAGCTTATTATTCTCGTTATGGCACAAATAGAGGGCACGAGAAAAAGGGCCACTTAAGATATATTCTGAATCATAATAGATTGTGTCCATGCGATCTTTTACACAATTTTTCAGATGCTTTAAATGTTTAAAGTTATTATCTGATACAGTTGAAGCACTATGATTTTCTAAAATTATTATTCCGCCTTTGGTGCTTATAAATGAGAAAGGGCAGACTTGGGGAATACGTAGCAGTAGCAGAAAAAGAAACAAATCAAGCATTTTGAAGGACGGAAGAATTAAAGGCTATAGTGTCATAAAATGAGTGTAAATATGAATATTCTGTTCATTCAACAGTTTTTAAAGTTAAATGAATCCTCTGCGCCAGGGACTGTGCAAGATACAGGATATAATAACAAATAATGAATAGTTTGTAGCTTTTTTACCATTAAAAATCCAGTGAAGAAGATAGACACTGAACAAAAAAAATTAAATAAAACATTGATTAATGGCTATTGCTATCCATAAAGTAACTGAACTTTAGATTTCCAACAAGGGTGACAGCATGGATTTTAATCTAATCTAGGGTAGAAGGTGACACCGATCTTCTCTTGGGTAACTCAGGTGACACAGAGGACAGCGGACCGGCTCAGGAAGGCTAACTCCTGCAGAGAACGCTTTCTGCCGCCAGACAGAAAAGTCGGTATCAAATACTTGACACGTATGTCCAGGACGGAGTGGAAACCTGTACACGAGACGAGAAGTGAGGCTGCAGGGCCAGGCAGGGGGCCGAGCCGCAGCGCTTCCCAGGCGATGCAAGGCTTTGTCTTCAACACAGTGGCAGTTAATAAAAAATGTTAAGTGATTAACACTTCAAACTTGGTATTTTCAAGTTTAAAATGTCATTTTGGCTACTATAGACTGGAAAGAGGGGGGAATTGTTTTGTGTTGTTAATTCTTTCTCTGTTGCATGACCTGCTTCAGGTCTCTGCTCAGGTGTCTGAGCTTTGGTATACAAAACCAAGGGGAGAAATTAAATAATTTTGAAGACATCTTGGCTCTTTAAGTCTGTGACCTGAGTTACCCTGACATTTTTCCTTTGTTCCTGTGGCTCAGCAAATTTGATTTCCTTTGACTGTTAGCAATAACTCCTACACCAGCTCTTAAGATAATTTGCTTTTCGAGAACCATGTCTTGAAATTATAAATGTCAGATGCAGTTATGAATTGGAAAAGAGGGAGCAAAATTATCACTTATGCAGATGATGTGATTGTCTCTCTAGAGATTTTAAGCATCACTTAAAAAAACAATAAGAGCTACAAAGAGCTCAGGAAAAATAAAGGCTAGGTACAAATAAATCTTCAAATAATCAAGATTTTTTTCTCTATACCAGCAATAACCAGGCAGAAAAATATACAAAGACAATTTGTAATAATAAAATACATCTGTACTGGATAAATGGTGGTCCTCCGAAATATATGTTCACCTACAACTGTCAATATGACCTTATTTGGAAAGTGTTTTTGCAGATAGATCTTGAGGTGACTTTCCCCTGGGTTATCTGGGTAGGCCCTAAATTCTATGGCGAGTGCTTTTACAAGAGACAGAAGAGGAGGAGATGTGAACAGAAATGAGAGATAGGTCATGTGAAGACAGGGACAGAGATTGGAGTGACACAGCCATAAACCAAGGGATGCCTGGAGCCACCAGAAGAGTCTTCTAACCCTTAGAGACTTCGGAGGGAGCGTATTTCCACCGACACCTTGATTTTAGACTTCTGGCCTCCAGAATAGATTTCTATTGTTTCAAGTTTCAAGGTTGCGGTAATTTGTGGCATCATCCACAGGAAACTAGCATAGTCTCCAGGGTCCCTAGCTCCTTCCCTCTTGTGTTCCTTATCCTGGTGAAGAGGAAAATTAACCCTTTGCATTATCTGGTTGCTATCTCTTTGCCTCAGGGACTGAATGAACCAACGTGCAGCTGAGATTATTCTCTACCCAGAGCCTGCTGCTGCAAAGGGCTCTAGTTTACGGGAGAGTTAACGGTGAGCTCAAAAAAAGAAAATCATTCCCTGTGTGTGAGGCTGTTCTTTGACAGCCGCTGTACAGCCCTAGACTCTGGGACTTCTGTTCTCTCTGTGCTGCAGTGAGCGCCGTTTCATTTTTGTACAAGGACATTCGAAAGGGTAGAGAGTCTGTGTTACCCACACTGAGCAGCACTGCGTGTGTGTAAATAAACAAAGACTTGGGAGGTAGAAAACTTGCCTTGGAATCCTGCCTCTTGAATGAAGCTGCTTTTTTTTTGGCCTTGTTCCTTGTAACATTTGCTTTCACTCCTTGAACCTCCGATTAGCCATTTATGAGACAAATTTACTCTGATTTGCTTATAATGTTAGTTTGGCAGATCAAGGGAATTAATGAAATTGAACATGCTTTAGAAAACTATCAGGTATGAAGAAACAGTTAATATTATCCATTTAGTTATTATTAATAGTAATTATTATCCATGTGCTACAGACTTCTAGCATAACTTCAGTTTTTGTTGGTCAAATACATGTAACTCAAAAAAATAAGGCGTGTGAGCGTGGCTTTGAGGAGAGTGTAGAATCACAAATCTCAGTGTTGCCGTGTGCTCAGGGAGAGAATTGCTCTAGGTCAGTGCTTCTCCAGCTGGCTGGCCATTAAAATCATCCGGGGAGCTCTGAGAAACACTGCCAGGCAAATCCAATGGCAATTTCTTAGAAAAGGGTTTACACTTAGGTGTTTTTAACAGATGCCCGGGTAGTACTAGTGTGAACGAGGGCCAGCAAGCATCATGCATTGGTCACTAAGGCCTCTGAAACTCTCACATTCAAAGTTCCTTTGGCTCTTTGCTATTAATATTATTCCTGTACTTTCTGCCTTGGTATTGTGATTGTCTTGGAAAAATTGCAAAACCATCTAAACAAAGAGCAGCAAAAATACAGTTATTTGGAATTCTCCATCCTATGTGATAGTAAGCACCTAGGTCTTTTCAACTACTAGATGATTGTCACTGGGGTTGAAAGACTTCTAGTTGTCTGTTTGGGTTTCGTTTTCATTTTTCATCAGAAATAAGGGACATAATGAAACGAATAGTATGTCTTATGCTTCGGCAGTCGCCTAATACATTTTGCAGGTGCTACGATGCCCACTCTTCTCTTTTTCATCCTTTTCTCCTTTATCTTCATTTCTTCTCCTCTGCTCTTTCCTTTCCCTGTCCGCCTTTTCTCTCTCCTCTCAACGTTCCTTCATCACCTCTTTTTTGGTTCTCACAACTCTCTTCTTTTCACTCTTTCCTCCTCCTGACCTCACTTCCTCCTGGTCACAAAGTTATGCTAAGTTCTTACTTCACACTGGCTATTCCAGCGCTATGGAAACAAACAAACGAAAAATAGCATCCCCCCCAAACAAAATAAAACAAACAAACAAAAAACCCCAAAGAAATGGAGTGCTGCCCTCAAAAAAGGATTTAGTTCTTACTGGGTTATGGACACAAAGACGGATATTTACAATGTCATTTTGCACCTTGATGATGAATTCACGAAGTAGGAGCATCAGGAGAGAGGGGTCTGATTCTCCCTGGAGAGTCAGTGAGGTTAAACAAAGGGATTGCAAGTAGGCAGTGGAAGTGTCCAGGAAAAGCTTTTCCCAACAAAGCTGATAACTTTTGCAAAGATCATCAGGGCATCAGACAGAAGGACCGATTCAGAGAATTGGTAGTAATTCCAGTATGCCAAAGCATGAGTTATTGAGAATAGAATGAGATATTAAATTATTAGTTAATTAGGGACTAATAGTAAGGATAAGGGTAACATAAAAAGGGGTTTAGACTTGAATTACTCACACAAATTTCTGTGAGCCTTGGTCTCTTCACGTATAAAGCATGAGCATAATATCCACCCCAGAAAGTTGTGTGAAGACTTAAGAAAATACCTGACAGGATGTCTGATGTATAGTAAGTGCTCATTTAATTGTTTCCCTTCCCTGTAACCATACCTTAAAATCTTTAGATCTCATATTGTCCTCTAACCTCTACCCACAATTACAGTGTGTTGAAAAAAATAATCCTCTTTGAGAGGTAGGATAGAATAGCATCAAGGCTTATTTCTCTTTTGACATATAATGACCTATGTATTTTCCCACTTTTAGAGGTCACCAGTTGGGTAATGAGGTAGAAGAACTCTTTGTATCTTTGACTCGGGGAAGAAAAAGGCTAGGCAATGGGAGGGGAAGAAATGACCTTTCCGAGAAGCCTTTGCAATAGGGGCTCCCTTTCTGACACAGTCATCCTATATTTTACTACAATTCAGTGTATTGAGAATGTTCATGCTGAAAGCGTTGCCCCTGAGAAGAGTGAATTCCAGGTCAGTACACCCCTTATTTATCAGAATTCATTGAAGTCACAGTTGAAGGTTCGGTGTGACTACCCTTTTGAACTTTTTCAGGGTATGTCGAGCAGCATTTCTTAAATTTTCTATATGGGATACCTATCGGTGCAAAAGAGTGTAGTATGCATCTCAACTTTTCCTTAGATGCTGCTCCCAATTCTCACTTTTGTATAGTTTCACTCCAGTTTTTTTCCAGGTCTGTCTTCTCTGTCTGTTGAAGACAGTACCTTTCTGGCCGTCAGCCACCCAGTCCCATTTGAAAGTAATCTAAAAATTCTGCACCTTTCCCAATCAGGTGCAGCATTAACGTGCTGAAGTTTTCTTCGGATTGTGTTTGTTTTTCTCATGTCCCTGTGGGTGAGGACATATGGAAACATTTAGCGGAGGTTCACATGCTGGGCTTCGGGGAGACCAGACTGTGACATTCTTCATCTCTCTGGTTGCTGGGCTTGATTCGGCTGATTTGCTGGCTGGGGGAACAGAGTTGCATCCCTTCAGCACTTATGTACATGATTTGAACTGAGGACTCATAGACCGTTGGAAGGGAAAAGAAATACTGAAGTTAATTATGTCCAACCTCCTCATTGTAGATGTAAGAATTACAAGGCCTAGGTCACTGGGTAGCCTTCCCCAAAATTTGCCTAGAAACTAACTTCAATTTTGGAATCACACACTTTGTAAGTGTGTAAAACAATGTGGTTTGGGGAAGGAAGGAAGCAAGCAAGCAAGCAAGCAAGGATATTTAGACAGATATGGCTTTGAATCCCAGCTCTGCTCCTGTCTGGGGATATGAGCTTGCTGACAGGACTGTTGCATGGATAGTAGATAATTTATACGCAACACTTAACACATTTTAGCCCCTCAATGAAAGTTACTTGGACCATTTACTGGGGGGGTGGGTTGTCTGAAGAACTTGTGAGCTACACATTGCAAACCAATATGAGGCATGATAATCCATTTTGTTAATTGACTCGACAGTTATTTCCGGAAGGCTTATAAATGCTTGCTGGAAATGCTTTGTGAGTATTAATTTTACTCTCCAACTTGAATTTGTTGCTTGCCTCCCCTGTATATTTTAAAGAAAATAATGAGAAAGAACTCTGTAAGTTTCTTGAACTACCTTCAGAGAGAAAGACCCTGAAATCTGAATAGGATCAACACTTTTATTGCGCTTCAAAGAGAGCCCAGACTACAGCCAGACTTCTTGAGGTAAGAGCCACTTGCCAGGTTGTATAGACCCCAGGTAGTTCTCCCTGCAAACAACTTGCCGTTGTTCCCCCAGGTGAATGAACTCCTCTTGTCCTTTGTCCTCCCAGCACATCACAAGAACCAGCCTTTTCAGAAGAACTGGTGGTTCATGAAGCACTTTCATGTTTATTGGCTCTTTGTTGACTCTCAAAATAATCTCAATAGGTAGACAAAAGAAAGATAATTCTCTTTCCCAAATTTCTAATTTTCCCAACTTTCTTATATTGTAAATAAGAAAATTTATCAGGAGTATCTGCATTAGTAGAGTCCTTCAGTGACCTTGCATTCATATTCTGCATTGTGTGTTATACTCTAATGCATGTGAGCCCAGATGTTTGCCTAAGCGTCCATGATCTGAGTCCTGCCTGCCACTTTGCCTCACCACCTCCACCCATCCTTCCAGTCCACATTTTGCACAGTGACCATCACGAACTCTTGCACTTGATCTCAAACTGGTCTGTAGCTGGGCTGGTGTGCGGGCTGGTGTGTGGGTGTGTTAAAATGCTTAAGATAGTAGTTAGCATGCAGTTCCAGCATAATAAGCATTACCCTTTATTCCATGACTCATGTTCCCTCTATCTAGAAAATCCATTCGACCTTTCTGTGCCTAACTCACTCTTACATTTCATTCAAGACATCCCACGTGCCACCTCTTTTTGCGAAACATTTAATTACTCCATACAAACTGAGTTATCTGGTCTTGTGTGTTTTCACACTATTTCTTATTTATTGTGATCCTAGAACTTACACTGCTTTGCAGTTGTCTGTTGTCATTTCCATCTCCCATTCTGAGTTCTAAGGCAAACCCATCTTATTCTGTGTCGTTATTACATGCCATGTCGTTTGCATCATTATGTACCTGGGACTGGTCCAGTGCCTTTTAGGGAATGCTTAACAGGAACTCTGGCTTGAATTAAACTCTTTTTTCCTAACCAGCTAAACTGGAAAGTCAATGAGAAAAGAAACTGTCTCAACCCCTTTAAACTCCCCACAGCTCTTCTAGCACAAGGACTTGACTTATTGGGTGCTTGCTCCTTCCTGGTTTCCAGATCCCAAATTAACTTGCTATCATATGAACCCTCAAGATTCAGACAACCCCATGTTCCACATGGGCCTTTGCGTAGCTCTTTTCAGACATGGAGGTCATGGGCCAGGTATCTTGGCATCTTCTAGTAAGAGGAACGAAATGCCTCCAGCTTCCAGCCCATCGAGAGGCAGAACACTCACAGGGCCTAAGTATGTTCTCTCTTCTTTGCTTCTTTTACAAGGAGAAAGCCAATGCCCCAGGCTCCTCCTGCCCAGAGCACCACCTCTCATGCTTGTCACTGTGTAGTTACTTGACGTCCCCTGAAGGAGATTAATTAGCCGTAAAGCCAGCCTGTACCTAGGCTCCCTGATTTTGGTTCAGTCATGGTATTTTGGGACTAACTGGAGACAGTGCAATTGATTTAGAACATATGTGGGCTTCTCAGGAAATCCTCTGTAGAAGTCATCAATAATAATAATTAAGAAACTCTCTGCTTGCAGGCTGACATAAATATAATTACGTGGGTGATTTCAGCTTTAAACACGCATGTGCTTCCTGTTTGGGATCCCAAAACAATCTGTGAACTATCCATCTAATTATTTCTTGTAAAAGATGTCAGGAATAATAAAAATGCTTCAAACAGATTTACGAAAGGACTTGGACTTCAGGAAATGTAAAAAGTAAATGCATGTTTACATATTTTCTCTGTCCAAAGCTATCAAAAGGAACTGAAAGTATCAAAAGGATGAAAAAATGAAAAAGAAAAGCCCACGAACCTGAAACCCACAGAATGGGCACCTCCACATCGCTAACTGGGAAGAAAATTTTTCGATTATTTTTCGAACTAGGAAGAAAATTTTTCGATTATTTTTCGAAAATTTTTTGATTTTTTCGATACAGTATCATTTGGATCAAACAGAGAGAGAACATCACTTGCTAAAATGAGACCAAAGAAAAATCTGCCTTTACTAAGAGGCAAAGTTGACTTCTAGCTCATAGTTATTTAACTTTGTCCCAAGAAGTAGTAGTCAATGACACTTACAAGAAGAAATGATTTTAAAGATTGAAAAAATGGATAAAATTGTCATTATTCGTGTGTGAAATGATTGTATACTTAGAAAAGATAAAGGAAAATCTATTTTAAAAATTAGAAACAGAGCTTTAAGGGAATTTGTATATTAAAAATAATTTACACAAAAATTTTCTGAAAGAGTTGGCAATATAAGGCTTTAAATTTTCTATTAGTACAGAAAATTTAAAAAATCTGTAAGCTTAATGTAAGCCCAATAAAATACTAATTGATATTTTTAGAAGTAGGTAGAAAAGTAAGAATGGGTAGCAAAAAGCAACACAATGAAAATGGAGAAAATCTAAGTCTAACAGATATTTGTGTGTGTCAGAACGCTATAACAAATTTAAGTGTTTTGTTCTGGTCCCTTTAAAGAGAGACAGTTTTTCAAGTACAGGAAATAAAGAGTCTATTGGTAAACTACATTGTATGGAAACATATGATAAGAGAAGCATTTTAAGGGAGAAAGAATATTTAATAAGGGTTTTAGATAACAAATTAGCCATTTAGTTTTAAAAAAAAGATCAAGCTATATTTCCTAACTCACATTTACATTAAAATATTTTTGATTAATTAAGCTTTTGAATTTAAATATAACAATCAGAAAGGTATCCTCAAAAGAAGGAAAGAACTTTATAAGAAAATTTAATCCAAAGACAGAATAAAATATAAAATTTCCCAGATAACAATTTGAAAGGATTTCTTTGTGGTAAAACTATAATCCTAAGTCAAAAGATGAAAAAAAATAAGACCGCTATATGTAGCATATGAAGAGAAGGGGGTTAATTTTTATGATGTATAAATATTAATATGCTTTAAAATCTTCATGTATAAAACCCCTTCTAAATCACTGAGAAAATGACCAAAAACTTGAGCTGAACCAAAAAATGATATAAACAGGCAGTTCGAACACCGAAATAAATGTCCATAACTTACAGAAGTCCACGAGCATGAGAAGATGCTCGGCCTCACCTGACCACTATTCACAGCCCCTTGTCACTCTCAGATTGGCAAAGGCCAGCTAATTTGACAATGCACAATATTGGTTAGACTTGTTCAAAGTTCTGTTTTTAAAAGTATAAATTGGTTCAGGCTCTTAGCCAATGCAACTTAAAATCTTTAAACCCAAGTACATTTTGATCGAGCAAGTTGAATCTACAAGTTGAATTTATAAGTTCAAAGTCATGTAGACATTGTTATTCTGTTTGTGAATTAGTTACAGAGATACTTTCTTAATTAGATAAACTAAATCAACCCATAGATCACAACAACTTACTGCAATACAAGTTCATTTTGCACTCATGTAAAGATTGGTGTTTTCCATTCATAGGGGGCACTCTTCCAAGTAGTAATTCAGAAATGTGTCCTTATTCCATTGTGTAGCGCCAACCATCTTTAAGACCGGACTTCCAAGATCTTGAAAAAGAGCTGAGGGACTATAGTTACATATATCATTCACCAACTGCTTACATTCCGTCCACCAGCTATCAATCATATATAGTAGTATCCACTCACAAAGGAATCTGGAAAGTGCAGCTTAATTGAATTGTCTGCTCAGAGGACAAGTAAACAGATTCAGTAATCGACTCTGCAGCTTATTCCATAGTTATTAAGAGACTAGTTAAAAAGATTATATCACAGCTCTAAAATGAAAATGTGGTATCTTATAGACATCACATATCTATAAGAAAAAATGAGCTAGACTTCCATGTCCCAGTATAGGATGATCTTCAAGATATATTTTAACAAAAACAAGGTAAAAAAGAAAAAGAGAAAAAGTCAGTTCTTTGAAGGCAATTATAGAAAAATAGATAAATTGTTCTGTTTAACTTGCTAACCTGATAAATGACAAAGAGATCAAAGTTATGCGATATTAAGAATAAAGAGATTAAAGCAGTTTGTAGTGTATGCCCTATGAGATGCTGTAACACATTTATAAATCTAGGGGAAACTAACAAAAGTATCTTTAATCATAAATAGACAATTTGAACAGACCAATGATCAAGAAATGGAAAGGTGATTAAAAGTGAACACACACACAAAGATGTACGAGAGCAGCAAGGTAGTTTCATATTTGATCTATCTAACCTTTAAGGAACACATACTGTGAAAGTTATTTAAACAAAAGTATGAAGGTCAGGAAAATGTGTGGAGTGCACCTGCGTGGATTAAAAAATTTCTAGATGAATACACAAACTATTTTAAAAGGAGATGCTTGTAAAGTTGGGGTCTGCGGATAGAAATAGGGAAAAAGTCTTGCTTTGCATGTAATCTTAGACACCTGGAATTGTTTTTTATCCATATTTTTGAAACAGTTTGCATGTAATATTTTAATAAAAAGAAAAGAAATAAGAGAACAGGGATAGATACTATCCATTCTTCCTAATTTTGAGTCCAGGGTCATTGGCTGGTGTAGGTGAGCAATTATGGAAGACCTAGGTATTAATGTGTTGGAACTCTCTGTTAGTTACCTTCTAACAACCATCCTACGTTCTTCTTTAGTTACATAACCTTCATTCCCAGCTGGTTATATTGCCACCTACTTAAAAGATTGCATTTTCCAGCCTCCCTTTAAGTGAATTATGGCCATGTAAGAAAGATCTCTCTATTGAATGCAAGTGAAATATTTGGTGTCACTTTAGGGGATTCTGCTTAAAGGAAAGGTTAAGTTTTCTTCTTCCCCCTTTTTGCACTGTTCTTTTTGAAAGATGGACATAGAGAGCTGAAGCTCTGGCAGCTGTCTTGAATCATGGGGTTGAACCACTTCCCAAGGATAGTAGGTAGAAGAAGTTTGGAAAATTATATCATGGAGTTGATATGTAAAACCTGGAATGGGTAATTTTAGACTTTTCTATAGAGGGAAAAAATTCACTTGATGTAAGCCATGGTTAAAGAGTGTGTGTGTGTGTGTGTGTGTGTGTGTGTGTGTGTGTGTAAACTGAACCTAACCCTTATTGATATGCATTATAGAGGCTCCATTCTGAGCTAAAATAAAGATGTGACGCTACTTTACTTCAGGAGGCTCTGGGGGAAAGCCCATGTTCTTGCTTCTATATTTACCCAAATTCCTTGGTTTGTGGCTCCCTTCCATCTTCAAAGTCAAGAGTAGCCAAGGTTTTCTCACATTTCATTACTGTGACACCTGGATTCCCTCTTTCACTTCTACTCATGTGATCAGACTGGGCCCATCCAGATAATCCAGAGTCTCACTAAGCCAAGATCAGAAGATCAGCACCTTAATTCCCTTTGCAACTTTAACTCCTCCCTTGCCATGTAACAAACATAACATATTCGCAGGTCCCACAACATATGTATGTAAAGCATGTATATACCTGCCTTCTTAGGCCAAAAGACAGTTATTGGGAGATGCTTTGTATTACTATTGTGGTCCAATATTTCATCATGGCTGGAAACATTTGCCTTAGGTAGACTTTGCTTCTTGGAAATTTTCCTGACTTCTCTAATTCTGGGGCTATGTTCCAGAAAAGTTGGGCTGCTGTCAAATGAAATCATATGTTAAATATTGAACTAAAAAATGAAAATAACCCAATGTGAAAGGAATCACCTTATATTCTAAAATGAAAAAGGCAGAGTACAAAACATTATGCTTTCTATAATCATTTATATATGAAGAATACTAAAATATGCATAAAATATTTATGTTGTTTAGTATAATTTGGTGGATTGGCAATTATCTTATTTTTGCTCATATTTATATGGTAATTTTAAATTAATATATATTTGTCATGACATAAGAAAAAACGTATTACATCAAAAGACAATAATTTCCTTTCTCGAAGTAGTGTTTTGCATTCTGAAGCTCTCATCCAAAAAGCTAAAGTCGCTACTTGAGTTTACGTAATGTTACTTGCCCTCTAAGCTTTCCTTTTTTTGCAGAGAACATCATATATTCCTTTCGTATGATGTTCTCGTTGAAATCATCTGTCTATGCCACCAATCCATGAGGCTTTTGAGAGAAGAATTTTACTGAGTTCTCTGCTCAGCCGTTAAAGTGGCACCTTCATCATGCTCAGAATTTAATATTTCCCCGTTTAAAGTATGAAAAACCTGTTTTATCTTGTCTTCAGACACCAAACAAGAGCCTGTTTGATTGTTGACTTTCTCTCTTTGAGACATTAGAACCCCTGGTGTCAGATTCCTGGGTTTAAATTCTGCTCTATTAGCTGGATCACCTTGGACAAATTACTTTTGTCTATTTGCATCTGGTCAGGGAAGAGAGGGCATACTCGAATTTAACATAGAAACTAGTTACAAAGTGCGAGCTGGGAGTAAGAACGTCACACAGGATTGTGTAGTACCCCGGGGTTGGTTCTTGCTGAATCTCTTTACCACCCTGAAACCCGAAGGGACAAGCAGAGGAAGCATTTACCTGGAGACAAAGAGAACTGTCCAAAGAGAAGGGAACCATGACCCTCAGTTGAAGTATGCAGTCAGGTTGCCATGCTTGTTCAGAAAAGGATGCTGGGGAAGAAATAATTTCCCCTCAGGTCTTTAACTGAGGTTTCCTATTGCTTTGAATCCAACTGTAAGCCCAACAGCAAAAGGGCATGCGGAAGCACACTGATGGAGGATTCCAGAGCAGTGTAAGAGTGGGTACCAGTGAAAGGGCAGCTGAAGATGTCCAGTATGTCAGCTGTCGCCCTGGTCACTCATCCATAATGGGGGTGGAGGGAGAAATTATAGTCTTTTTCTTATAAACTTGTTGTGAGAGTTGAATCAGTTGACACATGTCAAGAGCTTAGAACAGCACCGGAAACATAGCAAACACTCAATAAATATTAAATATTGACATTGTTTTTCTCCACTCACCATGACTTATGCTACGTGTTCTAATACCGGTTTCCCAACAGGTGTTATTTTTGACACTGAACTATTTTTTATGAGTCCATCTGGACCTTTGATTTCTGGATAAATCTTAAATTAGTTAAGAAAGAGACCATTAGACTGAAGTGGCTCTAATGTCTTGCAGCCTACTTAAGCAAACCAAACCTAAGCCTGCAAATGCCTCAAGGTTAAGAAATCAAAACCTAAGAACAACCAATCACAGCAGCCAGTTAGGCTTTTGCCCAACAAGGTGCCCGCCAGTCAAACAATCTCCTTGCTTTGCTTGTGCATCTTCTCTGTGAAAGTCTTTCTTCTGGCTCCTGTTGGTGGAGCACTCCTAACCACACTTCCGGTTTGGTGATGGCCTGTTGACACGGAGGTTTCCACAAATAAACTCTTAAGTTTTAAAAAACTATTCCCCAGTAGATCCTTCAACCATACCTTGTTTACCCACCATCTCATCTCATCACATCTCATTCCTTGCTTCTTTCTGCAGACCACAATCTCAGTCCCTTGTTCCGAAGCACAGGTATTAACAGCCCTCATTTTAACGTATTATGCAGTCTATTTGCTGTCTAGGACTCTTCTTCATAAGTTTTCAAAATGTAAGTCAAATTGTTACCCAGGTGTTATTTTACACCCACTCTCATCATTCTGTTTTTCACATAGGCGGATAATTATAAAGACCTTAAACATTCCTTTAGCACAATATGTGTTTTTGAAATACATTCACAAAGATTTTTATTTCATCTTCATGAGGACCTTTAGAGGTTGGCAGACGGGCACAGTTATCCCATTTTACAGGTAAGAAGATGGGGGTTCAGAAAGTTGGAGGTTACTGCTCAAGCTCACCGCCAGTCAGCATCAGACCATGGATCGGAGTTAGGTCTCTTGATTCCACTGCACCTTGTTGGGGCTCTAGTGCAGAGCTAGACTGGATCTTAGAGATCGTATTTTAATAACTGAACCAAATGTACGCATTTCTGGCCAATTTTATTGGCTTAGTGGCTAATCTGGGCATCTTTCCTTAGGGAGCTTCTTTGGTGACAATGCTGAACATGAAAACCCATGTGACAGAGAGGGCTCAGGTGTCATTCACCTTTGCCTTCTGGGCGATCTGTGAGCCCGGCTGTTGTCCTTTTCACAGGCTGCCTATACAGAGATGAATAAATGGTTAAGGGATACCTTCGCGAGGACGCATTTTTCTTCCTCTGTGACCCTGAAATTACTAGCTGGCAGAGAGCCAGGGGGATTTAGGCTGGAGCATGCTCTGAAACAGAGCAGAAATAAAGGTTTTAATAATGTAGATAGGATGAAAAAAAATAAATAAAAAGAATGATTAGAGTGAAAAAACCCTCTAAGGAATAGCCTCCCCACTGATCTGCTCCCAGTGCTGAGCCGGCTTTCTGAGATGGTCCGGATCATTTACATCTGTGGTGATTGGAACCTGGGGGCTGGCTCTGCAGAGTGACTTTACATGGATATTTCAGGATGGGGCTGAGAGTGGTGCTGGCCCTCTAGCCCTTTCCACTCACTGTCAGTGTCCTTACACTTGAGCTTCAAGGGCAAGTTTTACTAACAGAAAGCCACCCATGGCTCAAAAATAGTTTAAACACTGCTGACCTCATCAAATGCTCTCCTATTTATAGAAAGATGTAGAGCTGTGTCTGTGTTTTCCTCACTGGTTTATAGAAGAGCCGGCTCTGGGAAGGCAGTGGCAAACGCAGATAGCCACACAACCAGATAACCTAAATGAGTGAAGTACGCCGGGCGGATGGTGTAGCGGACACAACTGCTCATCCTCCTCAAGGAGTCTGACCACCACCACCCAACTGTGCATGCTCCCGGCCACAAGGTTTTTGAGCTTTTAGTTTTTTTGCCAAAAGAACCTCAGAGTCTGGATTTTCTTGTGAAACAAGAAAAGCTTTTAGAGGTTGTTAACCAGTTTCACTTGTTTTGTTTACACACTGTCTTGATAAAATAAAACCCATCTGTCTGTGAGGTGGGACTGGCTGTAAGACCCTGAGTTGAGAGCCCTGGTCCGAGCTGGACTCCCAAGTTCATGCTTTGTTCTTTGCGTCAGATGATCACTGACTTCACTTGAGCTGTGAGCTCTGAAACCTCAGAAGGGTGGTCTTCTGAAGCATCTGGGAAAACACCCTCAACATCAAGTCAAATGAATGGTGGAGACCCTGCACAGAGAAAATCCCTCAGTGTGTGCCCTTTCCCCAGACATACCCCAACCATCACCTACCCACCGTCAGGCAAATGTTACATGCCTTACAAGGCGTCCTGCTGTGGATCGAAATGGAAAATCTATTGCCTAGGGAGACTGTACATCATGTTTTCTCTTTGAATGGCACTGCAGAATATTCTAAAGGGCATGTGCTTGGGAGTGAAATAACCACTCACTAGCGACCTAACCTTGGGCAATGTACTTAAAGAATCTCAAAGTCCATTTTCTCAATTATAAAACAGGGATGGCAGTACCTAAAGGATGGAATTGTTATGAAGATTAAATCATATAAATTTCAAGTACAGGGCTCAGCCACTTAACTGCATTTCTTGTTGTTGATATAATAATAATAATAATAATAACTATTATTATAAAGTTTTGATGGTGCCAGTCCACATGGCACCAAAAGCTATGGCACCTTCTTTAGGACTTCGAAATGTCTGGGCGTACAAGTGGAAATGTGGACAAAACATTAAGGATTCACTGGAGATGTACCAAGGGACCTGAAGTTCAATATGAGCTCACGGGAAACTAAGAGGGGGGATAGGAATTTTTCTGGAGTGAAGGGAAAGTTTCAGAAGCCAAAGAGCAGGCAGGGTGGAAATACAGCAGAAAGAAACCTCAGCGGCTGGGGAGTCAAGGTCAGAGACCGAAAGGCTCACCTATAAGAGTTTAGATGTGGGGAAACTCGCTACAGCAGTGAAGGCGCTTTGAGAAGTCTTCCCTGCTGGGCCAGGGTTGGTGACGCTGAATGGAAGGGCCGAGACCCACAGCGAGCCTGCAGAAGCCACTGCGCTTTGTCCTGTCTGTACATGGGCACAGGTCGGCCATGTTCAGGACACAGCTCCTGGGTAGTGAGTGCACATGTCCCGTATGTATTTTAGATGTGTCTTTGCCCTATTTGATGAAACTGTCGATTTTGTAACCCTCAATTTTCTGTAGCAACCACGAAGAGGATGCTATTAAGAAACAAAAAAGGCCTATTATGAACAGATTATGAACAGTGTTATTGTTGCTCAGTTCCACTAACCAGGCACAGACTTAATGGTGACAGAGTAGAGTGTTGAAAAGGAGGCAGATAAAACTTATTCTAAACCCCATTTATTATCTGGAGTCTCACAGTCTTTTCTCCTCTGCAAATTTGCTTTCCCCTCTAAAAGTCCCCATCCTTGAGACGTGCTTGAAATGAAAGCCAGTTCTTGCTAGACTTGCAGAAATGCCGCGCAGGCAGGCAGAGCCCCCGGGAGAGGCCATCTCATCCATCAGACCCACTGGCTTTGGGAAGAGGGAGGCCCGTGGATAGGCAGGTGATGAATCCCAGCAGCTGGCCGCATCCAGCTCACAGAGAGGGAAGGATGCTGGTGCGGACGTGGTGACTGCTGGCGCACAGCAGAACAGGGATCCTTAGATCAGCCCTGGTCCGCACTGAAGCAGGGCACACACAGACAGGGGGCCGACTGCTTTTTGCTTCCATGGGCAGATCACCGCATCCAAATGCAAGGAGGACAAAAGCGAGAAGGACGGAGCCAGTGTGAGAAGCCAGGTTTTTCAATAAGCAAATTTCTGCTTCAATAAGCAGAGCAACTATAAATAGCATGAGAAAAATATTTGGGCCAGATTTCTGCCCTCCCCTCTGCATGTGACCCAGGTCAGCTAGGTGGTTCAGTTGGACAAATTTACTGAGTACTAAATGGCAGGTTCTGGGCTTGCTCTTGGGAATAAGCCCCGGGCAAGACAGACAGGATTTCTGTTATCAGGAAGCAGAGTGTCCAGGGCTGGATTATACAAATACAGTTTTTCAATGTGATGCAATGAGTATCATAGGACCCCTGAATGGGGTCCTACCTCTAGGCGTATTTACCTGTATGCTTCACAAATTTCATTCACAACTTGTATTAGTGTTGTAAGGCTGCTGTAACAATGGACCCCTTGCTGGGTGGCTTAAAACAATAGCAATTGATTCTCTCACATTGTGGAAGCCAGAAATCTGAAGTCCAAGTTTTGGCAGGGCCATGTTTCCTCTGAAGTTTCTAGGGAAGAAACCCTTTTTTGTTTCTTTCAGATTCTAGTGGGTCCAGGTATTCCTTAGCATAAGGTTGCGTAGCTCCAATCTCTGCCAATGTCATTGCAAGACTGTCTTCTCTGTGTCTCTGCCTGCGTTTTTCTCTTCTTATAAGAATTGCAGCCATTGGACATAGGGCCTACCTTAATCCAGTCTGACTTCATTTTAATGTAAGTCCATCTGTAAAGTCCCTATTTCCAAATAAGGTTGCATTATGAGACTCCAATGATTAAGACTTGAACTTGTATTTTGGAGGGATACGACTTAATGCCTCATACAGCCTAAGACTTTATTTTCAATTGTGTGTGGTTGTTGACTTTTTACCGTTGTCTTTTTCCAGCCACAGTTAGCCCTTTGGACAATTTATCTGACTTGATGCTCAGTCTTCCTGAAATATGTAGAACTTGGCTCTCATTACCTTTGCTTCTTTGTGCTTTTGCATGCTTTTTAATGGAAGACTTCTTTCATTCTCAAATGTAGTTGGTGGCTCATGTGATGCTAGTGTCCTGGAAAGGTCTACCTTAGACCTAGGTGGAGACCAGATCCTGTAAGGCTTGTTGAACAAAGCAAATAAGGGAAACTAACAAACTCATGTGGGCTTAACAAACAACATACAAAGAAAAACAGCCCATGAGGAAAGGGTCCTTTTGGAAGGATTGCTTCCAGCCCCGTTGAAGATACCCCATATTTTACCCAAAGGTCTGTACCACATAATGCTTTGTGAACGAACTCCTGACTATTTCAAAGTCTGCATCTTTTGAGGAGTTGACTCTCTCTATTTCGTGAAATGAGATCTCCTCACTACAACAAAATTTCCACACATCACTCTGGTCATGCAAGGAAGAAAACAGCATGTTTGCCTGACCTCCCAGGCTGCAACCAGTCAGAACACTGCTTTCTAGGATTAATTTCTACAAATACTCTAAATTCCACAGCTCAGGGATGTCCAAAGTCTTCTCCAAGATTTTAGCAAATGCGCAAGAACTAACCATTCTATTTTCAGCTCTTGACTTTAAATTGGTCCCAAGTAGAACTAAAAACAGAACTAAACCTCTTTACCTCTTTCTAATGGAAACCCAGTCACACTCATCATTGTCTTGTTGTAAGGGAGTGCATAGAATTCTAGAATTCCCTCTCTCTCTCTCTCTCTCTCTCTCTCTCTCTCTCTCTCTCTCTCTCTCTCTCTCTCTCTCTCTCTCTCTCTCTCTCTCTCTCTCTCCATACTCCTCTTGTCTCCTATTAAGCAAAAAGGTTTCTGTTCGATCTAGGCAATCCTAGGAGGAATGGAAAATCACCAGGCTAGAAAATGGCACGTGGGAAGCTGCCTGCAGACCCTACCCAGGAAGATTAGGGTCTGGGGTCCGCTTATCCGGCGTAACAGGATGCAGCTTTCCCCAGCAACCAGCTCTAGCCAGTCAGACTCTAATACCCCAACTGCAGGTTTTTGCATTTAAAAACCCTGATCTAAGAACAACCGAATGAGTCCCAACCTCCCTTAGTTGGCTCCACTGCCCCCCACGAGTCCTAACCTCCATTGGTTGGCTCCCCACCCTCCCTTGGATGGTCCCACTTTCCTCTTAACCTCCCTCAGTTGGCTCCACTTTCCCTCTTATTCCTCACTAATAAACCCTGCTCTTTTTAGCTCGCTGCATCCATCCGGTTTCTTGAGCGACTCTGACCTAACAGTTTCCTGTATCTGAAGCCACAGCATCAATCCTAACTACATCCTTTAGGAAGTCACCTGTGTCAAGGGGCCATTTTCCTATATATTTTTACTATAACAACGAGTGTGTTCCTCCTACCAGATGCTAAAGAATAAATGTTTCTTCATCTCATTATCCTGAGATTGAGAGCCATTATGATTTTAAGGGTGTAATTTGCAGGCTTCAATTATTTTACATTACAACCTATTACCATCTTCCCTCCACCAAGTTGTCACTTCCTGTTAAAAAGAAATGGGACTTTAAAGATGTCTTGGGCATTTATTAGTATTTTGGTAATTTGGGAGTTAAATATTTAGAAAACATGATTTCACCAGTTATTCCTCTTTAAATACTTCTGCAATATGAATGGAAAGCAAAGGAATATTTGACTTAAGTGTTGTTGGCTTTTTTTAGCTGATCTTGAAAAACTGACATCCCTCTGAGCGACATTAACAGAAACAAACAGTCATAGTGTTTCTGTTGCATTCTAGGCTGTATTTAAATAGCAAAGCCTGTATCAACACCACGCCTCTTCTAACGAGAGAGTTCTGTTACCAGAAGAAGGCTTAGTACATTACTACATAATGAGGCACGCACGCGATTGTTCTTAATTCTGACTGTACCTTAGAATCTTCGGTGGGAGTGGAGTTTTAAAACCCACTGGGGTTCTAACTGCTCACCAGACATTCTGATTTAATTAGGTTGATCTGGAACCCAGGAATGGGGAATATTTTAAAACTGTCCAAGGGATTCTCATGGGCAGCTAAGGTTGAGAAACATTGGTAACAGCACAGTGCTTCACCTGGGGAGTTTGTTAAAATGCAGAATCTGATTCCGTAGGCCTGGGTGAAGCCTTGACATTCTACATTTCTAAGCGGCTCCCAGATGGTGCCTGGGCTGGGGATGCTGAGGAACCCCCTTAGAGTAACAAGGATGGGAGAGAATTGGCATTATCTTTAAAATGAGTCTGATGTTCAGTTTGGCTTTGTTCATATCACCAAAATGCAGTGCACTTCAATCCTGTCTTCTATAAAATGAAAATAAACCTGCATTTCAGGAATGAATGGAGTGAATGAAAGGTAGATGGAAAGGGGCTGGCAGTGAGTAGTGAAATAAATGCTACTTCCAGTTCACTTCCTCCTCTCCACCTTTCCAAGGGTCTCCAGCCAACGGAAGGGAAAGGGAAAGATAAGGCTGTTGCCTGGAGTATGGTTGCTATGGGAACATTATTGTTTAGAGAAAAGGGATGGAGGGCGTTAGTAACCCCAGTGGCTTAGTGACTATCAACATATGTGTCTGAAAAAAGTGTCCTGGGATCACAGTTTTAAGGAGAAATTTTTGCATTCTTTAAGTATAAAATCTACTTAGAACCAGCCTTCTCGTCTTTGATTATGCTGGTCCTCCTATCTAAAATGCCCACTTCCCTCTTCCGTACACATGAGCACCACCACATCCAAATCAGAGTCACCCACTACAGATTGTGAGAGGTGCCTAGGCAGGTATTTCAGGGGGTGTTGAGTGCATGGGTTATAACAGTGGGCCCAGATGGGGATATGCCAAACCAGAGTCACCCACTACAGGTAGTGAGAGGTGGCTAGGCAGGTATTTCAGGGGGTGTTGAGTGCATGGGTTATAACAGTGGGCGCAGTAGGGGATATGCCAAACCAAGGTGGAAAGATGCCGAAGGCCAGAGTGTTCACACCAGCTTGAATTTGGGCCATTGTTACAGGCAGTGGGAAGGCCTGAAGGGTTTGGTAACACTGCATAAATGTAGTATTTTTGAAGCAATCTGCTTGAGTTGGGGGTGGATCAGAAGAATGAAAACAGAAGGAGGAACTGTCAATTACTTGGTACTATTTACTGATTACTGATTGTGTGTGGGAACTCCATGCTCGATGGAGGAGATACATAACAAATAAGACATGTATCCTTCCTCCCCTCATGAAACGCTCTGAGACAGAGTGTAACCATTGATTAATTAAAATTACGACATATCTGGAGGAACAATTCTAAGTGAAATGAGAACAAATAATAAAGGACCTAACCTGTTAGTTGAGATCAAGAAAGTCTGTCCTCGGCCATGGCTATCGAATGACTTGAGCTGAGAACTTAGTGTTACATGCAGCTCCTTGGAAGATGGGAAAGGGGTGGGTTAGAAGTGAGAGGTGCATTATTTATCTCCTGACTCTACTGCTGCTTAAGTGAAAGCCTGTGGGCAAGTTACTTTCGGGGATTGCTGTGATGTAGAGACAATGCATTGCGAGTGGCTGGCGCAGTGCTTATCACATAGCGAAGCTCCAAGTGGTAGCTATCCAGTCCTTTGTTCTCAGTCCCACCTCCTGAGCCCTTGCTGTGCCTCTGGCAGAAACATTAACTGCTACCTGAATAGGAAGCTGCTCCCATCTTCCAGCTCATTGTGAAGGACTGGTTCTACTGATAAGCAGAATGCCTTTTGCCTGGGTGGGCTGGCCACCCCTCCTTCCCTTTCCCTCTGCGGTGAGCATGTGGCCGCATGTTGAGATGTTGGAGAATCCACCTGGGTCCTTGCATTCACTGTGTGGGGACCACCATCACTTCCTTCCCCAATTTCATTGCTCAAAGAGCTTGAGCAATAAGTGAACCTTATTTAAAGACATCATCCTGAAGGGGTACATTCCTTACCGCAGCAGAATCCAGCCTATCCTTGCTAAAACAGGTGCCCGCCACCAAGTGTTTTTCATATACCCACATTTAAAGTAATACAAGGAGCCTGTTGCATTTCTAGAAAGATAAGATAAAACATGGCTTGAGAATATGGAATTTTAAGCCCAGTTTAAATGCACTAACAGGGAGGTCCGAGGGAACATTCCTCTGCTCGCTTTTGCTCTCTACGCAATAAACTCAGATCAGACACCTCCAACATTGGGAAGAAGGGAAACAACACCTCATGCTGTTTAGAACAAACTGCTTGCACTCTGCGATGCTCTCAGTCTTTGCTAAGGTGCTTTTCAGTCTTTTGCTAAAGTGACTTGCAGACCCACCACCACCTCAACCCCCTAGACCTCCCGCACACCCTAACACTGAACCACAGACTTGGTCTGTCCGGTTCCTTCTTTAGAAATGGATTCAATGCTGGCTGAGACCCAGGTCACCACGTGGCGTGTCTAGCCCTCCACCTTCAGTATTCAGCCTTCTTCCCGGAGGAAGCTTTCTGCTTCTCCTCTCTCTGGCTTTTTAACTTGCTGTGGACACACCACAGGACCACAGGGCAGTACATAATGTGGGCTGGTTGCCATGGTGCTCAACAGGGAAAGAGCCAGGCGGCTTTCTTGGGAAAAATACGGCCATAGACCTATAGTGCCAGAGTCTGTCTCTGTTCTGTGTGCTTCACGGTCAGTCCCGCCTGCCTCCCTGTGCCCACCCTCCGCCGCCGCCTCCCTTCTTCCTCACATTGGTTTGTTGAGTCTGTTTGGATGGATGCAGACCTAGTCTTTTTGGATATGAGAGTTCTTCTTTTCTAACCCGATGCAAAAACCTTCAAATTAGTTTTTTTTTTTTTTTTTTTGGTGTCTCCTAAACCAGCTTCACCGTCATCTTAAGCTCAAATAATTATGCTTTGATGAGCTTCTGACAGTGTTTGTGTGCCTATCCTTTTCTTCCTGTATAAATACTAAGCGTTTTCTAAGTGTTCTCCAACAAAAACACAGATAAATGCCAAAGAAAGAAAGAAAAAAGAATACCCTGCGTTTCGGCTTGACTATAAATGATTTAACTTTTTCTGTTGGCATACTGGTATTTTTTTTTTTATTGAAATGATACCTTGCAGCCAGGTTGTGGAAGAAAAGAGAGTTGGGTGATTCGGTTTGGCCACCAAATAAGTTTTATATTCAACAGTTACTGATTGAACACAGAGGATGAACTAGATGCAGATTTAAGTGCCAGAAACTCAGCAGGAAACCGAAAACACACCTGCTTCCAGGAGCTCTCACTCTCCAACAGAGACGCACTATAAACCAGTGGTTCTCAGAAGTTAGTAAGAATCCATATTATCTGCAGGTGGTGGTTAAAACACAGATTACTGGACCCTGTCCCCAGAAATCCTGAGTCTTTAGAACTTGGATGAAACCCAAGAGTATGCATTTCTAACAAGTTCCCTAGTTCCATGGACCACACTCTGAGGACAACTGATGCACACAAAGAAAGGCGTAATTAATGTTTGAGAGCTAATTAATGTTGAGAGCATTAACGTGACAAATGCTGTGAGGGAAGATAGTGTAAAGGGAACAGAGAATGTGGGGGCTACTGTTTTAGGTCAGCACGTTGAAAAAGGCCTATTACTCGGCAGAGACCTGATTGAAGTGAAAGGATGGAGCCTTTGGGTGTCTCAGAAGAGCCTGGCGAGAGTGGCAGGCAGCCCCCTGGTCTGGCTGGTGGTGGGTACCCCAGCCTTTGTGCTCTTAGCACCCACATGCCTCTCTCTGTTACTGCATACAATCTCATGTATGTTTGGATCTGGGCTTTTGTTTGTTTGTTTGTTTGTTTGTTTTAGTACTTCACAGCAGGAACAGTAAGTACCCATTTCAGACTTGACACCCCAGAATCCCAGTACCAGGAAGTAGATAATTACATGAACCAGGCACTATTGGAAACCCTTCGTAACCATTAACTCATTTATTCCTCATAAAAGCCACACAAGGCACAATCTGTTATTCCTGCTTTTCAGATGAAGGAGCTAAACCACAGAGAGGTTAAAGTGATTTGTTTAGGATTACAAAGATAGGAAGTAGCGGAACCAGGATTTGAGATCATCGCTCATAAAGATTGGGTGGATGGGTGGATGGGTGGATGGATGGATGGATGGATGGATGGATGGATGGATGGACGGATGAATGACATGTTGAAATTTAGCCAAGAAGAGTTATCAACTGAATTTTATATTTGAAGAGAGGATTCATAACCTAATTAGAACGGAAAGGCAGGTATTTGCCCAACTGAGGAGAAAGAACTCAGCAGGAGTCCAGGGGAGAGGAGCTAACTTCGAGGGAGCCAAGGCGAGAGGAGGTGCGTTGGGGTGTGTGGCAGAGACTTGCCAGGCAGGTAGAGGCTCCCTCTGTGGGGGAGCAGGGGATGCCACTGGGAGCGGGAGTGCAGGGGGAAATGCGTTCAGCAAACCCCATCTTCTCAAGGGATCCTGACAAGTGTGTTTTAATCTAATTAATACATTCAGGAAGTTGGGCCTGGAGGAATGTGATTATTTAATTGTTTTGTTCAAAGAGTATGAAGCAGGCTATTAGTCTGGGGTCATGACTCCAAGGTTCATTGCAGGTTATTACCTAGGAGGGTTTTGGAACAAGAGTGGCTGATTGATTCTTTCCCGCTGTTGCCCTCATTTACAAAGATTCATTGTGTTGGTGCTAATTTGCAGAGTCTGGAATGAAATGTAAAACAGATTCAGACTGATAAGAATTGTTTTGTATCTGCTATTCTATCTCGTTCCTTCCACTACGCTTTCCCTTCTAAAGATTTTCAGGTACATGAATTTCTAGTCTAATTATAATTAACTCTTTTTCCACATGACAAACATTGCTTTTAATAATTAAGCAGGGAGCAGGAAGTAGATATTTCGGCCTTTCATTTCCAACAAAAACTTGCCTCTCCTGTTACTCTCTTTATGACCTAAGAAAAGTCACCTAACCTCCGTTGCTCAGATTCCCCTTCTGCAAAGTCTGGATATAAAATGTGAATTCAAATGCCTTACCCTGCTTTCCTTCCGCATTAACATTCTTTAAGGGTTCCCCTGGCCTGAAAGACCAGAGTCAAGCTTGATGGTCATAACCCTTGATTTAGCCTCAATTTTCTAGTCTTGGATTCTGCCACTGTTGAGCAAGTATTTTCTATTCTGTTGTATCTCCAGTGATGTCTTGTGTTTGCTCTCTTCTATCTTTGGAAAGAGTTCTCCTACCTTTGGATATTTGCCAGATCCCTTTCCTTCCTTTAACTTGTCATCACATTTGTGAAACTTTTCTGGCTGCCGTGGGCCAATTACTCAACAACGTGTGTGTGTTCTCGGTCCCTCCATTAACACTGCCACGTTTTATTGTAATTATTTGTCTAGATGCATATTTTATTGTAATTATTTTGCGGGAGAAGTGTACGTATCAGTGTGGGTGTGTCCTCCACTTCCTGAGGGCGTGGAAAGATGCCCTCTTACGCAGTTCTAAATGCCACACTGCTAACAAACTGACCGACAGCAACTGAAACTTCACGTGTCGATCGGGTGAGTAAATGAAAGAATATGTCCTGTCTGACATGTACACTTTTGAGGATCAAATTACATATTAGATGTTAAATGCTGTTTATAAACCCCAAACTACAAAATAGTGTGCTGAGGTAAGGGATCATTTCTTGATCCACATGCTCTAAGAATGTTTCCTAACGCCATTGTGATCACGGGGTTTGAAATATGTTCTCTTTCTCGTCAGAAGCCATTTATTTATTTGTTAATCCACTTATTTATATGATTAACGGATATGCCTGACAAGTCCTGTACTTAGCAGTGAAGATAGAGTGAAAAATCAGAGAAAAGTGGTCCCAGGCCTCACGGCTTTCAGAATCACAAGGGATGAGACTTGAGTGATTCCCTGAGGGTTTGGGTTGAGTGCTCCTTCACTTCTGTGCTTGTGCATGACCCCAGGTCAAGTCCACACCACCTGACCCCTTTGTTCAGTGTGATGCTTAGATCCCCAGGGAGCTGGATCTTGCACCTGAATGTGTTTTTTCTTTGCATAGCAGTGACGGGTCCATTCTTTCCCAGTGCACCCCCGACCCAGGAAAGACAGCTGCCTGCTTTCTGGGCTGGCTGACCCGGTGCCAGCTGCCAGGAGCTGCAAAGAAAAAGGCAGAACGAACTAGTTTTTCATTCCTGAGACCTTGTTGGTCTAAGATCATGGATTGCATTTCAGCCTTTACCTTTTAAATCCCAATATAGTATCAAAATTGAATCCAGGTATTTGATGTAACGTATCCGAACTTCCCTTGATAAATAGTTATAGTACTGTCAGAAAGGCAGCCCGAATGCATTTTTTTTTTCTTTCTGGTCTCTGGTTTCATATCTGAAAGAGATACTTTGCTTCTGTAATCACTAGTAACTGCTATGAATTTCTTCACTCAAAATTGTCCAATTCAACCACTCACTAGCCTTAACTACTCTTGGCGGCCTCTGGCTATGACAAACTGGTTTCTGATGATCATTTTCAGGAAAAGTCGCCTTTCATTGCCTCAGTCTGGCCCCCTGCTCTCCCATTGCCTCTACAGGGAGCTTAGCTGAGAAGGAGGTAGGAGGGACAAGGGGTCAAATCTGTTACTTTTTATAGAGGCGGAGTGAAAATAATTTCCTGTGAAAGCTGAGGACATTCTTTCATTAGTTTTGCTTCCTGCTCTGGGCCTTATATGCTGGGTGATTTTTTTTTCTTTTGGAACTTGCATGGGCCAACTTCCTGTGCCTGAGGCTGCTGAGAGATAGAGTTTTATGAGTTCGGCCCACCTACACAGCGGTGAGCCTGGGGATAGTGATGAATGAACAGAAGAGAGCCGCCTAAGCCATCCCGAGACATTCTGGACCCAAGTTCAAAGAAGAGGCCTCAAAGAGGTGTTTTGGAAAGCAGCCAACCATAGAATTTTAGGGTTCAAGAAGACTCAGTGGGGGGGCGTGAATATGTTCCAACTTCCTGCCCCTTGGATTTCAATGCTAATCTTCCAAAACTTGCTCTTCCATATATGAGTCAGTGTATATTTGCTGAGAACCAGCTGTGTGCTGTATACTACCCTAAGTGATGGATGGGTTGGTTGATTGGGAAGTTGCCAGAAACACAACTCAAACAGACTTAGGCAGAAATGTATTGGCACATATAACTATAAGGAGTCATGGTTGTCTAGCTTCAGGCAAGGCTGGATCCAGGTGTTCAATATCTTTAAGAATCCATCTCTTTTCTTTGTATCTTATGATTGAATTTTTGTGTTAGCTTTAGTCTCATTCAGACTTTTTCTTCTCAGTAATCGGACGGCCACAGGAAACTGCAGGTTTACATTCTTTCTGCTTCCACCTCATTGAAACTGTTTTTTTTTCTTTTTTAAAAATTGATTTATTGGGGGTGACATGGGTTAATAAAATTATGTAAGTTTCAAGTGTACAATTCTATAATACATCATCTATACATTGTATTGTGTGGTCACCACCCAAAATCAAGTCTCCTTCACACTTTTTTCCTCCTAATATTTCCAGAAAAAGTCCCAAACTTGCCTCTGATGGACACAGAATAAATCTTATATTCCATCCTGAACTAGCTACTATGACTTAGTGTGGCCAGGCCAAATTCCTATGCTTACCCTTATAGGAGTGTGGGGGTGGGGACTCTATCAGCTCCACCTTAGTCACTTGGCCTGAGGGTGAAAGAACAGAAAAATAAGGGAGTTCTAATACTGGGAGATAAAGGGAATGACATTGGGCAAGAAACAACAAAAATCAATATCCATTTTAGTAAGTGAAGAAATAAGCTAAATGATCATAATTCATTTGCCCAAACTCAGAGAGCTAGTAAGAATTTTTTGAATAACTCTGGAATCCAGGTTTTGTAACATTGAGACAAGTTCACTCTCTACTGTTTCAATGTTTGTATTCCTTCCTCACTGAAGCATTTTATATTTATTCCAGTCGTATGAATGGCAACCTTCTGCAGTGGCCCCTAGGAATGCCCGCCTCCTGATGTTCAAACCTTTAGGTAGTTTCTTCAACTTCAGTGTAGGCTGAACCCAGTGACTTGCTTCGAACCCATGGAATACAGGAAAAGTGGTAGGCTCTCACTTCTGTGATTCTTTTTCTCCTGCTGTCTTTGATGAAGCACGCTGTGATGTTGGAGACACCAGTATGGCAAGGAACCGAGAGCAACCTTCAGCTAGCAACCAGCAAGGGGCCTAGACCCTCAGTCCAAGAGCTGGTGGGGAACTGAATGCCTGCAGACTCTTGAGTGAGCTGTGAGGAGCATATACCTGATGGGTGCCCAGGGAATGCAAGGATCTGCGTGCTGGGTAATTTTAGGTCAGCTGACCTGGGCCACATTATTCCAGCTGTCTCTGTAAGTGTGCTTTTGGATGAGATTGACTCCTAAATTGGTAGACTGAGTAAAACAGATTGCCCTCCCTAATGTGTGTGAGCCTTATCTAATCAGGTGAAGGCACAAATCGAAAAAAACAGCGTATCCTTTTCTACGTAAAAGAGAATTTCTGTCCTGTCCAATTGTCTTCAGACTGGGACAGCTGCTTTCTCCTGCTTTCAGACGTGAACTGGAACATTGGTGCTTCCTGGGTTTTAAGTTGGCATTCAGCTAGAAACTGCACCAGCAGCTTCGCTGGTTCTCAGGCCTTTGGACTCAAACATGGACTAAGCTGTTGGCTCTCCTGGGTCTGCAGCTTTCTGACTCTTCCTGCTGGTCTTGGGACTTGCCTGCATTCATAATTGCATGAGCCAATTCCTTATACATCTCTTTACATATACGCACATGTCTGTGTGTATTTCCTATGGGTTCTGTTTCTCTGGGGAACCCTGACTAATATGCCCTTTGAAATTCCAGGCTGGACTCTTACTATTGCTTTCAGCACCCTGAGATAATTCATCCATCCATTCCACTTTGAAGTGATGGGGGAATGATTCATTTTAATACCACAGCTTGACCTGACTTCCTGGCACTTTAGCAAGGCTTGAGAGAAAATGCCAGCCCAAAAGTGAGGAGTGACTGGCGGTGATGAGAACAAAACATGCCCTAGACACACCCATAGTATGCTTATCCAGGTACTTAAACCACTCTGGTAAACTAGTCACCCATAGCCCTTCCTTCCCCTTTGGAAAAGGACTGCAACTTTTGTAAAATAAAAAGCCTTGAATGATTTTATTTGATATAAATTATTGTTTTGGATACCATACGTGCTTATTTCTCTTAATGATGAGAGAGCAGGGTCGACTGCATAAGCCATTATCTCCCCCGACAGGGAACTTCCAGAGTGGACGAGAAGGACAAGCAAAATGGGAAGCATGACTGTCAGCTGCGCCCTGAGTTCTTAGGTGTGATGTCCTTTCACATAATGAGGTCAACTCATTCTACTTAATATACTTCTGGAAGTGTCACACTAGTGATAAGTTCCATTCCATTTTTCATGTCACAAATATTTGGCCAGAAAAGAAAAAAAAAAAAGATTTAATCACAGAGCAGGAAAGTCGAATTCATAAATAATGATGTTTTAAAAGGTGAGTCATTCCTATTCCCCACAAATGGCAAATCCCTGAATTATTCATATTGGCGTTGATCTTGTTGGAATTATCAAATTTTTCTCCAGGTGGTGGTGGGGAACATATTTTGTCTTAAATACCTGTCTTGCTTAAAAAGGCTTGTTGACTCCTCTGGGACTATGTGCTATGTGGTGTTACTATGTTTCAAAAGACAGACTCACATAATATGTCAATTGATTCCCCCTAGTTATCCTACTAATGGTCATTAGGCATGCTGTGTAAACAAATTTGTTCTTCTTACACGAAATCACTGGGAGAAAGAATCAGAAATTCAGATCACAACTCTAAGATAATAAGCCTAAGACAAGAAAAACCATTGAAAATTCTTCAACTCCATAACTATAATTACTGGTCTAAATTCTACTTTTAGATTCATAGACTCAGCAGCTTTTGTTGATTTTGGAGGGGGAAGGGAACACAGATTTTAAACCACTAAAGCAACTTGCATTCTAGCCATTCCAGACTACCTCAAGTTAGTGAAAAAGAATGAGGAAAACAAAAACGTGTGGAAACCTGAAGAAAGACAATGAGGTGAGAGACTATCGAAGTGAGCAGATTGCTCAGGAATGATTGGAATCATACAAAGAACAGTCAAAAATGTCAAACCTGGTGTCTTAGAGCAAAGATGCTGAAACTAAGTGACCAGAGATGGAATTAGCTGAATTTCAGTACTTCCTGGCTCTGAGGCAAGAGTCTCAGCTTCCTTGTATATTTAAAACATAAGTAAAAAGAGGACTTTCCATGTCTGCCATCCCACTGCACTTGATGAGTGTCAAATAAAGTCATGGATATGATTGTCTTATAAACTTTAACTTGGGGGGGCATCATTGATGTTGAACATTTAAAGAAAACAATCCAGGCGGGTACAGTGCCTGGTGTATGATGACCTGCATGCAGGGCTGGGAGCAGAGAGGACCCAGACCTGAGGGAGGGAAGTGCGCAGATAACAGAGTGAGGATGCGCAACATTCTGTAGAGACCAGGGCCAGCAAGCGACATTGCGAAGTGAGCCAGGTGGGGACTGTGGAGAGTAAACGACACCTTTGAAAGCGGAAACAGCTCCTCGGTCGCAGGCGACGACTGCCAAGTAAGTCTTAGCTGGAACTGCCAACTCTGCCAGTTATTCACAGAAGCTTTAAATATGGATCTTTGTGTGGTATAAACGCAATTTAAAGTACAAAATTGGAGAGATGGGAGTTGAAAAATACTAGCGGATGGAAACAAGATAGATGGGTTGTGAATTACCTATTCTATGAACCAGAAAAGACTGATCATCGAGGAGAAAATGAGACAGCCGGTTTAAGTGTGTGTATATACTTTACCCAGCAAGTATTACTGAGTACCTGTGTGTCCCATATATTTTCATCGACACCAAAAACAGTAACAATAACAAAATAAGACATCTTGGCTTCTCTTTAAAATTTATTACGTACATTATCTCTACTCAACACACACCTTCCTCTTGCCCATGCTCTCTTTGCTTCGGACAAAACAGACTCTTCCCAGTACTTTGCTTTCTCAAATGCTGTGTCTTCTGCATAAAATTCCCTTCTGAGTATTCCATAATGGAACTAAGAATTGTTCTTTGAAATCCAACTCAGATATTACTGTTTCTATCACCCATCTGGAGCCTGCTGTGAAGAACTACTCATTGCGTTCTGTACTTTCATAGTGCTTTGCTCATGTATCCATAAGAGGATTTACTAAGTTGAATTAATATACGAAACATGCTTCCCCAGAAAGAAGAATGCACGTGAGCTTCATGAAGTTAGAGACTGGATTTTTCAACCTGTTAATTCAGCACATAGAGTGGTTATTGAAACACCATGGATTTTCCATAAATATTTGTTGAGAGAAGAAATTATAAGTTCCATTTCCACCTGAAACTGGAAAGAGTGTTGCTTGGCCTACCTTAACAACAAGTAAAAACTTGGTAGAGTAGCAAATCATATTTTTCTTCCATCCTGTAAGACCTGAAGCTACAGGAAACCACACAGTCTGGAATCCAAAAACACAGCTGCTTGTAGAGATGTGGGATACCAGCATTTGTTCACTGGTGGCAAAGTATGGGGTGAAATGATGCTGAGAACTGTACAATTGGGTAAGAAGAATTCAGCAGAGTTTTGAAGAAAATTATTAAAAGCCAAATGTGGGTTAGTGTGAGAGGGTACAATCCCTGGGAACCAAAGGCAAAAGAGATGCTATTATTACTATTTACTTAATTCTACACTGTTTTAGCAAAAATATAACATTCACTTGAAAACTGAAAAGCATACAATAAAGCAAGAAAAAGAAAACATCAAATGACAAAGTGGTTAATATAACCAGATTCTGAGATTAGCCATAGTATATTGGAACTACTCAATAGGTCATTGAAAATAACAATTGATTAATATGTTAAGATTTCTAGAACAGGATTTGAATGAGCATAAATAAATGAAGACAACTGCACATGAACAAAAATAAAAGAAAGATTAAAAAACATGGGAAATTGCATCACAGAAATGGAATGTATAATAGCGTGTCAAATAAAAACATTGGGAAACAAAATAGCAGAGATGAAACATGCTTCTGATGGTCTCATCTTTAGCCTCTATATTCTCAGGGAAAGAATTGGTGAAATCAAAGATAGATCAATAGAAACTTCCCATTTGAACATAAAGAGAAAAAAACAACATAAACAATTAAGTGATGAAATAAGAGAGCATCTGAAACAAGTGGGAAACTTTTAAAAGCTTTAAAAACAAATTGGGTTTTCAGAGGGGAAAGAAATATTTCTCTAAAATAATAAAATATATCATAGCTTTAAGAAGCTAAGATCACATCAAGCAGAATAATACCACCAAAAGTACACCTATAGACATTATATTAAAACTTCTGGAAATCAAAGAAAAAAGAACTACTTGAAGGCAGCTAAAAAAAAAAAAAAAGACATGATAAATAGAAAGAGGGAAATGGATGAATAAGAGCAGACTTCTCATTGGAAAGCATGAAGGCCAGAAGACAGTGGAGTGACATCTTTAAAATCCTGAAAGGGAAAAAAAAAAAGCTTAGCCTGTATTTTTGAAAATATTTTTCAAAATGAGGATTATAAAATAAGAATATACTAAGCTGATAAAACTTGCACCAGAAGAAATATTAAAAAATTATTTTTGCCAATTGAAATATGATATCAGACATAAGTATAGATCTATAGAGAGTAATAAAGAAATTGATAAAATGAAGGTAAATATAAAGTGTATTTTATCTTATTTTAAATACGTTTTAAAAATTTACACAATGGAATACTATGCAGCAGAAAGAAAGAAAGAAGGAGCTCCTACCCTTTGTGACAGCATGGATGGAACTGGAGAGCATTATACTAAATGAAACAAGCCAGGTGGTGAAAGACAAATACCATATGATCTCACCTTTAAGTGGAATCTAATCAACAAAACGAATAAGAAAGCAAAATATAACAGAGACATTGAAATAAAGAACAAACTGACAGTGACCAGAGGGGAGGGGAGAGAGGGATGCGGGGGGAATAGGGGAAGGGCCATCAAGAAACATGTATGAAGGACACATGGACAAGGACAAAGCGGGTAGGTTCAAGGGTGGGAGGTGGGGATGGGTGGGGCAGGGGGCATGGTGGTGGGGAAATCCAGACAACTATAGTTGAACAGCAGTTAAGAAATTATAAATAAAAACCGAAAAACAAAAAAGGATAATTGACTAAAGTAAAATAGTAGCAATGCATTATAGGTATGTGGCATCTATAAAGATAAAATATATGATAACAGTAGTAAAACAGATAGTAAAAAGAGGGAGACATTAGAACTACATTTTTGGAAGAGATTTATAGTATACTTGAGACAATATAATATTATTTGAAGTTAGACTGTAATAAATTAAAGATGCATACCTACCAGCTGTCAGATACCAGATACACACACACACACACACACACACGGTCACACTGAAATAGAGTAATTGCCTAACTGTAATTAAAACAGAGTGGGGGGGCACTAAAGAGTGCTCTTATATTCTACTTTTCTGAGGTCTTTGTGTTGCCCTATAATTATCATTAATTTATACATTTCCAACATTGTACACATATTCCTCTTTTCCCATCAATCTTTATGTTTTACCATGTACATCTGTGTTTCTTGCCTTTGTATCAGCTTCTTGGTCTGAAATTCACTTATGCTTCTTTTTATCTTATTTTCTTTTGCTTGTCCTTCAGGGATTTGATCATTTTTCCCCTCCTCCCAGAACCCTTCTTAAATCTTTCCAGGCTGTGTTGGATGCTCTTTCCCTTTGTTGCCATATTATCTTGGGCTCATCTGTATTGGAATATTTATCACAGTCCTGATAATTGTCTAGGACTCATCTGTCACACAACAGGACTGTAAGCTACTTGAGATCAGGCTACATTCCACATGTTACATATTGTTGCTTACCTTCCTTTTCCTGTTTTATTATCTGTTTTATTATGTATCACCATCTATGTGCTTATTGTCTGTCTCCCTTAATCTCTATTATTATATAAATTCTGCTAGTGCAGAAAGTTGTCTGTTTTTCCATTGCTATAATCCCTAGATCTTAAAACAATACCTGTCAAAAAAGTCAATGCTTTGGGGTCTTAAGTGAATCGAATAAGTATATTGGATTAAAGTGGTCAGAGTATAAGTTATATCTTAGAGTGGAAGTGATGTGTGCTAAACTAGGGAGGTTCTGTTTGTGACTAGTGTCAGTGCAAGGTCAAAAACTGCAGTAGATGACTATGAGAGAAAAACTCAGTGGGATAGCCCAGAGAAGAAGAGAGAGGAGAAGGAAGGGATGAGATAGAAAGGAAGAGGATGAGAATGAGGAGGGAATGAGACGGTAGTGAAGAATGAGAGCAAAGCAGAAGGCCAAAAACACATGATAATTATAATAAAAGCTAGCAACATCCTAAGCATTTTTCATGTTTTTAACCTCACACCTACATGGGGAATGAGGTATTACTATGTCTGTTTACAGTTGAAGAAACTGGAATTTATAGTCACACTGCTCATTAGTAATGGTGCCCACATACCAAACCAATATGTAATATTGCCTCCTACTGAGAGGAGAAAAGGGAGATAAAAGGTAGGAGCCAGGATAAAGATACCAGGAAGCCTAATTAATTTCCAAAGACAATGTTTTTCCCTCATCCAAAGGGGAGCCTGGGTAGTAATTTCAAGGGGTGTGCCCTGATTCATTTTAAGGGGCCAGTAATCTTCTATCCTTGGTCCTGAAGGAAACTGTCGTTGTTTTTTGTTTGTTTTGTTTTGTTTTAGTTATTGTTTTTGGCTGTCATCATAATGCGAGCCATCTCAAAAAGAAAGAGCAAGAAGATACTGAAAGAGTAGCAGTGAAATTGAATGCCCTTTGTTCATGGGGGAAAATGTGTAGGAGAACGCAAATGCCAAGGAAAAAATCACAGGTTAGAGGAAAGAAATTATGTGAGATTAGAGGAACACATAACTTTAGCCCTAGGTCGGGGGTGTCAAAACTCATTTTCAGTGGGGGCCACAGTAGCCTCATGGTTGCCTTCAAAGGGCTGAATGTAATTTTAGGACTGTATACATGTAACTACTCCTTAACTAGGGGCAAGGAGCTCTGTGCTCCTGCTGGATAGAAACAAGGTGGAGGGCAGGATTTAGCCCGAGGGCCTTGTGTTTGCTACCTGTGCCCTAGGTGTATAATAGGAGAACATTGAACTCATGCAATGGCCATTCACAAGCTTCCTGTAGCACACAGAAGAAATATACAAATGAAAGAAACAAAGGATTAATAGAGAGGAGAGGGAAAATGCAGCCAATTAAGCCAGCAGAACTGAACATGACCTAGTCATCTGTGGCCAGAAAGGGTTTAATGCTGGATGGAGAGGACTTGGAGGTTAAGGATAAATGCACACCTCTGTTGTGTCTCGAAGGGAGTGCATTATATATATAATTTCAACATTTGTAATAACTTAAATGCCAAGCACAGAGTGTCTGTCACGTATACAGTAGGTTCTCAGTCAGTGATGAAGTCTGAACTTTAGAATTTAATTTGAGGTGTTTGAAGGAAAAACATTGGTTATGTGTCACCTAAACCAGGGAAGTGCGCGTGCACATGTGTGTACACGCACATGCGTGCGCACACACATCTGATATTAATTAAGGACACATGATACAGTTGTGCTGCATGTTTACATGTCAGTCATTGCAGTGAGCATCCATTCTGAAATACTATAATAGTGCTTATCTAAATCACATTTTCAGTTCAAACCAGTTCACCACACAGTTTTTGTACATATGTCACATATAAGACGTTCCGTGAGGAAGTGCAGAGGTTTAGTGGTATCTGCCTGTAGGATGTTTTAAATATTAGGGGAGAGCCCAACGTGCACACAAACAACTGGATCCAAAGACACCAGGTAGTCCCCTGTCTTTGTCTTGTTCGTGATTTATTTCCTGTTTCCAATGCTCAATTCCTCATCTTCCTTTCAGATAGATTCCCCATCTCATTTTCTTTGCAAAACCAAAAAGAACTGATCTCTTCTCCTAAATGCTTCCTTCATAAAAACACTAGATTTTCCAGTTACTGTGTGTGTGTGTTTGTGTTTTTTTTTCCTTTTTTTTTATCCCATCATAAATGTCTGAAGACAAAGGAGATGATGCACTTACTTCTCATTTCCTGGTGTCTAGCATATCACTTAGTTTAGAGTAAGTCCTCAGTGAGTTGAGAATAAACATGATTAGTGCCTCTCGTGTGATGATTTCAGGTCATTTAGAAACCAGGAGCATGGACGGCAGTGCCTTGCAGGGAAAATCACAAATGTTGTATAATCTCAAATACCTTTGTACTCTTAACAAGAACCTTGAGTTGTCCCATTTCATTTATGTAAAAACAGAGGGACAGAAGTGAATCAATTTGCGCAAAGTCCTGGGGCTTTGTATGTGACCGAGCTATGATTTGAACCAGGCAATCTAAATCTAGAGTAGCACTTTTCACCATTTTATGCTGCGTCTCAAGTTTGACAACTGTTATTTCATATTTGTCCTCTTTTAATTCTGGCTGTATTTCCCTCCCTGCCTTAGCTGGGCAGAAGTTAAGAACCTGGTGCTTAAGGAGTTGCGGACACCTTTCAGAGATATTTTTCCTTAAAAAGAAGAATGGAAAGAAGGGGAAAGGAAGAGAATGGAAGGGAAGGGAAGGGAAGAGAAGGGAGGGAAAGGGAGGGGAGGGGAAGGGGAGGGGAAGGGGAGAGAAGGAAAGGAAAGGAAAGAAAAGAAAGGGAGCAGGCTGTGGTTGGAGAGCTTGCCTTGCCTACATCTTTCTCTTAAACGTTAGAACCTAATTCTCCTAGTCCACTTTACATCATTCTGGAGATAGCATTTCTATTTGACCACATGTGAATTTCACTGGAATGCCAAAGATTGAAATAAGAGTGTAGTGCAGAGACATTCACTTATACAGAAAATAGGCAGAAATCAGCAAATGCTGAGTGATGTAGTCAGAGGTCTCTGGCACCGACCCCCATGGAGCTTTCATCTGTGGGAAGCGTGTCACTCATCATGGCATTTTGTGGGGAACCACAACTAAAGGGCCAAGGCACATTCCCATAAAATGGTTATCAGATGCAAGTCTGCAGTTTCTCAAAGAGCACCCTGTGGTTTCAAATTAGCAGTTCACCACAGAGCTAAAGACAATTCCAGAGGCCTTCTTCTCTAATTCTCCCCAGAAAAAGTAAATTAGTCCAATGTAACTGCAGAGATAAGTAGTTTATTCCCTGTGATCGTCAGCTACATTGACTTACCAGAAGTACTGCACTGGAAGTGAAAATAATACAACATCTTACATGAGTGTACAAGACAATTATAGGACAATCTTTAGCTCCCAGTGACATTTGAGATCTTTAAAAAAGTTGCATAGAACTGGAAAAGACTGAAGAGGCAAATAGCCAGCCTTTGCCTTTACAAATGAAAAAAAAATGTAGATCCAGCAAGATGACTTGGCTTTCCTAAGATAATATGGGCTCTACAAATAAGCAGAGTCTTAAACATGGCCCTCCTAACTCTTAACTCAAAGTTTCTTCTATAAGAAAGACAGTTTGGAGACTCGAAACTCACTTTTGCCATCCATGTAATCCACACGGATGACCACATGAACTGTGAGAATGGGGGTAATATTCTTGAACATTTTAGAACTTAGATCCCTACCTAAGTAATGTATGTGTGAGACAGGATGTATCATGGCTGGTGGGTAGAGGAGCTGCGGATTTAAATAGGATGGGTAGGGAAATCCTTCTTAAGGTTTTGACATTTGAAGGTGTAGGGTCATCTGTGTGGATTACAGGGAGAAAAAAAATTCAGGAAGAGAAAATAGCAAAATGAAATGTGTAGTAAAGAGAGAAGGAGGACTCCTGAAAATTATTACTAGAGTAAGGTGCTAGTGAGTTCTGAATGGATGAGTCTGAAAAGAGTGATAGGCAAGGAGGTCAGCAAGCAGGGAGTAGGTTATCTGGTTTTTATTCTGCATGAGATCGGAAACTTTGGAGGGTTTTGAGCAGAGGACTCATCTGATCTGATTTAGAGTTTGAGAGAATCAGATTGTGGCAGTCCTGGTGTACAGGGCAGAGATGAGCAAGGAGGTCATTGAAATCACGCACCGGGCAGGCTGTCTTTGACCATGGCGAGAAGTCTTGGCAGAGTGAATGAAAAGTGAGTGTAAGTTGAGGAGGTTCAAGAAAAAGAAAATGGGAGAAAAATGTTGAAGACTGAAGTTACAAACTCTTTCAACAAATTTTGTTGTAAAAGGAAGGGGAGAAATGGGGCAGTTGATGGAGGTTGAAGTAGGGTCAGGAGAGGTTTTTCTCACTGAAACGAAAAAACTGTGTATCACTAAATCTCCTCTCAGGCAAGGACTCTGAAGCTTTGTAAAGTAAAGACACATGCCCCAAATCATTGAGATATGAGGCAAAAAGAATTCGTTTTTTTATTGTTTCTGCCAGTCTTCTCAAACCATTTGCATTCCTGGGAAAGTCACCTAAAAATAAGCACCTGAAGTTCCTTATCCCTTGAATGTACATTGTAATGATAGTGACTGCACACCTGTGAGACTCTCATGATTATATAACCTCCTTAAGAGCTAGAACCGTAATTTCTTCCAAGGCAGTTGACTGAGGTAGTTTGAATGAGATTATACAAGTACAGGACCTAGGGAATAAATGGGGCTCATGAAAGTTCTTGACATGCCCCAACCATTGTCAATATAACCAGAAGAGTTTGCATGACATCGATGTAACCTGGCAGCCAAGGAGAGTGGACCGGAATGCACATGCGTAAACAGTGATGACTTCACTGTGCTAGTCAGTGGGGGTGGTAGACACTGTTGAGTGAGCTTGTGTACTGTGTGTCTGTCGCATTCAAAATGACTGAGCAAGTAAAGTAACCAATCTGCATCAAATTTTGTTGTATTAGGCCTGAACATTCCACTGCGGAGACTACTCAGATGATTCAGAAGGATTTCGGGGACAAGGCAATGAGTGTAGCACAAATAAAAGTGTGGTGCAAATGCTTCAAAGATGGTTGAAAGTCTGTTGAAAGTGATCAACATTCTGGAAAGCCTGTAACCAGCAGAGCACCAGAGAATGTTGAACATGGGGATGCAATGAACAAAGATTGGTGACTGACAGTGCAAAAACTAGACGCTGACCTGGGGATTCCAAAAACTACTGAGTCTGAGATTTTGATGCAGGATCTTGGCATGAAATGTGTCGTGGCAAAATTTGTTCTGTGGCTTCTTCTACCAGAGCAGAAGGAACATTGTGCTGCAGTTCCTAATGACTTGACTCAAACCACCACTAATGAACCAGATTCCTCAACAAGGTCATAACCAAAGATGAGTCGTGGTCTACAGCTATGATTTTAAACAAAGGCCCAGTTGTCCAATGCAAGTCACTTGGTGCTCCATGCCTGAAGAAGGTGTGGCAAAGTCACAGCAAGACTAAGACCATATTAACCACGTTTTTTTTTTTTTAAATTGGAAAGGTGTTGTCCATCACGAGTATACCCCTTCAGGCCAAACAATTAATAAGGAGTACTACCTCAATGTTCTTTGTTGGTTGAAAGATGCAATATGACAGAAACAGGTGCAGCTATGGGCAACTGGTAATTGGCAGCTTCATCGTGACAACAAGCCTGCTCACACATCACATCTTGTGCAAAGTTTTTTGGCAAAACATCAGATCGCCCAGGTGACTCAGCACCCTTACAGTCCAGATTTGGTGCCCTGCAACTTCCGGTTTTCCCAAAACTAAAATCACCTTTGAAAGGGAAGAGATTTCAGACCATTGATAAGATTCAGGAAAATACGATGGGGCAGTGATGGTGATTCCAACAAAGGATTTTGTAGAGTGTTTTGAACAGTAGAAGGGATGCTGGGAGAACTGTGTGAGGTCTCAAGGTGCCTACTTTGGAGGGGGCTGAGGTGCCATTGTCCTATGTATAATATTTCTTGTATCTTGTACCTTCAATAAATGTCTCTATTTTTCATATAATATGCCTGGATACTTTCTAGACAAGCCTCATATATATGTTGAGTTAATATTAACTTAGAGGCAATGTCTATGACAATGTTTTGTAAGCTGTGATATTTAATTACGATTGTGTTTATGCTTAGTTGTATAACTCCCTCCCAAGCCTTTTAATAGAAAGAGAACGGAGAGAAGAAACAAGTTCCTAAGCTAACTCTTGTCCGGGATCTCAGGCACGGTCACCTAGTTTCAGCACGGAGGCCTAACTTGTAAACAATAACTGCAAAGAATTCGTAAATGAGATGATCTCATAATGATCACATTCGCCATGTGTCTGGAAAGGAAGTGTGAGGAATTGCTGTTGGCCTGTGGTAGAACTTGGCATTTTCCACATAGAGAATTAATTCATCCTACATCTTTTGGATTAATATTAGTGCATTCTCCTAACCAAAGGAATTTTGCATGAGGGTCGGCAGCTGTTACCACCTCTCCAGCTGCACCTCCTCAACAAACTCAGCTGATATTCATGTACAGCACAAGCTCTGATTTGGGGATAATTGCTAGATTTGCTAATAACAGAGGTCCCTCCTTCCTGCTTCTATTGCCCTTTGAATAGCTATTCTAACTGTTAAATCCATTTTTTATTCCAAACAGAAGAATAAATTCCAGCAATTAGTGAACATTTTACAGTTCTTGACCTGTTTATAAGAGCATGTTTCTGTTTTACATATTATATGAAAAGTTAATAAGTAGAGAGCATGCTTTATTAATTGCAGCTGTTTTTTACATGTGCCAACTTTTTTTTTTACCATATGCAGTAGCTGTAAGGAAAAAAAAATAAAATTATTTACAGCCAAAGCTGAATAACCAGAGAAAATATTCTAAAATTTGGCATGATTCTTTTGAAGAAAAATTTGACCTCAGCAATTGCTTAGAGAAAGACAGTAGTCAGCTAGAGTTTTGCAGATATTTCTACATTGTATCAGGTCAGTCCTTTAATAGTGCCTTTGAAAACATTTCACTGTTATAAGCGTAAGGCCAAGGTATCATTCATTCTATTAGTTATACATTTTAATGCTAGTATTGAGATATGATTTACATACTGCAAAGTTCACTTAATGTAAGTTAACAGTTCAATGATTTTTAGTCAATTAATACAGTTGTGAAGTCACCACCCAAAATCCAGTCTTACCAATCTTGTGTCCTTTTGCAGTGAATCTCCATTCTCACCCTCTACCCCAGGCGAGTACTGATGTACAGGGGCGGGCAAAAGTAGGTTTACAGTTTTTCATATGGAAAATAATAAATAATACAAAAGAATAAACTCAGTTTTGCATGCTCACAACTGTAAACCTACTTTTTGCCCACCCTCGTATTCTCTGTCTCTATAATTTTCCTTTTCTGGAAATTTCATATAAATGTATTCATACAACACGCAATCCTGTGTTAGCATTCTTTTTTTTTAGCCTAATGTCTTTGAGGTTCATCCGTACTGCAGTATGTATCAGTACTTTGTTCCTTTTTATTGTCAGTGTTCCATTGTATGGATATGCATTTTTTTAAACCCATTCACCAGTTAAAGGGTGCTTGAATTGTTTCCACTTTTTGTTTTCTATGAATAGTGCTGCTGTGAACAGTGTGACTTGCTTTGGCTGAATGTACTTCCCTGTAAATTTTGATGATAAGAATGTACTTCCTGCTCTTGACATTGGGCTCATCTGTGTGACTTGCCTTGGTCAATGGAATATTAGCAAAACAGAAACATGCTTATATGGTTAGGTTCCTCTCGGGGTGCTCCTGCCTCTTCAGCCTGGGCCTCAGCATAAACATGTGGAAAAAACCTGAATTCAAACCACAGAGAAGAGCCAAGCCAGAATCATCAGCATCCTGAAACAGAGCTACTCTGCTGAGTCTAGCTTAGTGCAGCTGATCCTAAACTTGATGGGCAATAATTGCCTTCAGCCACTGAGTTCTGGGGTGTTTTATTTTTTTATTTTATTTTTTTTAAAATATACTTTATTGATTATGCTATTATAGTTGTCTCATTTCTCCCCCATCATTCCCCTCCACCCTGCACACCCTCTCCCACCCACATTCCCCCCTTTAGTTCATGTCCATGTGTCATAAGTTCTTTAGCTTCTACATTTCCCATACTATTCTTGCCCTCCCCCTGTCTATTTTCTACCCACTATCTATGCTACTCATTCTCTGTACCTTTTCCCCCCTCTCTCCTCCTCCCATGCCCCTGTTTCTAACCCTCCATATGATGTCCATTTCTGTGGTTCTGTTCCTGTTCTAGCTGTTTGCTTAGTTTGCTTTTGTTTTAGGTGTGGTTCTTAATAGCTGTGAGTTTGCTGTCTTTTCACTGTCATATTTTTGATCTTCTTTTTCTTAAATAAGTCCCTTTAACATTTCATGTAATAAGGGCTTGGTGATGATGAACTCCTTGAACTTGACCTTATCTGAGAAGCGCTTTATCTGTCCATCCATTCTAAATGACAGCTTTGCTGGATACAGCAATTTTGGATGTAGGTTCCTGCTTTTCAAGACTTCAAATATTTCTTTCCAGCCCCTTCTTGCCTGGAAGGTCTCTTTTGAGAAATCAGCTGACAGTCTGATGGGAACTCCTTTGTAGGTGACTGTCCCCTTATCCCTTGCTGCTTCTAGAATTCTCTGCTTCATTTTAATCTTGGCTAATGTAATTACGATGTGCCTTGGTGTGTTCCTCCTTGAGTCCAACTTCTTTGGGACTCTCTGAGCTTCCTGGATGTCCTGGTTGTCTATTTCCTTTGCCAGATTAGGGAAGTTCTCCTTTATTATTTGTTCAAAGAAGTTTTCCACTTGTTGCTCTTCTTCTTCCCCTTCTGGGACCCCTATAATTTGGATGTTGGGACGTTTAACGATGTCCTGGAGGTTCCTAAGCCTCTCCTCATTTTTTTGAATTCTTGTTTCTTCCTTGTTTTCTGTTTGGTTGTTAGTTTCTTCCTTCTGGTCCACTCCATTGATTTGAGCCCCAGTTTTCCTTCCATCTCTATCAGTTCCCCATGCATCTTCCTTCATTTCACATATTGTAGCCTACATTTTTTCATCTAATTTGCGAGCAAGATCAACCAGTTCTGTGAGCATCCTGATCACCAGGGCTTTGAACTGTGCATCTTATAGGTTGGCTATCTCTTCATTGCTTAGAGGAATTGGCTCTGGGGATTTCATTTGTTCTCCAGTTTGAGCCATTTTTGGTGTGTTTTTTTTTGGGGGGGGGTGGTCTGGTCACAGCTGTTACGTATGAGGGGCAGAGCCTTAGGTGTTCCCCAGTGCGGGGCAGCCCAGTCGCTGAGTTGTGACGCTGTATGTGGGGGCGGGGTCTGAGAGGGAACAATGGCACTTGCTCTGCTCTCTCCTGGATTCCAGTGCCTTCAGCTGCTTCCCCTTTGCCTGGATTATCTGCGCCTGAATGTGGGACCACCTGGTCAGCCAGCTGCCTTGCACGGCCTCACCGGTTCTGCCCGTTGCCACCCTGTGCCCAGGGTCTGCTAACCGCTGCCTGTGCATCTGGAAACTGCCAGCCGCTGCTGCCTGCATGCCTGGGTCCGCACCTCCACTTTTTCCTGCCGCAACTCCGCCCCTCTTACCGGTCTGGATGAATGGTTGTTGGACTTGCGTACAGTTCAGTTTTCTATCAGTTCTGGTTGTTTTCTTGTTTCTAAATATTTGTTGTCCTTAATTTTGGTTGTAAGAGGAGGCACAGTGTGTCTGCCTACGCCTCTATCTTGGCCGGAAGTCACTGGGGTGGTTTACTATGAAGTGTTGTGGCCACAGCAAATGCTCGTGGAAGCCATGAATAATGTGGGCTCCTCCTGCCCACCGAACTTATTGCGTGTGATTCTCTCTTCTTGTTCTAGCCACTTGGACACGAGCTCAGCCACTCAAGCGCACCACATACCTGCTTTCCTCAGGTGCTTCTACATCTATGCTATTCCCTCTACCCAGAAAATTGCCCCTTCTCCTTTTTGCCTAGTCTCCATTGAACTTTTATATTTCAATTTAAATGTCTTTGCTTCAAAGAAGTTGTATATATCTTTGCTGAATAGCAAACTGTCCCCAACCTTGTGGTTCAAAACAATTATTTTATTCCATGAACCTGTGGGTCAACAATGTGGGCTGAGAAGTTCTGCTGGGCTCCGGGGATCACTAATGTGGTTTCAGTTATCTAGATGATTAACTTGGGAGAGGTAGTTTAAGATTTACCTGTCTGGCATGTGTGGCTTTCACCTGACCCCTAGCTCTCCAGAAGGCTAGCCTGGGCTTCTTCATATGGATGCAGAGTTCCCAGCAGCAAGAAAGAACAAGTCTTGATGCACAGAATTACTTCTTACATCACATTTGATAATGTTCTGTTGGTGACAGTAAGTCACATGGCCAAACCCAGAGTTGGATTGATGTGAGAGGCCACTACCCAAGGGCATGTGTACAGAGAGGCTTGATAAATAAGGGGTTTACTACATTGGGGCCAGTGGGTAGACCCTTTGGCCCCAGTGATTCATGTCCCTCAAACCTGAAAAACATATTAACTCCCTAACAAGAGCCCTGCAATACCATTCAACCATGGAATTCATCTCAAGGACCCTGCTTTTTTCATCTGCTTTAGGTCCAGATGCAGATGAAGCTCTTTGAGTGCAGGTCCTTCGCTATGATTCATGTCAGTGCAGAGACATGAGAACTAAAAAGACAGGTGATCTACCCCCAAATAACTAACATACAATAGTGAGACAGAAACAAAAACTGTAACAGACCCTTCTAGTCAAAAAGGGATGAAATGGGAAGCACAAAGAAAATAAACCCTGGTTTGTAGACATCATAAAGTACAATTTGTAGTTCTTTATTCCTTCACAAAATAGTTCCAAGGATATAAACTGCAGCAAAGGGAATAGAGTTGCTGAAACTGTAATAACTATGTATGGTGCCAGGTAAGTACTTGAAATATCAGGGGGACTACTTTGTAAAGTATATGATTGTCTAATCAGTGTGCTATACACCTGAAACTAATACAAAATAATATGGCATGTGAACTGTAATTGAAAAATAAAATTAAAAAATAAAATTAGTAGTGGGCAAAAAAATTAATATAAAGTACAGCCAAGCTCATGTTGTCAGGGCCCCCACTCACTGAGGTTGGTTCCTTAGACAACTATTCTCCTTATGCTCTTTGTTCCACTCACAATATTCTAGTTTCTACCCTCTGACATAGCACCTCTTACCTTTACAAAACACAGCTTAGATAAGAAATGTTTGGTCAGAAGAAGATCTCCATTTCCTTTGATTTTAGATTGCATAACTTCCTTAAAACCTTTTTGGGTTTGCTATGTATAGTATTATATCTACTCTATTAGTCAAAAGGCATATCCACAATTCTTTCTGAGATAGCCTTCTCCCCCTACATTTATCAGGGCTGTTTTGAGATTAGGCTTCTGTAGACACATACCATAAAGATTCTAAGAAGCAGTTTTGTGTAGCTGAGAGGGTCTATTAGGTGTAACTTTAAATCTTTAAGAGATATTAACAAAGAATTGTATAGCTGCATCTTTGATTCAATTTTTAATCTGAAGCTATTTCTTACCTTCAAAAAACAGCTGTGAAATAATTTTATTTTTCAACTCAGAACGTCTTACATTACATTCACTCTAAATTCTGTTTGTAAGGTGAATAATTCTCCCTTCAGCTCTTCTCTGTCTTCCTGTACCTGACCATACGCAACAAAAGATGCCAATTGACACTTTAAATGTTTTTCCTGGTAATTTCCTCAGATTTGCAAATTCATTAAGAATGCTTTTTCTTCTAGTTAACTTAGATGACAGTTTGGCACTGCTGTATTAAACAAATAAACTGTTTTCCAACTTCCAAAATAAGTTTTCTTACAACTTAACCAGACTCTACCCATTTTTGTCACCACTCTATAAGAGTTTGATCAGTTTTCTCACCGCTTTTTCATCCTCCACCTATTGCCCCATCTGAAAGCTCCTAATTCATGTGTTGGATTTTTGCATGAAAACTACCGACTTCTAGGTATTTATTTCTATATCAGCTAGCCTTTGTTGTATAACAAAGCACCCGTAGATTATGGACATAAAACAGCACCCATTCAATCTGTTCATGATTGTTTTGGCAAGCAATTTGGGCTGGGCTTAACTGGGTAGGTCTTCTGCTGGTGTCATCTGGGTCACTTGTGCAGCGGCAGCCATTGGCATCTCTAATAGTCTAAGACGTAGTCACTCATACATCTTTTTGTGCATGTCCATGGTCGTGGCCAGGCTACTTATCCCCTGTAGAACAGCTTGGGTTTCTTTATGTGCAGGCAGGAGAACTCCTGACATTAAGAGATGTGGGAGGGCTTTGTGCGCAGAGCCCCCCATCCACCACGGATGAGAATAAGTCTACCAAGACATGATCTGCTTGGGGAGGAAAGGTAGCCGATCTCTCAAAGGAGAAGGGCCAAGAGCCTTTTCCTCAATAGACTTTTATTGGGTCATTTTGCACAGGAATACAGGCTCATTAATCATTGTCAGGCGGTAAGGATCAAACAATAGATAACGTACAAAGAACTTTGAGGGCCTATTCTGAGTCAGGGTCAGATAGCTAAAGAGCAATAAAACTTGGAGGAACAAACTCACTTTTGCTTGGATCCTTATTTAATTGAGAGCATTCTAAACAAAGCAAGTTTCAAAGGATTTTACATATTCTTTCTTAGGCTTGATCGCCCTAGGGAACCTGCCCTTTCCAGCACAGGGCTACACCCACCACCAGCATTGTTTCAGGCTAAAGGCATTGTCTCAGGCTTAAGTCAGGTAGGGTAAGCAAGGCAGCCAAGAGATTACGAGGCTTCTTGCAGACAGAATGAGGACTTAGGCTATGTCAGGATAGCTGAGGGGCCAGGGTCCATCACCCCCTTTTACTGTAGCCCCCCAAGTCCTTTCCTGGGGCCTCCATGTGGTCAAGCCTGTCTTAGGTCGTTCCCTCTTGGGGAATCTTACCTGTCATTGGCTAACCGATCAAGCATTGGGGGCCAGTTATGGATGAAGTAAAAGGAGCAGAAGCACTACCCCTGCCGGGGAGATAAGCTTTGTCTCCTTAGTGGCCTAGGGTCCGACGGTCGCTCACTCAGCCTCAGCCATGGGGGTGGTTACAGCTCCTGAAAACAGGCAGGGCGGTTCCCAACAAAGAGAGGGTAAGCTTCAGTGCACCACTGCTTTTTACAGCTCTGTGCACTTTGGGCTGGCATGTGTCTCGTTGATCAAGCCTATCACAAGGCCAAGCCCAGAGTCAATGTGGAAAGGGGCCTCTCAAGGGTGTGGACAGAGCAAGTATAATTCATTGGTGGACATTACTCTAATATACAGCAAGAAGTATTTTTTGACAGCCTGAGACTATGTTATAATGCCTCATTTTATACTTTTTTGAACCCGGTACTTCTCCTTTAAAACACTTAATTGATTGTATAATTTGATACTTAACTTCTGACTTCATAGCAAAATGTATGCTCCTGGGGTCAGAGATTATATCTGTTCACTGCTCTGTCTTTAGCAAAAAAGGAATGTTTGTGCATGGTAAGCACTTAAGTGTTTGATGAATGAATGCTCAAATAAAAAGTCCTAAGGGAAGCTCTACAGTCTTCCCAGCTTATTTTCCTTTAGGATCTGGCATATCTGAACTTAGTTGCATGTTTATTTGTTCCCTTATTTATTACCTGGGTGCCCTTCTAGAGTATAAGTCCCATAATGGTAGGAACCTCATCCATTGTGTTTAGAAAAACAAAAATGTGTGAACACACTGTACCCTCAATAAACCTTTAGAAAGAAGGAGAGAATGAAAGTAGTATTAAACATATTCAATAAAATTAGATATAAATATATTAATATGAGACAAAAATGTATTTTATAAGTAAATCAGTGGTATAAATATATTAAAATTAATATACTCACTCTCCATTCTGACTAGGTAGTAGGGTTAAAACGCAAAAGCCACAGAAACAAACCAAGACTGAGACAGGGTACAGCCTCTCCTGGAGCCCGAGCTGGACATTTCTCTCTCTGGAAACAATTTTCATTAAAAGAGGTGGGAATAGGAGGTGGGCAAACCGCCCTGTGGTAGAGTCACAGTGCGAAAGGCATTCCAATTTCATGGGTCTTAGGAGGAGCATGAGTAGAGACGTCAACACACAGGAAGAAAAGGGCGAGATTAGCATCATTCTGCAACAACAACGTTGACAGAGAACCAGAACTTTCTTCTCTTCTCTCACCACCTCTCCAGTGGGGACTTGGCTACCCGATTCTCTTGCCAGCCTCCAGGACAGCTCAGAGCCCTTGAGTGATGGCAAAGCCACCAGGGCAAACCCTACGTACGGCAACCTGGGAGCTACATGACCTATGAGCACGAGGAAGAGTTAGCATATTAGAATTCCAGAGGTTTGCTATCATATTTTTCCATTCACTTGTTCATTTATGTGTTAATTCTATTAAAATTTTAACTGAATACTTGCTGCTGTACTACTGTAGGTGTCTAAGCCGTGTTGGGGAACCAGTACAAGAGTCTCCACTGTGGTGAGAGAGAGAAAAGGTATTAACTGATGGACTAAGGACAAAGAAGGGCTTTCCCATTCATCACTGCATTGATGATGCCCTGACCTCGTCCCAGGATATGAGGCTGCCCTGAAGGGGTCGCACAGGCAGCCGTTGCCCAAATCCGATGAGGCTAGCTCAGGCTGGCCTGTGGGAGGGAGATGTGGGAGGCCGGTGGCCGAGTTCATACAGACACTCAAAGGGAGGTGTCTCTTTCTACCTGGTCCAGGTTTGTTCAGCCTCTCCTGCAAACCTGAGCCTGAGAACATGTGCAAGCCTTTGGACTGACAGATTTTAACAATCAGGTTCCAATACATTTGCCAATTTCCAAAGCCTTTTAGTGATAAGATTTGTGCTAAAGCTTATCGGGGCCCATAGGGACACCAGCCTCTCTCTGTCCTGCCTTGGAGGTAAGTGTGCTCTCTCCATCATGCAAATAGAGAAATGGAAGCTCAGAGTGGTTCCAGAATGTCTTTACTGTGCACAGAATGATGGAACCTTCCATGCATGTTGCACATTCTGAGTGTCTGTTACATTCCAGGCCCTGAATTGGGCCTACACTTGAAGACCATTATTTTGCTCCTGCAATCTGAACTCTTTCTGCCAGTTCAGTCTGGCTTCCAGACGGGAGGTGGTGGAGGGATATGAAGAGGGAAAGCGGGGCAGGAGGATGTGAGAGACAGTCCTCTGGGTCCATCCCCTGCTCCTCCCCCACTCCTGCCTCCACCGAGCCCAGGTCCTCTCCTCCGTGACCCAGGCCAGGGTTTTTTCTCAAACATCTCCTTTGAAAGGATAACAAAAGTGTTTTCACTGGTGCTGTTGTCATGTGATCAAAGCATAGCTCAGGAAATGGGGTCCCTCCAAAGCTGTTTATCTAAAATCTCTCATTTCACCAGTTGGAACATTTTAAGAGAACATTCTGCACCTTCTCTCCCAAGGGCAAATATTTCGGTTACCTGTGTACTGGGAGCCAGGCTGAGGCCACACATACTCTGCTTAGGAAATGAAAACACCAGAACCTTTCTTTCTGCGCTCGCTCTTTCTTTCTGCACTCGCTCGTGTCCACTCCCCCCACCCCCCAGCCTGGTTTGGAGGAAGTCCCAATCTACTCTCTCACAGGAAGTTGGAGTGCTTCAAGGCGGGAAAGATGTAAAGACAAAAAGCTCTAAAACCACAATTCGTGGGAGTGTTTTTTATTACTGATAAAAAACAGAGTCCCCTTTCTGGGTTATTCAGATGAGCTCAGAGTAAATATTTACCCTTTCAGCTAATGGGTCCGTTCTGCGAGCCCTGGGACTCCCAGACAGCCCAGCTGATGGATCACTTTTTGCTTCCTCCCCCCCGTCCAGGGTAGGACCGGACGAAATTATGTGGCATGGGGAGCCGTTTCCTGTGGCATGTATGAGGCACAACATTTGTCTTAGTGTCAGACCAGGGTGGGTGTGAGGGAAGGCCTTGCAGGGACCTCCCAGCTATAGCTCTCTGAAATGATTTAACAGTCATATCGTCAGTGTTCCCAGGAGAAAGATGGATGGTGGGTTGCAACCCTCCCCCTCCCCCTCCTCCTAGGTTTGAATGGAGTACTTTGTTCTTTGGTGGTTTCAGGGTGCGTAGTGTTCGTACCACACTCACCCCCAACACACAGACACACACACAGACACACACACGAAAATTTACATATATGAATAAATGAGACAAATATGTGTGGACACACCACATTGAGATTTTTTGAGGGTGGAGGCTCTTCCTTATTCATATTTGTGTTCTCATATTGCCTAGCAATGCCTGGCATGGAGTGGATGATTAATACATACTTTTTGAATGAATACACAAATAATTATAACTGTTCGCATTTATTTAGCACTTAATAGGTGCCAGGTGTTGAAGGAAGGCTTCATAAAACAAGCTCTTATTTAACCCTCGCAACAGACCATTAAATTTGGTGCTGTTACTCTTCCCATTTCATAGACATGAGAAGTGAGGCTTGGACAGGCAAGCCTCACTTGGTTCCATGGTTACACAGCTGCTCCATGCAAGCAAGAGACATCTGACTTCAGAGTTTATCCTCCTAATGTCTTTTTCTACAAACTCATGCATCCAGTGGATCAATCAAAAAACATTTCTACAGATGTCACATATAAATAGCAGTAGTTTTATCACCAAGGTGTTAAAACTTGACCTGGAGGCCTTGATTATGCTGTGTCCCTGTCTCAAGACATTTCTTCCTTGTCCGGCCTCCCATCCCTGATGGTCAGACACTCAGTGGAGGCATCCATTCAGAGGAAGGACTTTGCATCTTGACATGGTAGGGGAAGAAACTTGGAATCAGTTGCCTTTGAGCAGCATAGATAGTTTCCTAAAGAGCAACCTGGCAGGTTCCTGCATCTGTCAGTTTTTTTTAACAGTGACAAAACAAATTGTCCCAGACTTAGGGTTTTAATGCCACACTTGTTTATTATCTTGTCGTCGTGTAGGTCAGGAGTTCTGGGCAGGCGAAACTGGGCTCTACTCAGGGTATCACAAAGCCTAAATGAAGGTGTGGGCCAACTGGTCTCTGTAGGCTTTGGAAGTGACAACCTGCTTTCAAGCTCATTCGGGTGTTGGCAAAATTTAGTTTCTTGCAGCTGTAGGGTGGCAGTCCCCACTTCCTTGTGGCCTGTCAGCCAGGAACTATTGTTTGCTCTTAGAAGCTGCCCACATCCCTTCTCATGTGGCCCCTTCCACCTTCAAATAGGCAAAAGCATGTCAGTTCCTTCTTGTACTTGGAATCCATCTGGTTTTCTCTTCTGCAACCTGCTAAAGAAAGCTGCTTCTTCTAAAGGCTTTTTTTAAAGGTCGTATGACGATTTATCATAGGAATTGATGATTAGATTAGGATCACCTAGGTAACCTCCCTTGAAGGTTAACTATGCCATACAACATAACACAATTAGAGGAGTAATTTACAAGTTCTAGGGATTAGGGATGGGATCTTAATGGGCAATTTCTAGCAGTTCTTCCCATACTTCTCTTGATTATAACTGAGGGTAAAGATGGGAGAAAGGTTGATAAGGAGGCAAGAGGACCAACTCAGGCACACCTTGGTAGTGGCCAAAGAAGAATGAAGGAATTGCATCAGTAATTCAAAAACAAGTCAAAGCACATTAGAGTAGAGCCAAGGATTTAAAAGGTGGCACTTAGTAGGCTTTTGATAATGTATATCTGAGCACCTGCTGTTCAGAGTGAACCACAATGTTTCATAGAAGAAAACCACACCTTCCTTGCTTATGTAAGAATAATTCACACCTGTGGACTCCTTTCTGGATTCCAGGCACTGTTCTAAGTGCTTTATGTGTATTCATTCATTTTATCCTCCGACAAGTGGGTGATATTAGGATATTATCTCCATTTTATAGATGAGGAAATGAGGAACAACTAGATTAAGAAAGCTGCTAAACATTAGACAGCTAGTAAGTGTTATAGACAGTCTGCAGAAGTAAACAACCTAGCTCCTGAGATGGTGTTGAACCATTAACACTAGGTGCATCTGGTATCGAAGCCATTTAGAGATATGGGGGAAGGACTGGAACAAAAAGTGGAACATCGAATAGGGGACTGTGGCTCTCTGACATGGGCTAAGGCTGACAGATGTCAGAGTGGTATGATGGAGAGAGTCTAGGATCTGGAGCGAGAAGATCTGGGCTTCAGTTGCAGTCATGAGTCTTGAGGCTTTTGACCTTGGGTAAGTCATGTCAGTTCTCTGAGCCTCTGTCTTCTCATTTACAAAATGGGGATAAAAACATCTTCTCAGTCATTAAAGGACTGTCATGTGGTTCACTGGTGCACAAACATCCTTTTAATGGGTTTTGTGAATCTCGGACAGTATTTTTATCGGATGTTTGTGTTTTGTTCCAGATCCCAGGGGCGATGTGCTGCCAGGAAGAATAGTCTTGTTGGGTAAGAACTTTTTCTATATCCTTAGGCCTTGATTCTTGCTCACCTGTAAGTTTCATGTTAATCCTTAAAGAATGACCATTCATTCCAACTCTTTCTTAGTCCACCTTTGTGTTTCCCTTCACACATGTGAAGCTGGTAGGTGTCAATGCCCTTGAGAAATTCCACTGGAGATTAGTAGAGGGTATTTTCATTTCAATGTATGGAGATTTATTATAGGAATTTGTTCAAGAAATTGTGGAGACCAAGAAGTCCCACCTTCTGCCATCTGCAGGCAGCAGAGTCAGGCAAGCTGGTGGAGAGGTTCAGTCCTGGTCCAAAACCCTGACAACCAGGCAGCTGGGAGGGACGGCACAGGCTGATGGAAGTCACAGGGGTTCCCCATTTCCTCTGCAGGTGAATAGAAGAGAGAGCAAACTGATGGGCTGGAGAGTTCAAGGAAAAAGGTGGTGGGTGGAAACAGCAGCTTCAGAAAAGAGAAAGGAAGTTGAGTAGACACATGTTCGAGTTATCAAAAGGCACTTAGAGCCTAGATAAAACTGAAAATCAACAGTTGTTAAATTAGTGTGATTATGCAATTTCCCTCCAATCGGTCGCAGCTGGGGAACAGAAGCAAAAAGTCTCCAGTGTTTGCTTGAAGCTCAGAATGAAACAAGTATTTATTAAACATCTACAATTTATTCATCTATTCTTATAAAAATATTTATTGAATACCTATGTTGCAGAACTGTTTTAGCCATTGCAGATGGTACAATAATAAGACAGAATAATTATCTTTCCTGATGGAGCTTGCAGTTTTGTGGCAAGAAATGGAATTGTAAAGAGGCAAATGGTAATTACAAATTGAAATTTATGTCATCAACTATATATATGTATATATATAAACATTTAGATACATACGTAAATGTAGATATTGATGTATGTATGTGTATCTCTATCTAAAAACACATTGAATTATCATACTAGCTTGTGAACCAGTGTTCACTCATGTTATTAATGAGGCTCAAAGAGTTTAAAAATCTTTCTCAAGGTCACACAGATATGAAAGTCAGAGTCAAGATTTTACCCAGGTGCTCTAATCCCTGGCCAGAACTCAATGTATGGTTTCACCAAACTATAGTACTGAGCTCCTTGGAGGGTGGGAAAGTGGAAGGTAAGAGAGAAAAGGAGAGGCTGGTATTGACGAGTGAACCAGGAATGACCAACCAAAAGAGGAAAGAGATTGTGAAGCCAGAAAAGGGAGGGAGGTCCTGGCTTGGAAAACAGAGAAAAGGGTCAGGAGTCTGCAATTGTGCTGGAGAGTTTCCAGGATATTGACAGAGGGAGGGTGTGGATAGACTGTGGTCTGGTCAAGTGCTCATTGGTATTCTACTGGGAAACTACGGTTTGGCATTTTTTCTTGTGAGCCTCTAATTTATGATGTTGTTGGTTTGTTGTCGATGAAGGCTATTCTTTTATTCCTAGTTAAGTTTCTGGGGCTCATCACAGCAGGGCACATAGTAGGTCCTCCATATATTAACTACCTTGATTAATTCAGATATTTATGACACACCTAGCAAATGGTAAGTGCTCTAGAATATGGAGGGAGTTCCATGAACATGTTACTGCTCTTGCTGCTTCCTGCCCCCTCCAAATAAGCTAATGACTTAAAAACTGAAAACTTACTGTATTTATTTGCAGGGAGAGAGGGCCTCTGGTGGTTTATTTACCTGTAGAAGAGGCAATTTCCCAGGCCCTAAGGTATATACAGTTAGAGGAAAGAGAACCCCTTTGTCGATAATAAAACTCTTGATGAGGCATTTGACGAATACACTGGAGATACTTTAATGAGCCCAAACCACAGTCTCTCCAGTTTTGCTTCCTCTGACTTGCAGGGAAGAGCAGTGTTTTTTCTCTTCCCCTCAAAGACCTTCATGTTAACATTCCAACTCACTCAGCATCACCTGAGTCAGCACATCGCTGGAATGACAGTCTAGTTCAGTGAACGAGCAAAATGGTTTATTTATAAGCCTCTTTCCCAACGGGATCCTGGGAAAACTGCTGTCCTCTGAAGTAAATAAAGGTCAGAATGCCTTAATATATACTTAGTGGAAACTATAGTGATGGTTTTTTTTGCAATGGGTGAGATTGTAAACTCTGAATTACTCCTGGACATGTCATAAAATTCTAGGGGAGCTTGTGCCATATGGAATCCCTCCATTCAGCAGTTTTCTTACCTACCGCGCCCACCCTAGGCGACACTCCTATGTGTACAGGTAGAATAGCTTCTTGTCCGGTGTCTCTGCCTTCAAGCTCCCTGCTCACGCCCACGCCCTTCTCCTCACCCCAGGAAGATCTGTGTTCTTTCATCAGTTTGAACCACTTCTCCATCACTCCACAGAGCTTAAAGCTTCAAATTAAAAACTATCTGTTACTGTTTGTCATGTGGTGAAAATTTACAAAATCATTTATCCTCCAGTACCTAGAAGTTTTGAATTCTATACATCTTGCACAAATATGGCATTAACAATATTGGTTGAATAAATAAATTGTATCATTGTATCTTCAATGCACTTCACCAGATACATATTATTTATTTATTTCAGGTACTTGAGGGTTATATTGGTTTAGCAAATTGCCCAAGATTGCAGAAGACCACCCAGGTTTAAAATCCAAACCTAGCTGATTTCAGAACTTGTTTGTTAAGATATTTAATTCTTAACAAATATTATTTGTTATTCAATTCTGGCTCAAAATGGCACGTAAGCAACTTCTCTAAATAACTCTAAACGATAAGTCCAGCCCCTAGTCCCCTCAAGTTCTCCCGAAGAACTCATGATTGGCTATTGTCAACATGCCTCACATGTTGGTCCTCAATTTATTTGCATCCTACTTATCTTTAAAGTCCCATCCATCCACCACCTTCCCCCAAAAGCCAGTGCAGGTGTGCTCTATGATACATTCTCCTTTGAATTCCTGCCACAAACACACCCAACACTTACACTGTGATGCTAACTATTAGAATGTTAAGTTGGTTATATGGAAGCGAGAGTTTTTAATTTTACGTTCCCCATAGGGTCTGATAAAGTACTGGGCACCAGGAAGTGTTTTCATAAATATTTTGTTTAACAAAATCCTAGTAAATTGGATACCAAGCCCTGTGAACTTCCAGTTTCTCCCATCGCAGTAGTGAAAGGGTGTTTACCAGAACATACCTTCTCCAGTTTGAGAAAATCTTGCAAGCCAGAGAACTGCTTGGCCCAATTCCAAGTAGCAAGGTTCCTTATCACCTATGGAGACTGGGAAAAACAGGCTTATTTTTTTCTTTCTTTTTGTTGTGCTTCTGGGCATTACTCCCAGACTCCCCTAACTTCTGAAATCCTGCCTCCAGGAATACTAAGTGAACACGTGCCTCCCTGGTCCCTGACATCTACCTGCACATACCCCGTCCGTGGAACTTTACCACAGTGAGTCTCGTGGGCAAAGATCTGAAAGTGGGAGGTGACACAGGGAAACGCACAGGAGAACCACGGAAGTACAGGTTCCACGACGGGTTCTGCGTTCCTGAAAAACAAGGACAAGAGCCCTTCTTACAGGACAGAGGTCGGAGATATTTCTGGTGCATTGATTGGAAGTCATCAAATAGAATCCTAAATGCCAAGGCCTGAAAGCTTATCTACTCCGTTCTTTCCTTCCTTTTTGAGGCTGGCAGAATCGAAACCTGGGATAACACCAAAGTATTTTTAGCAGTGTATATTGATCTTTTTTTTTTTTTTTTTTGTCCTTGGAAGATACTGTTTTCTATTATAACCCAAAAAACAACAAATGAAAAGAGCCAGCTGCAGCAAAATCTCATTTAAGCAGCGGCATAATGATAATGATATTAAAATAATCATATGTTAGGCAGTATCTGGAGTTCAATACTTGGATCTTCTGGCATAATGGATCTCTCTGGAATGCTTTGCTGCTGGAATAATGCCTTTGACTGAGTGTTCTATAACAAAACTATTAGGTAAATAAAAATTTTAAGATGCGGCGCACTTACACGCTGGCGAAGCACAAGCAGTACTAGAGAGGGGTAGTCAATATCAATAACTGCCATTGGTGAAACAGTCAGAGAAAGCTGAAAATGTGTATATTCATTAGCGTTTTTTCACTATCCAGACTTCCTAGTTCTGTCAATAACATCAACGTCCATGGGCTGTAGTGGCTTGTCTTCAACCATTGCCGCCCTGTGCCTGTCCAATACCAGGCACTAGACCAGCTAGATTTTATGACTTTGCTTATTCCAGTGAAGTACTGAGCCTGACAACTTGTTTTCTTTTTCTCTTAGACACGCTCACCAGCAAAGCTGTATTTGTGCCCCAGCCTAGAGCACTGTAACATCCTATACCTGGCTTATCATTCATTGTCTTGTGTATATGTGTGAATGAGGATATATTTTCTTCCCCTAGAGTTTCTGCCTGCGTCCATAAAATAGATTCTTTGCATTGTTCTCTTGGAAGTAGCTTTAACCTTTCTCTCTACTCCTGCCCTCATTTCTCCCCATGGGAGGAGGAGTTTTGTAGAGGGTTTATGAAATTGGTAAGGTATTCAATATGCATAGTCCGAGCTTCTGTCATTGTGTATTTTGCAGAGTGGCTTGTTATTTTTCCTTGTTTATTTTGCAGAGTAGCTCTGTGTTACGGGGCAGCCCATGATTCCACAGAAATGTCTATTCCTCAGGAATTGTATCACAAACCTGGATTGTGGTAATTACTTAAACTGGGTCTCCAACCCAGTTCTAGCCACAGGAAATAGGCAAATTGGATCTCCACCCAACTGGTTTCGGGATCAATCCTTACTATAACACACACTTGTGAGCCACTGTTCACTCTTATTTTACAGATGAGGCTCAGAGAGGTTAATTATAGTATTTCCTTCTGTTGTCCCACAGATAGAAAGTCAAAGCCAAGATCTGAACCTAGGTGCTATGACCCTGGGCCAGTGCTCATTTTAAGCTTTCACCAAGCTACACTACAGACCTCTCTGGCAGGGTGGGGAAGTAAAAGGTTAGGGGGAAAGAGATTGATTGGTATTGATGAGAGTGAACCAGAAATGACCAACCGAAAGTAGCAAAAGATCATAAAGCCGAAAAAGAGAAAGAGGTCTTGACTTGGAAAATAGGGAGTCAGGGGTTTGCAATTTTCCTGTGGGATTTTCAGGTTATTAAGAGAGGGAGTGCGATGTGGGTGAAGAGTACACTCTGACCAAACTCTTATGAGTATTCTACTGCGTAAGTATGGGTTAGCATTTTCTCGTGAGCTTCTATTTTGAGATGGTCTTGGTCTTTCCTTGATGAAGGCTATTCTCTCACTCCTAGTTAAGTTCCTGGGGCTTATCACAGACGGGCTCGTACTAGAGCCTCCATATGTTGCTAATTGAATTGATTAATTAAGATGTGTATAAGGCACCTAGCAAATGGCATGTGCTCTGGCACATAAAAGCGATGCACGGAGATGCCTCTGCCTGGTCTTTGGTTCCCTGAAATGAGGACACTTTTTTTTTTTTCTTCCATGTACGGGGTTTGGAGATTAACAAAGCATAGTAAATATATCACACAGGTGTGCTCAAGGGGTTCTGGGGAGTCAGTTATAGTTTTGTCTCTCCGTTGCTAGGTTATAGTGCTACCCTGTGTCTGTGTTAGCATCAGGAAGACCTGGGTTGGAAGGCTGGCTCTGCTACATATCGACACTGTGCTTCAGTTCTCTGTCCTCAGCTCTGTCTGCTGCAAAATGGGGATAGTAAGTTACCCCTCTTAATATCATCGTACAGATTTAGAGAAATAATGCACATAAAGCCCATAGCACACTGCCCGATGCAAAAGCATGATTGTGTCAGAAGACAGGAGCCCTGACTGTCACGCTTAGCTCTTTTCTGGTTACTTTTTTTTCTTCCCTTGTCATCCTGACATGGCTCTGCAGAACTTACCTGTCTGTAAGCTCCAAGACTTTCAGAGCTTGCTGGATCCATAGGCTCCAAACCTCTTGGTTTGTAGATGGCAAAATTGAGAGAAGAGAGGTTAGATGCCTGTTCTGAATCACACAGTGAGTTAAATTATTGATCAGGGGATAGAATGCTGGTGTCCTGACTGTCATTCCAGCGATTGTGCCGACCTCATCTTATTTCCGAAGGCTCCCTAAAAGAGCTTTTATTTCCTGAAAAGATAAGCTCCCTAGTGAAATGATGCCTCATTGACTGACACCGAATAAGGATGTGGAGGTTTTTGCTGTAGATTCCTCGAACACTTTAATTTCACGCATCCATTCAGAACCTCGTTCGGAACTAAGATTCCAAGTGTAAAGCTTTCCCTTGTTCTCATGTCATCCATGGTTCAAAAGGAGGGTGCATGTATTCCCATAACAGAGACAGGAAATTACCCTCCACTTTGGCCATGAGAGCCCATCTTTTGTATAACAAAATTGCCCACAGTACTAGGATTTTGTGCTATATAGACTTACAGCTTTCTCCTCCTTCCCCTACCCACCACTTTCTGGAGAAAGCATGTGATAAAAACCCCTAATTATTTTCCATATATTTTTATTCTTTTAGCAATTCCTATAATAAAAAGATAATGCTGTGGGAGACATGGTTGCCATGGAAACAGATCAAGGATAAACAGGCTTGTACAGCATGGTGTGAGGCAAGCCGACTGGGGCCGACCACAGCTCTCAGGAATGGGAAGACAATGGCAGGTCACGCTGTTCCCTCAGCTCTCTCTCTCTCTGCCTGTGTGCTTGGACCTTTCAAGAACGTTGTACAGTTGTCGATTTTAAGTGACCCTGGAGATAGGAGGGGAGGGTGTCTTGACATATCTTCAGGTGCGCCTGACACGAAGGCAGCCCCTGGAGTCGCAGACACCGGAGAGTTTCAAAGAAATACACTTTCCATCGACCTTCTGAGGATTTTCCCGGGGCGGTAAGGAAAGCATCCTGGGCTGCTAGCGCACGCGTGCTGCTCACCGCCTGCCTAGCGGAGGGCAGACGGAAGCTGGCAGGGTAAATTCACCAGCTGTGTTTCTTGTTGGTTAGCATGGCGGTTACATGCAGACACTTCGGATCATCCTTCCTTGGTTCCAATTCTAGTTCTTGTCTCTTCCTAGATGTATAATCTTAGACGAGTCCTGTAGCTCCTCTGATATTCAGGGTTGTCATCTACAAAGTGATGATGATGACAATGATAATGCAGATAAACCTTTCTCGGCATATTTTTGTATAATTATAAAATGTGTGCCATTTAGCGCAGTATCTGGCATGTTTGCATATATTCATTAAATTTTAATCACTACAATTGCTTATAAATTAAAGGTTTGGGGCAAGAGATATGAAATTATGTGCCCTGTAAACATGCAAAAACTATTATTTTTAGATAAACCTTAATTCTTAATAATAGAATATTTATATATGCTTAAAACTCATGCCACCTTGCAAGATAGGTATTTATTCTAAATATATATTAGTAATTACTAAACACTATATTAATATCATTAATATAACACTAATACTATATATGTTACATATTTTTGTGTATATATACACAACTCTCTCTCTCTCTGTAGATATGTAAGCATAGCAAATACCAAGTCTCAGAACCATTTTAAATACTTCATTATAAATGAGCTTATTTAAAGTACATTGTAAAATTGCAGTCCACGTCAGCCTTGTTTGTTGGTGAGTGTCCTCTGCCCAGGTGCTTGGGGACTGAGTAGGATAAGAGTACCTAGCTGAACTGCGGTAAGTCGGGCGGGGACCGTGCCATGATATCTTGCTCCATGTCAGAGCGCAGGCAGTTCAGTGGGTAAGGCAGTGAGACTCGTTTCTCGGGCAGTTCACGCCCTGCCTCAGCTTTCCCCCATCAGAACCGGGACGGGAAGGGTTAGGTGTGTGTCCCTCGGCCCAGGTGAGTATCCAATATCCTTTCTGAAGTGTTCGCCCTTCCCTTTCCTATGCCATTTTCAGCCACTCTCTGCGCACGTTTGTCCTCTGAGAGGGTCACCTTCCCCAGTCAGCCAGGCTTCCACTTTCCCACGACGGCCGGGCTATCTCCCCAGCAGGCCTCCTCCTCGCTGCCTCCCCACTTCCCCTACCGTCTTGGATAGACTTCAGGGACCCTCCCCACCACAACTTCAACATCCCCGCCTAGCGTGGTCTCCTCATGATAGGTTAAATCTCCTCCATGCAGTGAACTCTATCAGACACACGCGGTATCTTTTTTGCATTTTGCACATTTTAGTAACAATGCGTGTGGGTCTACATGACCTTCAACGCCAATAACCTCCCAGAGGCTGGGACAATGTCTTTGTCACCAGTGTATTCCCACAGCTAACTACAGTGTCTGGAGCAAGGGCATGTTCAGAGTTTGCTGAGTTGAATAGACTCTATCCAGGAGGGAATTCTCTTAGGGTCTAAACCTTCCTATAAAAATTCCCTAAACCTAGAGAGACATGTATCAGAACTCAGGTTTACATTAAGTAGTTCAGAACCAAATGACCAGGGTCTGTTTTGGCCCTTTACTCATGAACTCTATAATTTTAAGCCAGGCATCTTGCAACTCAGCATTTATTAATTTTTTTCTTTTTCTTTTTCTCTTCTATCTCTATCTCAACATTATCCTATAAGTTAGGAATTATACTAGATACTAGATGCCAGGATACACAATGAATAGACTTAGTTCCTATTCTCAATGTTTAGATGAACCTAGGGTTGAAACTGTACAGGGTTTAACAGGGGGGAAAAGAAGTCGAAGCCAATTATATCAAGGTGGGGTGGTGTAGGGGTGAAGTGAGTTAAGGCTCACATAAAATGCGAACAGTAATAATATCTATAAAAGCTGTATGACTTTTAATTCCTCATACTACTTTAAATGCTGCTATTAGAGGAGGGCATGGTATGTTTGTATGAGGAAAAAGAACCTCAGTGGAAAGCAGCTTCTTCTAGCTATAATAAAATAGATTATAATCAAATACAACTGCAATAATGCCCTTAGCAACCACTCATTGCCAGCCTGCTTTGTGAGCTGGTGAGTATCTATGTATGGCCAGGCTTTGGAGATGGAGACTCTAGAATAGGTAAGTTTGAGCAAGAGGCCAAGGTAAGGGATATGCCAGCCACTCAGCAACTACTAAGGCAGGGAGTATGATGGTAAAGTAGAGGCTACACCAATGAACATTTAGCCAACTGAGTTGCGAAAATGAATGGAGTTTACATTAGAATGCCAATGCCAACATCTCCAATCCAAATTTGAGGTCCAAGTGTCTTTAGTATGATATTTGTGCCACGGTGTATGTTTGTGAGTGTGGCGTGTTGTAGAAAATGGGACACAAATAGTGTGAACCATTCAGGAGACAGAAATAAGATGTTAAGAGTTTGCTGGAGATAAATCTCCCAACTTGACCTGGGGTCACATTCACAAATATCTGCTGATGCCTGCTCTGAGCCATCATTGGATAGATCCTCTCCCAAACATCTTTCTTCTTCTTTTTTTTTTTTTTAAATTTAAATGGTAGCTAGAAATTTGCTAATTACACATTTGTAGACAGAATTTTTTTTAATTTAATTTTTTTTAAGATTTTTATTTATTTATCTTTAGAGGGGAAGAGTAGGAGAGAGAAAGAGGGAGAGAGATATCAATGTATGGTTGCCTCTTGTGTGTCCCATGCTGGGAACTGGCCTGCAACCCAGGCATGTGCCCTGACTGGGAATCGAACTGCGATCCTTTGGTTCTCAGGCCCGCGCTCAATCCACTGAGCTACACCAGCCAGGGCTCCAAACATCTTTCTTAATGTGCATTGTAGACATAGGACAAAGGGAACCTTCTATCTAATTTGCAAAAAAGAAAATGAGAGTCGGTAGAGATTAAATTATATACCCAAGGTAACACAACTATTCAGAGCAAAATTAAGAATGGCCCTCTGTTTGTTTCTAAGTCTAGCACTTTATCTTCCATTCATAAATATCAACAACTATGTCTACTTTTACCATTTGAATTGCTTGGGGGAAGCTCATAGTTTAAATTCGTGACCTCTCATTAATGTCAAATTGAAGAGGAGGGAACCCTTTCAAATTCAGTTTATGAAGCCAGCATTACTCTGATAACCAAGCTAGAAAAAGAGTACAAGAAAAGAAAACTATAGGTTAATATCTCTGCTGAGTATAGGTAAAAAAAATCATCAGCAAAATAGTAGTAAACCAAATTAAACAGCACTTAGAAAGGACCACACACCATGACAAAGTCATAACTAGAGCACCCATTCAACTGTATTGAAGATCTGTTATGTAATATGCAGGCTTCTGCGTATGCACTTTTGAATTAAACTATTCAGAAACTGAGTCTGTGTCTAAATTGATTATTAGAATAACATGTGTCCATGGACATTCTGAACAGTACTAAATTTCAAGGACATTTTAGCTGTGGACCAAATGTCTCCAAAAGCGTTTTGGACAGGACAGATGGTTGCAAGGCATAATATAAAGGCCCTGGCACTTAGCAAGCCATGAATAAATTCTTCCTTTTTACCCCCTTTCCTTGGTACACTCATTTTAGTATTATGAGCTTCAGTTACTCCAGTAAATTAGAGGAATGGATCTCTGAGGCAACTTCAAACTTTTTAATTCGTCTGATTTTAAATAAGTTTAAACTTGTAATAATCTGTAAGTCTACCAATCTCCATTATTGTCTAAGATGGGTCAAAAGTTGCTGCAGAAATTAAACCTAACCAAAACAGTGAAAGTATAGCTCCACTCAGATAAAAAAGATCTCCCATGCTCCTCACTGCCTGGGTCGCCCTGTTTCCTGTTACTAAGGCTACAACAGTTTGTTTACACAAAGCACATCTTTAACCATTTTAAAAAATAAGACATGGGGACAGCTTGTACTCCACGAAGGGGGAAAAAACCCAAACCCACAAATTCATCTGGAGAGGCTGGATATGATAGACCCTTTAATTTCAGGAGTAACATGGTCAAGGAGTTCAGTGAAGAGATGACGTAATTTTATATTTGGTTTAAAGATAAAAATCTCCATTTTCCTTCATCAGCTAAGGAGCACAATGCAGCAATGTGGGTTTATAAGAGGTGTTGGCACAATGCACCCAGTCGTTTTCCACTGTCAAGTCCTTTGCAGACTTAAAGAATCTTAGAAACGTAGAAAGAAAAGAGCCCCCAGACTTATGCATAGAAATTGGCAGCCCAGTGAGGGAGTGTGGCTTGCCCCGATTAGTGTATATTAGTGCTGGAATGGGATCCAAGGTCTAAGCCTCCTTTGATTATATTTCTCTTTCATAAATTTCATACTGAGAGTAACTTCATTTTGAAATGATAAACCACAAATACATTGGAAATCACATTTCATACCCTGCATATAGAGATTCCATTTGCCCAATAGATTACATGGTAGATGTTTCTAACAAGGCCATTGAGCTGTGTCATTGTGGAAGCCAAATTAATGTTAGCACCCCCCCCCCCAGTAGCTTACATCTGCTTTTAGTTTATGATCTAAATCCGTTTTTTGTTTTTTTGACTCTGCACTTGATCATTATGGGCTGGTTACACCTAGGTATCTCCCCACCACATATCATAGTCAAATGTTGAAAACCACACATAAGGAGAAAAATTTTTTAAAAGCCAGAGAAAAATTAAACATTACATTCAAGGAAATCGTGATTTGAATTAACACAGACTATACATCAGAAACCATGGAAACCAGAAGACAGTGAAATAAAAATAATTTCGGATAAAGGAAAACTAAAGAACTGTGTCCCCAGGAAACCTGCACTGCCAGAAATACTCGAGGAAGTTCTTTAGGCTGGAAGGAAATAATACCAGATAGAAACTTGGATCTTCAAAAAGAAATGAAGGGCATCGGAAGAAGTAAATACTTGGGTAAAAATGAAAGACCATTTCCCTTTTAAACTATTTAATTTAGTAATGACTATGTAAAGCAAAATTATAAGATTGTTTTGTTGGAACTCATATATAGCATATAATAATAATGACAAGTACAGTATATAGAAATGAAAGGGTGTGGAGAATAGACATATATAATTGCCAGGTTTCTACATTTTATGTCAAGGGGCACTGTATTAATAGTAGATAGAATGTGAAATGTTAAAGCTATGTCGTCTCTAGAACAATCAGTAAGAAAACAATCAATAGAGATGAAGCTAAAAATCCAATACATACCATAAAATTAAATTCTAAAAATATTGAAATAATTCAAAAGTAGTCAGGAAAGAGGAAAAAGAACCATAACAATGAAAGATGGTGCAAATAGAGAAGAGTAAACTGGTAGACTTAATTCAACCATACCAATAATGGCATTAAATGTTAAAATGTAAATACTTTAGTGAAAGGACAAGACTTTCAGGATGGATTAAAATTCAAGGCTCCACTCTATGCTGTCTGCAGGAGAATCACTCTCAATAAAAAGACACAGATTGGTTGCAAGTCAATAGACATAGAAAAGGATATACTATAAAACAATGTGGCAGTCTCTAAGATGGTTGCCAGAGATCCTTGTCTCCTGGTATTGATGCCTTGTACAATCTCTTCACCTTGGAGTAGGCTAGAATTACTGACTTGCTTCTGGTGAATATAATATGGCAGAAATAATAGGATGACAGCTCCAAGGTTAGCTCATAAAAAATCTGTGGCTTCCCTTGTAGACTCTTTCTCAATCTCTCTCTTCTCTTGCTCTGGGAGAAGCTACCAACGTGCCATATTTTGAGGACACTGAGATAAGCCTATCAAAAGTCCACATGGAAGAGACTGAGGCCCTCAGTTCAATGGGCTGTCAAGAGTTGAGACCTACTAACAACCACGTGAGTGAGTTCAGAAGTGGAGTTTTCAGCCTAAGTGGAGCCTTGAGATGATTGCCACCTTGACCAATAGCTTCCCGAGAGAACTTGAAGTGGAATTACTCAGCTAAACCACTTGGTTAATTCCTGACCCAAGGAACTGTGAGATGACACATGTTTGTTGTTTCAAGCTAATAGATTTTGAAGTAATTGGTTTCACAACAATTTATAATTATTGCAAAGTAAGCTTGAGAAGGCTGGAGTGGCTAAGTTAGCAATACATAAAGTAGAAAAGAATTAGAACACAGATAAAATCAGGGCTAAGTTATAACAGAGATGAAGAAAATCATTTCCTAATGATAAAAGGATCAATTCATCAGAAGGATATAACAATGACAAATAGCCCTACCCCAAGTAACAGAGACTTGAAATACCTCAAGCAAACATTGATGAAAGTATATTGCAAAATAATTCTGCAGTCAAAGGAGATTTTAATATTCCAATCTTGGCAATTGATAGAACAGCTAAAAAAAAAAAAAATAGTCAATGAACAGATGATTTGAACATTACCGTCAACCACCATGACCTAATTAAATCCTAAAGAACACTGTTTTACATGGGTGCACAAGAAACATTCACAATTAAAGAATGTATGTGTAGCCATAAAACAGGTCTCTACAAATGTAAAAATAAGAGAGTCTTGTTCTTAGAGAACAATGTAATATAATTTAAAGTAAATAAAAGTAAGATATCTAGGAAACCCTAAATATTTGTCAATTAAAATAAATTTAAACAATCCATCAAAGAAAAAAGCGTAAGGGAAATTATAAAATATTTTGAACATAATTGTAAAAAATATAACACACTAAAGCATATGTGATAAAAAATAAAGCAATGAATGGTGAGAAATTTCTATTTTCAATGTGTACTTTAGAAAAGTAAATATTCTAAAATAATGAGCTCAGATTCCACCCCAAGAAATTAGAGGAAAAAAAGAGTAAAGTCAATAAGAAAAAGAACATCAACAATAAAGACAAGAGCAGAAATAAATAAAATAAAACTAACCAAGCAATAGAGTAGAAAAAAATCCAAGGTTTGATGCTTTGAAAGAAATCATCAAAATTAATAAAAATTTAGCTAAACTAATGAAAAAAGAATAACATTTTTCAGAATGAAAGAGGTATCACTATACATTAAGACATATTAATAGAGTAAGATATTATTGTTAATAATTTTATGCCAATGAATTTGACAACTAAGATCAAGTGGACAAACACCTTGGAAAATTCAGTTTACCAAAACTGACTAAGAAATAAAAAAATCCGAGTCACTTTATATCTAATAAAGAAACACACACATAAAAACCTTAGGTTTCAATAGCTTTGTTGGTCAGTTATCTGAAACATTTTACTAAGAAACAATATGAATCTTAAAGTCTTTCAGAAAATAGAAGAGAAGGGGACCTTTCATGACTTGTGTTGTAAAACCTGCATAACCTTAATACTCAAATCGGACAAAAGCAAAACTACAGACAAATCTTTCTCATGATCGTGAATGTGAAAAGACTTGCAATCTGACTTTGGAAATCTATAAAAAGAGTAATACATCATGATCAGTAAGGTTTATCTTAAGTATGCAAACTTGATACAGCATTTTAAAATCATTCGATACAACGTGCGATCATAACAGAATAAAAGAGAAAAAAACATGATCATTTCAACAGAGGTCTAAATGACATTTGACAAAATTCAACAACCCATTCATGATATGAGCTCTCAGTAATCTGCAAGTAGAAGGAACTCCCTCTAGCTAATAAAGGGCCACTCTAAAAATAATACCAAGAGAAGCCTGACCTTTGATTTTACTCCCCACCCTGCTGACACGCCCTGCCCTGGAGCGCCAATTAGGGTTATAGAGAGGGTTATAGAAAGGACTGGACCAGAGGAGTTAATGGGTTTGGAGGACGGGAGTTTCTCATCTGGAACTGGGCATTGCTCACTGAGACGTAGCTCTACCAATGGCACCCACTGATGGATGGCCTATTTCTAGAACATTGACACCTTCAGTTTATACGTAAGAGCCTAGACAGCTGGAACCACAGGAGCCTTGCTTTAGGGCATGAGGTGCCAGCGAGAACAAAGGGCTCTGAAGTTCTCACAAAAGGCCTGGGGTAAAGTTTCAATTCTGCCACATAGAACTGGTTATATTTGAACAAGATCTTTTTTTCTGAGACTCAGTATTCTCATCTCTAAAGGGCGAAGACTAAAGGAGGTAGAGGATGCAAATCTAGAATGTATGGTGTAGAGGAAATAATCCATTCATTTGGACATTTGGTTTCATGTAAACAGGCATTGGGGTGGGTGAGGTGAATGTACATTGTAGAAGCAATGCTGGAAAATGCCAGTGCATCCACCTGGCTCTCCCTTTGCTTTTTAAACCCGCCAGAGAAGACTTAGCCATGAAGGAAAGGTAGTGTGAACAAAAGAGGAACAGAAGAAGAGTGGAAAGAAGTGGAGGAGGGAAGGCAGTCAGGTGCATCCACAGAAATTTCTCATTTAATTCTCCCGAAAGCATATGCATAATGATAGTTGTTTCCATGTTAAATGTTGAAATCCAAACCTAGTTTGTCTTTGACCATGGTCTTCCATTAAACAAATATTTATTTAGGGTCCCTCAGGTAAAAGAGGCTGTGCTAATAAATCTCTTCAGGAAATAAAATGTAAATGAAACACATTCTCTCACCTTATGGAATTCATAAAATTCGAGCAGACTGCAATAGACTGAACATTCGTATCCCCTCAATGTGATGGTATCAGTATGTGGGACCTTTGGGGGCAATAAAGTCATGTGGGTGGGACCCCCGTGAATGGGATTAGTGCCCTTTTAAAAGGAACTGCAGAGAGCTCTCTTCCCTCTTTTCACCACAGAAGAACACAATGAGAATATATGACAGTCTGCAACCAGACAGGGGCCTTCAGCAGAATCTGACCATTCTGGTACCTTGATCTTGAACATCCAGCCTCCAGAACTATGAGAAATAATTTCTGCTTTGTAAGCCCCTACTCTATAATAATTGTTAAAGCAGTCTGACCTGACCAAGACCCAGACTAAGACAAGTGCGAAAACATGACTAACAGTAAACAATAAAGCAATTCCCATATGAGAAATATTCTCAATTTTTATGCATGCTCAGAGAGGCAGGGAATTCATTTGAAGCCCTATGGCTCATTTCTTTTTTTAAATCTTGCAGTTGAGGCTCTCACTAGACCTGATTAGGAATTCTGTATTTTGACCTTGTTTTTTTGTTGTTGTTTTTTTAAAAGATTTTATTTTACTTCCATTTGTTTTAGACGGGACCTTGTTTTTTTCAAGGTAAAGTTCAATGACTTGCTTTACATAAAGTTTGAATCACTTTGTGAACCACACTGAGAAAAAGTGCACACCTTAAAATTGTATGGAGAGAATGGTATGTGTTTTCTGAAGAAGATAGTTAATTCAGAGGCAGCTTCTGGTCACGGGGCAGGGTTTCCTCAGTAAGCCACAGTGCAGCACTTAAGTCTTCATCACACGTTTGTTCTTGTTTTCTCAGCATGATTTGTGCTATTCCAGAAAAGTTTGCAGTTCAAGGCAAGAGATTTTATGCTCACTTCTTTGCAAAAGTACTTTATTGTCCATTTTTTGTGAGGTTTTGAAAGTCAAGAAGAGTAGGTTGAGTGTGTGCAACACAATGATCTCTGCCAACAAAGAATTTAAAGCCCAGTCAAGAAGACAAATAATAGCAATAGCTTACGTTTGCACAATGATGTGTATACAGAGGACTTCTATCGTAACTCAGCAAGATTTAATGGTTCTCTGAATGGCACTCCTGGGGCTGCGTGGAGCAGGAGGGCAAGGGGAAGATGGCGTTGGGATCTTGCTGAGGGTCTGTGTTTCAGAACAGAGCAGGTGCCGGTGGGTGGACATAGCAGCGGTGAGTGGGCCTTGCAGTTCCAGGGAACACAGCAGCATTCAGGAGTCAGAAGACTGACCTCAGAGGAGACTTGAGGAACCCCTCAGGGAGACATCACTAGCCATTATGTTAATTAGAGCCATTTACTGTTGTCTACTGCGTGATGAGAGGTGTGTCGTTACCTATTTCACCTGATGAAAACTTAAATGTTATTATTGGGTTGGCCAAAAAGTCTGTTTGTTTTTTTTCTATAAAATAAAAGACACACTTTTCATTTTCCCTGGTAACTATTGGTTTGCATATTTTGAGTTTGTCAGCTACTTCCCATGTAGTATAATGTTGACCGTCCTTAATTAATGTCTCGATTTGATCACTATCAACTTCAACTGGCCTACTGACCATGGAGCGTCATCCAGGGAGACATTTCCAGCAGGAAATTTTGCAAACCACTTTTGACAGATTTGATCAGTCATAGCATTTCCTCCATACAGTGCACACACCTTTTCTGTGTGTGTGTGTGTTTTCACCTTTCTTGAAATAATGAAGCATAATATGCTGAAAATGTTGCTTATTTTCTTCCATCTACAATTTTAAAATGGCAAGACAAAAATTCACCAATTTTGATGTTTTTTAAAATGCACACTGATATGATGGCTGTCCTAATACAATCTAACACAATTGTTTTTGAATAAAGTTAAAGACAACTAAGTGCTACTAGAGCCATCTTACAGAAAAAAAAAAACAAATGGATTTTTTGGCCAACCCAATATTTTTCTAATTTTGCTGAAGAGGAAACTGAGGCACCAAAGTAAGTTAAGTAAATGCTCAAAATCATATTGCCCAGTGCCTGGGATTCGAACTCAATCCTCTAACTGGAATGTTCATGCTGTTAAACACTGTGTTATTGTGGTAGGAACATCTCAAATCCTAGAGATTATAAAACACAAAAATTCAAGAGAATCAGGTGTTGCGGACCGTTCAGCCTGGTTTCAGGAGTTGTAACCCTCACCCCATGGTGGGCTGTGTAAGAGCCCAAGGGACCCACTTCATCTGGGTCTGTTCTGTCACAAGGACGTGACCTACTAAGGAGACAAAGTTTATCTCCCTGGCAGGAGTGCTACTTCTGCCTCTCTGGCCCAATTGCTTGGTTGGCAGTCAATGACGGGTAAGACTCCTCATGGGAGGGGCAACCTAAGCCAGACGCAACCACTTGGGAGGCCTCATGGAAGGACTCGGGGGGTTGCAGCAAAGAGGATGTGATGGACCCTCGCCCCCCGGCTATTCTGACATAGCCCGAGTCCTCATTTCCATCTGGGAGATGTCTCCTGCTTCCTAATCGGCTTAAAGCCTGAAACTGTGGGGGTGAGCGGTGCAGCCCTGTCCTGGCCAGAACGGCTCCTTGGGTGATTGGCATAAGAAAGAATTCCTAAAGTCCTGTGAAACCTGCTTTGCTAAGAGTGCTCTTCCTTAGGTGATAAGTGTCCCAGGAGGAAATGAGTATGTCTCCCAAAGTCTGGCAACCCCCTTTCCTGACAAACACTGGCTCAGATTAAGCCCTCAGATTGCTTTGAAATGTTAACCATTGTTTGATCCTTGTCGCCTGACATACTTGTATTCCCATGTATTTGAGCCCAATAAAAGCCTAGTGAGGAAGGCGCTCTGGGTCATTCTCCTCTGAGAGTTTGACCCCTTTCCTCCCCAAGCACAAGATGTCTTGGTAGTTTTTATTTTCATCCGTGACGAACGGGGGGTTCTACGGGTGAAGCCCCCCGCATCTGGCGCCCGAACAGGGACCTGAAACCTGCTGGACCAGAGGCTACGAGCCATCGTCATCGGACAGCACGTCTAAGTGGTATGGAAATTAGCGCTTCATCCCCATAGGGACCAGGGGCACCTTTCGGTAAGGCCCCCAGACGTGTTACAGATCAGAGGAAAGGTACTCTTGCCACCTCTTGAGTGGTTTTCTTCTCATTTCTCTCCCCTGCACTAAGGAAGTTAAGGAAATAATTCTTTTGTTTGGGTGTGAAGCAGGGCTTCACCGCACTCTTTACTCCATCCCCCTCCCCGGCGCCGGCAGGTCCCAGTGGCGGGCTGGGGGCGGGGGCACTGAAACTGGTTTTGTAAGCGCCACACTCGGCGGGAGAAATTTTAGAAAGAAATTCTTTTGTTCATTAAGGAACGAGCTCTTCTTAGACAGAGAGCAATGTTTTAGGTTCAGCAGTTACAGGGCTGCTGTCTCCCACATAAGGGATCTTTACATTTTGGAGTTATGGAGGAACGATGCTAGCTACGCCCTTCCCCCACCTCGGCTGTAGCTAGCAGCTTGAGCCCGCAGGCCCGCAGGCCGCAAAGCGCAATCCGCGTCTCCCGTAGCGCGGACCGGCGACTCTTGATGTGGGCCGCAGCTTCCCGCGATTTGCCCAGATTAGGGCCTGCATCGCGGCCGCACCTGGGAAGCCTGTTCGCGCGGCGACTGGGCGCGCGGCGACCGAGCGCCCGGGACCTGCGCTGTGCTACGCGGCGCGGATCCCGGCTGGGTTGGAGTCTATTTTTCTCCCCAGCTTTTTCTCTCTCTCCCTGCGTTGCTGGCGCCGGGCGCTAGGCACGGTCCCGGACCGCGGGTCCCGCCCCGGGGCCGGCTCGGTTTTTCGGCCTTGCAGCACCTGGGAAGGCCGGTGGGCGCGCAGCAGTCTGGAGAAGGAATCTTCAGCCAGGTCATCTCTGATATAGGAACAGCAACTTCTGAGTTTTTAAGAAGCTGCCAGCATGCTTAATTTCAAACAGGAGATTTTTTTTATTTTTGTTTGCATTTCTATACCTGGGATAGGGAGCATTTCTCAGCCTTGCAAAAGTGTGTGGATTATATATCTTGCAGAAAGTTCAAGTAAGCTGTAGATGGTCAGTAAGGAAGGAATTGAGAAAGTGAAGGAAAATACAGGATTGAATAGGAGAAAAGTAAGGAAGGAATTTAAAAAAAGGAAAGGAAAGGAAAGGGTAGGAAAGGAAAGGAAAGGTAGGAAAGGAAAGGAAAGGGTAGGAAAGTAAGAAGGAATAAAGGAAAAAGATAGATGCCATGTTCATGTGTGGTTTGGAAAGAAAGTAACAGCAGGAGGCCTGTTTTTCCAAGCAGGCACTTACTCAGGTGTTACATATGGGACCTTCCCCTCTCAGGGGAGTCAGCAAAAAATATTAGAGCTCATTGGCTTGAGGCCTTCAGCCACCTAGGCCGCCCACAGGAAATCAAAACTGATAATGGCCCAGGATATATTGCCCAAGCCACTCAGGCTTTCTTAGAAAAATGGAAAATTCGACATAAAACAGGTATCCCCTATAATCCTACGGGCCAAGCAATTGTTGAAAGAGCTCACCAGACCTTTAAAACATTATTAAATAAACAAAAAAGAGGGAGTCAGGAAATATCCCCTAGAAATTTAACCATGCTAGCAATATATACGTACAATTTTTTGAATTGTGATGATAATCTGAAGTCACCCATAGACAAACACTTTATAGAAAATAAGCCAGCAGGTCCACGCCCTTTGGTCTTATATAAAGACCCATTAGGGGAAGGAAAATGGGAAGGCCCAGTTGAACTATTAACATGGGGAAGAGGGTACGCTTGTGTTTCAATTCCCACAGGTCCACCACTGTGGCTCCCAGCAAAAAGAGTGAAGCCGTATCATACCAGACCCACCCTGACAACAGATGTGGCAGCTCATCAGGACCCGACAGCTCGGACAGAAAGCAGACTGGCTAGAGAAACAGATGGAGCAGATGTCCCCAAGGACCAAAGCAGAAGAATCCTGCCACCAGAAAATACAGACTCACAAGAGCAACTCCCTGGATCAACCTCAGGGAGTAATTTGGGGTGACCTTAAAACCCTTAAGATAAGAGCAGAGCAGATTACCCAACAAGTGGAATTCCAGTCAGCATTCCTGGGCAGATATTCGTCATCGCCTGCAGGGAGCATTTTCTACCAATCTTAAAGGACAAATTGATCAGCTTCAGCTTGAGCTTCACCAGCAGCTCAGTGACATCAAACGCCTAACTGAACAAAAGGTGTTCCAGACTCTGAACAATAATCTACAATGGATGAATCCTAAGAACTGGTTTGATGGACTGAATTTACAAATGTGGGCTATGGCAGCCCTTGGATGCCTTCTTGTTTTAATCCTTATTTGTGCTTTACGATATATGTGGGGATGGTTTTCTCGTAATCGCATTCGTGAACAGCAAACAGTAAGTTTCACAGGTCTAACAGCTACAATTGATATAACAGAAAAAAAACGGGGGAGATGTTGCGGACCGTTCAGCCTGGTTTCAGGAGTTGTAACCCTCACCCCATGGTGGGCTGTGTAAGAGCCCAAGGGACCCACTTCATCTGGGTCTGTTCTGTCACAAGGACGTGACCTACTAAGGAGACAAAGTTTATCTCCCTGGCAGGAGTGCTACTTCTGCCTCTCTGGCCCAATTGCTTGGTTGGCAGTCAATGACGGGTAAGACTCCTCATGGGAGGGGCAACCTAAGCCAGACGCAACCACTTGGGAGGCCTCATGGAAGGACTCGGGGGGTTGCAGCAAAGAGGATGTGATGGACCCTCGCCCCCCGGCTATTCTGACATAGCCCGAGTCCTCATTTCCATCTGGGAGATGTCTCCTGCTTCCTAATCGGCTTAAAGCCTGAAACTGTGGGGGTGAGCGGTGCAGCCCTGTCCTGGCCAGAACGGCTCCTTGGGTGATTGGCATAAGAAAGAATTCCTAAAGTCCTGTGAAACCTGCTTTGCTAAGAGTGCTCTTCCTTAGGTGATAAGTGTCCCAGGAGGAAATGAGTATGTCTCCCAAAGTCTGGCAACCCCCTTTCCTGACAAACACTGGCTCAGATTAAGCCCTCAGATTGCTTTGAAATGTTAACCATTGTTTGATCCTTGTCGCCTGACATACTTGTATTCCCATGTATTTGAGCCCAATAAAAGCCTAGTGAGGAAGGCGCTCTGGGTCATTCTCCTCTGAGAGTTTGACCCCTTTCCTCCCCAAGCACAAGATGTCTTGGTAGTTTTTATTTTCATCCGTGACGAACGGGGGGTTCTACGGGTGAAGCCCCCCGCAATCAGGCACTCTATATGTGGTATGGGTACAGAGATCAAGGAGATACAGACTTTGCCCTTGGAAAACATATGCTTCCCTAGAAGAGTCAGCTAAGAATTTATTTAAGTGCAGTAAAATGGTGTTGTATGCCATGACATAGCAGCCACAGGGCCCAGGGAGGGCACCCCAGAAGAATAGAAAATTACTTTTCTAAGATACTTGCAGGTTCCTCAAGGGTAAGGTCTGCCTCATCCTTAAGCTTCCTGGGAATTCTCTATAATGTCTAGATCAGAAATGTCAGGTGGCAACTCCCCAGCTGAATTCATCCCACCTTCTGCATGTCATTCTTCTTGACTGCATACCATTATTGACACAGAGGGCATGTTAGAGTGCGTTCTCATGGAGAAAAAAGGGGACAAGAACATTAATGTGCAACAAATAGGATAATAAAGGTAAGAAAAAGGTTGCTTTGATGGAAGAAATTACTGATTTTGTGTTTGGGGTAGTAGAGGAGTCTTTCCAAAGGAAGAACAATTTAAATGGGATTTTAAAGAATGACCTGCAACTTGATAGGAATGTGAAAATGAATTTCCAAAACATCGGTCAGCACAGGTAGTGTGATTGCCAAACCGAGTGAATAAGTGAATTATCAGAAGAACTTGTTATAAAATAAAGTCCTAATCGCTAACCTTAGATTCTGATTTAAGCAATCCGGAGTTTATCTGGTAGCTTCAATTTTTAACAAGTCACTGGGATTCTCAGTTCACTCCTTGGCAAGCTACTTTGGAGTGATGCGCTATCAGCACATGCTTGTTTGTGAAAGGCCAGGGGTGTTCAAGAACAGGTAAGCCCTTCCATAAAGTGATTTATGGAATCACTGAAGAGAAGGGGTGGGGACTAGACTGTCTCACAGGCCCCGGGGGACCAGTACAGTTTACAGGCAGAGGAGCACCCTCAGCAGGTGAGCTTTTTAGCAACACAAATCTGGTTTGATTTGGATCAACTGAAGGCAAAGAGAACATATAAGAACCTATAATAGTCTCTCGAGAAGAAAGCATTAATGAAGAGAGTGAAGGGACGGAGAAAGGCATACATTTGGAAGACAGTTGCAAAGTGGAAGGGACAAGCTGATCATCAATCATTTTGATGTATTTTCTTAGGTAGTTGGTAACATTTATCATTTGTTATTACTTAAGACCTGTTATAAAACACTCCTTCTTTATTTGCAAGAAGTTTTTTGGCCCACTCTACTTCCTACCCTAAAATGTCAAGAAAATCAAATGAACACTGAAACTGTTGCCTTTGGGTTTAAATTTGTTCATCCAAAAAGAGGCTGGATGATTTTTCAGACAATGGCAGAATCGACTGTGGACAAGTTTGTCTCAACGCTTTCAAGGAGAATCTATCAGAAGACTGAGAAGGGCAAGTAGAGAGGTCTGTAGTACTCATGCCAAATTTCAGTCACTTGTCCCCAAGCATTTTCTGCTCCAGCACCTATCTTCGGCTCTTTCATCTGGTGACATTTTACTTGTGGAAGTTAGTATTTCATTGGTTCTGCATTCAAAACATTATGTTGAGAATTTTTGAGGCAAAATAATAATATCAGTATGTAGGTGCAAGGGGAAGAAAGGAAGGAGTGTAGACATTCACTGAAGATGCTTCAAGTGAAAATATAATTTTATAGATATCTGTAAAGATGTCCACACCCTTTAACAGTAATCTCACTACTGGGTCTCTGTCCCAAGGACATAATTCTAAGGGAGAAAAAAGACTGAAAGCAAACTCTTTGGAGAAGGAAGGAAGGAGGGAAGGAAGGAAGGAAGGAAGGAAGGAAGGAAGGAAGGAAGGGAGGGAGGGAGGGAGGGAGGGAAGGAGGGAGGGAGGACAGGCCCTAAATATAACAAGTACAATAGGATAGTTAAGTAAGTTGTATTACATAATTAATGACATAATGAATTTGACTATTAAAAATTTTTTATTTTTCAATTATATTTGCCCCCCTTTTTCCTCCATTATTCTCTCCTTCCCTGCCCATCCCTCCGACATTCAATCCTTCCTTCCCCTGTTATCCTTGTCCATGGATCCCTTATACATGTTTCTTGACTTACTCTTCTCCTTCTTTCCCCAGTGAATTTAATTTTTTTTAGCCACAGTTACAACTGGTCAGACAAGCATGATTTTGTTCTTTAGATGTGTTGTACCAGGAGTTAGTAAGTATGGCAGACTGCCTGTTTTTTTGTAAATAAAGTTTTATTGGAACATAGCCAGTAGAGGTGAGTGGCTGCACAAAGAAACCTGAGAAACCTAAAGTGGCCTGGGCAACCAGCTATATTAATGATCTGGCCCTTTACAGGAAAGGGGTGCTGACCGATGCTTTCCATGGGTGGCCAACCTTTTAGTGTCTCCGGGCCACATTAGAAGAAGAAGAGTTGTCTTGGGCCACACATTAAATACATTGTAACACATAATCACGAAATAATCTCATAATGTCTTAAGTAAATTTATGATTTTGTATTGGGCCACATTCATAGCCATCCTGGGCCATTATGAAGCCTGTGGGCTGTGGGTCAGACACCCCTGCAAGTTTAAACTAAAGTGGAACGATTCTCAGATTTGTTTGCTGTAAGCTCTCACACCAGAGAGAGATCCTGTAGGATCTTACGTGTAGGTGTGGGCAAGAAGGTAGGAGTATGTGACCAGGAAAAGGCAGGGACTCCTTAGATACTGGAAATCTTTGTCTTGATCTGAGAAGCGGCCCCGCAGATGTACATTACACAAAGACATCAAAGTGCACTCTTAAAATGTATAGACATGAGTGTATATACCTAATACCTAAAAAAAAAAAAAAAAAAAAAAAATGGTGACTAGGTCTTAGTAAACTGGGGACCTGTGAAATTTAATTGAACAAGAGGGAATTCTCTCTCTCTCTCTTCCCTCCTTCTTTCAACCTGCCCCTTTCCCTAACCCTCCCAGAAGATTCCAGATTGAGCCATATTTAGAGTAACATAACATGAAACAGTGGAATGTTCTTCCAGTGAAGGAGCACAACTGGCTTTAAATTCTCAAATACAATATTAGAAACAGAAGCAGGTTCCTTGTGCCTGAAATAGTTAACTTAAGTAGATTTCCCCCAATGCTGCAGCCAGCGAGCAAATAGGCCATTGTTGTTGGCCCAGGAGCAACAGGCTTGTGAAAACCATCCAAGGACGGAGTCAGTGTTTCATGATCTGCCTCAAGCCACAAACTCTTGCACTAACTCAATAAAAATCATCCACAGATTTTTGGATTTACTTTAAGAAAGTAGCATTTCTATGATCCTCCTAGACAGGCACACAGAACAGCTTGACTCTGGCTTTAGGAACATCTTACAAAGAACAATTCCCATTGTTCTGAGTTATTTTGGCTGATGAGAAAATTATTTCACAACTTGACAGAATGTATGTAGGTATATATTGACTTTGCATTTGGGAGAACCTCAAGTTTTGTTTTTTCGTTAAAAAGTTTGGATCATGCTGCAACCGAAAGCCAGTGAGTGTTGAGGTTCACTGGCTTGTATCAGTTGACTGGGGGCATGAAGTTCCAATTCTTCTCAACTTCATCTAGTGACTTAAACAGTATACAGCCTTCCTACTGTCTTTGAATACAAGATGTCTTAAGAGAAATCTCAAAATTTGATTTCAGCAAAGCCACCCTTATAAGGGCCAGTATCAGATTCACTAAATCTTTATTTCATTTATTTTGCTCTTTGAAATGGGTATGAAAGCCACATTTAGTAGATGAGAAACTAAGTGATCCCAAGTTTCCACAGTATTCTATCTCAGCAAAGCCAGAATTTGAATCAAGATTTTCTGACCTTGGAAAAAACACTCTAAATTTCTATTTAATTACAGTTGCTTCTTTCAAGTAAAATAATAGTATTTCAGGTCTAGTCATATTTCTGCTGTTAATTAGGTATATGATCTTGGGCTAATAACAGTAGCCCCCCCTTTATCCATGGAGGATGCATTCCAAGACCCCCAGTGTATGCCTTAAACTTCAGATAGTACCAAACCCTATATTTAGTAGGTTTTTTTCCTATATGTACATACCTGTGATAAAGTTTAATTTATAAATGAGGTATAGTCAGAGATATAAAACAATAACTAATCAAAGAGGAATATTATGACAATATATTATAGTAAAGTTTTTTTGTGAATGTGGTCTCTCTCAAAGACTCTTTTGAATTGCTTATTTCTGGAATTTTCCATTTAATGTTTTCAGACCAGGGTTGACCACAGGTAACTGAAACCACCGAATGTGAAACCGTGGATGACGGGGGATGACTATCCTTTACTACTTTAACTTTAGTCTCTTGATCTAAAGATAAATCAGTTGCACTAATACGTCTCTCCAAAATATTGTGGGTTTTGAGCTACCATATTTAGCTCTAAAATGTGTCTATTTTTATTTCCTGCTATAGCACCAAAAGAACCACATAAAAACCAAAGAGAGTTTTATTTGAACTAGAAATCTGTTGGGAAATTGTAATTCAAACCATTCAACCTATTCTTTTCCATAATAAGATTATTTTAAAGTACCCACTCTCACAGAGAGAGACTTGTGATGAAAGGCCTGAGCTGTGTAAGCAAGGCCAGATTTTTGAAATTCAGCATAATTGAAAGGAATAGTATACAAAATGACCTAAGAATGTTTAAGACAGGAAAAAAAAGTAAATGTTTTAAAGAATTGAGTAAGTGAACATTCTTATAGGAAAACTGGTGATATAGTTTCTATAATATGAAGTGATAAAGTTTTAAGCTTATATTGACTCATAGTTTCATAAAACAATTTTCAGAAGGATCACATATATCTGTGCTCGCTATAGAATTGTGAAGGTGAGAGCTGTTCAGCTGAGCAGATTATTTCTTTCTGTATCTACGAGTAGAGAAATTCTTTTTCTCTCTAACGCCTTAAGTATGCATTTCGTTTATCTGAAGTATACTCTTGGAATGGCAACCCAAGATTACAGAGATTTTTTTAAAAATCTCAGCTCCTTGCTATTTGGTAAGGCCAGAAATGACACTTTTTTCATTTCAGCCAGTTCAAAATTGAAATGATAATAAAAATTGACCTTTTCATATTTTAGTTCAATTTAACAAATATTGATTGAGTATATATTACATGTAGGTATAACTGCTAGATTTGGGAGATAAAGGCTTCTGACTGTAAGAACTCATTTCTAGAAGGATTAAAATGATAATAAAATGAATTTAATGTATCAAAAGCATTAGGCCTATTTCTCATAAATACCATAAAGCAGGAGAAATTAATACAGTCTTTGGAGTCATGGAAGACTCCCTGGAGGAAGTGACTCGTGTGGATTTTTAAAGATAAGTAGAAATTATCCCAGTGAAGGGGTTTGCAAGAACACTCCTGAAAGATGGAGTGCAAGGAAATTATACTTGACGTAGAGAATTTAAATACCTGAATTAAGTAATTGAAATGCAGTACTTGACATGGTGGCCTGGAAGCTTTCCCAGGTACTGTCAATCTTCCTATTCGGGCAATTCATGAATCTTATGGCCCAGCCTCTTGAACTCTCAGACTGGTCTTTGCCCAGTGAACAGTTTTTCAAAGATTTTAGGGGTTATCAATGTATTCTCATGAATAGTGCACGAGAGGGGTTTCCTTACAAGCACGTGAACAAAAGTGACAGCAAAACCAAGTATTAACCAGTTACATTTCCTGGGTGAGGAAAGGGACCAGGCCTTTCTATGGCTGTACTCCAAACAGCCATGGAAGGCGAGTTTAACTTGGAGTAAAGCAGCTTACCCAGCACAGGGCAATTTCCAGAAAGGGACTAGTCTGTGAGCCATTGGCGGTCAACATACGTAGCAGTTGGGGGAGTGGGTGCCCCAGTCCTGAAAGGACGTCAGGGCTGGGCACCCCTTTACCCACTGCAGTTGTCATATTACGTAGACCAATTATTAATCTGCGAGGAATACAGCTATCTTATCCTAGTAGCATTTCAGTACTTGCCAAAATGAGTTATTGGATCTGTTCCAGGACTGAAATTAACAATAGGCAGTGACACACTAAGGTTATGCCACTGGCACTTACAGCAAAAGTCACAAATCCGTCCCTATTGTACCTCCGAAGGAAGAAAGAGCACTAACTAACCCTGACAGTGCACAGGAACATCAGCCAGAGGGGAACTAACGGATCACTTCCTTTTCCACTGAAGGTGGTCTCTGCTGTCCGGAGTCCGTCAAGGTAGGAGGTGCGCAGTTACGTCAGCACGTTTCCAGCATCCCCTCTGTGCCATCACCTCTCAGCCCTCCTGCCTTGGAAAGCTCCCTTCCAGTTCTATCTGAAAATGCTTTGCATGCCCTGTCTAATTTAATTCTTATCGCCTTATGAGTTTGGTCTTCCTATTCTCATCTGACAAATTGGAAAACTAATGCTCAGGTACTTTAGTGTGCTATCCAGATATACCAGACGACAGAACTGGAACTTTCACACAGGTCCGTCCGGCCCCCAAGTCATATAAAACCTTTCCCCTATAGTAAAACTCTGTCTGGGTTCTTCAAATGACAATGTACCTCTAAGGTGAAAAAATGAATTCACGATGGAGAGAGAGAAATTTCTAGATATCTCGTAGGAATGGAGAGCATTAATTATGAACCCAATTCCCCTTAAATCTAAGCACTCTGAAAAATGAGTTTCTTAGAAGCTGTTTTTGTTCTCCAGAATATCGTTAAGTACTGGAAGAAATTATCCATTCAAGGTGTCTCACCTCTCCAAACTACTAGTTAACTTTCCAGTAAGTGAATGAAATAAAACATGTCCTCCCCATAAGATCAATTCAATATTTAGGAAATTCACTGAAATAAATAGAAATGCAACTCTAAAACTTGTTACTAGAATTAAAAGTAACACTTCACTTTTTGAATTCTAGGAAAGCCTTTAAACTGACCAGATGTCAGCAAAAATAGAAACGAGTAGACGTAAAGACTTCTTGTTCATGAAATGTCTATTGCTAAATAAACATGAGAATACAGAGGAGCTTGTATAAATGCCAGCTATTGTCAGTTATTGGTCAGTGATGTACACATGCCAAGATGCACACCAGAGAGCAACAGGAAGAAAAATGTTTTGACTTACAACTCTAGTGTCCTCTACCTGTCTGTGAACTTAAGTTAATATGTACAGCTTACAGGCTGAAGAGGGAATGCTAGATTATCCAACCACATCAGGCCCCTTTTTATAATATGAGAATCCAGTTGATGAAGCATTAATCAGTTGGTAGACTGTTTCATCAGAGGAGTTGACAGTTTGATGTAATAACATTTATACAGTCTTTAGAGTCCAACCTTTAGTACATTACTTAGTTTCTCTTAGCCTGAGGTTCCCTGTTCATAAAGGAGAGATGGGGAGTAGGGATCATCTCCTTTGCTGTAAAGCAGGGAGAACTGAATGAAATGATGCATGGACCATAGTAAGTGCTCATTTTGTTGCTTCTGCCCTTCTTTTCATGATGAATATATGCATGGGATTTGTTAAAAGTAATAACAGACCATTCATGAATGAATTTCATATATATGATATAATAGGGAGGACAAAACAAATAATTTCTTGAATCATTCAGAGCTATGTTTCAAAATAACTTTTTCCAGAATATTGAGAAAATACTAATAGTTAAATATATATTATGTTACAAGGTTATAGTTAATGGAAGACTCAAATTTCATTGGAGAAAACAAAATGTAAAGTGCCTAATGCAAAGCCAGGGATGTAGTAGGTGCTCAGTAAACAGTCATTATTTTTATACATGTACTCAATTTTCTCTAGATTGGTGGCTTCTGGGTATTTGAAGTATCTAGGACATTTGCCCCTAACTACTTATTATTGGTGCCAGATTATTCCCAGTTTCCCTGTTTCTGGATGATTTTGTTCTCATCTTGGTTTTTGCTTCCTGTTTATGCCTCTTTGATCCATGACCTAATTTAGGAACACATCCAAGGTCACAAAAGTGATGAACCAATATTTGAACTCAGGTTGGACTTAAAGTACTAGAACTATTAACCGCTATGGCCGTTTCCTGCTCTATTTCCATTCGCTGTGAAAAAGGGGAAGGTGGAAGTGGCCTCCCTAAACCTAAGTTCAAAAGTCAAATATGTAACCAGTGAGCCCAGTGTTATCTTTTTCACCTTCCATACCCTGTCCATCCCCTCTCACCCCAAGTTATTCCCCTGCTGGGTCAGCCCAAGTTAATTCTCAGTGCAGCCCTGATTGGAAAAGCCAGTATAACAACTAGCCCTACTCACATTAGAAAAATGTTTTATTTTAATGTGAGTAGCAAACCCGCATGGTAGAAATGAATAAAATAATATATACTGGTAATCCCTATTCTCAAGAAGTACACGCTCTCTTGAGGGTGAAGAATTATAGATAGAAACTACAAGTCGGTACATATCGAAGACTATGGCAAGCTACCAAGGGAATAGATAGCAAAATGAGTCAACTCAGTGAATGTTTATGAAATTCAGTGAAACTCAGTGAAATTCTGAGCCAAGTTTTCCAGGTATGAATAGCTATACCAGGTGGACAAGATGAACCTTCAAAAACTTACGGAGAACAACATTGCAAAGCACAGAGGCAAGGGCAAATAGGGTATATTCCAGAATCCACAAGCCTGTGGGTGGGTCAGAGCTAAAAGGCAGGCAGGGTCCCCAGCATGGTAGCCCTGCATTGGTGGGGGAAAACTAGGCAGTTTTTGATCTTTGTGTACCAACAAAAGGTATTCTCCACTCCCCACAAGGGCTGGGAGAACTCCCCAGGCTCTCCTTCCACTCTCCTATTCATGTACTCCGTTGATTAGGAGATAAGTAGCGGGTATTGCATCGGAACTGGATAGAAGTGATTTGATTTGATCCTGTGCATTTGCCCCAATACGTGCATAGCATTGCTGACAACTCGACTCACTATTTCCAAGTTTCTCCCTGTATTTAGTCTCTGGTGCCTGTTAAGGGATTCTTTACAGACTCCGGTTTGGAAGTGGAGCAAGCTGTGCTATTCTCACGAGTGCACAGGTGGCCGTGGTGGAGTTAATACTGTATTTGACTTCTACCTGACTTCTTGGGCCTATTTCTCAAATCGGTTGGGACAAGTAAGAGTGGAAGAATGGTGCTAAGACTTCTCCTGAATCCCCTCACCCCTGTAATGCTAAGAGATTTGAACTACGATTGTGGGCAATGCAGGGATTTGGGGGAATTTTTAGGAGGTACCCAATCTGGTGAGATTTGTCAGACCTACACAGGTAGTGACAGACGTCCCGAGGAATTATTTGAGTTTTCGCTTGAAAGAACCCAGACATTGGTAAGTGGAGATAGAGTGCCATGGTAGGCAGAGAGGACTGATAAGGAAAGATGGAAATAATGGGCATTTGCAGGCAATGAGCTGGGAATTAGTGCCAAATTGCTGGAAAATGAGTCTACAAGGTCTGTTCAGGAGGTATCCAGCCATGTAATATGAAAAATAGAGACATTTATTGAGGAAGATACAAGATACAGGGGAACATTGTACGTAGGACAATGATGCCTCAGTCCCCTTCAAAGTAGCCACCTTGGGACCTCACACAGTTCTCCCAGTTGCCATCAGCTGCCCTGTTGTATTTTCCTGAATCTCATCAACAGTGTGAAATCTCTTCCCTTCCAAAGGTGATTTTAGTTTTGGGAAAAGCCAGAAGTCACAGGGCACCAAGTCTGGGCTGGACAGGGGCTGAGTCACCTGGGTGATTTGATGTTTTGCTAAAAAGCTCTCTGCACGAGATGTGATGCATGAGAGTGTGCATTGTTGTGACGAAGCTGCCAATCACCAGCTGCCCATAGCCATGGCCTTCTGAATTGCCCAAATAGTGTCTGCAGAGGAATGTTCAAACTCGATGCAAAGTTTGCTGCAGATCCATTGCTCTATTCTTCCAGTCATTTTGACCGTGACAGCCACACAGTGTGACACATGCTCACTCCATGGTGTCTACCGACTCCACTGACTAATACAGTGAAGTTGTCATTGGTCACACACGCACATTCCAGTCCACTCTCCTGGGCTGCCCGGTTACATTGATGTGACACAAATATTATATTACATCACAATATTACATTATATTAACAGTGGCTGGACTTGTTTCTGGACTGACCTTGTATATAGGAAAGAGTTGTGAAATAAAGCTTTCAAAAGTAGATTAGCCTGGGAAAATGTATAGAAAGTATAGAAAACTACGGGCTTTGATGTGTTTCGGGTGGGTAATGGGAAATCATTGAAGAGTTTTATAGAAATAGCAACTCAATAAAAGTTGTTAGTGTTGAATAGTCCTACCATATCAAAAATTGTGCTATGCTATGTGTTTGAGCATTTGTGTATTTTTTGTTTGTTTGTATTATTAATGTTAAGAAAAGATGGGTAAGGTTGATTTTTCAGTGAAGTTAGAACTTAGACCAAGCCAAAACATATTGGTATGTGTATATGTGTGTGACTATGCATGTAAAAATAGCTAGATATTTATACACACTCAATATTTTAGCAAGAATGTTCATGCTTAAACATTAAAAAAAGTTATTTTAAGATCATTTGTTCTTAAAAGGAGGAACAAACCCTATGAGACTTTGGGATTCTCTAAATGTCTTGAGTTATTTTTTTGAAATGCCTTGTTTTTGGCAGATCTCAAAGTCAATGTTTGCCAAGTCTTTTCTCCTTTAATTTTTAAACCCACATATATTCCAAGGGAAACTGAATGCATATGTTTTTTACTTGTTTACACTTAAGTCATCAAAAACTTTTTAAGGACATTTGAAGTCTAACAAACCTTTGGAGTCTCTATTATTAAAGCCCTGGAAATTGCAATTAAATCCTGGAAATGCAATTGGTATTTGTTCAGAAATCAGGACCTCCAATCATATACATGTTCCTAATTAAATGCCTGTGCCATTGATGGACAATTGGACTTATGGTTCCATGTTTAGTTCTTGGTGTAGAAAGCTGATGGTACCAATGCTGCATCTCTTTCCAAATGGTAGTGATGGGCTTTTATGAATCATCCACAGCTTCTTGGTACTCTACCACCAATGCAATACTTTTGTAAGACAGTCAACAGTTTTAAGTACTAAGTGATGCTTGAACCTATCATATTTACCTTATTGATGTGCATAACCACCTTACTAAGTGTTAGAACTATGGTTTGGGAAATACCCTCAAATGACCACCTTGTTAATTTCCTGACACCAAGAACTAAACTTATTATACATTCATAAATTCAGCTGATGTTGTATTATTGAATTTCTGATACCTGGCTGTTTCTGCACGTGTGAGAATTCTTCCTCCATTGTTAGTATTGAAGGAAATGGAGTTTTTGCATTTGTTTGTTTGATTTTTGATTAAAAGAAAGGGAATTTGGGGGTATGAATTTAATGAACAGATTAAGGAAAAAGTCAAATTTCTTACAATTTTTACAACTATGAAATAAGGACACTGGACTAGGTTAATGGTTCTCAACCTGGTATTTTTTAAACTTAAAATGTTCTATTAGTTATTAACATGGAAGCGCCATGAATTATGTTTCAATATTTAAAAATATTATAATTATGAAGATATTTATAAATAATTTATAAATATAAAATATAATATAAAATATTTATAAATATTATAATTATTTTTAAAGTGTGATTATTTAAAAATATTGACACCATCATTTATCATTTTAAATCACATAAAAGGAAAAGTAAAATATCAGTCTTTCATAAATGGAGTTTGGTCATCACAGTTTTTTTTAAAAATAGGAGTATTGCGTATTGTGAGATAAATACACTATTCAGTGGTAATCACCAATGGTGGAAGCCACTTGGATCAGTGCTTTTGTTCAGGTCCCTTCCTGTTTAAAAGTTTGTAAGTATCTTACTTTAATCCTCAGAATAGACTTTGCATGTGAGTTTTCTATGCAGCAGACATTTCTTGAGGATCTTCCTAGTTCACATATCCTTCTTCACTGGAAGCCACCCTCGACACGTGGGGTAGTTCATCTAGGAGTGTGACCTGTTCTGTGGGAATCCCCCCTAGTCCTCCTAGCCGTAGCTGATTGGTCTACATATTATCATCTGATCCTAACTGCATAAATTAGATTTTCTCTTGCAAATTTGAGAAACAGAGATTGAGTTCAGTTAGAACTAAGAATTATTGACAACGATATTCGGAGTGAATATTTTCAAACAACTACCACTGAAGTCCTAAATTTTCTGAATTCTGCCCTTCCCAGGGAGTATTTAATTTTTAGTGTTACACGACAAATTACCACAAACTTAAGGGTTTAAAACAATGCAAAGTTATTATCTAAGTTTTCTGTGCATCAAGAGTGTAGGTGTAGTTTGCCCAGGTTCTTAGCTCAAGGTGTTACACAGCTAAAATTATGATGTTGGCTGGAGGTGCGATCTGAGGCTTAGAGTTCTTCCCAAGATCATGCAGGATGTTGGCAGAAACAGTTTTTTTGTGATTGCAGACCAGAACCCCATTTTTCCTGTTGGCTGTTGACCAGGGCTTACTCTCGGCTCCTAGCAGCTTCACTCAGCTCCTAACCACATGGCTGTCTCACAACACAACAGCTTACTTCTTTGAAGCCAGCAGGAGAATTTGTCCCTTGTCTGCTATGACAGAGTCTTATATCATGTAATGTAATTATGTAGTGACTAGCATATTCACAGGTCTGGACCACTCTCAGTAAGAGGGAATTATCCAGAGCATGTATGCCAGGGGTCAGGAGCTTAGGAGCCAGCTTAGAATTCTGGCCTGGTAGTTCAAGTTGTATTTTTTGAAATAGCTTGGTGTCCTTCGAAAACTTTTCTGTACTTGTATCCTTACCTAGCTCTAGCTTTTTGTTTGGTTTGCTTTTCCAACTTACAGCAGAAGAAAATTAATTAATACAGAATATTATATACTTTACACCATCCCCAAGACTCCCAGAGAATGTCTGAAAGAGAGGGCACATGTTTTTACTATACACAGATATAATTCATTTAATTTAAAAACAAATCAATAATTTAGTAAATGGTGAATAAATTGGTAAATTGACTTTCTTCTCCATGCCACCAAATTTGTAAATGTTTAATAGCTCTTTCAGCCAAGTCATCATTACTAACTTTAACTTTACATTAACTGTCCTTTCCTAACTTCTGGATGTGTTTTTTAATATCTCTCCTTTAATATCTCCTTTTACTACCAGACAGATAGGTCACTTCTGGGCTCTAGGAAATTTTTTTTCAAATAGTCTCTAGATTTCTTTCCCTCAGGCCCCTCCAATTCACCATTATTTGTTGTACATTTTTGATGTTCTCTTCATGAGCCTACATTTCTTCACTTGAAAATATGGCCTTTGGAAGGCTATGTGATAAATCTTCAAGAACCTCTCCAGAAAACAAACAAGCTGATAACCAAACAAACCAATGGTAGGAAGTTCTTCAACTGTAAGTCACCACAGTTTGTTCTGCAGGAACTAAATACTGCTGACCACTGTAGAATAGGGATTTGAGAATAGGGACTGGAGAATAGGATTTGAATTGAGAGCTTAGACTGGCAAATGACCTATGGAAACCTGGAACAAAAGCTCTACCAAAAAGGTCACTCTTTTTTGGATGGTGACAATCAGCCCAATTAGAGTCTCTTTTTGGGGGACTGATGGTGTGTGAGGCGGTAGCAGAGATGAGGAGTAACTGAGTTGCAGACCAAAGGAGTTGACTTGGGTCTACTAGATCAATGATGATGTCATTAGTGTTATCCTAATTCCCCCCATGAGGCCTCATTCTTCAACCAGTAGGACTACTTTGTTGTCACCTCATGTATCCCAAAGTAAACCCCCATCATCTAGGGTATTCTAAGGATGTCTTTATTCCTTGCTCTGAAATCGTCCTCCTCAAAGTGCTAAGGTGAGAATAAAATCATGTACACGGAGGACAGGTTGGCAACTCAGAGAGCTCTGGAGAAGGAAAGATCATTTCCATCAGTTATTAAATATAAGTCAGGACACAGGCGATTGATAAGTGGTGTTATTGTTAATACGGTTATTTTTAATGTAATACTTACAACACCTGAAAACAATTAGTGTTGATAAACTTTAGTTTCTGTAGAGGAAAAAATAGCACTTTCACAGTTGATAATAACGCACTTCTCTGACGGAAGAAGCTTAAGTCATTCCCGAGAGTCATCGGAGGCACCTGCCAGAGGAGGTCTGCACCCATCTGGACATCCCCCAACCTGCCTCCCATCAGCACAGTCACCACCGGGTTGGCCACAGTCAGGCTGTGCTACTCCGTACTGAAAAGGCGTGGCTCATTTTCAGCCCCAGGCACATCCTCAATAAACATGACGATTCACCTGGCAGTGGAGTTGACTTCCCTGGGAGTTTCTGTGGGAACAAGTCGCCTTCTCCCTGGCCCCAGCAGAAAGAGAGAGGGCGAACAGAAGGAGCTCCTTGGAGAACTGAGCAAAGCAGCTCAGTGGGTGGGCCGGATGGAAGCCAGCAGGGAGCTAAGAGTTCAGTCACTTGAGAAGAACATCTTTTGCTGAATTGAGAACAACTTCTGTGGGTGCTGGTTCTGACTCCGTTGGTCGCTTGGCACAACTTGTCTCTGGTGATATGGATGCCAAACTTGAAGCTTGTCGTTATTATAGGAAATTGAAGGTCAGCTTTATTGCATTGCTCGTTTCCAAGAAGTAAATCCTTTTTTTGGCGACTAAAGGATAGTGCTTCAACCAGAGTCTGGCTTTGGAATACTTGGAAGGCACTCTGCCTTGTTGGTTGGTTTGTAATTTTATGCATGTATTCTTTCCTACTGTCTGCTCCTTCCATTCTGCATCACTCACTGCACAGACAGACAGAATTAGTAGCCACACCCAGCACAAAGTCTCTCTCTCTCTCTCCCCCCTCTCTCTAACGCATGCACCAAAGATTATAGAGGTAAATTTCTGATTAACACGAGTACCCAGGGACAGATGGGCCAAATTTGACACATCTCCAAAGGCAAAACAATTGTAACTGTTGTGATGTGAGGTATGTCACTTTTGCTTTGGAATCCAGAGGACTCCTCTAGCAGCCAAACATAGTCGTCATCTGTTCAGTATGTTTCCTAGGATGAAATTGCCCATCCAGGCCACGCACCACATCCAGAGTCTGAGAGCTTGACCCATCCCTGGCTCCAGGCCAATGGCCATCCTCATCCCAACTTGTCAAAATGGGGCCTCGGACAGAAGTCGCCCAATCCACCAGCCACAGATATCCTCTGCCTTCTTGACTTTTCTCAGAGCCTGTATTCCTCAGGATGCTCAAATAGAATGAATCCTGTTCCTCCTGACTCAAATTGGGCATAACGGCAGAGCAGATGGTGCTGGTGAGTTAAGTATGAGCAGAACACAGAGTACAACTTGTTTTCAAAAACAAACGGCTCTTCTTGGAAGGTACAACCTAACAGGACTGACAGAAATCAAAGTCAAATTCAGGGAAATGGTGTTTTTGCAGCCCGCAAGCTGGCCATTTCCCTAGAACTAGAACTGCAAAGAATTTAGAGGCTCTATTCTCCTGTTTCTCCTGGGAAAGCTGATTTGCTGGCAGGAAGAGGCAGAGAGTAAATAACAACACTGGATCCCAGCTTGTCAATATGACAGGTCACTGCTTTCATATTTCCCATAGCGATTTCACATGTCACTCATAGCACTCTAAATTCCGTGTTCCGTCCATGTATCCTGCTGCCTCTGACAGTCTTCATAATTAAGAAAAAGTCTCTAATGAAAATGGTTGCCTGATAGAGCCCCAGTCAGGGCACAGGGGTCAATACGATGCCAGGCAGAGGAATTAACCCTTTCTTCTCAGCGCTCTTGCAGGGAAACCTGACCACCCCTCAGCTGTTGCTGGTGACCTGGCTGTTGATGACAAATGTAAAATACCAAACTTTCTCACCAAAGGCTCATTGTCCTGCCTAATCTCTAGAGAGTGAGGTAGGGGCACAAGATGAATCTCTGAATAAATTATCTTACTTTTTATTATGAGAATAAATTGTAACTTATTCTAGTCTTTTTGGTTTATAGCCTTGCCTTTTGTGGTTTTATTGGAGACTCTTTTTTTAAAGAGGTTATTTAAGCAGGGTTTGGGGGGTGTGTGTGTGTGTGTGTGTGTGTGTGTGTGTATGTGTTGGCATTCATATGGTCCAGCCCACCAAGGTTTTCTATTTGAGAGTGGATAGGCTATTCCTCTAAACACTTAAGCAACCTTGTTTGAAAGGCTGGCCACATTAGTCCCTGAGAGGATTACAGCCATTTTGGCACCCCCTGACTCTGTGACTTATTAGGGCTTCCTTTCAATGGCCATTACATTAGGAAAAAATTTACAACTCATGATCAACAGCTGTTCCTCTAAATAAAACAATGTAGTTTTTTCTTTTGCTTTTAGCATGCCAGCCTCCCTGTGCTGTGTGAGACTAAGACTTGCACTTGGCATTCTGTGGGAACTACTTAATCCTTGAAAACACATGGGAAATCCAGTTATTTGTTCACTAGTTCATTTGTGTGTGTTCATCTATTCCCTGTGTCCCACTTACCCTTGCATACATTTACTCAATCACATGCTTGTTTAATTGGTTATTTTTTATTTTGGTAAATATAAATATATGTTGTCATATATATATATATGTGACTAAAGCATCAAACCAGTAATCGAACAGGTATCTGTTGTAGAGGGCAAGGTAGCTAGTGCTATGATCATCAGGTACGTAGAAACCATAGACATGGTGCTTGGGTGACACAGGAGTTTGGCACATTGAGAATATAATGCCTAAGTGTCTGCAGTTTGCAAAACAATGATGCCATCTAGCCACCTAAATTTTACTTCGGTGTCTTATCTCATGATGTGGTGAGCAGCAAGCCTAGAATTGGAGAGCGAGGAGGCTTCTGGCTCTAAGGCATGGTCTTGAAGCATCTTCTGTCCTTCAAGTATTCTGTTTAACAGCAGAAGAAAGTGAGCCCCAAATCAAGGAGACCAAATTTGCCTGTGAGAAAGACAATACGGAAAAACCCAGAGAGACAACGGAAGTCTGCATTAGTTTCTTATTCTCTGAAGACTGTCTTTAAACAGGTAAACATGCCATCTTTGTAGAAGAATCAAAGGGTTAATTGTAATTGATTCACTGAACTCATATCTAACTAAGTTTCTCATATTTATTGGCACTGAGTAGTTTAAGCATTCCTAAACGTGTTTAATTACATTTTTTACCCCACTATGATATATTTGAATCCATTTTATAGCTTGTTTTATATTCTGTTTCTTAGTAGAGTTTTTGTGATTCAAGTTCCTGACATCCTTATCCTTAATTTTATTTTATGTTTTCTGTGGCTTGAGATGGATCTTAAACGAATGGGCATTTAACCTATATGTTGAATATCATCTAATGACTTGTAAATCCTCCATTTTCACAAAGTATATAATTACGGCATTCATGTAAACATTCAAGAAATATTTATTTAACTTCTGGTATAAGCTGCATGTAGTCTAGACTATCCTAGTTTATCAGCAATTTTGAATCAATGCAGTCCAAATGCACGAGATCTCACAGTGAAAACATCCATATTGAGAACTAAAAAAATTTACTCACTCCAGGAGCTGAATAATAAAAATATCCAAATGTTGATAATACGGGAGTACCTTATTTTGTTTTTTGTTATTTTCGCCTCTAAGTTTTCCATAGTAGACATTATACTTTTAAAATGAGAAGAAACAGATTACATTGAAAATACGTACATTTTCTGGTTTAATTGTACATAGGTTTGGCATCAAGTTTACAAATTTAGCAACCTTCTCCTTCCTCCTACCCCTGAAAATGTCCCACTTGCCCCAAAAGCCTCAGGGTTCTAGATGTAGTTTTAACCTTTTTTTTCTGGTTCTCACTTTATTCCGAGACTGGAAAAATTTCATATTTTTAAAGCAACTTTTCTTCTTAAATTTAAGAGGTAGCATACTGCTGTAGAAAGAGTCACGAGTCAGAAAGAACAGAGTTCAAAGTCATCTCTGCCTCAACTAGGAATAACTTGGAGAAGTTATTGCATCCCTCCCAGTCCTAGTTTCCTTATAAGTAAATACGGGGCCAGCAGAGCCTTCATGATAATTTTCAGAGGGGATGAAACGACATAAAGCATGATAAATGCCTGCCACATAACAGGGAGAACTCCACAAAGTAGTTTCCTTCCCGCTCTAATTCCACACGGGGATTGGAAACTGAGGCCCAGACAGATGGCAATGTTGTGGCAATGTCAGTGGTTGAGCCGAGCTTGAACCCATGCCTTCTAACACTGGTTCAGCTCTCTGTCATGGATGTCACACTGATTTTTCTAATGCGAGTCAGTTGTCAGAAGCATCCAAATGACATTTCCACTTACTCTTCACCTCATATTTCTATGCAGTTTCAATAACACCAAACGATCAAGCACTTCTTCCTTAACATTGCCAGTTCTGTTCATGTGATATTAGCTTACTACCCAATTGCCTTTTATCTGGCAAAGTGGTTGCTTTGTCTCCCTGCCCACCTCCCAAGGATCCAGTGACTCGTCAAGTGAAGAAAGGAAATAATCTGGTCCACAAATCACAGAGACAAGAACTCACTCTGGCTGCTTTATGCTAAGTCACCTTGTAGAACAAAAGTGCTAGAGATCACACAGCTCATGTTCACTTAATTCGTAGACTGCTCTCACTTCTTCCAGCACTACCTCTCTTTGAGGAAGATGTATAAATTCAATAGTGACACTCTGCTAGGACATGGAAAAAGGTGTGATAATGAGCCACGTTTCAAGCAGGAAGCCAATTCCAGCACACTTCCTTAGCGTAAGTTTTCTACAGATGCGACTGACTTACCAGGAAGCACTATGGGCCCAATTACAAAAGTATGTTTATTTGGGATAACCAGTAATTTTTTGCAAAGGGAAAACACTTGGGAATTGTTATCAAAATAGATCAAATTGTCAGTCTTCTACTACAAACCATGAAGTAGGTTAATAGCTAGAGAGGATCTTAGAAATTTCTTATTCGAACTTTCTCTATTATTGTGGGGAAATTTTATATGGGTCAAACCAAGGCCCAGAAAAATTAACATGTTTCTCGAGGTCAGTGGTTGAGCCAAGCTTGGATGTGTGCCTTCCAGTGCGAGTTCAGCCCTCTGGAACGTATGTCCCCCTGGGTTGCCTAACGCAGGTCAGGTATTAGAAGCATTACAAATGGCATTTCCACTACTCTGTGCTTCATAGCTCATATTTGTAGGCAGTTTAATTAGCACCAAAGTAGTTATTCCTTGACATTCATTTCTTCAACAAATAATTAATGATCCCTTTTTATGTAATACACACTCATAGTGGAGAGATAGATTTAACTAATGAATCTGACACCATCCTTCTAGGAAGTGATGGGGTTTCGTATCCCATAGTGTAGATTATGGATTTAAGCTTTACTCAGGGATGAAAAATTGGGGGGGGGGCGTGCATTTTCAGTCCTGATAAACAATGACACAAAAAAATCTCTGACTCTTTCTACAAGGGAGTTTGTAATTATTTCCAGGAAGTTAGTCATAGCACTTGGTTATGGGTAAGAGCGTGTTAAAAAGGAGACTCCTTCCATCTTGGAATTTGATGTTTACTTCAACCGTCTGGAATATGCCCAAGCAAGGGGTGTGCTTTCCTTTGGCTCAGGCTCCTGATTGGAATAAAGGGAATTCCCAGTGACTCATCATACCAAACTTATCTTGAGTTGTATAAGCAATGAATGTAGCGAATGGAAAAGCATTTGAGAAAGAAATGGCTAGAAAGAATTATAAGTAAACATATGAGTATATGGAGAAAAAGATTAATCTTACCAACCATTTGGAAACATATCTTGTGTTAATTAATATTCTGCTTATACTATAGATAGATGATTAAATACAAATCATAAATGTTATAGATTTCATGATCCAGCCCATGGGATCTACTTGTAACCACCAAATCACCACTGCCTGTTACCAGTCAGAATTCAGTGCTTCCTTCTCATTTTGGAATAGCATTTTCTTTGGAATGATAGCACAGTGTTTTGATATGAAAAAGAGACATATGACTTCCAGACACTTTCAGTTTGCCCACTATATTGTCTGCCTGGGTCTCAGTTTCTCTAACTTGCAAATGGGAAAATAGTGGGCCATATGTACCATCTTACAATGCATACAGGCGCTCTGAGGATCACCTAAGATGAGGCACATAAAAGGAGTTGGTAAATGAAAACCGAGTTATATAAACAACAGCTATTATTAGTATCCTTGTCTTTAGCCACTCCATTAACTCCCTTTGTAATTAACACTTTGTAATGGGCTCCCTTTGCAAGTCTCAGGCTTCCCACTAGAACTGAAGCTCTTTGAGAACACAGCTCATTCATACTCGGATCCTGCATCATCCGAGTTCGGGAGTTCGTGTAAACTTTTGTTTCCCTTCCAGATGCACAACTCCCTTTAAGGGAGTTTCTCTCTCCTTCCTTCTTAGTAAAAGATGTGCATCAGGATGGCTGAGCGGGCTTTTAGAATGGGCTTGAGCTCATTCTTCTCCAGGACTCCACAATTCAATTTTAGCCTCAAGCGATGATGGAAAAGGTCATAGAGTTCAAGCCACTCTTCAGTGGCTTGAAATTGGAGAAGGGCAGGAAGCCAAAAATACTTCCCTTTCTAAGTGGTGTTTGGGGACATGGACTCCAGCACTGCAAGTGCCCACTCGTCCTCCCCTTGCTCCAGGCCCTTTCCAGCCCCCTTCTCCAGCGCTCACAGGGGCATGAGGGTCCTGCTGTCGGAAAGCAGAGCTGCCCTTTCCTGACACCAACCTCAGCAACCAGGCATAGTCATGCGTCCTTAGGGTCCTCCTCTGTTTGCAAGTGATGCACCTCAGGAAGCCAGCTGTGCATAGCAGAGGGACAGTGTGCTTTGTGTAGAGGAAGGGCTTGTATGAAATGCTATCAATGGAAACATCTCTGGAATGCTTCCCTTGTCTGCAAAGGAGGAGTACTGGGCAGGAAGAAGAAATTGTTTCTGTGATAAAGGCAATATATTCTTATATATATTGAATAGCTCCTGAAACACATTTTGGAATCCATTTGTTAAAATATTTGTGAACAGAGGCTGTTATACTTGTTTTATTTTAAATAGCATATTTATTGCAAGTAAAAATTACTAGCCTCTTACAACTTGTAATTTAAGTGTTTACAGTTAGGATTGATGTGAAGAGTTATGTTGCTACAAATTCTTTTTTCATTCCTGATCTTCTTCTGTATCAGTGAGTATCCAAAAAGCAGAACCTCTACTTTGCACTTCTCAAACAATCTTGTTAGGTTTACATGAATTGGAAAATCAATTTAGAGTCCATTTGCAGTTTGGTAATATTTTATTTTTCACTTATATTTTTTATTCATAGTCTGTGAGGTTATGTGCTTACCCATTATAACCAGGGGAGTTACATGCCATTCAGCTCAACCGATGACCTGACCGCACTATGGTGCACTCTGTTCTAGTAGATGCTCAATTAAACTGTGAGGGAAAACTGAATGAAAATCTAAGCTTCCTAACATGATAGACAAAGCATTCTCTGTTCTGGCTCAACCTAGATCCTTAGCTTTATTTTCTCTCTTTGACTCCCACAATTGTGTTAACATTGAAGTTTTGCCTACAGTTTTCTCCATACACAAAGTATTTCATGCTTCTCTAAATTTATTTGTTCTGTTCCTTTCGCTTGGCCTGACCCACCTCCACTTCTTCCTCTAACTCACCCTACCTCATCTTCAGAATTCAGTTGATACATTGACATAGGAAGTCTTCTTGACAGTTCCCTCCAGCTTCTGTCTCATTAAACTCTTCTTATACCATTTTATAGCACCCTGAAGGAATCCCAATTATAGCATATTTCAAATGACATTGAAATTAATTGAAGTTATCTTTTTTCATGTCTGTGCCTTCTACTATGGACCCCTAAAGGAGAGAGAGGTTTTTGTGGTATTAGGACTTGAACATGTCCCTACCCAAAAGATATATTAAAGTCCTAGCCCTGGTATCTGTGAAGGAGAGCTTATTTGAAAACAGGGATTTTGAAAATATAATTAAGATGTAAGTTAAGATGAGGTCATGCTGAAGCAAAATAGGCCCTTCACCCGGTATCACAGATGTCCTTATCAGAAGAGGAGAGACACAGAGACACACAGGAGAAGATGGCCATGCACAATTAAGGCAGAGATTGGGTGGTTCAGCCATAAGCCCAGGGATGCCAAAGGTTGCCAGCGACAACCAGAAGATAGGAAGCGGCAGGGGAAGTTCTGCCCTAGAGCCTGGAAAGAGAGCGAAGCCAGGCCACCTTCTCGTTTTCACACTTTCCGCCTCCAGGGCTGCGAGAGAATCAGTTTCTGTGTAAGCTGCCCGGTCACTGGTGCTTTGTCACAGCAGCCAAGGAAACTAACAGAGTTTGTTTTCTTCCTTAATATCGTTTTGAAGGGTCCACATAATTTTTGACACTTAGTACGCAGTGAAGTGATTGTTCTGTAAATAAAGCTGAACCCCCAAGAATGGTCTGTTGCTCCCCCACCCCTTATTCAGCAGTCATTCGAAACCTACCCAGCCAGGAAGGCTTTTACTCCACCCAGTCCTTTCTCCTCTGGATTCTTGAACCATTTTATTACTTATAATAATTTTAATCTTAGATATTCCAGTATACTACAGTACATAGCTTGCCTCCTCCGACACTTTCACATATTTTAAGGTCTGGATGAAACTTTGTCTTGGTTATCCAGTGTTAGTTACATATGAGTCATTTGACATGTAATGTCTGATGTAATCATAACTACTTTCTGCATTGTGCCCATTTTCAAAAGCTAATCGGAGAAGTGAAACTCGAATTGGTGAAATAACTCACCCAAGACGCCGGGAAAGGCAGTGGCAGATTTGGGCTGTGAACAGACGTGGGTGACCCCAGGTTGTGCTCTTCCCACTGCTGCCCCGTAGTAAGATTTCAGAGTGGTGACCGTTGACTGCAGTCCTCGGTTGTCCCTGCTGTCACTGAAGAAGGAATCCGAGGCTCCGACCAGCGGCAGGAACTGAGCATAGAGATACGCGGGACGTGAGGACCCCGCCAACCCGGGGAGCTGGAAACCAGAGCAGGAAGCCAGCCCACGCAGAGTCTCCTGTAATCTCCTGTAACAAGGCCCAGTGGCTCCCGCTTCCCACGAAATGGCTCACTGGACTGCAGTTGCCCACATAGCAATTCAACCTGTAGTGAGTGCAGGCTGGATTTGCTTTGCTAAGGGTAGCAGAGCGGAGGGAGTTACTAACAGATTGTCTTCTTGCTCCTTGTAGCCATTATTCTCTGACTCCTCCTTCCCGGCATATGCCTGGAGACGTACGATTGGAGAGGGAGACTTTCTTTATGAAAACCTGGAATTCCTAAGCTGTAAGGAAAATAGACAAATGTTATCAATTTCCATCCTTCTAAAGTAAGACCATGTGCCGGAAAACGTTTCGTAAACTTCTAAGAACTGTATCAACAGCTATTGTCATTGCTTTAGAAATATGTACACGGGATTTCTTGATCATTTTTATGAACCAAGAGTGGTTCTTCTCATTACCTTAATTAATTATTTTAAATCTGTATTTATTATGTCATTCTTAATTGTGTTAACATGATATCTTAGTCAGCTTGGGCTAAATAACAAAATACCATAAACTAAGTGGCTCAGACAAGAAACATAGTTTTCATAGTTTTGAATCTGGATGTCCAAGATGAAGGTACTAGCAGGTGCGGTTCCTGGGGAGGAAATCTCACTGGCTGACAGAAAGCTACCTTCTCACTGTGTCCTCACATGGTAGAAACCCGTGGAGAGCACACTCTGGTCCCTTTTTTTTTTTTTTGAGGACACTAATCCCATCACGGAGGTCCTGCCCTCATGACCTTATTTAATACTAATTATCTTCTAAAGGTCTCACCTCCAAATACAGCATCTTGAGCTTAGGGCTCCCACATGTGCACTGGTGGAGGGGTGGAACTGACACAATTGTTCAGTTCCTATAAATAATATGTGATTTGAAATAAAAGCTTTTGCTCACCTAACAAAATCCTAGCTATTTCATTAGTCGGAGAGAACACAATGTAGAATGCTTAATTCTGAATATGTTCACGGGCATGAAATGTTTGCTTTGTTATTCTAAAAGCCCTAAATATATTTTAAAAATCAATGTGGTGGGGAACATAAGTTTTATTTCTGGTCCCAGCACTTAACAACCATGTGACTATGAGTAGGGTACTTAACATCTTGAAAGGGGCTGGCCAAATCTTGGATAATTTGCACAGCAATGTAAATAATGATAGTAAAGAATTATAGCTCATTGAATAAAATAGGAATCCAGGTGTCTTCAGTGATATAAATGAATAAATAAATGAAGAGATGAAAGGCTCTATGTTATCATAACATAATATAAATAAGATGATTGAATTAAAAAGTTGTTTGATAATTATGGAAATAATTTAAATAAGAAACATCAGTGGATGCTAAAACTTAAGAATAGAAATGAAATGTAAAACAGGATTTTGCATGGTCTTAGAGAATCTTCTCATAAGATATCTTTCTTTACAAAGGTTAAAAAATATATAATTTTAGGATAGAGAAAACTAGCTCAAACCACGTGATCAAAATTAATATCACCAGTAATGGAAAATATTGGTATCTCGTGCCACTTGGAGGGAGGCAATGAGAACATAGCTGTGATATTCTGGCCCCGAATGCCCGGCCTGGGTCTCGTCGTGGGAAAACTGTGGACACACCGAAAGGCAGAGACATTCTGCAGATAACTGGTCTGTAATGTTCGGAAAAACCAAGATCATAACAGTCAAGAAAAGACTGAGTCACTGATCCAGGTGAAAGGAGACCTGAGAAACACGACAACTTCGAGCAACTCGTGGTATTAGATTGGGTCTTTTTTGCCTTAAAGAACATTATTGGGCCAGTTGATGAAACTGTACTGGGGTCTTAAGGTAAAGGGAGAGAAAGCAGTTCTTTGCACTCACCTTACAACTTTTCTTTCTTTTAGCTTTGACATTGTTTCCAATGAAGAGTAAAAAAAAATAGGGGAAGATAATTAACAACTTGAATTCTGGAAATAACTCCATGTTGTGACAGGAAGAAAAGTTCTAAAAAGGATTTGAATTGAAAGTCAAATTTCATACGAGTTTGGAGAGACTTTAGTTACCATTGTTATATTTCAGAATAGAGGGAGTTATGCTTGTTCTTGATAGATTAATGCTAGTGCTTGAAAAAAAAATCTCAAAAGCTCGAAATGGCCTGTTGCTTTGATCTTCTAAATCATGGTGTTATTTAGAGGAAGCTGGAAAGCAAATGAAATTTTATTCGATCACGTACATGATACATTTAATTATAGGCATAATTTAGGGGATACATGAAAGCATTCTGTTGGTATTTTTTGTTTTTTCCATGATAAGAAAAAGGGAATTGTTTTGTGTATGCGGGAGCGGATACGTCTTTTTCCCAGAGGATAATGCAATTTAGAGGCTCTGTGTGTTTTAAGTGTTTCTCAGGACTGATTAAAGCCTTGCACTTGGGGTGGAAAGCTAATGCTCATCTGTGTAATGAATGTCCTTTCATTGCATGAAAGAAGGACTTCTTCTTAAGTAGAAGTTAAGAGTGGTGACCGGATTATGCTAAGACAGGTGGCAGCCGGCCTGAGATTGGGGAAAAGCTAAAGCAAAAGGCTTGGCCTTTTGAGTTTGAAGGACATTTTCAGACTTATTGAAATTTAAATTTTCTTGTACTTTAATCTAACAAATTCAAAATTCCTTCTTTGAAACGATACATACATTAATTGCCATTTTATCCCCGTTACCCAGAGCAGCAGCATCAGTAAATAACTGATGTATAAGTTGAAAATGGAATAAATGAATAACAATGGATAATTGAAATAACGATCATCTTCTCTTAGTGATGATTATTTCTACCTTCTCTTCTTACATTTTCACCTTTCTGGAGCAGAAGTCAACACTCCAGCACTCCTGGGCCAAACCTGGCTTGCAGTTTACTTTTGTAGGAAAAGTTTTACGGGAACACAGCCTTGCGCCTATTTTATGCATTGTCTGTGGCTGCTCTCATGCTGTGGTAGCAGAGTGGGGTACTTACCACACAGACTGCACGATCCATCACCATACAATGTTTACTGTCTATCTCTTTACAAACAAATGTGTGCTGACCCCTGTTCTGGAGACTGATTGCATGCTTAAAGTTTAAATAATGGTAAAGTTCAAGAGAGAGAACCTGGTGGAGTTTGCTTCCAGGATATGGTGCTTAATAATGATTTCAGCTTCTTAGAGACCCTTGAAGACAACTCATGCGTATTTCTGTTTGTGCTTCATGCTCTGCATTAGGAAAACAGAATCCCCTCTGGGTATTTCAAAATTAAAAAAAGAATGAAACAAAAGTGTTATTTACAATTATTTACAAAGCTGTTCGAAGGACTAGAGGGACATAAATGAGGTCACAAGACAATTACTGCAGGAAACCATTAAGACTACGCCTAATGCTGCAGAAGAAACAGAAAGGAAGAATGACGTTCCTCAGAGTTCACTTGCCCCACTGCTGATGGTGACGTTGTTGGCATCTAGCTGCCTGAGTGGGAGCCTAGGGCTGCACCCCCGCCAACCAGCACAGCTGCCCCACTGCTGCAGGGACCACCAAAGAATTGGAAAAACATGCTTTTCCTTTCTCCCACTTTCCAGACTCCCATTAGCGCCTCTCAATGGCATAAATTATCAGGAAGCCCATTGTGAGGGTGTCTTGCAGATGTGGTTATAGAGATCTGGCCCAAGGAGCAGCGGAGGAGGGATAGGAACGATGACTCTGAACGTCAGGGGCAGCGGAAACTCTCTGCCAGAGGCTCATGTAACTATGGAACTAGCTTGGTCATTAAGTTCGTATTCCCGTAACACATTTTTTAAGTGGCGGTGGAAGTGATGGTGAGAAGAGGTGCCACAGAGAGATGCCATGAGACAAAAGAGTGTATACAACGTTGAAGAATTGAGAAAGAGTGTGATGAGTTGAGGATATGACGTGCTTCGCTTGAAAACATGATGGGAAGAGAGGAGCATTCCCTGTGAAAGCTGGAGAGGTAAAGTCAGAGAGGGGAAGAATCGTGAAGGTCCCTAAGCTTAAGGTAAAAAATAATAGCATAAAGAAGGAGTAGATATCATTATGGGATTTAACCAAGTTTATCCATTCTGGGTATAATACTCTTCATTGGAAGAGACAGATTCCAGCCCTCTTGACTAAGTGTCTGTTGAAGGGACAGCAGGGAATTTTCCATTTTTATCATGATTCAGGTTGATTAGCAGTGGCTGCCTGTAGATCTGAATTATAAAGGATCCTGAGCCACCTCCAGATTCCTGGAGAAAGAGTGCCATGGTTGATTCGTGATGCCCGCCACCAGCAGAGGAGTGGCACAGTGTGTCACGTGTTTGCTAAAATGCTTTAGATTATATATGCGTAGACAAGTATATATGCACATGCATATATACATACATAATACATATATGCCTGCAGGTTTTCTTTCATTTAGGAGTTTCCAAGAACAGCGAAACGATTTGTTGAGAATGAATGCTATGATTAGGTAAGTCTCCATTCCATACTTTTATACAAAACTAATAGAGGATCTACAGTAGACTATCACATTAATCTCCGGTTTTGCTTACTTAAGAAATGATGATAACATGAATAAGTGCAGCTCAGGGAGTCCTTTTTGGCTGTTCTGACTCAGGGATGTTTCTTTGGGTTCCATGTTGCATGAGCTGCTCGGCATCTTGCCTGGGCTGGATGTGCTGTTGCTTTAGGACACTTCGTAAAAGTTGTTTGTAGTGAGCAGTAATTTCCACCCATAACACTGTATGAGAAATAAATACACTTTTTCTTTTTAAATATATTAATTCAATTTCTAGATTGTTTCAAGTCCATAAGCAGTTGTAGATGGAAAGAGAAAACTAGGTCAATTCAGAGCATCATGTCACATTTGCCTGTGGGTGGATTTTGGAATAACAAGGACCTTGCAGTGGCTTGTAGTGGCTGATCTTATTTAATATTTAATGAGCTCTTCATTGTTGTTGCCTTATCTACAAATCCTCTTAAGTCTTGGGTGTATACAGTGAGTTGACTGATTCTGTGCCATGCCGAAGGGTAGAAAAATTTGGGGAGTCTATCAAGCCCTCCCAAATACAAGGCTACCTTTCTTCTTCTGGTTTCTTCTTATGACCCTGGAGCATCAACTGATAAGGCAAACATGCATTCCCACAGATCTGCTTCCATAAACCTATCTTGATCTTTTATCTCTTTCGCAAATGTGACTGAAAAGGATACAGAACCTCAGGGACCTCAGGGAACCTCTCCCTCTGTACTCTCCTTAATCCCCCATTTGTGGAAGCTAGGGCGTGTTGCCTATGTGGGGTGAAGTGAGGGTAGGGTAAAGGTGAAGAAAACTGTGACTTCAACAATAGTCTCACTATATCTGCTTCTGCAGTTACTAAAAAATAGCCTTAAATTATTGACTCTTATATGTTAATGCAGATCTGACAATTGTGCGGTTTTTCAGATCTCTCTGAGGATGGATTCTTCTCTAGGAAAAAGATGTTCACTCTCTTATTTCCCTCTTTGGTTTCTTCCTTCCACACAAAGTGAAACAATTGAATGAATGACCTCGGTAAGGCTGCATTCTGTAGATGAAGCAGCGAATAAACCAACTTGACCCAAAATTCACATAGCTGATTCATGGCACAGTAAAGTCAAGATCCAAGGCTTTTGGTTGTGAGGTCAGGGCACTTATCTCCAAAACTGTGCTTCTCTAAATGTGTCGGGCATGGAAACCATGGGAGTAAATGGCTCAAATTTCACAAAAGTATAAATGGCCAGTGGTACATCACTAGTCATCAATTTAATTACTCTCCAGGGATATGCAAATAAATCCCATCCTGTTATACCACTACACACTCACTAGTAGGGCAAAGATCAAAAATACTGTAAATAGTAAGTGTCGGTGGAGATGTGGAGGAACTGAAACTCACATGTTGCTACTAGAAATATAAACACTCTTTGGCAGACAAATTCAAATATATACTTACTAGGTGACCCACCGGTTCAACTCCTGGGTATTTATACAGGAGAAGTAAAAACATGTGCCCACAAAAATAATATAAGAATGTTCGTAACATCCTTATTCATAACAGCTCCAAACTTGAAATAATCAGTACATTCATGAACAGGAGAATGGATAAAAATTTTAGTATGTTCATGTTCTGGAATACTATTCAAAGACACAAACTACAGATGCCTAACGTGGCTGAATCTCAAAAATACAATATGAAGAGCAGGCCACACACACACACACACACACACACTGTAATTCCATTTATGTGAATCCCGAGACCAGGGATATATAACCTATGATGATAGCAGTGAGAAAGAGGTTACCTCTGGGCAGAGGTGGGGGACTAGGAAGGGACACGAGGCAACTTTCTAGGTGATGAAAATGTTTCACATTATGTTTTTGGTCATGACTACGTCAAACTACGAAAACTCTTATCAGGCTCAACACTTTGGATTGTACATTTTATTTTGTACAAATTATACATCCTATAGTAAATAGGTGTGTGTATCTCAAAAATTAAATAATATAATAGTGCTGAAAATGTAGGATTCTAAAACAAACCTAGAGAAAATTACAAATATTTTTTTTAACCTGGCCAATCAGGGATTCTAACCAGGTAAGTCTAAACCAAGCCAAGGAGTCTGCCTATTAATTAGACCCCCCTGAGGTGATTCTGCACTTTGAGAAATACTAACTTTTCTGCCAAGATATATCTTTACATGATTTTTAATGAACTTCCCTTTGACTGCCAATTTTCTACTTCCATAATATCATGTACCTTTTCTCCACATTTCAGCATTGATACCAGGGTGAAACAATTCCGTCTTGCCGTCTGGATATCTGCATTGGTGTATCTCTGGCTGATTAATTCATTTTGATTCTGTGAACTCTCATAAAATATTTAAACCTCTTAATTAAAACACTGGTGGGAACCAGAGTTCTCTCTGGGGCAGGTATTTGTTTTTGGCCAGAAGCCTAGGTACCCGCCCTACGCATATTGTGTTTCTCAAGCGTTTGCTCTTCAGCTGGAAAGAATGAATGACAAAACCATTGCCCTGGGGTTCAGCTCCTGCTGCAGAATGTTGCCCATAATAGATGTGCGATAAATAGAGTTGAATTGAACTGGAATGGATAGAAAGGAAGGAAGGGAGGGGGGAGGGGGGGAGAGAGAGAGAAAGAAAGAAAGAAAGAGAAAGAAAGAAAGAAAGAAAGAAAGAGAAAAAGAGAGAGAGAGAGAGAAAGAAAGAGAGAGAGAGAGAGAGAGAGAGAGAGAGAGAAAGAAAGAAAGAAAGAAAGAAAGAAAGAAAGAAAGAAAGAAAGAAAGAAAGACTCTAAGAGTATGGGCTTGAAAAGATTTCAAATGAATGAAGACCCTTGAGACTATTATGAGTCTGGCACAATGTAGTTGTAACAGGGTGCAGACAAGAGGGGGGCCCCAAATAGGGATTGGGAATGGGGTCCAGAACTCAAGGTGTCCAGGAAATATTAGAAAGATATATAGGATGTCCTCCCCCCGCCCCCAACAGGTGTGAGTTGGGGGAAGGGACACATGGAGCAGGGCCATTTAGAGCTGTTTTGCATAGCAACAGCTTTGCAGCTAACCTCCTGCATGGTTATTTAATATATCTGTAACCTTTAACTGGTTTCATAGATATGTTAAATAGCTGTGGCCATGCTTTGAGCCGGGGGATAGAAGTGACTTCCACTCAAAATGTAACTGAGAGGCAACTCCCCCTGGTTACAGCACCTGGGTGAGAGCTTGCAGATGATTGGCTCCACTCTGGGGCCACACCTGCCCAGACTCACTATGGCAGCCCAGTACAGCTGGAAGGATACAGGAATGCTGGCACATGTAACCGATTGTAGGAGGAATCGGAAATGGGGCTGCAGAGGAAGATTGGCACGGGGATTTAAACCCAGACGCAGCAGACATTGAAGGGAGGACCAAGTGGCTGGTGGCAGTGCAACAAGTACCATGCGGCTTTGGTCAGAGTGGGGACTCCTGCAGCTTTGCCGGGGAGAGGACCATGTGGCTTTGGGATGCTCTATTTGGCCACACGGCTTAAGAAGTAGGAGAGACTTTGCCTGGAAGAAAAGGGTTGCAAGGACTTTTGTTGGTGGGCAATGAGAAGGTGCCACATGGCTTTGGATTAATTGGAGATCCTGGCTGGCGACACAGCTGATGGTTCTGGGAGCCTGAATCACAGACTTCTGCTTCTTTACCTGAGATATGGTACCCCAGATTAGGACAGGGGGAGAAGGAAGGACTGCGTGTGTTTGTGGGTGTTTTAAGGGACTTTGGCATTTTAAGAAAGACATTGGGTCACTACTTTAAGTCTGTATAGCTTTGAATAAACATTGCCTTTCCTTTTCACAAATCTCTGGCATTGAGAAATGTCTTTCCTCTGGTGGTAGGCATAGCGAACCTAGTGGGGGTCCTTTCAGTAACAGTATATTGTGCCTTGCCTTGGCCCTGTTCGGTAACATAGCTACTTTGTTTTTTTCGTACAATCCCCATATTTGCTTTATAAAGTAGGTACATATTATCCCCATTTTACAGATGAGAAAGAGGCTTGAAATGGTTTAGTGGCCAACATCAAATAAGTACTAATCAGATTTTGCATGAACAACCAAACGTGAGGCAGACATGAACAACCAAAACTCTTTCAGAGGCTTATAACAATAAATGTTTGTTTTTTTCTGGGTCAGCCTTGGCTCTGTTTCATATGTCTTCATGTTGCAGAACCAAAGCTAAAAGAGGAGACTCTTAAAGAGGACTATGGAAGAGGTCACAAGTAAACCACACAGTGGCTTTTAAATCTCTGCGAGGCCTTCCCATCTGCTCTCCTCCCACCGGCGAAGGGTGAGAATGCTCAGTCACCTTTATGGGGATCGATAGTGGGAACACTAGGTGTTGTGGAGTGTTTGTGTCCTTCCAAAATTCCTTGAAATCTAATTGCCAGCGTGCTGGTATTAAGAGGTGGCATCTTTGGGAGATAATTATATCACGAGGGTAGAGCCCCATGAATAAGATTAGTGCACTTATAAAAGAGACCTCAGAGAGCTCTTCTGCACTGTTTATTCTGACACGGGAGGGTACAAGGGGAAAAGGGCAGTCTGCAACCCAGAAGAAGGTCCTCACCAGAATCCAACCATGCTGGCACCCCGACATCAGGCTTTTAACTTCCCAGAATTGTTAGAAATAAATTTCCGTGCTTTATAAGCCCTTCAATCTATGCTACTCTGTTATAGCAGCCTGAGCTAAGGCACTTAGAGAAAATAAAATAAAATCTACCAACAATGGCAATTGACAAAACCAGACTTCAGATTCAGATTTGTCTGGTATTAAGGTCTTTCTTCCTTCCACTAAGAATATTTTTTGAGCTATGGTAGCATATACAATGGCTAAGAAGATGGGATTTGAATCCAGAAAAAACTAACTCTGAATCTCATCTCTTTCACTTATTAGCTATGGATAACTAGAATTACACCTCATCGTGGTGGTGAAATTTTAAGTATTTATTCTAGAAAGCATAACATGCATACAAATTCCACTGGCACAGTTGTGAGCTCTCATATTCAAAGCCTGGTCCACATGGGTCCCTGGAGTTTTCCTTTATTATTCTGGCACTTTCTCTGGTTTCTATGGATCCCAAATTTTAGGATTCTGGAGATTCAGAAAATGTTACCTAAGTAATTTTGGAAACTGATTTTATCTTCACACCTAAATACATTAAACAAACTACCATTTACTAGAACTATTATTTCATATCAAAAGCAAAAGATGATAAAGAATACATTTAAATTTCTTCATGATGCTGGGGGAAAAAAGCAACATGAAAATGTATTTTATGTTATTGTTTTCCTTGAAATTTTTATAGCAAGTTCTTCAGCTGGAAATGCTGTTTTTTATCACATTGGTGCCAAAAAATATTCACATAGGTATGATGATAAAGGTTAAATTTAAATTCTTATTATTATTTCACCCATTTTGGAATATTACGGAAAACTGAAAGAAGCCAAAAACATAATGTCTTCTCACCCAAACTTCTCCCATCTATTGGTCCCCAGGGAAGACAGGTCAAATGTTTGCTCAGATTGCAGGAAAGTATTTAGAGAGTGTTAGATTATGGCGAAGATTTTTCAAAAATGGGCAGCCAGGAATATGAGGTCTGTCTGGAAAAAGTCTAGCCATTGTTAATATAATGAGAATGGTTTGCGCAATATCCATGTAACCTGGCAGCCAAGGAGAGTGGACTGGAATGCGCATGCATGAACAATGATGACTTCACTGTACTAGTCAGTGGGGGTGGTAGATGCTGTTGAGTGAGCATGTGTATTGTGTGGCCATTGTATTCAAAATGACTGTGAGTAGAGCAACAGATCTGCATCAAATTTTGCATTAAAGCTTGAACATTCCTCCATGGAAACTATTGGGATGATTCAGAAGGCTGCAGCTATGGCGATTGGCAGCTTCATCACCACAACCCACCCCTTCGTGTATCACATCTCATGCAGAGCTTTTTGGTAAAACATCAAATCACCCAGGTGACTCAGCCCCCCTGTAGGTGTCACCCAGATTTGATGCCCTGCAACTTCTGGCTTTTCCCAAAACTAAAATCACCTTTGAGAGGGAATAGATTTCAGACCATCAGTGAGATTCAGGAAACTATGACAGGGCAGCTGATGGCAATTGGGAGAACTGTGTGAGGTCCCAAGGTGCATGCTTTGAAGGGGACTGAGGGGTCATTGTCCTATGTACAATGTTTCTTGTACCTTGTATCTTCTTCGATAAATGTCTCTATTTTTCATATTACCTGGCTGGATACCTTCTGAGCAGACCTGTATTTTAGAAGAGTGCAAGTGCTGAAGAAGCCACCACTGGTAATGCTGGATTAGGTTGTCTTTAGGTCTGATTCATTTGGTTCAAAAATTTTATTGAGTACCATATAGTATTTCCAGCTGTGGGAATGTGATACCACATAGTAATGGAATCAGACTTTGTAGATTCTAGTGATGGGCAAGAGCCTCTACTGAGCACCAGTGCTCATATGTGACTTTTAATAGTGTTTTCTAATGATGCCATGAAATACTCCAGCATACAGCAACCATGACTGGTCAGCCTTCCTTTCTTTCTTTATTAATTGAGCCAAGGGCTAACAGTAGTACTACTAGGCTACAGCATGATGTTGCTTATTTAAATCCTGCTCTGTGACTTAATAGTGTGTGACCTTGTATAAATCTGACCCTGCCACTCTTCTGTTAAGATCCCTCCTTTAGCAACTCCATACCCTGGGGTACAAATCTGTGTAGGACTTGTCCTTTGACCAAACTCACACAGCACCACGTAGCATTCTCCAGGTGCGTTAGTCTTTTTTCTGTTACTTCAATTGACCAACCTTTTCATACTTCAGCTTCTTTGCTCATGTTCCTTTCTTACCTGGAATGCTGTTGTCTCCAGTTGACATCTGAATAACTTCTATTCATCCTTCAGAGCTAAGTTTAAATGTTAGTTCTTCATAACAGTCCTTCCTGGCTCATCCTAAAAAGGGATCCCACTTCATTCAATTCATTATTTTCTTATAGCATACTCTTCCCCCTCCCCCTGACTGACTGCAGGTTACAAGCTTAAATTGAGTTCTTTCCCTATAAAATTGGCTCCTGGGTCTGTTATGATTCAGAGGAAATTCAGCTTCGAATCATGAACTGAAACTCCTCCATTAGCACCATCATCATTTTCATGGCCAAAGCTAACATTCCTGAAAGCTTTCTTCGTGCCAGAAGATGGGCCACATACATCAAATGGATTACTTGCTTTAATCCCACAGTGAATTTATATGATAATTCAGGCATTATCATTATCCCTGTTTTAGAGATAGGAAAACTGAGGCTCAGAGAATGTCATTAAGTTGTTCAATGCCTTAAAGTTGGGAAGGGGTACAGCAGGGATTTGAAGTCGTGAGCCTGATGCCAGCACCTGTGTTCTTAACTACCATACTATTTTTAAGATAAGTTATGCTCAACAGTCAAGGCGGAGACTCCAGGGTCCAGGTCTAGACATCTGCTTTTATTCCAAGCCCTTCAAGACAGGGAAACCCAGGGCTACTGGCTTTTGTCCTGACCTTCTCTGGGATGGCTTGGTAGATGAGAAGTCTTCGGTCTACTGGAGACTTTATCTCTGAGAAAGTAAAATTGGAGCAAGAAAAACAAGGCAGAGACTGACATATCAGGCGGTAGGAAGTAAAAACCACTGACAGTAGGAAAAAACTGTTACCTGCAAGGCATCCCATTTCATCCTCTTACTGTCCTGACCCATGGGAAATAATTTCTTAGAACCCGAATCGGCCTTCCTGTAGTTTGTAGCCATGATAAGTGGTTTTCATCAGATTCCAGGGCAATTATTATTTCTATTTCTTAGTCTACCTTGAAGCTCCCATTGATGAAGAGAGAGTCCCTTTATTATTTCAGTAATATGAATGATATTTGATTAATGCTTCAGTTGTTCAAAGCACCCTTTGCTGTGTGCATTCATTTGATCCTCACAGCAACCCTTTGCAGTTTCTGGATGAGAATACTAGGGACTGAAGGACTGAATGGCTTGTACAAGTTAATATAGAGTGAAGCGGCAGAGCTGAGGTTAGCTCTCCCTCTAAAATCATCCAGACCCTCCAAAGTGACCATCTCAGAGCTAGGCAATCCTTGTTTTTCTGGTTGCTTCTGGGTACCTGGTGAGATACTTCCCCAGTCGGAGCCAGAGAGGGCAAGATTCTTCTCATCCACACAGAACTTACTGGCCTGGTTAGGTGGACAGTGGCAGCATCGTAATTTCTCAGGAAAAGGGCAGACTAATGGAAAAAAAGGTCATATGTATCATCAAATCCAAGGCCTGACATTTACCAAGGACAATGGTTTCATCATAAAAGTCTCAGGCTTTTTGGAGCCTTTCAATTAAGCACCCACAAAACATTCTGCTTCCTTACAAAGGAGGGGAAAAGGAAAGAATAACACAGTGTGCATATGTGTGCGGGGATGGGTGGGAATGGGGAGGGGGGATGGCGGATGAGAAGAGGAAGAAGACCAAAGGGGACATTCCTGTGGTCAGGAGTAAACTGAGCTCCTAATTCTTTGTGACCAGTTAGTAGGATTAAGAGTTCAAAAGGGCAGGTCATGCAAGGGCACGGGGTCAACATGGGTCTTGCAGGGATGTGACCCAGGAAATGCTGGCGGGCTGGGCCCCCATACCTTCCCCAGCAGGTCTCCAATTAGGATTTAATGGCCAAATGTGGACTGCATTAGGAGTTCGGAGCAGAAAGTCTGTGTTCAAAGCCGGCTCATTTTGGCTGAGTAAAAAACATTCCACGGTCAGTTTTCTCCTGAACTTGCCGATGATGGGGGATGGGGGAGCTCGCTGGCAGCGGCACCTTGCAAAGCCTCGTGTGCAAGTAACCTCGGCATAATCCCCCTGGTTTTCTTGAAAATGATGCAAAGAAGAATCAGCAGATCCCTTGCTCTACTTGGTATTTGGGGCAACGTGGGGGGAAAGAAGAATGATCTGACCAGGGGTTCTTGGATTCTTTTTGCATATGGGTCTTGTAAATATATATGCAACTGAGGACACGCAGGTAGAAAATACATATGTGCCCTAGATATAGGTACATGTAAGATAGTGTTAAAATAAATGTATACCTCTTTATGTCTGTGCGTCTGCTACAGTTATTTATTTACCTATCTACCTCTCTATTCATTTATTCACTTATTTATATTTCTTAAAGTTTGTCTTTCTACCTTGCCTTCTCACAGAGAAGGATTTAAGCAATTGCCCTGACTTTGTATATTGTGTGTGTGTGCCCCCACACACTGAGTATGTATGGGTATACGTGAGTATAAAAAAGTATGTAATAAACAAACATGCATATTTATGTATGTGAATCTGTGTATATCTTACACCTCTGACTGTAACTGGATATCTAATTTTGGGAAGATATTTTAACATCAATGAAAAAGCTTCTGGAAGTCAGGTGGCAGAGTAGGCAAAAAGTCAGCACTGCGTCATGAGTATGTGCAGTTTCATATTTTGAAAATATATACATATTCATTCATGAGACAAATCATACATATGCACACTCGAGTTCCTGTTGGATTCAAAGGTATTATCATATTATTGCATACTTACACACCACCACCACACCCTGGTATAAAGCCAGTGACCAGATGAATTTTTATTTTGAGCATTTTAATGCTGTTGTCAGCCCTGAATTTAGGGCGACCTCAGCTAGGTTTTCACACTGAAAGTCCCATATCCCAGGAAGTCCCTAGTTTTATACAAACTGGGTTAGTTGGTCCCCTCACTTGCATGAGTTGGGGGCAGACTACAGAATAGGGAAACTGAGTCTGGGCCACACTAAGAGGAGTCGCACAGAGCTATTATTTTGCTTCTCTTCATAGAGAAAAACAATGCCCAAATCCTTCCAGAAAACCCTATTTTCATGAGTGAAGTTTCCTGCCTCTTAAGCATAGCGCAGAAGCCAAAGAGCCTAGACACTTGTGGCTGCTTTGGATCTGTTTTGGAATTGCACTCTGCCCCTTACGTAGCATGTCACCAGGGCTAATTTGCCTGGACTTGCCAAGCTTTAGACTCCTTATCTGTAAAGTGAATATAATAACCACCTCACAGGGTTACTTTATGGATTAAATGAAAACCTATAGATGTAAAGCACTTATGTTACTGTGCATGTGGTACAAATTCAGTATGAGACACACATCATCATTATTCACTCATTCATACAATATATTTATTTTGCAATGACTACAGATAAGGTGTCTGCCAGAGACTAAAAATATAAATATGCATCAACATAGTCCTTGCCCTACAAAATCTTCAGTTTAATGAATTTTACTAGTAAAAATTAGTAACAATAACTTTCCTTTTCTAACAGTGATGCACTGAAAAATTAAGGACTACACTTAATAATATATATTTTTGTAACATAGATTTATAAGATATACAGATATTATATGAGTAATATATAGTATATATACATTGCATTTCATATACTTTATATATTACAGTATATATAATAATAATACACATATACATACACTCTATATATTATATATGTTACAAAGGGTGCTCATTGCCCACTCCCCACAATTTTAACAACAAGTTGTTGTCATTTTCCTGAAGCAGCAGCTGTCCCTTGAGATCTTGCTGTGGGCTGGCAGTGGGCAGGGTGCCAGTGAACACTACCCAGAGCAAAGCAACACTTCCTTGGAAAGATTGCCTTGGAAAAATGAGGAAGGACAGATGGCCACAGATTGTTCTGGAACAGAAACCCAAGTGTCAGATACGCAGAGGAAGGCTGAAGAGAAATCAGGGCGAGGGGGATGGAGTGGGCACAGCTGGTGCAGCCAGAACAATGCTCCATTCAGGGGCACCAAGCCAGGCAAACTGTGTTACCGAGGAGCTCAGTACCTTGCAGCTGGTGCCCTGTTCTCTGCTGGGCACCGAGAATGGAGGATGTGGGGTCCTTACCTCCCAGGTGGCTTTGGAAGCAGAGAAGTTCACACAATAATGATAATACAAGGTGGTGTGTCCCATAATTAAGGTAAAGAAAGCAGAACAAACTAACCCCTTGAGAGCTGATCAAGGCTTGTCAGAGTAATGAAGGATAACAATTGAATGAGCCTTATGGGTGGGTTCACCAGGCAGGAAATTGAGGGTTGGGGGTTGGGGGAGATGTCAGGGGAGGTTCTATAGTAGGTATTCTAGCGTGGGAATAATATGAACCTATACAGAGATTGGGAAAAAAGGAAGCGCACAGTGGCCAAGATACATATGAAACCCACGATATCTGCAACCCCTTTCCAGACCAGAGACTACTTGAATGTGGGGCCTACTCATGTGTGTTTCCCCAGTGCTCTCGGTAGATGTTAGTTTAGTGAATGGAGGAATGACACTGGAACAGACAAGTTACGAACAGCTATAACTGCCTGACCAATGAGTGTGCATTTTGTCTTGGAGGTAAAAGGAAACTGACAAAGAATTTTGAGGAGAACGATATGATCCAAATTTGTATTTTAGAAATGTCAGTTTGTCCTCTGCGGGGCATAAGTAGGTGGGCAGACATGGGGGAGGCAAAACCTGGGGCAGGGACACAAGTCAGGAGATGTCTTAAGTCATGTTGATGCCACATGCGGGAGACTGAATGGGGATAGTGGCCGAAACCATGGAGAAGAGGCCCCTGATCAACGTTGCTCTGCAGAAGTGGAACTGGACAACCACAAATTCCTCAGATGGATCCCTTCCTATATGGATATTATTCTCATTTCCTCCCACTTAAGAGCACAAATCAAAATCTTCAAAAGAGTCATCAGCCATTCTGAGCGCATTTGATTTCTTCACAGTTCACACTAATGGGGTGCCCTGGGAAAGGTGGTATACAGTTATAGGGGAGAAAAATAAAATAAAACACTAGCTTGTACTGCAGCATATCTGCTTCTATCCCCACTTCCCAGATCTTCCACTTAGTAGCAGCCTGGCATTGGTCCTGTCCCTTATCAAAGTTTCCTGTTGTATAAAATGGGAAAAGTAATATCATCATCATCATGGTGTTGCGGAGATTTGCTGAGGAAAATGTATGTGCTAGGCTCTTTAAAATCTTGGACCAACAGTGCAAACACCAGATATTAATTACGTGGAGACTCTGGGCAAGGATTGACTTCAGCAGTTTCCAAGTGAAAAACAAAAGGCTGTCTTGATTTCAGATTGTTAACTAATGGCGAGCCCTTCTTTTTAAACCATCCTTAGAACTCCTGGACTTCTTTCCCAGGCATGCAACCTATAAAATACCCTAGACCATCCCCTCTCTGTTTACTTCTGCTCTTGTGTGGGACTCACCATCCCTTTGCACATGCTTTATTTCAATTAACATTTTACAACCTCCGTCATTATTTTCTTTAGCCTCACCAAGCACTGGTTTTCTCTCGTGCCGGTAGCTCAGGGGGCACTAGTGGCCCCATGAAGTCAGCAGACACATATCCTTGATTGATGAGCAGGACAAATGATGGTGAGGGCACAGGACACAGTTGAGATCCATCATACATCTTAAAGTCTATTGAAAATAGAAGGGCTTTGTCCAGAGTTTGGGGTTTTGGTTTAATGTTGAGTAGATGGTGCAGAGGCATGACATGACACAGCCAACTCACTGTCATTGGAGAGAGGGAGCCGCCGAGACTCAGTGTCATGGAAACCTATTGTTTGGGCGAGACTCTCAGATCATCCAGTGCAACAGTTCAAGAAGTGCCTTCTTTCAATCCACGCATGGAGACACTTCCTGTTCATTCTAAGTACTTTACTAAGTGCAGGGCCTGTGATAATGAAGTCCTGATACCCGGTCTCCAAGTGGGGGCATAGATAAGTTCATTTACTTCTTTCTTCATTTATTTATTCAGTAAGTATTCATTTGACAATTGCCTATGTAATAGGCACTGTGCTAGATAATAAGGATAAAATAATAAAATATGGATCCCTTGGGCTTATGGAGCTAGTAGTCAAACAAGAGAGATAGACTTATTAAATATTAACATAAAAATGACAAACTATGGTAAATATTTAAAGGAAGCAGGGACCCTCATATAATCATAAGGATCAGAAAAGGTCTTTAGGAAATGACATTTGGGCTAAAACATGAAAATGAGTGAAAGGAAACTAGCCAAAACATTGAAGATCAGGAAAAGGTGTTCCTAGGAGGGAATGGACTAGGTAAGGGCTCTGGAGTCAGGAGGAAATGAGAGAAAGCCAGTGTGTTTGCAATTTAGGGAGGAAGGAGACTAGAGCAAGGTAAGTCTGGAAAAGTCTTAGAAGCCATACTAGGAATTTTGGTCATTATCTCCAGGACAGTGGGATGGATGGTACTAAAGGGTGGTAAATAAGGGGGTATGAGATCATATTTGCCATTTGAGATGAGACCTCTAACTGTAGTGTAGAGTACAGATCAAAGAGGGCAAAGGTAGAAATACGTTGTCTGGCGTAGGAGAGAATTAATGTGGTTTTGGTCAAAAGTGACAATGGTTGGTCTTAGGTAGATACCACAGATAGGGACAGAAGAGACCCAACTGAAAAGAAGAAACACAACGTAAAATGGTAAGTGCTACCAAGTGGGCACCAAGTTCTCAGAGTGTCCGAAAGTGTGGGGGTACAGATGAGGACAGCAAAGCTCATGAATCAGTGATCTGCCTAAGACTCCCCAGCCAGCAGATCATCTTTTGCTCTTATCATCCTAGTCACCTGCCTCCCAGCCCTCTGTGAAATTTAACCACAGCTCTGCTGTTTGCTGCCCTTCTCGCTCCAGCCCTTATATAAAGTATTTCCTGCCTTCTTTGATGCCCCCCCGCCAAAAATCCACATTTTCCCAAGGCCTTTGAGTGGCACTCAGAGCCCTGACCTCTAGAGTCTAAAACACCTTTGTATCAACCCCTAGTTCCATCTGGGCCTCAGGCACCATTCTAAGAAAATAAAGAGAATCAACTCAGTCATGGGATCTACTCATGAAGACTGAGGGTTTGCTGGAAAAAAACACTCTCAGATCACACGATAGAAAGCAAGAGCTGAGGAATAAATTTCAAGCATGTCTCTGGACAACATGCACTGAGATCTCATTCAACTATTGCTTGAAAGGCCCCATAACTGCCGGGTACCAAGCAACATGCTTTGGACATTCATTATCACGTAATCTTAGTAAATTTCTCTATGGTGTAGGTATTATTGGCCTCAGTTCCCCTCCCCCACCAAGGGAAAAAGTGAACATTTCTTCCTTCCATTAGATCATAAAATCTATGCTAGCATGGGTGTGATCCGTGTGTTTACCTTAGAGTAATGGTATCTGTAGCACAAAATAGGTGTTTAACTTCCATTTTATGAAGGTTTTGAAAAAAAGAATGAGAATAGGTCAATTAAATAAACTTCTCAAGACTATAGAACTTTCCAGTGACTTCAAACGTAACAGTTTTTTCATTACACTACATTGTCTCATATTAGAAGCAGGAAGAGACCTAATGGAATACCCTCCTCTGAGGAAGGTTGGGACCAGGTATTGGTAAGATGACACTGAGACCCAGACCAAAAGTGACTTATTCAAGGTGTACCAACATATTAATACCGCACATAACCCGAGAACCCAGGTCTCCTGGCCCTTGCCTCTTTGGCCCTCATCTCTTTGTTCTTTCTCCTACCTATCCTCTGAGCAAAGATGGAGGAGGCTGGGTCACCTATATGCAGACCAAAGCAAAAGTCCCAAAGTCAGACGAACTCAAGCTACAATGTTAGACAAGATGTCTGTTAAGACTCAAGTTTCTCATCTGTACCCTGCAGTTTATTAATAAGCCTGTACATCCAACAAACCTGTTGTAAAGATTCTATGAGTTAATTCATATAAATTATTTGAGACGATGTCTCATCTATAGAAAGTACTCAGTAACTGTTAATGGTGTTTCATTTATAGTTGAAATGGTATAACTTACTTTTCTAAGTCTTGGTTTTCCCATGTGCACATGGAGAGAATAATAGTACCTACACATAGTTGTTTTTCTGAAGATTAAATGACATCGTAATTCTTAAAATGGTACCTACTAAGATTAAATGAGATCATAATGCTTAGAGTATTATTATTATTAATACTGTTATTAGATTTCTCTTGACACTTCGGCAGTAGATACCTTAGAGCAATGCGCTGAGTGACCTATTCCAGGGACTTCCTCTCTGTTCGAGGGGGAACGTGGAGAAGGGCGGGGGCATCATCAGCCTTTCACCAGCCGAAGCTCTGCCAGTCCAGTTACTGCTTACCATCCTCTGGGAGGAGCCAGAAGAAAGCAGAGTCTACCAGCCCTCATCTCAGGGCACAGGTGCCAGCTTACAACCCTCGGTGTCTCTTACATTTTGCTTATTTAGGGGTTTTTCTTTTTTATATTTTTTCCTATCAGGATGATTTAAACTGTTTTTGAAAATGGCAGCCCGTCAGCAGTGTCCAAGGCCCTGTTTCAGTACGTGACTGGAGTTTCACGAAAGGGGTAGAAAAGCCTTGAGGGGTTTTGGGCCGTCATCTTAGCATATTAATCATAATAGCTACCGTTTCTGGAATGCCCTGTGGATATGCAGCATTTTACTTCGTATAATGGTCAGTTTTATGCGTTAACTTGACTGGGTTATGGGGTGTCCGGGTATTTGGTTAAATCTTATTCTGGGTATTTCCGTGAGGGTGTTTTGGGATGAAATTAGCTTTAATGAGGGTGGGTATCACCCAATCAACAGAAGGCCTGAATAGAACAAAAGGCTGGCCCTCCCCTCAGAAGAGGGGATAGTCCCTTCCTGGCTTTCTATGAACTGGGACATTGGCTTTTTTCCTGCCTTTGGACTCAAACTGAAACACTGACTCCTCTCAGATCTTGAACCTGCTGCCTTTGGGCAGGAACTACACCATCAGCTCTCTTGAGTCTTCAGTTTGCCAACTTACCCTGCACATCATGGGACTTGTCAGAGTCCATAATCACATCAGCCAATTCTCCTAACATGTATAGGTACACATGCTATTGGTTCTGTTTATCTGGAGGATCACAACTAATACATATAAACCTTATAACAACCCTATGAGTTAGGCATTCTTATTCCCATTTCACAGTTGAGGAAATAAAGGTCAAGATGGCTTTTTGTTGGTCACATGACTAATAACTGTTGCAATCATAATGAATGCCTTAGTCTAACTCCAAGTTCTCTCTTTATGGTAACTGTGATATAGTGCCTGGTAAAAAGAAGGGACATGCTTTTCAAGACTGATGAAGTCATGAAAAATGGGTTAAAAACCCAAGAAGGTCTAGATGAGCTTAGCCAAGAGTAATGTACCAATGCCATTTTATGTGTTTTGCCAAATGTATCATGATGAAGTCAGTTGTTTATCATGAAAAACTGGATAAGGGGTTATGGGAACCTTCTCTAATATCCTTGTTAGTTTTCTGTAAATCTAAAATTATTCTAAAATATAAGGTTTACATTTTTAAAAAAGACATCATGTTGGACTATAAGAATAGTTGGTGAGGTACTGTGTTCCAGGGATGTTTTCATCTATATATTTGTTTACATTTACATACATTCTTTTACATATTAAATATTGTATTTGTGGCATATATATGCATATACTTTTTAAAACACTGAATGATTTCATTTTACAGGTTAGCAAATTGAAACACAGTTCTCACCTACATAACTTAGTTGCCATGTCTGAGCCAACATTAAAACTATGTCTGTGCCGTCCAAAGTCATGTTCTTTTGTCTCGGATGAGGGTTCATGCTTTGCTATGTTCTGTAAAGTGGAGAGAACAGGTGTTTTCCACCATCAACCCATTTCTCAAGGCCTATTCAGAGTTCTCAGTATCCAATCATTTTATTTAAAATGAACTTTATTTTCTGTGGCTGCTGAGAGTTTTATGGTCTCAGATGGATTCAGAGGAACCCAATAACTAGTGCATGTCCTGATAGTGCTAACTCAAGTGTAATAAGATGAGGTTGTGAATTAGATTTTAAGTCCCATATATCACCATTGTGATTCATAAAGTTGGTATCGGGGAGTGAGGCTGTTATCCATGGCCAAATGTGCACCCAAACTCTGAATTCCCGAAGTAGATGAATGGAGGTGCAGAATATAACACTGGCTCTTTACGAACAGATTTATTTTGCGAATGAGAAAGACTAGTGGTCTGCTCTACAATTGCCTTCCCTTTTTACTTCTAAGCTCACCAGACAGGTGTAAAAATGTAGAGAGAGGCTAGGAGTATTATGTCAACAAATGTATTATTTTCCCCCAAATGGAAGGAAATGGGGAAAAGCCTCTTTCCCCAAAAGTCTCAAATACACATCTTGAACTTGCTTTAAGTAATTCTATCCTCACTTTAGTACTAGTTATGTCTGTACAAATTGCTTCCCAACATAAACTGTGAACTACTAGAAGTAAAGATTATTAATTGTCCCTATGTACCTACCCAGCATGGTACCCAAGTGAGAGACAATATTATGTAATGGAAAGTACTAGACCCTGGAGTCAGACTCAAGGATTTAAATCTAATTTTTCTCATTTACTAAATATGTGATTTTGATCTACTTAATGTTTCTAAACTTTTTTTTTTTTTTGCATCTGGGAATAAAGTTATCTGTTTTCTGAGCTGCTTTGCTTTGCATATGTTTGACACCAACTCTTAATATGTCTAGAACATACTAAGTGCCCATTTAGTGTTAGTTCCCTTTTGCTGTTTCTCTTTCATTTCAGTAAACACTTGCTTATTAGAGGTCTCCTGCTTTTCTTTAGCTAAGCCTCCGTTTCCTTATCTATGGAAAAAGCTAGTAATAGTTCTAAGTTGTCAAGCCAGTTGTAAAAAGGACTGTGTAAATTTCTTCACAAAGTACTTGGTACATCAACAGAGAAAGTCTTTGCAGTATGGGTTGGCCAAAAGGTTCATTCAGTTTTTTTCTGTAAGATGATTCTAGTAGCACTTAGTTGCCTTTAACTTTTTTCCAAACAATTTTGCTAGATTGTATTGTGACAGCTGTCATATCAGTGTGCATTTAAAAAAACTTATCAAAATAAGTGAATTTTTGTGTAGCCATTTTAATATTGAAGATGGAAGAAAATAAGCAACATTTTCTGCATATTATGCTTTATTATATCAAGAAAGGTAAACATGCAAAAAATATTTGTGCAGTGTTATGCAGTGCGTGGAAAAGGTGCTGTGACGATCAAACATGTCAAATGTGGTTTGCGAAGTTTTGTGCTAGAGATTTCTTACCGGACGATGCCCCACAGTTGGGTAGACGAGTTGAAGTTGGTAGCGATCGAATGGAGACATTAATTGAGAACAATCACCATTACATCGTATGGGAGATAACCGACATACTCAAAGTTATTGGTGAAAATGAAAAATGTGTCTTCTATTTTATAGAAGGAAAACCACACGGACTTTTTGGCCAACCTAATAATAGTGGCTAGATACTTAGGTTTCATTGTTGTTGCTTTTGTTTTTCTTCTTAGTCTAGAGAACTAAGGGGGAAAGCTTCTGCCCAGGAGAGCTTCATGTCTGTAGTCCTTAACATTCAGTAATCCAAAGAAGTATGAGTGATTTTTGCCTGTAAGGTACAGGGTACATGTCCCTTTAATCAGATCTGCTTCTTAATGTCCTAATGGGCAGACTATCTGGGATCATTAATGTCTGTGATGTAGTTTATGCTCATATTAACAGAGGCCAAATGTGAGTGCATTTTTAACAAACCCAATCAACAAATATAATCATATCCACTCTAGAAATGTCCATGCCATTATCCTGTTAAGAAGCCATAAAGAGAATGTCATGCCTCATTGAGTCAGAATGTAGAAATTTGGGCTGCTGTGTCTTCAGCGAAGTTCATGACTAGCAATGAAATGGTCTCTCATCAAAAACAACACAAAACAAAAAAACCCCCACAAAAAGTCACTTCAACTTTTGGTGGAATTAAAATACAAATGCAGTCCCATATTTTTATACTTTTGGGGGGATGAAAGGTCATAATGTGATGACTTGTTCCTTAAAGAAAAAGTATCTAAAAGGGAAGAGGGATTTCTTATGAGAGAGTGTAAGCTGATGGGGTATTTTTCCAAATACCCCAAAGGCTGGCAAAACATTTTACAGCCAAAGTTCTATCAAAGATAAAGATGATTTCCATTGAGAGTGACTACCTTCATTTCTGAATTTTACAAAGAATATTTATATCGTTTCAGGACGTGAAAGCCTGTATGGGAGACAAAGTATCTGGACCATGTTGAAGGTCTGGGAAAAAATATATTTGGCCCTTTGAAGTCAGAGTCCCCCAGAAAGTACTGACTAAGAAATCATTCCCTTGGGCATGGCCAACTAACAACATCGATGATGCAGGTCCAAATCACCAATCACAGTTCAAGATCTAAATGGCTCGGAAAACAAAGTGTTTTTGCAGTTCAATGCAGCCTCATTTGATGACCATATCTGACCTGAATTAACTTGGGGCTATTTAGGATAAATTCTTACTTTCGTTTAAAGTGAATCTCTGTGTATTTCCCTGCAGAGAAATGAATGTGTTTGGTTGCAGAGAGCCGTCCCAGGCCTCTGTGGTCTGGTTAACACACACACAATATTTGAATTACATTATCTTCCTAAAAATTCAGAATCTCTAAAGTCAAAACAAATCAGGCCCTATGGGCTTCAGATGAGGAATTCGGGGTCCTAAAACAGCATCTTTCATATATGCTGATACAGTGTAGGTTCAAGAAACGATTGTTATTTTCTTATTGTACATTGTCTTGTTATATACTCATAGGCAGATGTTTGAAGTCGTTTTGGTCCTACTCGCATATGCAGAAGCTGGAGCTCAGAGCTGACAGGGAAGTTATCCTGCAAAGAGATTCTTGGTACAAATGTACTTGCTTTACCTTCATCTCCTAAATTGGGCAAATGCTATTAACCCAACTTCAGAAATGACTTTCTTTTCTTTCTCTTTCCCTGAACTATTGGTCATTACCTGTAAGAGGCTTCTTGAGCACGAGAAACGAAACATTTGTAACCAATGTTTTATTTAGCAGTGAAAGCTGGAGCCTGGGGCTTAGAACTCCAGGAGTTAGTGGTGTGATGAGGGAACTGAGGGGCAGTGGGGGTGAAGCGTGGCTTTTAGTGTTTGCCAATTTCTGGGCTGTAAATGCTTCCCGTATGGCCAATTTCAAGCTACCAAGATGTTAACAACTAGCACGCAAAATTCCTCGGTATTGAACAATTGGCCCTCGCAAGCTGATACAAGCTCGCTCCAGACTACCACTGGGCTGGTTAAAATGTCTAAGGCGATTGCTGGTAAGGCCTTTCTCTCTTGAAAGCACCTGGAGTGTGCAAAGGACCTTTTGCTTTAGTCCTTATGCTGTTACTGAAAATTTCTCTGGGGACTAAAACTGTTCTGAAACACAAGGACCATTAAATAGGGTCCTACTGTGTACGGTAATATCCCCTTATTTGCAGTTTCACTTAAAAAATAGGAGATGCTTGATCCGAATTTTGAATTAAGAGACCTAGTCCTTCGGGTGGACGACCCAGGGGGCAGCATGGAGAGCAGGACAGCACTTGTGGGGGGAAGGGTGGATGCTGGGACGACTGAGGCATGGAAGCTCAGTGAACTGAGGTCCTGTGTGAACAGACTGGTGTAACCGTAGGCACACTTCCTATTTTATGTTTTAAAAATCTGTATTTTATACCCATACTACTAAGACCTGGTGAACTCCAGGCATCTTTATATCTTTAGCATCTGGTATGCTGCCTGGCATAGAGTATTCAGTACTTAAATAAAATAAATAACTGGAACATAGAGAAATAGTTCTGTGTCCCAACAAACCAGGGCAATTTAAAAAACAGGTAAATAAAATATGTAACATCTCCCAATCCCAGGCAAAGGAAAGCTGGATATTTCTGAAAGGAGGCACTCTTCAGTTTCGGGATCAACTGTAGCCCTGGAGCCTGAGAATTGTAGTTTCGATCCCCACACTCCTAACTTGGGTGGAAGCTGTTTTATTTCTTGGGAAGGCCTCAGTGAATTTAAGGAAAACGTTGCCATCTCTTTGGGGGGAAAAATCCAAATAACAGGGAAAACATCTTGCTAAATATGTGTTGATTTTGGAAAAGTGACTTGACCTTAGATAAGAATCCATATCAGTTTTCCTGGAATGATCCTGGTTTATGGCTTTTATCTTTCCTGGTATAGGTATTAGTAGCACTGCCTTTCCCAATCAGAAAAACCACGTTTGCAATGATAAATTTCTGGCTAAAATTCCAATTAACGGGACACTTAAGAGAAGTGCCGTTTTCACAGATCAGTACAGAAGGATATTATTTGTAGTATTTGAGAGAGGAGTGACATGCATGTTCAGCAATGAAGAACTGGCTAAATTAATAATGGGCACTTCCGCACGTGACTATGGCATCATTATTAAAAATAATGGTTCAAATGAATATTGACCTACACAGAAAGATGCACATTACCTATTGTTAAACATTGAGAAGGGCAGGTTCATGACAGTGCGTTTTATTATTTCATTCATTCCTCTAAATGAGAGAAGGAGGGAGGGACGGCGGAAGGGAGGCACAGAGCGAGTTGAAGGCAGGCGCGGTTACATTTAAATCTCTGCTCTGTCCTTTCATAGCTGAAGAGACTGGCCCAAGTCCTTTAGCTTTTCTGACCATCGGTTTCCTTGGCTGTAAAAGGAAGGAAAAAAACAGTTACCTCTTGGTTCTGTTCTGATGAAATGGTGTATTAAATGCATAACCAGGGGCAGTTTTGACTCCCAAGGTGACACTGACCATGTCTGGCGACATTTTCGTTTGTGACAGCTGGTGGTGGAGGGAGGTACGCTATTAACATCTCTTGGGGAGACGTTGGGGTGCTGTTGGACATCCAGTGATGCACAGGCGCACCCCACAGCAGAGAATTTTCTTGGTCTCAAATGTTATTAGTGCTGAGGTTTAAAAACTGGTTTCGATGTAAGTAGCACTCAATAAGTGTTATATGAATGCTAATAATTTTAGTAATGCTTACAGCGATGATCCTTTTGTGGTAGAATTCAGGGTGTGTGTGTATTTTCATAGAACTTTATTTTGTATTATTCTTTATGTTAAATATAGGCTACTTCAGTAATAAAAAATGTGACATTTCAACAACAATTTTCAACATCAGTATTTAAAACAGCAACAACCACAGGTAATATAACTGGAAGCCTCTTGAAGTCAGAGATCAAATCTTACCAACATAGGGCAGGGCCTAGCATATAATACGGATTTGATTGTAGTCCCTGCTGAATTGAATTAAAATAGGCCACACAATAGTGCTCAGAATAAGAGAAGAAGCTAGCTTGTAGGACTAGACACATTTTTGCTAGCACTTTAACAAAGTGAAGAGACTAATCTGTAACCAGTGCATCACAAACATGTAAATTATATTGCAAACATCCTGTCTGGAAATAGCTTGTCAGCTAAACATTTGTCTTCTATGTCATGCTTTCACCAACTGTCACACCCACGTACCTACCCGACAAGCGTACATGTAATTTTCAGTGACTGTACAGGAATGCCTTGTTTTACTGTGCTTCCTTTTATTGTGCTTAGCAGATACTGTGTTTTGTACAATTGAAGGGAAGACCCTCCATTAGCAAAAACGATTGAGGCTCATATGATAATTAGCACTTTTTAGCAATGAAGTATCTTTTAAATTAATGTATTTATTTTTCAGAGTGGGGAAGGGAGGGAAAAAGAAAGGGAAAGAAGCATCAATGTGTGGTTGCCTCTTGCATACCCGCTACTGGGGACCTGGCCCGCAACCCAGGCATGTGCCCTGACTGGGAATCAAACATGCAACCCTTTGATTCGCAGGCCGACACTCAACAACTGAGTCACACCAGCCAGGGTGAAGTAATACTTCACCAGACATTGAAGTATTTTTTAACTAAGGTATGTACATTGTTTCTTTAGACATAATATTACTGCACACTTACTAGACCACAGCATAGTGTAAATATAACTTTTATATATACTGGAGAAACCAAAATACTCATTCGACTTGCTTTATTGTGGTATTTGCTTTATAGCATCGGTTTTAGTACCGAACCCACATTCTTTGAGGTGTGTCTGTGAAAGTTAAAATGTCTTCCTATAATAAATATCTTGAAGGTATAGAGTGTTGCCTTTGTATATTTATCTTTTTATTACATACTTTGTATTACCAACTCTGGTTCAATAATGTTGTTCCATTTTCTTGCTGAATTATCTGTCTCAGATTATCAAACAAGAGTCTCTGTTCTTTTTCCCTGGGGTATCTTGAGAAACAGTGTTCATATGTGAAAAGTTAGGTGAGACTGAAAACACCTCTGAAGCCCCAAGTCCTTATCTGTGAAGTGGGGATGAGACCATTTATGGCGTAGGGCCGCTCTTACAATGCAATGAAGCAGTGTTGTACAAGTGTTGTGTAAAGTACCGTGCACACAATGTTGACACTCAGTGACGTGCAGTAGTTGTTAGTTACCCTTTGTCTTTCCAAAAGACGATCATTTTGCAAAATGCTGCTGTTTCATTGAGAACCAAGGTCCCTTTTGGCCATGTACTGGGAAGTAACCATGAGTGCACAATTCACTGAAAGACACTGTGTTATTGTGGGCCTCCAGTCACCAAGTAGCAAAAGCCATATTGTATTAGGTACTAGTCATTCTTTCTTCAGAATGGATAAAAAATATCCATAATTCCCTTTACAATCAGAAAATACTATTCAAGTCCCATTTAATGTTAGTTGAAATTTGAAAAAAAATTAAATGTAAGAGTTAACTTGGTGTGAAAGTGAAGCCCTTCTTATAAATTACCTTTACAAACTCCTTGCACTCCCACCCTTACTCCAGAACTATTTTTTTATGTGTTTCTCCTCATGCATCATTGAGAATCATACTTTGAATAATGCCACAATACTTAGGTGGTTCCAATTAATCTCTTTTTCTGCCTGGTAACATAAGGTCAATCAAACAGACCCTTCATGGTTCCATCATTGAATAATCAATCAAGCCCAAAACAATTGATCTGCTTCAAGCATGTCAGCACCATATTGATCCACCCATTGAACTCCGCTCAAATACAATGAAGGCGATGAAAGCCATTGCTGCGTTGAGGAATGAGCAAATGAAGGACCCTGCGCGGACATTTTCCCCTCTCTCGTTCTGAATCATAGCGGTTGTTTTATAAATTGACTTTAAGGCTATTAACATATGAATCTGTAGGCACCATGGAGCAATGGAAAGAATTGGATCAAAATCTCCTTTTGGCCACTTGCGGTCTGTATGAGCATAAATGTACCTCTTCTCTCCATGGAGAGGCTTGAAGGTGGTCATGTGGGAGCCAATGGAAGGCAGTAGTTAACAGCAAAGGCTTTGGAATCAGATGGCAATGATGGATCCCAGCTCTGCAATGTCACTGCTGTGAAATCTTGGGCAATCGACTTACCTTGCTTGTGTCTTCGGTCCCTTACCTGTAAAATTGTTGTGAAAATAGTAACGACCTCATGGGTTTTTGTAAGGGATAGCGTAACAACCCAGGAAACACTTATTTTGAGCATCATACTTTGAAAGTAGTCAGTAAAAATTAGCTTTGTTATGTCTTCATTTTGAAGTGTCTTTCATTATCTGTTTCTTTCCTATGTTTTCCAGTGTTATCTTTTTCATTTAATTTCACATGTGCTGAGCAGCTACACTGCTAGTTGTCCACCGAAATCCAAACCCCAAGACTCCCCCAGTTGTAAAACTTCCCAATGGTGGCTGGACATTGGGCTTCCAAATTATAAACTGAATTTCTCAGTCTCCCCTGTAGATACATGTGGTGAGTAAGTGCTACCCAAATGGATGTAAGAAACAGTATGGATCATTCCTAAGAGGTGTGCTCTTTTCTACTCCCTGTACCCTTCATAATATTTTGTGAATATTCGTGTAAATATTTTGGCTGGAACTGAGCCATGAACTTGAAGATGAAGTTAAAAACTTGATGTATAAGTTGGAGGATGGCAGAGCAGAAGGACAGAAGGAATCTGAGACTCTGATGATTATAGTGTCACCAGAGCAGCCCGGGACCTTCTATCAGGATTTATAGCTAAGTATGAGAAATACGGTCATGTTTTATTGAAGGCACTGCTACTCGAGGTTAAGGAAAAGTTATGTGATCATACTGATAGGTATCACCTTGGCAACGTGGAATCAAGTGATTTCTACAGAGCTGGCTGGGAAAATGCCTGTGGATAAAAATATCCAGGGCAGTAATCTATTTGCATGGGTGCAAGGCTATCTTGATCCCTCTTTCTTTAAGTCCACTGAATGGATGAGTGCAGAAATATTTTTAAACATTGTAGGTGAACATACACTGTTCTCCAGCCCAGTCTATTTCAGAATAATATAAGTCAACTCTTCTCCCAGGAGCGTCTTGGAATTAAATGTAAGTCATGCATATTTCACAAGTACAGAGGGTTAGAAGACACACAGAGCTGAGAATCAAAGGGCCTGGATTCTGCCCTGTTCCTTCTTGAACAAACTTTGTGACTTCAAAAATTCACTTTTTGCTTATTGCTTATATTCACTTACTTGCTTCACTTTTTGCTTTTGTTTATTTCTCTGTATTATGCACAACATAACATCAACACTTATACAGCATGAAAAGTTGTTTATAGGATAGTAAATATGAAAGTACCTTGAAAACTTAAAACCTGAAACCTTTGTAAGGAATCATTATAACTACTTCCATTGATGGTTGATGTTGACTAGCAGGCTCCACAGAAAAGAACCATAAAGGAGTGTTTCAAAATCTAGAGGTCTATTGATGGGCCAATTGACAGTACGTACTACTGGGGTTGAAAATGTGCATTTATGCAGTTGCGTCTGCCCTTCACACCTGCCCTGACCCAATCCCTGCCCTCTGCGAGGAGACACAAGCCTGCTATTTATCACAGTCTTCGCATGCCATCAAGAATGTGCTACTGCCCCGGTCTGCTGGAACAGGCGGTTGGTTGGCAAAGCCATCAGACACCTGTTGAGGCTGAGTCATCCCTATTCACAGGATATGCCTCACTGCCTGGGTGTAGAGTGTTCAGCTGAGGATGAGAGCCCTGGCTAGCCCAATTGGTGCAGCTGATGCTCTCATTCATTGGCAGCTTTTAGGGGAAACCAGAGAGCCATGGTCTAATTTCACTTGCTCCTCATCTTATCTTTTGACAGATGGATGTTCACAGTGGGATGGTCATGCACATTCGTTCAGGCTCAGTAGCCTTACAAGGAATTATGTGGGGGTTGAAGGAAATCAACTGTTTCATGGAAATTAAAATGAGTGGCGATGGCATTGGTATGGGGCCTCCCTGGATGCCTGACACTTTCCTCCCGCGTACCCTGCTCTGCTAGCACAGCTACTTAGGTCCAGGCCATTATGTCAGTTCCAGAACCAGCAGGATTCGTAGATAAAAATTGGCTCCGTAGTCAATACACTCTTGATCTTAGCTGGCACTTTTGTATTTGTTAAACTAATCCAGGAGTATTGGAGTTTTTAATAGGAACTGATTGGTCCTGATTATTGGAGTTTCCAGGACTGTCTAAATAATTAACCCTTCCCCCCAGTTGCATCTCCAGAATTTCTATTTGGAAGGGAGTTAGGAGCTACAACACACCTGGAAGAGGAGCGTGGGAGTCTTGAAAATTAATTTCTTATGGGTTTTATGTAATATTGAGAGAGGCATTTCTAAGAATGGTGAGTGACTGACGCCCAACCAGGTCCTTACTTTACTACTGGGCTAGCCTTTCTCTCTCTGGATGCTGAATTTACTGAAACACAGAAATAGAAATAAAACAGGGGTTTAAAAGAAAATAGCCTCATTACTGACAAAGCAAGATTCAAGTATGCAGTACAGCTTGGAACCTTGGACAAAAGAAACCTTCCTTTTCCTTTCCTGCTGAATTAAACTCACCAACCCAGTCACATGAGTTGTAGCCTGCACTGGTTAGCTCACCTCAGAGAGGAGACTCTGACCAACAGGAAGGCAGGTCCCATAAAAGATCCGAAAGAGGTCACAAAGTGACTCTTCATAATCTCTCATTTTTTTCATGGAGGCAAATACATGAGAAGTAGAGAGAAAGACAGAAGCTCCTAATTTATAGGCCATAGTATTGCTGAGAGGAAAATGTGTGTGTGTGTGTGTGTGTGTGTACACACACACATCCTTATTACAGTGACCACACTTAAACAAAACGATGACTTTTTGTTTGTGTGGCATGCAGCAGTGGGCAAAGCTCTGGGTTGGAAGCCAGAAGGAACGAAATCTGAATGCTAGTTCTAGTATTTACAAGCTTTGGAGCAATCTCCTCGTCTTTGTGTCCCTTGGTTTCTTTTTGACAGAATGAGGGTGCTGAGGTGCCAAGCACCCACATTTCCTTCTCAGCAGTAGAGTGAGTGACTGAGTGAGTGAGCACCTGGTTCTAGAGCTCTTTGTTTAATTCTTTGTTTGATCCTGGTGCCAATATTTTCTGAGCACCAAATTTTACATTTGCAAAATAAGGTAAACACCTCCTGCATTGCAGGGTTACTTAGGGCAAGAGGAGAATATGGGTGAAGAATTTAATGCATGATAAACGCTAAATAAATAATTACCACTTTAAAAGCCCAAAGAATTGCTGTTCAATTTTATTAAATTGTTGTAAAATTCTGGAGTTTAGAGGGTATGATATTGTGATTTGTACTAAAAAATATGTGGTCTTTATCCCCATTTCTGGCACAGAGCTCCTAAAACCCTTGGAATTTCTTAAGTGGTGAGAATGATAAAGATGTCTTTTGTCATGTCAATGACACCTCACTTTGGAATGTCTCTAAATCACCTAAGTATAGGGGTTGGCCGCCAGAAAAACTGATCATGTCATTAGAGGGTTGAAACTTTCAGTCCCATCCCCTGACCTCCTGAGAGGGTAGAGTGGCTGGAGGATGAATCAATTTCCAGTGACCAATGCTTTAATCAGTCATGCCATGCCGTAAACGAAGCCTCCATAAAAACCTGAAAGGATGGGGTTCAGAGACTTTCCGGGTTGGTGAACAGGTGAAGATGTGGGAGAGGGGCATCCCTGGAAAAAGCATGGAATGTCGGTGCCCTTTCCCCACACCTTGCCCTGATTTAGCTGTTTTATCTGGCTGCTCCTGAGTTATATCCTTATGTAACAAACTGGTGATCTAATAAGTAAAATGTTTCTCTGTGTTTTGTGAGCTGCTCTAGCCAATTAATCAAACCCAGGGAGGTGGTCATGGAACCTCTCATTTATAGCCAGCGGGTCAGAAGTACAGGTGACAACCTGGACTTTTGGTTGGCATCCTGTGTTGGATAGGGGTTGTTGGAACCTCCGTTTTGTAGCCAGTTCCTCAGAAGCACAGGTAACAACCTGGGCTTGTGGTAGGTGTCTGAAGTGGCAGTCGGTCTTGTGGGACTGAGCCTTTTCCGCTGTGGAATCTGATGCTACTGCTGGGTAGATAGTTTCAGAATGGAGTTGAATTTTCAGGCACCCCTCTGGTATATCAGGATTGCTTATTGGTGGGGTAAGCACCCTGCCTCCACAATATATACATATTGGAACTGGATCTAGAAATCCAGAAATCCAAAGGAGAAAGATTATATATTATGGAAAATGCTAAAAAAAAGAAAGATAAAAATAGTGTTTCCTAAAAATAAAGGCCAAAGTGAGAGGCTATAGGCACCTACTAGAGATCCAAAAGAATAGCCATTCAGGAAGTACTGATTCAGGCAGAAACCCAAATAGTGTTCCAGTTAGGAGACAAAGGCAAGGGGTATTTATGAGACAGGGAAGGGGAACAACTACATCAGTAGAAGGAAGGCATTTCTATAGGTGCTGATAACATAGCAGTGATACTAATGTGAAAGAATGTTTTTACTTTTCAGCCCCATAGTCAGAATGTCTGTTTTCTTGCTATGTTTTCAAACAGTTGTTTGGGGCACAATGCTGCTTCAGGCCCAGTCTGAAGGTTATTCTGCCTGTTCTAACATTCCAAAGGTTTGAGGAATAAGGCATGCTAGGTAGTTCCTTTGGACAGAAGCTCAGAACCTCAGTGACTTTATTGTATGCCTTATCAGCAGGCTCTATTTTGTAAACTTGTTTGGCTCTATTGACTAAACTGTTGTTTACATGTCAATAATTCCAATATTTTCATTAGAACTTCTTACCCCTGTGTGGAACTCCAGACTTTTATATATGATTTTTCATTTGAAATCTCCAAAGGGATGTCTAATGCGGGACTCAAAATTAACATAGCTGGAAGAGAGCTATCTTCCCATTCCCTACACTCTTTCTTCAAGATAGTCTTCCGTATGTCTGATGCAGTTGTCTATTGCTACAAAAAATGAAATACAGACCTCTTTGTCTAAATATGGTGTGAAATAACCCCAAGCAAAAAACAACTATAAGAGTTGGTGACTAAGGGCAATAACTTTTTCCCCATTAATCTGCAATTTGGGAAGAGATTGGCAAGAAAGGCCCATCTCTGCTTTATTCATCATTCAATGGGCCACTCTGCTAAAGATTGAATGGTCTGCTTACAAGGTGACTCATGTACACACTACTGGCAAGTTGGTGCTAGCTGTTAAGTCCAATGGGTGCTGAGGGCCAGGGACCTTAGTTCCTCTGCAGGTGGGTTTCCCCATGTGGTCTGTGCTTCCTTACAGCATGGTGGTTGAGTTCCAAGGGGGATCACCCCAAAAGAGAATGAGGCAGAAGCTCTGTCACCCTTTATGACCTAACCTCAGGAGTTAAATAGTGTCATTTCTATAATGCTGTTCCATACTCTGTTAGCTAAGGAAGACACAAAGACCTGACCAGGATCAAGGTAGGAAACCGTAGACCCTACCTGGGAGAGCGTTAAGGTTCTAGGAGAGGATGAAAACACTGTCGCAGCCATTTTGGGAAAACACCGTGTGCCCTTATCTTGACATATCAGAACACAAGGACCCTGTCACTGTCAGTTCTTCAAGCCGAAAATCAAAATATTATCCTGGATAATATTACCTGTCTTTTTTTCATATTCACATTTAGTTATTCCGAAAATCCTGTCAACTCGAAACATCTCGAATCTGAGGTCTGCCCCTTTAGGACAACCATCATCGATGTCCCTCCCAGATGACTTTCGTAGCCTCTGAATTGATCACTGAATTCCGTTCTTTCGTTCCTGCATCCCACTCTTCACAGAGCCCAGACACTGACGCTCTCTCTCCCTGCCTACAAAATCCCCAGTGACAAAGGGGATCACAGCCCCGTGATAAAGGGAGCAATTCAACATTCTAACTATCAATAAATCTGATATATGCGTACAAAATAGGAACAGCAAAATCCTGGCAAAACTGATTCAACAATTCTACTCTCCTATATGGAGGTGTTTTCACAGCTCTGCCAGTAATTGATAGACCTAGCAGAGCAAAAGTGGTAATGACACATTCCTTAATGGGTTACAAGTGGGCTGAGATCCCCTTAGCCAATGGCCCATTTCATCTGAATTGTTATGTTTATGAATATTTTTATGCATATTGAAATAGATTGGAAATCATTGCCTTAGACTACCTCTCAAACAACGACATATACTCGAATGGTCCTTAAAGGATTTGACCAAGATCATCATCCAAAATAGACTCCCTCATTTCATGTTCTACCTGTCAGGAAGACAGATGGTGGTTTCTGTTGGGAAAAATCAAGATCTTGCCTTCTGAGTGTTTAGGGTGCAACATGCCAATCTGAGATTTGATGTGGGGAATCCAGGGTGAAATTCACTTCTTCCCAGGCATTCAACCCTCTGCTCATGTTAATAACCGTCCAGCAGGCCCCAAGAAGAGCATACTGCAAATGTGTAGATTGATATCAGCATGTGCTGGGAACAGCTCCAAGCTAAGCTTTCAGCAGTTTGTAAAGATGTACGTGAAGCACAAAGCAAAAGATACAGATTGGCCTGACCCTGGGAGAGAGAACAAACCTACTGTTCTCATAGGGTGTTGCCATTTGATTTTATTTAGGGGCCTCTCAGACAAATGGATGGGCTGAGAGTGTTTGATGATGCCAAAGGTGGGAATCAGAGTGAGGACATCTTTTTAAAACCTCAGTTATTCTGTGGATAAAGTCATGACACTTTAAAAATGAGAGCAAGAGGGAGAGAGATTAACTTGAGTCTTCGATGCTTCCGACTGGGGAAAAGGCATTGATTCATCTATGAGATTGCTAATAACAGGAGCCAGTATAAAGGACACATGGACAGTAACAAGGGGGAGTGGAAATGGGAGGAAAGTGGGGAGGGCTGAGGGGAGTGGGCTGGGTTGGGGATAGAAGGCGGAAAACTGTACTCGAACAACAATTAAAATTAAAAAAAAAAAAAAAAAGATTGCTAATAGCAGGTGTCCCGTGTGATTTATGCCAGCAAACAAAGTTGTGTGGACCCTAATCCTTTTCCATCTGTTTCATAACAGGGAGAGGAAACAGGTCATGAATAATTCTAGACCTTCAAGACCCTTTCCACCCTGGAATGTGGAAGTCACACTTCCCCCTCCCCGACTTGGTGGGGCGTTCTGGGAAGGCAGGTTACCACCAGACACGGACTCAGGTCTGCTCATCGCCTATGATGTATGCTGCGAGGCTGCTCAGACTTGAAAGGAGCCAGGGAGGTGTTAAGCATTTTTCTCTAAAGCGTAATAATACAAAATCCCTCTGCTCCCCCTTTTCTGTGCTTACGTGGAGCTGTGCCCAGGCTCTCCACTGAAAGAAGCCTAGTATTCCAGCTGGGTGAGAAGTTTTAGAAATCGCTGAGCTGGATTAACAGACCAGCTCCACTCAACAGGCATTTCCTAAGTGCACATTATTGGCCAGGCATGTTGCTTCTCAATGGGTCTGAGTTTCTGAGCATTTTCTGAAACTTGGGAAGAAAATATCCATTAAAGTCCATATAGTTAAAAAGTATTCTGACTGTTTACACTGAGCCCACCACTACCTGAGAAAAAGATTAGGCCTTTTCGATAAGAAAGATTGGCAAATGTCACAGGAAGAATACCAAACCCAAATTTACAGATCCAAGGTGGTGGCCTTTTCTCTATGTGCCATCTGCCTGTGGACGTAAGCTGGCTGACGCTGTTTACTTGGGTGGCTTAACTTCTCTCATCATCCATTTCCTCACTTACAGAATTAAGATAATACCTGTGTTTTCAACCTTACAAGGTTGCCATGTCTATCACATTAGATAATTTAGAAAGTACTACACGAATGCTAATTTTCCTTTCATTACTATCTTGCAAAAAAATTCAAGGAGACGTATATTCTCAATGGTACTTAGTTCTTCATCAGGTAGTTTACTACGAAGCAAGATGCTGGGATGATATATGAGAAGGTCCTTGAAAGCAGGCTTTCAGTAGGTAAAGTTAAAAGATAAATGTAGTTCAAATGAGAGAAAGTACAGTATGTATATTAGTTTCCTAACACTATCTTTAAAAAATGTCCTCAAAATGAGTGGCTTAAAATAATAGTTACTTATTGGCTCATAGTTCAGAAGGTTACAAGATCAAAATACAGGTTTCAGCCAATTTGTGCTCCTTCTGAAGTCTCTAGAAGTAGAGCCTTCCTTGACTTTTTCTAGCTTCTGGTGGTTGCTGGCAGCCCTTGGCGATCCTCAGCTTATGGGCCCATCCATCATCCGGTCTCCGCAGCCATCATGACATTGGTATTTTCCCTGGGTGTCTGTGTCCAAATGTACCTCATCATTTCATAAAGATACCAGTCATTGGATTAGGGCCCACCCTAATCCAGGGTGGCCTCAACCTAACTTGGTTCGATCTGCAAAGGCCCTATTTCCACATAAGGTTACATTCACCAGTATCGAGAGTTAGTATTTAAATGTATTTTTTTTGAAAGGGACTCAGTTTAATTCACAACATGATGTGAAGAGAATTCAAAGGAGGGGGGCACAAGATGTGTTCAGAGGGGCGGTGAGTAAATTGTCATGAACACGGAAAATGTGGTGGATGAGTGGAAGGCAGTGATGCCACGCTGGAGTTACAATCAACAAATGAGCCCTGCACGAGGAGCTGGGGTATCAAGATGGATAAGACCACATGGTTGAATTAGAGACATTTTATGTAGCATGTGACACCTGGTACCAAAATAGCTATACTATAGATTCATCAGTGCTCTCATGGATTGTGACACATATGATATATATGTAGATGATGCCTCTGCTGTTCTTACTCATCATCGAGTATCTAGAACCCAGTTTCTGACACACGGTGGGCACTGAATAAACACCGTTGAAAAAATGAATGAACGCCTGCTTTTACACAGATGAGAAAATCCACTGAGAGAACAACTTGTTGAAGGAAACAGATGATGATAGTGAAGCTGGCATAAACCCTGGACTGTTTGGCTCCAGAGTCCATGTTGTATTGAATGCCTTCTTTGAATATTCTTAACTCAGAACAGTTTATTGGTCTGGCCATTGTTGTCTGTTTCCACTGTGCATTAAGGTCAGACCATATGCGACATCTTGACTTTTTGAGACCCCAAGGCAAGGTCGTTCTTCAGGCATGCCATTTGACAAAGCAGTGGCCTTGATCTGGCTCCACTCCTTCAAATGACATGCTCACTTTCTCCCACAGATGTTAGGCAGAGCCTAGGGAACACAGTGACATTTGGCATCTGCAAAGGCCATTGTAATTTCTCTGCCACAGGCATTGTTGTTCATCCTTATAATAGCCATTTAAAATAGTGCCATTTCCTGGCCCTCTGCCGCTGGAGATAAACAGCGTTCAGCAAGATAGGTTTGCCCCCAGGCAGTCGTTACTCTTTGAGAGATAAGATGGAATTCAGGTTCATTAGATAATAAAATCTCAGGATCACAAGAAAACTTAAAGTTCACCTGATTTTATTCCTTGTGAGCAATGCCTGAAACACCACTCCCCCATTACCCCTGCACAAACACACACATGCTCACACATATGCAAGCTCACGTGCACATGCATGTACAAGTAGACATATAGTTATGTGCAAGACTTTTCCAAATACTTAGTGCACAGGCATAAGCACACACGAAATGTTGGCCTTTGCCCTTTGAACACAAGGATAGAGTTTTGACCTTACAAGAACAAGTCTTAGAAAAAGAGAAATTTAATATTCAAAGAAATGGGTTGGAGGAGGGAGTCATTAGTCAATTTAAAAAAATGACATATTCTGTGGTATTTATGGTATATTTAATTGATAACTACAATCTTAACTTGCTATTATTTTCTGCCATTTTGTAAATAATGAAGACAATATCAAACTGCCCTGATACAAATAGCTTGTTTCTTTGTTTCTTTCTTCTTTCTCTCTCTCTTTCTCTTTCTTTGTTTCTTTCTTTGTTTCTTTCTTTGTTTCTTTGTTTCTTTCTTTCTTTCTTTTGCTTGAACTCAGGTCTTCTGATCCTGAGGCTGATTTTTTAAATAATCTTTTTAAATTATTTTATTGTCGTTCAATTGCAGTTGTCTGCATTTTACCCCCACCACTCCCCCCACTCCACCCAAACCCACCTCTCCCCTTTGGTTTTGTCCATGTGTTCTTTATAGTAGTTCTTGAAAACCCTTCCTCCCATTGTCCCCTCCCCCCCCTGTGGCTATTCTTAGATTGTTCTTAATTTCAATGTCTCTGGTTATATTTTGTTTGCTTTTTTCTTTTGTTGATTATGTTTCAGTTAAAGGTTAGATCATATGGTATTTGTCCCTCACCGCCTGGCTTATTTCACTTAGCATAATGCTCTCCAGTTCCATCCATGCTGTCGCAAAGGGTAGGAGCTCCTTCTTTCTCTCTGCTGTATAGAATTCCATTGTGTAAATGTACCATAGTTTTGTGATCCACTCATTTACTGATGGGCACTTAGGTTGCTTCCAGCACTTGGCTATTGTAAATTGTGCTGCTATGAACATTGGGTGCATAGATTCTTTTGGATTGGTGTTTCAGGGTTCTTAGGATATAATTCTAGCAGTGGAATTTCTGGGTCAAAAGGCAGTTCCATTTTTAGTTTTCTGAGGAAATTTCATACTGTTTTCCACAGAGGCTGCACCAGTCTGCATTCCCACCAACAGTGTACTAGGGTTCCCTTTTCTCCGCACCGTGGCCAGCACTTGTTTGTTGATTTATTTATGATAGCCATTCTGACCAGTGCGAAGTGGTATCTCATTATGGTTTTAACTTGCATCTCTCTGATGGCTAGTGATGCTGAGCATCCTTTCATTTGTCTCTGGGCCCTCTGTATGTCCTCCTTGGAAAAGTGTCTGTTCAAGTCTTTTTAATTGGGTTGTTTGTCTTCCTATAGTGGAATTGTGTGAGTTCTTTATATATTTTGGAGATCAAACCCTTGTCCAAATCATTAAATTTATTACGTCGACATTGGTTAATAAGAGTATATAGGTTTCAAGTGTGCAATTTCTATAACATGTAACTTATATGTTGTATTGCATGACCATCATACTGTTGTCTGTGTCTGTGAGTTTTTGTTTGTGTTTCTTGTTTGTTCATTTGTTCCTTTCAGTTTTATATACCACATATTAGTGAAACCATTTCTTCCCTGATAGCAGTGATTGAAAGAGCAATTATAGTAAAAGTTTAGGCTGAGCAGTGTGGGTATCTTGAATGGTAGTCTTTTAGTTCTGCAGAAAGTATAAAATTGGCCACAGAAAGACACTGATTAGAATTAGTAATTAGGTCAGGGCTCAGACAGCCACATTCCCCTTGCCCACAGGAGCACCAGCATTTGCTATCCCTTTCTCACCTCCCTTTCAGAGGCAGCACCACGCGCTATCCCTTTCTCACCTCCCTTTCAGAGGCAGCACCACGCAGCAGGAGCAGAGAAGAGGCGAGGTCTGGGAGACCCCAGTAGGCATCAGAGCCACACCGAGGCCTCACCTGCAGCCGCTGGCATAGTTAGTATTTGTGTTGTGACATTACGTTAATTCAGTTAAAAATATTGGGTTGGCCAAAATGTCCAGAAGTTTTTTCCTCTAAAATAAGGCACATTTTTCATTTTCACAAATAACTTTATTGATTTGGGTATTTTGAATATGTAGGCTAGCTCCCACATGGTATAATATTGATTTTTCCCAATTACTGTCTTGATTTGATCACTATCAACTTCAGCTGGTCTACCCAACTAACCATGGAGCATCGTCCAGTGAGAAATCTCCAACACAAAAGTTTCCAAACCATTTTTGGCACATTTGACCAGTCACAGAACTTTCTCCATTCACTTCACAAACCTTTTTTTTTTTTTTGCATTTTAGTTGCATTTTTACCTTTCTTGAAATAATGAATCATAATATGCCGAAAATGTTGCATATTTTCTTTCATCTTCAATATTGAAATGGCTACATAAAAATTCACCAATTTTGGTATTTGTTTAAATGCATGCTTATATGACAGCTGTCACAATACAATCTCACAAAATTATTTTGAATGAAGTTAAAAGACAGCTAAGCACTACCAGAGCCCTCTTATGGAAAAAAACAAATTAACTTTTTGGCCAACCCAGTATCTTGGTATTCAAGTGTAGGTAAGAGACCGTCTTTTTGATTTTAACAAACCCTCAAATGAGAAAATTCTGTAGGGGGAAGAAAGTGTTTGAATACAAAGGCCAGCACGCAATTCCTTTGATCCCAGGTAAAAATTATGCTGACAAGCTTATGCTCATATACAAGAGATTATGAAAATCACTGAGTTTTAACTTGGTCCCAAAAGCTGTGAAGAGTCAATGAGAAGAGTCTTGAGTAGAGAAATGACATGCTTAGATCTGTTTCTTAAAGTTGTCGTTTGACAACAATGCAGAAAGTCTGTGCAACATGGGTAACACGGGAGACAATATCATTGAGGAGCCCAGTAAGGCAGAAAGAGCAGAAAGAAAGACATCGGCCCTGGCTGGTGTAGCTCAGTGGATTGAGCGCGGGCCTGCGAACCGAAGGATCGCGGTTCGATTCCCAGTCAGGGCACATGCCTGGGTTGCCAGGTCAGTTCCCGTCAGGGGACATACAAGAGGCAACCGCACATTGATGTTTCTCTCCCTCTCTCCTTCCCTTCCCCTCTAAAGATAAATAAATAAAATCTAAAAGGGAAAAAAAAAACTTAAAAAAAAAAAGAAAGACATCAGACATATTTTAAATATACTAAGGAAGTAGAATCTGCAGGATTTGGTAATTGTTTGAATGTGGGGATATGGTCGGTCAAAAGGGGCAGTCGAGGATGAGCCCAAGTTTCAGGCCAGGCAACTCCAACTGGATGGCCAACCATGTCTTTATGAGGAGAGGTAACAGCTCCCCCACTTTTAGGTTAGAGGTAAATACTCGCACACTTTTTTCAGATCTTATTCATTGATCATGTCATAATAGAGACCTTCTCTTAGCACCCCCCCAAATTTTTACCATCAGAGTCTTCTGCAGGTCATGCTCATTTTGCTTCACTTTCTTCATAGCACACATCATTATCTGCATATACACATTTGGCAACTGTATGTATATATCTATCTACTGGTAAAGCATCATTGACAAGGGCATGCTTGGCAATTATGAGCACAGGGCGATTGCTTGGTGAATGAATACTACTTCTAGGAACAAGTATGCAGTTCTTGACTGTTCCCCTTCGATCTTAGGTGAATTGTTCTCTCTTGGTGGTAGGAATGACAATGTCTCCAGCAGGTACATGCTGATATGCTTCGTTTTCAGGAACCTCCATAGCTTTTCCACCCATTTGTTCAAGCTGAAGTCTGATGTTTGAGTACCACTGGGTTGCTTGGGTCACTAGCCTACTTCTAAAACAATCTCTGTGGTCAGAAGATGGAATGAATTAACTGGCTAGACCAGTTTAGCTTCCACCAGTGGAGTTCAGTTGGTCAATTCCTAAGCCACATAGACTAAGAATGTGAGCCTGTGTCTCCCCGTCCCCCCCTAAAAAAATTGAGATACTGTTACCAAGAGAAGATACAGGTTTTATGAGGTCTAAAACTTAAAGAATTTTGGAGGGGGGCATCATTAAGAGAATTATTATAAAACTGCAAATGCAATATTAATTATAGGACACTGAGCATGTAATAAGCCCTGAAAGTTAAAATTAAAGTATTATGGCAGGTCTGTTCCTGGGGAAATAAAAAGTAAAATAAGACAAAAACAGATGTCCTCACTGGGGACTGAGAGGGAAGAGAAAATGTGGACTAGCCACGGAGGGGTACAGGGAAGGAGGACTTGATTGGAGCCATGAAGAAGGAAGACAGTCAGTTAGAACTGACAAGCTTCCCTCTGCCCAGCTGAACACATTTCCTGCTCCACCCAGGAACTTGAAGAGCAGTTTTCGGCCAGGAAGAGCAGAATGTGGAATTGGGTCTTGAGCTTCCTGTTCTTCTCATTGTGTGCAGCCTGCTCTGAAGGGGCTTGTGGAGGGAACAGCTGTGTGTCCCCAGTACAGCTAATCCTTTTGGGGAAAAAAATGTTACATAACATAAATGTGTTTTAGCTGGATCCTGGATTCCCCCATAATTTGAAACATCCCACAGAATGCCAAGTTTGGGTGGGGTGTGAATATTAACGAGCAAGTCCTATGCTACACATGAGGCGTCTCAACCCAGTGGAAGAGGGCTCTCCCTTCCTGTGCGGTGGAGGCTTCATCCACTCCCCGGGGGTTGTGGGGCCGAACGCGTCCAGAGCAGCAGAAATGGACTTGGTGCTTGGAGTCTGAGCCTGGTCAGTTCACGAAGTGTTGCGTTTGTGCAAATGTCAGCAATCGTTGCTCCGCAGAGGCCGGGTGAGGCTGCAAAGTTGTTCCCAGGCGGAGACGGGAAGAGGGCCAAGGAAAGGAGCACGACGTGTGGACTTCCTCTCCTGCCGTGGCGCCTGACGGCAAGCATCTGAAGACAGGCAGTGGTTTTGGGAGGGCTCTCTGCTCACAGACTCGCTAAAGAACAGATATCAGAGGTCACCTGGGCCAGCTTCCTTGCGTGACCCAAGAGCAAACGGAGGTGTGACGATGGTGATTGCATGCCTACGTGTCCACTGTCTGCTAGGCAACAGCTCAGTGCTTTTCACGAAACATTTCTAATCCTCAGAATAACCCTCCTTCTAAATAGAGATTAAGACCCTACTTTATAGCAAACAGACCAACTAACAAAATATATGCCCAGAGGTGCAAGGAGAATAACAGCAGATACAGGGGTCAGCTCCTCGCCTATCTAAGCCAAAACTCTTGGTGATTTCCACGGGTAATAATAGATCCTTCCTAAGAATACTTTTATTATGATGGTTATTATCATTATCGTTTATAATTAGTGAGTACCTACTATGTGCCATATACTGTGTTAAATGCAGTGTGTGTGTGTGTGTGTGTGTGTGTGTGGTTACGTAGGGCAGATATGTGATTTGAAAATTTGGTGATTTATCCAAAGTCACTCCTCTGTATTTGAACCCACATCTTTCTGAATCCAGTGATTATAAATGAAATGCTTTGCTTACACTCAGGGTGTTTCCAAGGTCTTTGTGCTTTGGACAGCTGGGCCCTCCGTGGCTAGCGGCCAGGTGGCAGTGCTATAGAATTTACGACAGGGTAACTAAATGGGGAATGCCTCCCCAGAGGACAATTTTACACTTGCCCGACGATTCCAAAGTAGCTCGCTCTGAACTGCACCACTGGGCCCCTAAACCATGTGCTTTGCTTATTCCATGGTGTTCAAGTAACCACAGCCCTTAGGTGGATGTGTAGCAGACCCACGAGCTGGCCTCCTTTCCACTGCCATGACTGTCAGCTCCTCTGTGGTGGCTGAAGAACAGACTGCCTCAGCATTTCAACTGAAAAGTGCACATTAGAGTCCCACGTGCGCTGGCCAAGATCACTGAGCTCCGTCGGCGCTGTACTTCATGTTCTTCCAGCTGAAGGATGGCAGCTCGGCCAGGTCCAAGGAGGGCTCCCTGGACATCCTGGGCATGAGTACTTGACACATGAAACCCCAGAGAGAACCATGACATGATTTGAAGTTAAAAAAAAACGGCCAGGGTTTTTTTTTTCTGTAACCTCCCTGAAAAGAGCCGGTTTGAGATAAAAATGGTATCCCACTTGAGAAACCGTTGTGTCAGTCTGGTAAGGGCAAAAATCCAGACATTCCAGAAGTTTGTGGAGGAAAAACTAGATTTTCAGTTTCTTGAGGCTTGGGTTTAAATTCTCATTTCAAAAGAATCCAAGATGAAAGAACCCTACTGGCTAATTTTAGAGCAAACTATTTCATTACCCTGATTGACTCAAACAAAAAAGAGGAAAGGGAATTGAGAAGAGACTTGGAATATTTATTTTAAAACTAACTAGGCCCATGAAGCCAGCCCATGCTATGCTTTATTCTTTAATATTCAAGGTAAAACACTCAATGTTTGGTACAATGAAGTAAATTTGCTAACTCATATGAAAACAAAACTCCTCCTACCGGTCCTGAGCTAATTAATTAATTAACTGGGAGATGGTGTGAAAATCTCTCTGTATCTTGAGACCTCTGTCTCCTTATTTCTAAAACTGCAGGATAAAATCAGGGAACGTAAAGGGAAAAGGGAGCACAGACATCATCTGGTTCCCAGTTCCTAAGGAGCAGAGCTACCTGAAGGTTAAATATCTGTACAGGGTCATATAGCTAGTTATTGGAGATGGGACTGAAACCTCCACGTTGTGAACAAAATTCACCCCTTTGACCTTTTTTTCTTGAAGTCAGACAGCTTCAGTAAATCTTTTCCAAAATTTCTCAATATTACTGTAGAATAAATTTAATGAGGTCCCCACCCTGAAAGATTTGAGAAACCAGAATTTCGAAGCAGTTTGCAGATGAAAGTGGTATTTGCCACAAGCCACATATATTATGAGGGTGATACCACCTCCTCAGCGTGTGGGAGGGCTGGCTCCGGACAGAAAGCCTCAGGCAGCCCGCACCAAGAAGGAACCACCAGCAACCGGGCCGTCTGACCCCTGACACTGTGGTACTGAGGGTGGAAAGAAACAGAGTCCTGCCCAGGCTGACAATTCTGGGTATGAGCCCCTTTATCTCACGAGGGCCAAGAGTCTAGGGCTCTGGAGATGACTAAGGAAAAGATGTTTCCAAAGGATTAGAGGACACGAAAATTAAGAACCCAAGAGGGGAAGCTGTTTCTTTATTTGTTTCTCACCATCTTCCATTATAGAGTGGGAATCTGATCAGCAAACTCCCTACCCAAAAGGCCCCTTAGTGTCTCGCTGAATGTAGACACACTGTTCTGATTCCTCCCGGGGGCCTGCTGCTTCTGCCTCCTGAGGTGGCACTGAATTTTGTCCTCATGTGTACAACAAGATAAAGTTGACAATAATAATGACGATGATAATACTGACACTGTGTAGTACTAACTGTGTGCGGAGAACTGTTCTAATTGCTTTATTTATTTATAGCTATACAACAGTTGTAGTAGGACAGACCTCACATCTGTGTTCTGGTAAACAAACAAACAAACAAGCAAGCAAGCAAACAAAAACAGTGGGGCGTCAGAAGGAGAGAAACTAAAGAGGCAAATGACAGGCTCTTTCCTGTCATTATAATATGCTATAAACATTTCCAGAAGCCCACCCAAAAGTAGTCTGCTTAATTCCATTGGAAATAGTGTGTCACGTGACCACCCCCAGCTGGAAGGTAGCCAAGGCAAATGGGATCGTGAATGAAGGCTGAATCAAATAATGAACAGGTCCTTCCACATGAGTTAAGCCTTTTTATAACCGTAATGTCAGTTGATCTTTTCAATAGCCCTATATGCTAGATTCCAAAGGAAACTGAAGAACAGAGTTTTGAGTAACTAGTCATTTAGGCATTAATTTCCAAAGCTGAGAAGTGAGTTCACCTCCATTGACCTCAGAAACCATGATTCCAGGCTCCCGGGGCTGTCACTACTACACAAGGCTACCTCCTTAGATCTGTTGTAATGTCACTCCCTCCCTGAAATGTGATGACTGAGATGGGCAGGTCACCTTGAATAGACGACAGAGTAGAATTACGTGGTGGCAAGCCCAGAGTCAGTTCTTTTCCTGTAATGGCTTTCCATGAATTTGCTGGGTCCACTAAAGGTCTAATGAGGTGACTGCTCAGTGCCACTCAACAAGGCTGGCACCGGAATGAAGAGTACTGCTCCTGCCACCGCTGAGCAAGGCTCGGATTCCCTGGATGGAAAGTCACGCTCTGGAAATAGGTTAGATCTTTTCAACCATGCATCACGCATGTTGGGTCACTAGAGTATCACTCCTGCAGCCCCGGATTAACGTCCTCTGCGGCAGTTCATTGGCTTGAAGGGGATGCTCTTTCCTAGGTTGCTTCCTGTGACCTCCCGTGAGCGACACAAGCACTAGGAAAATCCAGATCACTGTAAGGCAGAGACATTTCCCTTTTGGCAGAGGCAGAGGTATCAGCTGGGCTATTCCTGTGGGGATTTGTAGGTTAAAAGGCTTAAGGAGCCTTTGATGACTCTCTGCCTAAAATATCTGCTGTTGGCCTAGAACCACTTCTGCCCATGGGGAGGCAGCATAGCATAGACAGAAGTGCTGGGGACTTGGACTTGGATTCCAGTCCCCATCCCCCACACCCCAGCTGTGCTACCTAAACTCTCTAAACTCCTGCCGTGATTTTGAGAATTAAAGAAGGTAATCTCTTGAAAGCACCCAACACTGCGGTCAGCAGGCACAAAAGGAAGACTCGATAAACATTGGCTGCCATTCATTATTATCGGTGTTGTTGTTGGTTATGTTATTATTGTTCAGAGTAGGTCTTGAGCTTTTTTTTAAATCACTTGAAGGACAAAACTCTGGAGAGATTCCCAGATACTTTCATGAACTTGAGGTGCATGTATGTGGTTTATAGAGTCCAGGCATCTAACCCACTGCTTCAGTAATTGAAAAAGTAAAGCTGGAAGTGTGTTTGCGGACAACTTCAGAGTAGGCTACTTGACCTACACGTGTGAACACCCATCCAGAATCCAAAATATCTTTTAAAAAGCAATCATCTCTGTACTAAGAAGACCCAGAAGTGGGGGAAACACTCAGGGCGAGGTGCTATAATCTCAATAATCAACCCTTGGATCTGACCTATTTTTTTCCTTGGAAAAACCACTCACTGAGATGAATAACAATATCAATCACCATTTTTTTTTGAACACTTAGACACTTACTTTATGTCCTGCTGACATTCTAAAAACCTGCATGTAAACCTGCATGCAGTACTTGTAAACCTCACAGGTCCTTGGGGTAGTAGATTCTGTTACCATCCACGTGATAAAGTTAAAGAAATTGAGGCAGGAAGAAGCTGAACCTGTCCAAGAGTACAAAGCCTATAGAGTGCAAAGCCAGGCTCTGCACTCAGCTAGGAATGATACAAATGTAGCACTTGCCCCTGATTTATTGCTTTCTGGGGGAGGAGGAGAAGCAGGCCTTGGTGAGCTGCTCCTGCTCACCTCTGTCTTCTTGACTCACTTCTCTCCAGCCGCACCGGTCTCTCATTGCTTCCGGAGCACCACCATCAGAGCTGCGTTCCTTGTTTTCTCTATCCTAGAATGACCCAGGGATCCTGCAGAGAAGAGAGTGAGCCCAAGAGTGTATCATTTGTCATAGAATCCAAACTTTGAAAATAAAACGAAAACAAAACTCTTGGAGGGAAAAAGTACAATGTGCTTGTGCCTAAACTGGGATAAATGTCCAGTCCTCACTGCCACCCCTATCTCCCAAAGAAAAATAGAAACCATCCATCAATATCCTTTAGGTTATCTTATCGTTTCGTTCTGGTTTGCCCAGGACCATTCAAGTTTATGTCTGTTTCTCTGTTGCAATTATTAAGACCACCTTTTTTTCCCTCTCAAACAGGTCTCAGTTTAGAAAATGAGTTACACAGCTATTGTCTTTATCATGGGAAGTTCTGTCACTAGGATCAGTTTCCAAAGTAGAGTGTCCCACTTAGATGCAATTTTTTTTCTGGACAGCTAGCAGGGAAAAGAACACACCTATTTGTACGTAAGCTAATTGATGCTTTTCAAAGTCTAGTTGGCCCCATCCTTAAGTGATTAGAAAACCTTCCCAGCTCTAGAATCTCTCCACTCAGCAACCCCGCCCCCAATAAGTTATTCTCAACTCAAATCAGTTATTGCCCTTGCCATAAAGTTGATAATATGGACTCATTTTTATAAGTTTATTTTATACAATTTCCCCTTTTGTGAATATATTTATTGTTTCCATCCATATAGAGAAACAAGATTAAGAGCTAGGTTTTTTGCTTTTTATTGTTCATGGTGTCTAATGTGAGGCTACACATAACCTAGAGACACTATAAACATTGATAGAATAGACAAAATACAGGAAGAAGAGAGAGAGAGATGAATGGAATATGGGAACAGGGAAGAAAGGAAGGAGGGAAAAGGGAGGGGAGGAAGGGAGGGATGGGGGAGGAAATGCAAGTTCAATATATATTTCCTGCAATACCAAGAACACTAAAGGGAAACCAGCCGGTCCCTTAAAACAATGACTTGTCTCCATTCAGTGCAAAGAGATGCATTCTTCCCTTGGCCAGTCCCTCTGCTACTGTGAGCAACATGCATTTCTAGACTGAAGAGTTACAGGCAGGCTGGACTGTAATTGGATTCATTTCATATTAGTTACTTAAGAAAAGCAATGTGCCTTTCTATTTGGACAATCTTAGAAGCCCCTCCCCCACAAGTAAATAAAGGATAAAAAGCCTTTTGTTTACAAATAAGGAGAGCTCTCACCAGGGACTGCCTTCTTGAGGAGCACTAAGTTTCTTCACAAGCAACTGAAACACAGAGGTTCTTTTGTAAACCAGCAACCTTATTCCTGCCTGAGTCTGAGCCTTCTCTTGACTGGTATAACAGAAATCAAAGGGTTTTCTATCTCTTTATAAGTTTGATTTGCTAATAGGATGCGTGCTTATTGCATAAAAAGTGTTGCTTCTATGATGGTCTCAGGTTAAGCACCTTGTATTAAAAAATAGCATCCTTTCTCAAATGTTGATGATTTGTATTTGCTACAGGATATATTTTAAACTGGAAATATATAACATTTTATAATTTAAATGTATTTCTCTACACTATATAATAAGTGAAGTAAGATTTAAAGAAGTACAATCACTTAAATATAATCTATTTTTTTACCTTTTAGCAATTCATGAAATAACATCCTCATGTAACTTTGATTTTATTTATTCCTTTGTACATACATAATTTGCATTTATTACTTAATGAATGATTAGTATATGCAAATGCTTGCATATAATAATTCCAGAAGTACATGAGAAGACAAAATTTCACATTTCTTCATGATTAAAGCAGCCAACAAACAGTAGTTGAAGGGCGCTTCCTCAACCTGAAAATGGGCGTTGATGGAAACCTCACAAATGACCGCACATGCATTCCTTCCTTGTAAGTTCAGGAGGAAGACAAGATATCTTCTCCTATTGCGTCTATTCAGCATTGTGCTGGCTGTCCTTATCACAGTAATAGGCAAGAAAGCAAAATACAAGCAAATCACACTAAAAAGGAAGAAGTAAAACGATCTGTGTTTGCAGATGAAACTCTTGTACATAAAAAAATCCCAAGGAATACACTAAAAAATGGTTAGAACTAGTCACTCAGTTGAGTAAGATTTCATGATACGAGGTCAATGTGCAACTGTCAATTGTATTTCTATACATTTGTAATAAAGGATCCAAAAATATAATTGGCAAAATAAATTCCTTTAAAATAACATTAAAAAGTATCAAATACATAGAAGTGAATCTAACAACATGAGTCTAAACCTTGCACTCTAAAATCTACAAAATATTGTTGAAAGAAATTGTAGAAGCCTTAAATAATTGGAAAGGCATCCTATGTTCATGGATTAAAAAAACTTAGTATGGTTAAGATTAGCAATGCTCTCCAAACCAATCTACAGATTCAATGCAGTAACTATTAAAATCCCAGCTCATTTCGTTGTTTCAATTGATGAGCCAATTCTAAAATCTATATGGAATTGCAGGGGGCCCAGAATAGCCAAAATGAGCCAGGAAAAGAACAAACTAATAGAACTCACACTTCCTGATTTTAAAACTTACTAGAAAGCACAAGAAAATATATAGAGATCAATGAAATAGAACTAAGAATCCATAAATAAATGTATGTGCCTGTGGTCAATTGATTTTTAGCAAGTGTTTCAAGACTGTCCAATGGGTAAAGAATAATCTTTTCAATGGGTGGTGCTAGGCCTGTTGCGGCGCATTTATGGAACTGCTTCTGGGTTGGTTTGGCTGTCTTGGGCCGTGTATCTGGGTGTATAAAAGCCTCGAAAGGAGAGGAAAGCCAAGGATGGAATATGAAGCCAAAAATAGTGAAACACTTCCTTAAATATTCACAGCAAGGTGCAGGAAGAGAATCTATGTACCTTGCCTCTAATATCAGAATGTCTTCGTCAAACATGAGTCTTTAGGGTGTTTTACTTTAATTTCCTTATATCTATAAAACGAGTACTTAACCTTGTTATAAGATTTGTTTAGCTTTATGTTTTGGAATTCTGCACATTTGCAAAGAAGCCTCTGGCACACACCTTTAAAATAGATCATTGTATTTATTAGAGGTACACCATTGGCTACAATGGTAACCACAAGAAAAATGCCCTTTTACTTATAAAACAGGTTAAACAAGAACACAATAATTAAAACTAATCTGAGTCATAACTTCAAGAAGTTTAGTCCCTTCCTTCTCCTCTTCTTCCCATTCCGTAAGATATTTGCCAAGCCTTCTAACTATCGAAGCAGAGCATTCAGGAGGCCTCTGCTCTCACTGAAACTGCAGGCCTCAGCTTTGAACACTGACCACTGACTCTCTTCCAGAGGGTTGTCACCCCGCAAAGCCAAGCTCACACCACAAGCAAGATGGCTTACATGGTGGATAGCACACTGTGCTGATGTTAGACAGGGAACTGCCAGGTCGGATCCCATCTTTGGACAGCTGTCACCACTGGAAAAGTCACCCTCAATTGCGCAGCCTAACCAGGACTATAGAATGGTATCACTATGGCTAATGCATATGTATGCGCACATATGCACAAACACAGATGCGTATTTATGTCTATATTCATTGTATTAGTCCTGTATTTTTAAGTCTGTGTTTTTTTATACTTTGACATCTTGAGGCCCTGCTGATTGTCAAGGGGCTGCCCCATGCAGGGTAAGCTAATTTCTAGAAATTGCAAATAACTGGGCTACGAGAGTACCTTTCATATGCACACTAACCAATCCAGACTCCATACCCACAACCATCTCCTTTATCTAGCGCTTACATCCCCAGCCACATTCTGCCTGCCCTCATAACCCCAGAACCAGGTATGGGTCAACTGGGACAGGCTCCACACCCTAGAGGTTGTCGAAATTATTAGAACCAGGCAATTTTACACCTGCTTACTGGGTCTCACCCATTCCTTCCTGAAGAAACACAGTAAATATCTCACCACAGTTTTCCCCATTCTCTGCCTCCTGATTGACAGCAGTACTTCTTCAGGTGTGTCCCCACCCCCTACCATGAAGTGGCGTGACCCCTCCTCTTAATGTATGTGAGTATAACACACTGTCTTTACGATGGTAGTCACCTCCTGTTCTGTTGACTTTGCCAGACCTAAATGACAATAAAACCTATACTTTAAAACATACACAAGGTCCATCTAGAAAAAGTCCAGACATTGTTAATATAATGAGCATGGATGGCGTCAGACTGATGTAACCTGGCAGCCAAGGAGAGCAGACTGAAATGAGCATGAGCAAACAATGATGACTTCACTGTACTAGTCAGTGGGGCCTGTTGATGCCATTGAGTGAGCATGTGTACTATGTGGCCATTGCATTCAAAATGACTGAGCGAGTAGAGCAACAAATCTGCATCAAATTTTGCATTAAGCTTGAACATTCCTCTGCAGAAACTACTTGGGTGATTCAGAAGGCTGTGGCTACAGGCAACTGGTGATTGGCAGCTTCATCACAACCACACACTTGCTCATGAACCATGTCTTATGCAGAACTTTTTGGCAAAATGTAAAATCACCCAGGTGACTCAGCCCTACATCCTAGATTTGGCACCCTATGACTTCTGGCTTTTCCCAAAACTAGAATCACCTTTGAAAGGGAAGAGATTTCAGAACATTGATGAGATTCAGGAAAATACAGTGGGGTAGCTGATAGTGATTAGAACTGTGTGAGGTCCCAAGGTGCCTACTTTGAAGGGGACTGAGGCATCATTGTCCTATGTGCAATATTTTTCATATCATGTATCTTCAATAAATGTCTCTATTTTTCATATTTCATAGCTGGATACCTTCTGGACAGACCTCAAATACAGGTACACACATAAAAATAGAACAGTTACCTTAGAAATCTTAGTATTAAGCAACAGATAAATCTACTTTCAATCTCACTTTGTTCTCTCATCTTTGTAAATATAGAATAATAGAAACTTGCCAGTCATTTGGTCATTTTAATAATTAAATAGTGTCTGAGTATGCACATGCACTTGTGTGTTGAGAAGGAGGAAGAAAGAGGAAGACAGAAAGTACAAGTAGAGATACACTATCATCAGTGTGCAAAAGAGAGAAACCTGCATTATCAATACTACCTTTGGAAATTCCTTAGGAAGCTGCCTTATAAATGTATATGTGCCATTTTTCTCTCAGTCCAGCACAGTGAGTTTTTTTTTTTTCACCAACAGTGAAAACTTGTTTTGAAGTTGGGTTCCAGATGAAATTTTGTCTTGTTAGAAAATTAAAAAAAAAACAACACAGTAAGTATTCCCAAAGCCATTGAAGTACATATTCTTAAATGGTGAATTTCATGTTATATGAGGTAAACATCAATAAAAATTCTATAAACAATAAATGAAGTTAAGAGGATTAAAAGGTAAGCCACAGAATGGGAGAAGAATCTTTCAAAAACCTGTATCTGATAAATGATGGGTAGCCAAAACATACAAAACATCTCCAAAAAATCAACAATAAAAAAAAAATTCAATTTTTTTAAAAAAGGACAAAAATACTGAACAGACACCTCATTGAAGAAGATATACAGATGGCAAATAAACATATTAAAAGATACTCAAAAGCCTATGTCTATTAGGGAATTGCAAATTAAAACAGCAAGATATAAACTCACACCTGTTAAAATGTCTAAAATTCAAAACAATGACAACATTAAATGCTGGTGTAAATGTGGAACAACAGAAACTTGAATTCATTGCTGGTGGGAATGAGAATGTCACAGCCAGTCTGGAAAGCAGTCTGGCAGTTTCTTGGAAAGATAAACATACTCTTACCATGTAATCCATCAACCCTGATCCTTAGTATATGCCCATGTGATTTGAAATTTCATTTCCACACAAAAACCTGCACAAGAATGCTTATAGCAGCTTTATCTAAGATGTTGTTCAATGGGTGAATGGATAAATGAACTGTGCTACATCATGCAAGAGAGTACTCTTCAGTGGTAAAAGAAATGAGTTATCAAGCCACAAAAGGACATGGGAGATTGTTAGCAGTATACTTACAAGTGAAAGAAGCCAATCTGAAAAGCATAGGTAATGGCACTCCAACTACATGTCATTCCGAAAAAGGCAAAACTACGGAGACAGCAAAAAATTCAGTGGTTGCCAGGGGTTCCGTGGAAGGGAGGAAGGACAAACAAGTGGAGCACAAGGATTTTTAGGGTAGTATAACTACTCCATCACTGCTATTTAACACCAAGAGAGTAAATGGCAAAAATTATACCTAGGCATATCACTTTCACAGGACAGAAAATCAAAGGTAAAGAAGAAAATCCCGAAAGAAGCCAGAGAGAAGAAAACCTTATCTTTAGAGGAATTATATCTGATTTATTCTCAGAAACCATGTGACAGGAAGAGAGTGGAGTGAAATACTTAAAGTATTGAAAGAAAAAACCCCACCAACCTAGAATTTGGTACCTTGCAAAATTATCTTTCAAGAGTAAGGGAGAAATAAAGAAATTTTAAGACAAACAAGTATTAAGAGAATTTGTTGCCAGTAGACTTGCCTTGCAAGAAATTTTAAAAGAAGTTCATGACAGAAAAGGCAAATAATACAGGCCAGAAACTTTGAACTGCGTTAAGTGGAGCATTGAAGAAGAAATAGGTGAAGATAAAATAAAAACTTTTATATTCTTATAAAGCATAACAGGTTGTTCAAAGTAATAATGCCAAGAATATACTTGATTATGTATTCTTTTTTTTAATTCTGTTTTTTTTTAAATATTTATTTATTTATTTATTTATCTTTAGAGGGGAAGGGTAGGAGAGAGGGAGAGGGAGAGAAATATCAATGTGTGGTTGCCTCTTATGTGTCCCATGCTGGGAACTGGCCTGCAACCCAGGCATGTGCCCTGACTGGGAATCGAACCGCGATCCTTTGGTTCACAGGCCCTCGCTCAATCCATGATTATGTATTCTTAAGTGTGTGTATCTGTGTGTGTGTGTAAATGAAAGGAATGACAGTAAAAATTAATGGAATCAACCAATAGCCGGTAGGTTTAATAAGAGTTCAACAAGTGTGTCTGTACAATATCGTCCTACAAACATCAATGTTATTTCTTTATACAAGGAATAACTAACAAAAATGTTTAAAAATAAAATCTTCCATAATGCCTTAGAATATCTAGGAATTAATCAGAATAATTAGATCTCTGTGAACAAACTGTTAAGCTCTAATAAAGGACATAGAAGATTGTTTGAATAAATAAACTTTCATGCTTCTAGATAAAATAACATAAATTTAAACATATCAATTCTCCTCCAAACTAATCTACAAATTTAATGCAAGCTCAGTAAAAATTCCATTTGGATGATTTTTGTACACTTGTAAATCTAAAATTTATATGCATTAAAAACAGCTAAAGTAACCTTAAGAATAGTAAAGAGGGCAAGCTAAACCTTACCAGATATTAAGACATGCAGGAAAACCATAGCAATAAAAACAATTTTGCTGGTGTAATAATAGGTAAACTGACTCATGGAAGATAATGAATATCTCTGAGAGATACTTATTAATATATGAGATCTAAATATTTGATAAAGTTGGCACAACTAATTAATAGGAAAAGGACAATTCTTTAGTAAATGGTATGACCAAATACTGGTTTATTTTAGCATGGAAAATGAGTCCAGATCTCCATCTAACAGTACAAAAATAAAACTGTGAACTCTAGAATGATTAGAGACATGAATGTGAAAAATAAAACTGTAAATTTAATGGGAGTTTTTTTCCTGTGTTTAAAATAAAAAAGGACTTAATATCTAGAATATAAATTAATCTGGTAATTAAAAAGAATACCCCCCCACCAAAAAAAACTAGGCAGAAAATACAAATAGGCAAGTTATAGAAAACAATAAAAGCAATCAAGTACAAGACGAGATGGCCAAAGTAATTCATAAACAGAGATGTGCACATTAAAACAAGAAGAGATAGTATTGTGTACTTATTTGACTAACTGTAACTTTCTAGAGCATATTTTTCTCCATATTGTAGAGGTGCAGAGTTATCTTATTAAAGACCATCATTAATAAGCTATATTTTAAGCAAAGTTCAGAGTAAGCTTTCTTGGGAAATATATTATAAAATTATTCCCTTTTATAAATAAGTCCCCCCCGCCATGAGATAGAGCTGTTAAAATCTCAATAGGAAGATCTTGGTATAACCATTGGAACCAGGAACAAGGGGGACCTCTGCTCATCACAGTGATGCAAAAACAGCAAAACAAAGCAACAACAACAACAAAATGCTCTGTTTGGCTTCAATTTAGGCAATAAGTGAAGGTTTGGTTTGATGACTTCCATCGAGTCATCTTTATTTCCAACAACGCACGAAACTCCATGAGCTGTGACCACTGACATTTCATATAATTAGGGCAGTGGAAGAGTTTAATTTAAGTCATTTTATTTAATTATTTAATTAACCATTTATTCACTCATTACTTCATAAACAAATATTGATGGAGGTCCATAGTTAAACATTGGTTTAAATCTTACAAGTTCAATGATAAAGACAGAAATAGTGCCTGTCCTCTAGAAGCTTATAATCTGACACAATTCAAGTGGAGTGTTTACTGGAAAGTCACTTCCCCTGTTTGAAACAGGATCTTCTCCTCTATGTAACTGAACTACAATTTCCCACCTCACATGATGGCTGTGAGAGTTGAACCATGCCATGCATTTACAGGGATTATTCCAAAGCTAGAGTTTTTCTGAATGTCAGCTGTCTTCCCTTTACTCTTTACATTACCTGTAAGCAAAATGAACAGAAAGAACTCGTCTTCCTTTTCGCCTTAGTGAAGTTTTAAAATGCTCCAGTTTCTTTTGTGGAACTCATAAGTCATGGCTGCTTTGAGGGAGTCTACTTTTTCTTGGTCCAAAACCTTACCTGTAATGCATATTCTATAAGATTATCCTCTATAAGGAGCCTGAAAATTATACAGGATTGTTCGACAAAAAAAATACCATTTTACTTCAATAACCTCATTATCACTTCTAGGATATTTTGTCATACACACACAAAGAGAGAGACACACTAAACTTGGCATTGCAAAACTCATCAATCCAAGAATTATTCTTAGCAATGTGTGTATGAGGTGTGTAGCCTCTGTTGGGAAGAACTCTGAACATTTATTTGGCTGTCAACAGAGGGAAGAATGAATGTGAACATTGGCCAGTCTACTGGTCTCGTCTACAGGCCAATAGTCTTTCAGTGAATCCCACAAAAGGAATGCATAGGTGATTAAACACCAGGCTTCACACACACAGGATCCTGAGCTCTTTGAGTGTGATTGTTTTCCCAGAAGCCTCATAAAAGATTTTTAAAATCACCTCTTCCATTTTACAGGTGATATTTCCTCTAGTTGGATAGAGTAACTTCTGTCTCCTCGGCCAAATGGTTGGGTATCCAGATGACTCCAGATGGAGAAGAAAGCCAAGATTTTATGGAACACACCACTTTTAAAGTAGGGAACACCTTGGAAATTATTACAGCAGATTACTTTTAGAAAGCCTAGGTAGAACTTGGCCAGTGCACCAAGGCAAAGAAAAGTTGCAGAAACTGAAGGAGATAAATCGAAGTGTCTGATGAGAGGCGTCCTGGTGAAGTTGAGAACAATTTAATTAGCAAAGTGTTTAGAAGGAGTGATAAAACTGAGTTGCAGATGATGGGACAATTGTGCAATAACCCACCAAATCTCTCTCATGGTGGTTGAATATGCATATTTAAACAATCAGCTGTCTCTTCCAGGCATTTGGTCTGCTGAGTTGAGTTTCATATATGGTTTCTCAGGCCTGGCCCATTTACAAAATGTACAGAAACATCTGCAAACTATGCAACTACAAAGAGACATATAATTCTGGGGCAATAAAAAGTTGAAGCTCCTTTTGAACACTGATGGATTTTTAAATATAACTCCAAGAAAAGATGATGCAAGAATACCAATAATGTTTCTTTCTAATGTCAAAGATGTTTAATTTCTTCCATTATTTTCAGCGTGCTGTAATGTATGGATAAAGATCATTTCATATGTATTTTGAAATGTTTTTATATCATATGTTTATGTAATAAAACTACATCTTTCTGCTGCTTATTTTTAAATTAGATTTTATATGGAGAGTTTAGCTTCTCATCCTCAGCACAATGACATTATCTCTTACTGCAGGTGACAGTGGAGTTTAATTCACGCATTTCCCCAAGTCCTCTGGTGCCAAGTCCCATTCTCTAGTCCACAGATCCCCAGTATAAGATACTTCACATATGCCCTTAAATATTAACATTTTCTCATGACATACCTAGTTTTGTTTGGTACATTAATTTGTTAATTTGCATGATATTATTTATAATATAAACTCGTCTTCTTTATCAAACCCAGCACCCTTTTGAGGGGAGGCTACTCATGTGGTTGTGGACATCTATTTGTAGTTCTTATGGAAGCTCATGGTTTCTTAGTTGGCATCTATTGCTTATTTCCTTGGGGGTTAACCTTGGTTGCCTCCAGTCCCCCGCCACCAAAAATAACACTCTACAAAGATAAGCTTGTACATGGCCCCTGAAGAACATTTCCAAGAATTGTCCTGGAATATATATATTGGGTTGGCTGGAATACAGGGAAAAGAAGTACAATTTTTGTTAAATATTGCCTAACTGCTTCTCAGAATGATTGTTTCAGTTTACTATTCTTCAATTGTGTGCAAAAATTCATGCCAAGTCTTGACAGCAATTAATTTTTCTAACATGTCCATTTTTTGCCATTCTAATGAGTGTAAGCAATATCTGATTGTTGTAATGTCTGGTCCTGCTATTTGTAATGAGCTTGCGCACATTTTTAAGTACCCTTCAGACATTTGGACTTAGGTTTCTGTAAATTATCTAGTCACATTGTACATGTGACTCATGTTCATTTCCTGCTCAGCCTGTTAATTTGAAGTTAAATATATTTTGGAAATTAATCTTAATTTCAAACATTAAATATATCTTCTCCCAACATGTCACTCACTGTTAACATTGTCCAAGGTATCCTACCCAAATTTGTATCCAGAATTGTGAGTAATCATTCCACTCTATGGTTTGTGTATTACAGTCTTGTTTAATTCTATTTTCACTGCCTTTAAGTCATTAGGATATCCTTTTAAAAGGCCTTCTATTAGATATATAGTTTTACCTTTGCATAATAATAGCCAATAGTTAGAAACATTTACAATTTTTTAGATTACTTCACATGTACTAGCATAGTTAGCTCTCTAAACTATCCTCTAATCAATGAAATAGCTCTTTTGATCTCTATATGAATAAATTAAATAACTTACCTTAAATTACACAGCCTGGAAGTAAAAGATTCTAGATTTGAACCCACATTATCTGTACTTCACAATCCATGCTCCTATATTTAGTTTTTGGGTTTTTTTCACCTCTGTGGAGCACAGCTTTTCAAGTAAGCAACCCTTCCTCCCCTCTCTCCTTCCTTCCTTCCTTCCTTCCTTCCTTCCCTCCCTCCCTCCCACCTTCCCTTTCTTCCTTCTTGCCTTCCTCTATCTTTTTACAATTATTTAAACCCCTACTATGTACCAGATATAAATTATTAGTCATGAGCAACAGTTGTTATTTAAACTCTAAGTCTGCATAAGATCACCTAGAAAGCAAGTCTAGCTAGGGCAGGGGACACCAAGGACTGAGCTCTGGGACACTCAACATATTTAGATGGGGACAAATAAAAAAATGAGAAGAGGCTGAGAAGGATTAACTTGTCATGTAGCAAGAGAACCAAGAGTCTTCAGTTTCCTAGGAGCCAGGTGAAGGAAATGTTTCCAGAAGAAGTGGTCAGATAAGTCTAACACTGCAGAGGATTCTGGAAGAATTCTCAGAACTAATGTGTGGGTTCAGCAATCATGACCTGTGCAAGAGCGGCCTTGGTGGAGGGGTGGGGACAAGAGTGGCAGATTTAGGAAGCACAGGGAGCAGACACAATGCTTTTTTAAGGAGTGCTGGTGTAAAAGAAAGTAAAGACCTGGAATGGTAGCAGAAAAGGGAAATGACATCAAGAAAAAATTGCAAATACTTCTCCAATTAATTCTTATAGTCTTAATCATACCACAGTGTACTGACCATTCCCATTCTTGGCAATTTGCTCTGTTCATCGGTTTTTACCACTACCAGCAATGCTGTAATTGAGATACTTATACGTATCTACCTATAGAATATAGGTTGTTGCCCCCACCTGCCAGTCACCCCAATACTTATACATATAAACTTATAGATAGTAATGTTTTGTTAGTCTATGGGTAGATTCACAGGGCTGAGATTTCTGAATAGAATTTCATATGTACTTGAGTATTTTACATTTAATCCATAAATATCTACATATATTTATTAATAATACTTATATAATTTGTATTGAAATTTACATTAACTTATATTTCCACCAGTAATAACTGAGTGTATCTTTTTCTGAAATTCTCACTGACAAACATATTCCTGGATTGTGATTTTTGCTCCCAGGTCTCTTGCAATATTTTATTTGATCTTCAAAATGGGTCTATGCTATTTCCAATTCTATGGCACCCAGTTCACCAAGGAGGAGAAAGATTCTCACACAAGTTCACACAACTAGGAACTGAACCCTCCTTCAAACTCCAATGATCTCATTCTAGATTCCCCATCCTCCTATTTTCAACTGTCTTCTTTGGTCACTGGTTCTATTCATAGATGCTTCTCAGCCCCTCTGACTCAGAAAAGAGAAAATTCTTTCACGTTGGACTGAGGTCTGTGTTTCTTTCCATGTGAAGACCTGGCTGCAGAGCCTGCTACCTACCCTCCTTTCCCCAGCTTCAGGCTCCCTTGGCCCCGAGCGTCTTCTTACCCCAAGGTCCCACACAATCTCAGTACATAGTACACATTCCTCCAGCAAAACGAGTCTACTGGCAGGCACCCAGGAACACAGAGTCACACACGAGGCTCCCCCAGCCGGCTGGACTTTTTCCAACTGTGGTCAGAGGTAGCCACAGAGACAGGCAAAAATGCAGGTCCTGGAGACTGGACCAAAGGCAGGGCGGGTCGAATGGGCGGAACCACAGGCATCCAGTGCAGATGCCAACCAGTGACCTCTGCTCAGCCTATGCCAAGAAAAACGGAGCGTCTTAAAAAGCAAAAGGATACTTTGACTTTCCTGCCCTGTCTGCTTCTCCCTCAGAAATGCATGGCTGATATTCCACTAGATAACACTCATAGAGGTACCGCTTATTATGGAAGCCAGAAAATAGTAAGTTATTAGTATTCCACGTTTATTATGTTTCAGCTTCAGGAAACCTATGAAAGGTAGGATTGATTATTTCTGACCGAGAAATATTCACACACACAGGATTGCATGCCTTGGAAGTGGCAGAAGCAGCATTGAAACTCAGACTTTCCCGACACCGATGCTCATGGGCTTTCTGCTTAAACACATCCCTGCCTACAAGGGTGTTAATTTGTGAGTACTGAGCATGTATGGAACACAGTAACAAGTGTTTTACACAAATTGTCTTAGTTATCCTGACAACAAGCTTAACATTTCATCAACTCTTTCCTCCTCTTTGGTTTTTAAATAATAATTACCAAACAGATGAGAGAACTGTCTTAGATACCTAAGCAACTTGCCCAAGGTCCTAGGACTGGTAAGACCCGGAGATGGAATTTGAAATTAGATATGTGTGACTATGGAGCCCTTGTTCTTGTTGCACCAAAATGAGGATAGTCTTCTCCATCGCTATGGTTCATCCTCTTTCTGGAGATAATCCAGACATGCTCCCTAACAGCAATGGAAAGCAGTGTGTTTCTTGAGGTTCAGAATATATTTGAAGCCTAACGGGACCTTGACTTATTAAATGAATGAGTGTGGTTTTGTCGTCAGAGAACTTCCATTAAGATTCATCTTCAAAGTCACCAGTTAAAAAGCTTCTTGACTGCTCTGTCAGGTCATTATTGTCAGCAACCGCTTTGCCTAACGGGCATGGTTCCCAGAGTCAGGAGGAGACAGCCCTGCCCCTTTTTGTTGGAATCAAAGGGTCACCGGGACTTTGCTTTTGTTTGTTTATTTATTTTTAATTTGTCAGTTACAGTTGTCATTTAATACTATTTTATCTTAACTTCAGGTGTGCAGCATACTGTTTAGACATTTATATAATTTATGACTGACCAAAGGTGTCACCATCTGAGCATGGCGATCAAATCATGAGTTTTAGAGTCACCTAGACAGCTCGGGGTGGCCTAGCCGTGTGATTTGGGTAACATAACCTTTCTCAATGTCAAGTTCCTTATCTGCAGAGTAAGCATAAAAATAGCACCCACTTGAAAGCATTGTTGTGAGAATTAATAGGTTAATACATGAGCGTAACATATTGTCTAGCTCCGTCACTGGGCCTGTCAACGTTCGCTTTCAGCAGAGACCACAACCAGCCTGCTAGAAACAGCAAGGAAATGAAGAATGAATGTACCATGTATTTTCTCAATTACTTTCAAGGTACTTCTCATTCAGCGTTTTGTTCTCAGTGGAACATTCTTATATTTCTGTTCTTATGTTTCTCAATAGTCTTACATTCAAGAAAAATTTGACTTGAGCACAAAGAGGTACTACAACCTCATGTATGTCAGGAGGAGGATTCAGAACTTTCCTACATTCATTGAAAGTGCTATGAAAATCTTTTTTGCAACAGAAGTAAATGTCTACCTGCTTGATTCCTTCTTAATGCTTTATTTTCACACTTCAAGTTTTAATGTAATTTAATTCATGCCGATTATTAACGTAATCCCAACATCACCAGGTCAGCCTGTTGAAAGTCAGCCTATTACACAGTTTTGACTCACCTCTCACCTTTGGAACACTATGAACCATTAACCAGAGCAGTTTTTAAACAGATACGCACTGTGGTTTCCTTACATCTTTCTCCAAAGCCTTAGAAAATTACTATTAGTGTCATTCAAGTGGAGAAATTTAGTCGTATTTTCTAAACCATATGGATATACACCAGAATGGAAAAGGACAGAGAGTAAGTAAGTCTTCAACAGCTGGGAGAGGTTTTGTGGATTTCATAGTGGTTGGGAACTACTAACAAGGAAATATTACACATGGCCTTTGGCAAGAACATATTATAAAATCCAGAGCCTTTTGTTACGGGCCGAGCAGGGTATTATTCGTAATTGTTATTTGATTTGGTCTTCTTCCCGTCTCCTCTTTAACAGAAGCTTTCCTGCCTTGAAGAATCACACCACTTATAGGTGCCCCGTGTCTCTGATGATATGCTACATGACCTGGCAAATATTACTAAAAAAATAATAAAAAAGCTCATGAGGCCTGTAAAATTTACAGTAGCAGATGGCATTCTCACCAACGACCAGAGCCAGTATTTCAAAAGGTAAAAGGGGGATCCACCCACTCTTGAGTAATGCCAGGAAATGTCTGTCATTCCCAGAATATCACATTCATTCAACTGACATTCATTAATCCCCCGAGCATCCTGATAACTCCAGGAAAGCGTCCAAACTCATCAGTGTCTGGCTCCTGCCTGTGTCTCCAGCCCCATCTCACACTGCTCCTCGGCCCCGCAAACCCTAACTTCCAGCCATTTCAAATGTGCGCAGCTTTTACCAGTGACCAGTGACCCCCAGCAGCTGACGACATGTAATAATAGGCAAGTTTATTGATGCACCGCTTTCAGTCACACATGCTTTCGGCTGGTGATCCCAAGGGAGTTGTTGGGCTGCTGCCTGCCTAGCATCTACCTTTCTGTAGCCCATTGCCGTCTTTCTGTTTAATTCCTGTACGCACTCTGGATGGGCTACATCCATTACTTATTGACAAACAATGCTCTTCGGCACACAACCACAAACCTCAGCGGCCCACTACCATCGATGTTTATTTCGCCCCTGTATCTGCAGGGTTCAGAGACTCGGGAATGAGCATTGCTGGATTTCACCTGGGTTTGCTCAGAGATCTGTGTTTAGCTGAGGGCTTCCTGGCATCACTATGGCTTTTATGTAGGCTCCTTTACATATCTGGGGTCTACAGGCCCTCGGCTAGTCTATGGCCTCAACCAGGTCAGCATGGTTCTGCTCTGCTTGTCCTTCATCCTCCTGCAGACCAATCCAAGTGTGTTCTCCTGGACCAACCACAAGAACGCTTGGAAACCTGCACTGGCATCAGGCATGCCAACACCCCACCAGCCAAACCGAGCCACGTGGTCATTCCCAGAGTATAGGTGAGCGACTCTGCAAGGGGTAGGAATATGGAAGGAGAAGAGAACTGGGGTCGTGTTGGTAATCGGTTCTCCCTATGGAAGCACTGGATTCCAGAGTGGTGTTTGAGAAGACCTCCCATCTATTCCACTTGCATTTTTGGAAACGTTTATATAGTCATCTTCTCCACGCCATTGCACTGGTAACTGTTTCCCTCACTCTTCTCTTTAACCCCGTGCCCGATGCAGCACTGCACCAGTCCCCGCAGGTACAGGCCTGGGACAAATAAACATAGCCTCTTACTCTAGAAAGAATACAGTGTATCAGGGAGACTGACACGTACATGATGGCTGAGTTGGGTAATGCAAATAAATGCTAACGTAACGCTTGGTCCATGGCAAGTAGGTAGAGAAGAGTGTGCTGAGGTGCATTCGTTCATTCCTCTAACACATTTTTACCTTCAACTGCAGTGGATAAATCTTTGCATTGGACAGCTTCCCACCTCAAGTACCTACAGCTGTCTGCTTCGCTACCTGAGGGCTTTCTCCCACATCCGCGGGAGTTTGTGCCAGTGCATGCACATAGGTGAAGTCCAGAAGCATTAGGAATTGATGTCCCAAGAGAAAATCCTCAGCCAATGAGACAGAAGTCAGTGGACAACACTCCAGCTTCCCATCTCTCATTGTATTAATTTATGATAATTCAGAGCTGTGTCTGCAGCGTTCCTCAGAGAGAGAGCCCAGCAGTAGCCCCATCTGTCAGTCACCCATGAATGCCCTCTTTCTTTTTCTACTTCTTCCATCTTGTTTCCTCCAATCACTTCTTGGGCATCTTAGAATCATCTCCCATATAAACTACCTGCCCCCATATTCTTATCACAGGAACTGTTTTGCGGGAGAATCGTAACTAGGATGGGAGGCGGTAATGTTAAATAGCTGGATGACTGCGAAGCCCAGTGTGCAAAAGTAAATAAATTCTTCAGGGTACCGAATCCTCCATATTTCTTTGTTTAGACTCCGGTAGCCTACTATTCACCAGTAAGCTTGACGCACCCGAATAGGTTAAGCCACTGCCTGAGTTATTCCTGGAGTTACGTCTTTTTACAGGATTGAGCAGAGGTGGGGATGGGAGGAAAAAGACCCCAAAACCTCCTTTGTCTGAGCGGTAGTCTGAGTAATAGCATTTGTGGTATGATATGAGGTTCCTATATATCAATGTCTAAAATTTCTTCAATAGGAATCCATCTCTTTAGATAAGCATTCCCCCCCTTTGTGAGTGCTTTTTACAAAGTTCAGCTGGAGACGAAACAAGTAGTAGTGCAGGGTAGTGGAACACATACCTTCGAAAACAGAAAGACCTAGAGTCAAATCTTGGCACTGCTCTCCCCTAGCTCTGTGGCTTCAGCAGATCATTGTCTTCATTTATTTATCTGCAAAATGGGAAGAAAAGCCTCTACACTACAGGTTTATTACGAGTATTACATAAAATAGCAACCATAAACCTCCAGGCACTACACCTGACATATAACAGATACTAATTAAATTGTACCTATTATTAATTTGGAGTCCAATAAGCATGAGTTTGAATTTCAGTCCCACCACTAGATGGCTAGACGACTCTAGATCAAAATGGCACAGTGATTGATAGTTCAAAAGCAAGCCTTGGGGCCAGACAGATTTGGGTTTAAATCCTTTAGTACCCTGTGCAAACTATGTGACCTCAGGCAAGTTCCTAAACCTATCTGGGCCTCAGTCACTGGTTATCCCATCTTTAAATGGGCATAATAACATGCTGTAATTGATCTTTACTAAAATATATTTTCAAAATCAATATCACTGTTATCAGAATGCATCTTCTAGTTAATGGCATGTCATAGTTTAATTGATTGTGTTTTACGTTCTGAATGATACATAAGAGTGGTCCCTTTGCAATCAATGTTGTCTTAGAGACACAGAAATATAGTTTTACTTCATATAGATGGCTATACAGGTTAAATGAGATGGTACTTACCTCATTAAAATGATAGCTTACCTAAATACTCAGTAAACGATAAGCTTAACTTCTTAATATTATTTTTTTCACTGTTAAGCTTTTCATCGCTATTATGCAAATAATAACTCCAATCTCATAAGGTTCAGTGGGAAGCCAGTCATGGCTGGGGCTAAAGCATCGAACATAGGACCTGCCAGGAAAGTAACTGTTCAGCCATTGTTTGTTCCTCTGCTCATCGTGGAGTTAGGTTGCAAACCGTGGGAAAAGATCATGGCCGAATCAAGAAGGAGACAAATTGTTGGAAGGGTAAAGGGTATCTCACGGAACTGATGGGAAATGTAGAGACCTAGGCTTGGAAAGTGATAGGAACTGGAGCAGCTCCGGCCCCAGCAGCAGCACACACAGCACATGCCTCTTGGTGGGACACTCAGGTGAAGCCACTGGGTCTAGCATCAGTACTACCTCTATCCCCACGGACCCAGCCAGTGCCACTGTCACTACCACGAGAGAATGGGACTGTTGACGCTGCTGCTGCTGCAGTTTCATCCTGGCCGGCCCATGTCCTTGGGAGCGAGATTTCCACTGACTGACTTAGGTCACAACTTGCCTCCTGACTGTACTGGAGGACCGCTTGTGAGAGCCAACAGAAGGAAATGGGCCCTGAGAACCATTTTTGGTCCAGATAATGTACACAATGATATAGGGGTCATCCTCCACCAGGGATCTTTTTCAGAAAAGAGTTGAATAATGAACAGCTAAAACACTAAAAGCAACAACAACCATATCATAAATTTATACTAGATTGCTGCTTTCTAAAACAAGCCTTGGAACCAGGCCATTGACTTAGTGTTCTCCCCGTGAGAATGCTGGTAACGTATTAAAAAATATGCAAAAACAGTAAACAGAGTGAAGCTCCAACATGTATTGTACAAAGAGAGAATTCTACCTCTGACGAGTATAAAGAAAGTATTTTAGGTGTTAGGGGACTGAGGAGCTACAAAGTTAGCGGGGCAGTATGTAGGTATCAGTTATGACCTCCCCAACTCCCTTAAATCTACTGATAGGAGAAGGTATTTGGAGAAGAGGCCTCGTCTGAACCATAAAATTATGATTTAAGGGGTTTTCCTTCAAGAGAACACAGGGAGGTAGCTGGTAGAGGTGACAGAACCGAGAAACTCGTACAGGAACCTGTAAAGAGTTCAGCCCTAGGGACCTTTGCCTTGGCTCTTGGCCAGACCTGGGTGTCTTTGAACTTCACCTTGAAGTGAGGGCTATGCCCTCAGCTTAAATCGGGAGGCATCTTGGCTACTCTTCTCTACTCTAACCACTTTGAAACCTCACACTTTCCCCCTAGGAATAGCTGCAAAGGAAAGTAGAAATCAGTGAGTTCTCGGAAGGACTCTGTTACGTGTCCACTAAAGTTTTCCACACATAGAGAAAAGGAGCAACATCTTTCAGTGACAAGGACACAGGCTTGGGAACAGAACACGTCTGGCTTCACAACCTACCTTAGCTGTTGGACCTCGGGCTAGACTTCTGCTCCTCTGACTCCCACTATAGTTACAGAAGGTGTTAACTACTTTGCAGTGGTTTGATAGCACTGGGAGAAAGCATGCTAAGTACCTTGTGCATGTGTATGCCAACGAGTTTCTTCTGCGGTTGTTAAATTGTGTGACTATCTTTTGTTGTTTTACATATTTGTTTTTATTTCTCAGTGACTGTTGGAATGCTTGAAATAATTTATGGCGCTTTCCTAAAAACTGTGAAGGTCATTCAGAATCTGTTTCCCATTTGACTTTTATTTTCTACACCTTTGATCAACTTATGGTACCTTGCTGCATTTTAAGGATGATGTCTTAAAATATTTCTGCAATAGTCAGTACCTCATCATTACTGCGAAAGACCTGGAAATCTCCATATAAAGGGTTAACAGGGCAGCCTAGAGAGCGTAACCGGGATTGAACACTGCTGGTAGGAGGTGTGTTTTCATTGAGTACTGCATTCATTGTTTTTCAGTTTGGGGAAATTGTGCCAACACAGTGATGCCAATTACCGCACATAATTGGCTCGGAGAATGGAGCTGATAATCCTGGCTGGGGCGAATACTCTTTATTTCCTGGAAATCCAGGAGAATAAACTTTAGGACATCCAGGTGAGGTGTTCTTCCCTCCAGCAAGGGAGCTTCACACCACATTCCTCACCGCCTGGAGCCGGTCCCATCCTGAGTCTAATCTCCTTTCCTTAGAGGGCTTTGCAGGCTGGGCAGCTGACAAAAGGCCTTCTAGCAAGTGACTGAGAAGGGGTCTCAATTTCAAACCTATGTGACATCTGTTCTCTTGCTGTTTATGTTTCTTGATCCCATTGAATATAAGATTTTATTGTAAGCCATCTGGCAGCCTCTTATAAATGAGATGTAAATAACCAAATCTTGGAAGATTTCACTTCTATCACTCCTGGTATTGTTAAGTTGGTAGGCTACCTAATAAAGAGTTGTCTTCCTCGGGAAGAAGAGATATGAATGCAAAATGGAGAAAAATTATAATTTGTAAATATTAAATATATGTAAAAATAGAATTAGGAATGTTCTTCTACTCTCTGGGGGGAAATAGTGGCCTTTGATGAATCTTCTAATATCTGAAAAAAAAACAACAAATTTTTGAAATAATTTTCCTATTCATTAAAAGAAAAAAAGAACAAGAGCTATAAAAAGAAAATAAATGCAGTGTTTCCTGGTTTCCAGGCACTGTACAAGCGCTTCCTATATGTTTCTTCATTTAAACTCCAAAACAACCCCCCCCCCCAAAGAGACATTTTTATAGAATGAGCAAATTGAGGCTTAGAGAGGTTAAGTAATTTGTCCTCAGTCACACAGCTGGTCAGTGGAAAGCTGAGAGTTAAGCTCAGTTTTTAGTTTCACCTCAAAGTCCAAGCTCCTCCCCTATGACAGGTTCATACAGACTAAAAGGGCTACGTGAAATGTGGAGAGAAGCTCTAGATATCCCCCAATCCCACAGCAGAACAGGAAATTGCTGCAAAAAAATTGCACAGACTCCCAGGCATGCATAGCAAGCAGGAAATCGCACTTTCCCATGAGCTGGGCCTGCCAAAGAGTATTTCTTAGGGGCTTGCCTGCCAAGGACCACTGGGTGGGGTGTGCTCCAGGCCCTACCCCTTCCCCATACAAGCATGATTTACTAAGGGTCCAGCATTCAACCTCTCCATGTATCATGGTTGGAATACAGAGCTAGGGGAGACACTTCTTATGCAAGACACTGCCAGAAGCTTTCAGCCCCTGACTCTACAGTTTTGTTTCTGTGATGTTTTTTATTGGGGTGTTTCAGTGGAAAGCAGCCCCAGCACTGCACGGTGACAGGTTATGTGTAATAATCTCCCGTCCCATGCTGGGGTGAGTGCTTACGTGTCTGCATAGCATTTAGATTTCCAGCAAAACTACAGAGCCGTTGCATACCTGTGAGAGTTCCTTGTAACACTAGAGCTGTTGCAGGGAAGAAGAGAGGGCATGAACCTCTCTCCAGCCCATGGTACTTCAGATGTGTTGCTTTGAAGCCTCAGAAACTGAAAAATGCATCACCTTTATGACTTGGCTCAGAAAGCTGGAACCTTCCTGAAAAGGGCCTTTCTTACCAAGAGAGAGCATACACTTCCCCCATCCAAATCCTGATTGCTGTGCAGGAAGGGGACGTGAGAATGAATGCAGGTCCCTGACTTCAGATTGCCACCTTCTGAGTCAGTCCCACGTGATGGGTTTATCTTTCACAGCTTTCTGGTTAGCAGACCTGGAGAATGTGTTTTGACCGATACCCCCCAGGTGCTCAGCTGGTTTTTGGAGTCCTGGTGATACCACAACCCCCTTCACCAATTTCTCTTGCAGTGGGAAAGAATTCACTTTTAATCAAACATGCACCGTACACCAGGCATTTAATTTAATTCCACAACCCTTTGAGATGATAGTGTAAGCTTCTTTAGGCAAAAGAAATTAAAGTGGCCTAGAGGTCACTTTGCTAGTTAAAACTGAAGTCAGGAACGGTCCCCAGGCATTCTGATTTACAGTGCAGGATTCTTCCTGCCACATCACACTGATGTGACTCATTTAACTTCACACACTCAATCACTCTGTTAGAATCTCATTTAATAAACATCTTTTGAGTGCCTGTTATGTGCTACATATGGTGCTGAGCGCTGAGATACAGTGAGCAAGACAGACTAAGTTCTCACCGAGGTTACGAAATACTTAGGAGAGAGGTACAGCGGACTAGAATTGTGTTGAGGGCTGAGGCAGTGCAATATTGAATGGGCGTCAACATACAGCAAGGACACAATCTAGTCTGAGAGGGATGGTGGGAGTCACAGAGTAATTCTCTGAATGAATGAAGACTGAGGGGTGAGTATGAGTTAATCAAGTGGAGATGAGCAGTGTGGGGAAAGCGCACCCCTCCTCAGGCAGAGAGGAAAAGTGCATGCAAAAGCCTCAAGGCCTATAAGGGTTTGTGCTGTTCAAGAAACTGGATGAAGTTTGATTCGGTTGGAGTGCCTCCCTATTGCTCTAAATCACATCAACTTTGCTAATACATGTGGGCCAATAGACTTCTCATCTAATGAGAACAAAGAAGACAGGGACTCCGATTAGAAGTCACTTTCACGAGTAAGAATGGTTTTGTTGTGTTTTGTTTTGTTTTGCCTAGAGTGGATCCAAGTGCAGGAAAAGAGGTGATTTTCAAGCTCAAGAAATACATGACAATCCCCATCAAGTCACTGGAAAAAGGATGAAAATAAAGGTAAGCTCCCCACTCATCTGTTACCATTGTTATAGCCACCACATTGGCCTGACTGTTATTTTCTCTTTAACTCCAGAATTAATGACATTTAAACATTATTCTTTTATGTGATATATATATACACATATGCATGGTATGATATATATATGCATGGTGCATTAGGGCACACACACACACACGCACATATATATATATGTGTGTGTTGTAATGGATACACCTGCCCCCTTAAACCCAGAAAGGGTTCTCCATGGATCCTTCCCTAGCCCTCTAATATGGACTTATCTTTATCTTCTTACGCCTGGCTCCCAAGGAAATGGTAATGTGTTTTCCTTCATTTCCATTGACCCAAAACTCCATTCTGAAGGGAACTGGTAGGAAGGAGATTAACATTCCTTGGGCACCTACTATGTAACAGCCACCACTTTATTTAATCCTGTAAGGCAGATGTAATAATTCCATTTTCAGATGAGAAAAAGGAGGGTTTGAAAATTATATTATTTGTTTGTGATCACATAGTAAAAGCAAGAGCAAGTACTTGAACCCACATTTTCTTCTGAAGGCTGTGTTTGGCTTTAGGACAAAGGACTTTTTAAGGTACTTCCTGTGTGTGACTCTACCCAGCCTTGAAATCGAACTGCATGCAGGACTCATTTCCCTGCCCTGGAAAATTGTCTTTAGGTAAGTCGCCAGTACCAGGTCTGAAACTCAAGTGTATGAAATGAGTCCAGCAGTATTTTAACAAATGATCCAAATAGACTGAATCTTAAATCCCCAAACAAGAGACACATGTGTGATGATAACCTGGCTGGAAAATTTGGCCTTCAGGGCAATAAGAAATCTTAGGGGCAAATATTTTATTTTCAGTAGTACAGAATACTTCAGTTAAAAATTTCATTCATAATTTACTTTAAGGGAGAGAAGCAAAATGAACTCACATGACCAAATTCCATGGGGAGACAAATCTCCTTCGTTCTCATAAACCGTCGTGGTGAGATGCGAAGACAGTCAGTCTCAGACTTGGTCAAACTTGGCTTTGATTCGGCCTGCGCTATTTCCCAGATGAGTCATATGGACGCATTACTAAACTTTCTCTGAGCTCCTGTTTGTTTATTTTTAATACATTGGGAATAAAAATCAAAATGAGGTAACATGAGTTTAAGAAATAGCCCATAGTAGGCTCATAGGCATTTGACAAATGCTAGTCTTGTTTTCCCCTTTTCAGTAAACTCATTCTGTGCCCAACAACTGTCTTCATTGATTTATGGTGTTACTGTGATAATTCCAATAATTACAATAGCTCCTAGCACTTACATAGCATGCCATCATTTGTAAAGTGTTTTCAAGTTTGCTATTTTAGTCAATCATTACAACAATTGTTTAATGGAGGTACCATTGCATTAGTCCAATTTTACAAATGAGGGAACTAAGTCTTAAAAGGCACCATGTGACCTTGAGGAGGGGCAAGAAGAGTTCTGGAACCCCATTGCCTGGGTCTGGATTCTACCCCTTGTTCTGTGACCTCAGAATTACATAATCCATCTGTGACTCAACTGACTCACTCTTAAAACTGAGAATAATAATGGGAATTATTGCACAATGCTGCGAGGATAAAGTAAGTGAAGATAGTGATGGACTACTTACTACAGTAAGCATTCAATTGATGTTATGTCTTATTTTTCTCAGCAAAGGTGTAGTTACCTTGTAGGTGTTTGGGAAGATGAAATAAGGCAGTAAGTAAATCAATGCACATAAAGTAGTTAGACTCATTCGTGGCATGGAGTAAGGGCTCAGCTAGTGTTGCGTGCTGTTACTGTCCAGTATCACTCAGGTGGTAAATAGAAAACTTGGTTTTTGCATGAGACCCCGTGGAAACTAAAGCCACTATGGGTGCAGGGGTGGGGAGGACGAAAGAAAGTAATGGATAGTGGAAGTCCCATGCCAAATCTGCTTGTGTTATTCTCCAACAATATTATGAAAAAGACACAGCCATAAACAGCAGTTTTGGAGGTCCAAATACATTATTCCAGTCATTTCTAATCCTTAAAGAGGAAGAAGACAGGTTGCTTTATTAACTCCTGTAGGATAGATATATAAGGGGAATGTCATGAATCCTTGGCCCACCTACCTCTCTGAAGCGTGCTCCCTGTGACAGCTACCTAACTGCAGGTCTCCATCCCCCCTTACTGCAACCAGGACAGACAGTCACAGCTGCTCTTCAAAGTGTGTCACCTTTGGCTCCTTGAATCCAGTGCATGTGGGGGAAAGACCTCCTGCCCTTTCTAAGGAGGCCTCATACAAGTTGAACTCCAATCAGAGACTGGAAATGGGGCCAAGAGGGAGTCTTGGAATAGCAGGTGTTTTTGACAGAGGCATCCATGGGTGCCTCAGTTGTGTTGCTTTTGACAGGGAGCCTAATTAGCCTTTAACTCTTTAACCACAATGTGTTCTTAAAGTACAGAGAGGAAATTAACCACCAGCTCTCAGAGCCACATGGAAGAAATTAACATCCTCCTTCACTAATCCTCTTTCAAGGCACAATAATAAATATGCATTATATTTAACAGCCATGTTTTCCTGGAGTTAAGCCTCGGTTCCACTGAAAATAAATGCTCCCTAATGTGTCTCAGAATGTTGCCCTGGAATCATAGACAGAAAGTCTTGTGCCCTCAACCCCAGCACTGAACCACAGAAATGACAAGGGTGGGGATAAATAAATAGGGCTTGATGGTGGATGTGTTATCTGGAATTGACTATTCATCTTTGATTACAAAACAGAAGGTTGGTTGTGTGTGAAGACAACTTCCTAAGTTTGGCTGAGACAGGGGCAGAGGGGTTCTAAGTCACAGAGGACATGGCATTCGTTACTCTCCTGGCTGAGTCATGGATCTGCTGTGTATTTGATAGTGATGTCATGGCAACATTTATTTAGTTCATCATCATATATATTTTTTATACATAATATATATTCATATGTTATATATGTATATATCCATTTTATATGTCATATATTTATAATCATATATGGTCACCATACATAGGTTATTTATATATATGATTGTGATGTATTTATTCTTTCACATTATTCATAAATATAAATATATATTCATATAAACACACATGTAAATATATGTTTGTATGAATACATTTATATAATTAATGGGTATATGTGTATATGCATGTGTGTGTACAGATATATCCTTGGATGCATGACAGAACTGTAGAGATTGGTTATTTATAGCCTCATAAAGTCACTAATAAAGTCATTGTTTCCTGGAGCAAGACAGCAGACTCAGAGATGGGTCTTCTAAGTTGAGGAGTTTTTCAGACACAGTCTCCAAAGTTCTGGGTTTCTGCAGAGAGGCTACAGAGAGATATGTATTTAGATACATTTGCATCTAAATTTGAATCCCAGCCATAGCACTGTCTAACATCATGACCCTGAGCAAGACATCTGTATAATGGGGATAATACTAGTAACACATTATAGGGATAGAGTCTTACCTGAGTGTAAAGCATTTAGCACAATGCTGGGAATACCCTTAGTATTAATGAATGTTAGCTATTACTACATATCTATCAATGAATCTCTATTTTATTCTCTATGACATGATTCATAGCAGTATCCTCTGAAGATTATGCTCAAAACAGTTCTGCATTTTTCTAAAAGATTTTTTAAAGCTTATTGACCTAGTCAAGTATGCTCAGTATGTGTATAAGGAAGATCAGATCCAGAAAGGGGAGGCGTCTGTGTCAAGGTCACCGGGAGGCTATGGTCTATTGCAAAGAAGAAGGTCTCAGGAAAGAGTTCACCTGATTGTTTTGAGAAAAGCTTAGTGTCATTGCTTAAGAAGTTATCGAAAAAAGGGCAATCGAATTCATTCCTTACACTGACACCAGCCTCATTGCTATCTACGCAACTCCCATATGGTAGCACACATACACAACCCCCCCCATGTACAAACTCACTCATACACACACACACAAACACATACGTACCCAAGTATGTACATAGACATTACCTAATTCACATGCAAACACACAAACATACAAACACGACTTCCTGGATGCAGATCCTTGCTCTAAACTATTTTATTTTTCATTTCTACCTTGCACTGTGTATGGAGACTTTTAGGCATATCAGTCATCAGGGCTTACCTTGTTTTGGCTGGTAAGACAATTCTATAAGACCACTCGGTGTGCCTAGCATGCCCCTTCCAAGTCTTTTCGCCACCCATCTACTGAGCTTTCACTATATTAAGCTGTTCACAAATATTACCTCCTTTAATCCTAACACCCACCTGGTCAAGTACAGTGTAGCTACTTACAGTTTTCCTATAGACAGTGAAATTCAGATTCATGAAAGCTAAACAAACTGCCCAAATTGCAGGACTACTGTTTGTCCATACCAGGATTTAAAACCAGTTTTGTGTTGCTCCAAAACTCATGCTCTATTCCAGTATTTCTTATGATGAGTTTTCAGTCTATTAATTGATCAAGGAAGCACAAATCAATCAGTTTCAAACCGCATATAAAGTCATGGAAACAGAAGAAAAGAAAAAATATGACAATACAGTGTTCAGATGATGTGTTGTAGAACTGTGCACCTGAAACCTGTATAATTTTGTTAACCAGTGTCACCCCAATGAATTTAATAAGAAGGAAAACAGAGAGTGCATCACACTGTAAGAGAAAGTATTCTTTTGTAAAGCTTGTCTAAATATGCATGTGCTTATGTGTTCAGGAAGTTATGTAAAACAGATTTTTGTACTGTGAGTCTCAATCAGAAAACGTTTGATAGCTACCAGCCTATTATTTTCTACTGCCAGGGTCAGTCCCGTCATTCGGCGCTGAGCTTTCTGGAAACCCTCCAGGCAGAAAAAATTGCTTCTGCAGTTGTGTTCCTATAGCACAGTGGATGTTCCTAGCTTATAATACTAATCAAATGGCACTTCGGTTTCCTCCCAGAGGGTGTCCATGTGTATGTGGGCTTCTTCCTCCAGTGTGTTTCACGTCCACCTGTCCGAGCCTAGGGCTGCACCTGTGGGGGATGAACACTTTATGAGTGGTGATTGTTTTGAAGTTGATGGAACTGAAAATGGTGCTATTTAAGAGCTGATTGTCCCAGTGTTTGCATCTCTTAGATTTCTCTTTTATAACCCAGCTTAAGGTCATTTCCTTACCACCTACAGCAAGGACAGGCTGAAGAACAAAAAAAAAAAAAAAAAAAATGGGGAGAAAGAGATTATGAAAGAGTAATAGTCAAAGTTACTAATTAATTTTTTATCTCAAAAAAGAAGAGAAACTCAGAATTATTTTTAAATATACATGGATATAAAATATATAAGACTTTATCGTATCCAGATGATCCCAGGTCCACAAACTCTCAAAAACTGATAATTAATAGCTGAGTGTAGTTGGTTACATCCAGAGAAAGGACACTTGAGCTATTAGCCAAGAGGAGAAATGAGAACTGTCCTCCCCTCTTCCTGAACTGTCCTTTGGCCAGCATAGTAAAGCCTGGCCCAACACGGCCTCCCGAGGCCACAGAGTGTTTCATTGTAAGTTTTTGGTTGTTTATCGTTGCTTTAGTACTCTCCATTTTCACACACCTTGGAAGGGGAGTGGAAATGCTGAGCCCTGAGCGTTTGTTCTCTTGAGGAGGAAGCCACCGCAGACCCTGACAGAGCTAGAAACCCCTTGGGCCATATTTTTCCTTGCTCCCTGGAGGGGAACTGTACTTGAGTGACTGGGTACATCTTTTGAGAAGAACTAACTAGGAGTTCTTAATTTGGAATCAGTGTTGACCAACCAGGGCTTTGAAAAGCAAAGCATTTTCTCCCTTAGCTGCTGACATTATCTGCAGGCTGACATGAACAAGCTATAGATTTCTCAGAGAAAGTCAGTTAACACAGTCTTCTATTGTATATTTGTCTATTATTATTATTTTTAAAATATATTTTATTGATTTGCTATTACAGTTGTCCCATTTCCCCCTTCATTCCCCTCCACCCTGCACACCCCCTCCCACCCACATTCCCCCCTTTAGTTCATGTCCTTGTGTCATAAGTTCTTTAGTTTCTACATTTCCCACACTATTCTTGCCCTCCCCGTCTATTTTCTACTCACTGTCTATGCTACTTATTCTCTGTACCTTTTCCCCCTCTCTCCTCCTCCCACTCCCCTGTTGCTAACCCTCCATATGATCTCCATTTTTGTGGTTCTGTTCCTGTTCTAGCTGTTTGCTTAGTTTGCTTTTCTTTTTGTTTTAGGTGTGGTTGTTAATAGTTGTGAGTTTTCTGTCATTTTACTGTACACGTTTTTTATCTTCTTTTTCTTAGATAAGTCCCTTTAACATTTCATATAATAAGGGCTTGGTAATGATGAACTCCGTTAACTTGACCTTATCTGAGAAGCGCTTTATCTTCCCTTCCATTCTTAATGACAGCTTTGCTGGATAGAGTAATCTTGGATGTAGGTCCTTGCCTTTCATGACCTTGAATACTTCTTTCCAGGCCCTTCTTGCCTGGAAGGTCTCTTTTGAGAAATCAGCTGACAGTCTGATGGGACCTCCTTTGTAGGTGACTGTCCCCTTATTCCTTGCTGCTTCTAGAATTCTCTCCTTCATTTGAATCTTGGCTAATGTAATTATGATGTGCCTTGGTGTGTTCCTTCTTGAGTCTAACTTCTTTGGAACTCTCTGAGCTTCTTGAACTTCCTTGAAGTCTATTTCCTTTGCCAGATTGGGAAGTTCTCCTTTATTATTTGTTCAAATAAGTTTTCCACTTGTTGCTCTTCCCCTTCCCCTTCTGGTACCCATGTAATTCAGATGTTGGGATGTTTAAAGATGTCCTGGAGGTTCCTAAGCCTCTCCTCATTTTTTTGAATTCTTGTTTCTTCATTCTTTTCTGTTTGTTTCTTTCTTCCTTCTGGTCCATTCCATTAATTTGAGTCCCAGTTTTCTTCCTATCACTATTGGTTCTCTGCGCATTTTCCTTCATTTCACTTAGTGTAGCCTTCATTTTTTCATCTAATTTGTGAGCAAAATCAACCAATTCTGTGAGCATCCTGATCACCAGTGCTTTGAACTGTGCATCTGATAGGTTGGCTATCTCTTGGTTGCTTAGATGTATTTGATCTGGGGCTTTGATCTGTTCTTCTGTTTGGGCCATTTCTTCTTCTTCTTCTCCTTCCCCTCCTCCTCCTCCTCCTCCTCCTCTTTCTTCTTCTTCTTTTTGGTCTGGTCACACCTGTTATGTATGAGGCGCAGAGCCTTAAGTGTTCCCCAGGGCAGGGCAGCCCAGTTGCTGGGTTGTGATGCTGTATGTGGGGGTGGGGTCAGAGAGGGAACAATGGTGCTTGCTCCACTCTCTCGGATTTCAGTCCCTTTCGCCACTTCCCACAAGCAAATCGGGCCCTTCTGGTGCTGGTTCCCAGGTGGGTGGGCTTGTGTACATTCTAGGACCCTGTGGGTCTCTCCAACGAACTCTCCTGTGAGGCTGGGAGTCTCTCCTGGCACCTCAACCCCCACAAGTGTTTTCAATTGGTGCTTTTAAGCTTTATTTCCTGGTGCTGGGGCCCTGGGTTGCACAGTCTGTCCTGCTCCCCATTTTCGCCTGGATTATTTGCGCGTGAATGTGAGACTGCCTGGTCAGCCAGCTGCCTTGCGTAGCCTCACTGGGTCTGCCCATTGCCACCCTGCACCCGGGGTCTGCCATCCGCCTGTGAGCCCGGGTCTGCTAGCCACCACTTTTTCCTGCTGCAACCCCTCTCCGCAGGCCACCAACTCTGCCCCTCTTACCAGTCTGGATGAATGGTTGTCAGACTTCTGTACAGTTCAATTTTCTGTCAGTTCTGGATTTTTTTTGGTTTGTTTCTAAATTTTTGTTGTCCTTAATTTTGGTTGTGTGAGGAGGCACAGTGTGTCTACCTATGCCTCCATCTTGGCCAGAAGTCACTGTTACCATTTTTATTATTGTTGTTATCCCTTTATTGCCTCATTATCTACTGTTAGTATTTAAGGACCTTTGATCCAACTCTCCAAGGCCACAGCCTTGTCACAACTTGGAGGACAACATGGAGATGGGCAGAGCACTCACTGGGGGTGAGGGCAGATGGAGTAGATCTCCTTACTCTGTGGAGTATGGTCAGGGACAGCCTTGCTTGGTGACTCAGAGACAGTGGGATACAACAGGTACCTAGCTAACAGGCACCTGTCTGAAGCCCTCTTGTTTAGGCTAAGCGGAATATCCTAAGGTCTCCTTCCTGAAGCAGGTTTTTCTCTGTCTGAATCTCTTCGTCAGGGAAGTGCGGGGGGGGGGGGGCGGGGGGAGAGTCAAAGGGTCTGAGTCTTTTATTTCTTAATGAGCAGCTTAAAATCAATATCTCAAAAAACAGCTTCAGGGTAGCAGAATTTTGGTCTCTTCAGTGAATTCAGGGTGAAAAGTAAGTTTTGGAAAGGTTGTCTCGTATTGTTCCATTGTTATAAAAACAAATAGCTACCTACCTACTTTAAGTATGTATGTGTCAGCATGTATGTGATTTTTAAATATTAGCTATAGCATGAAAGCATGCAAATTGCATGAGAACGTATAACTGGTCTGTTAAATGAGAAGCCCCTGAAGAAGCAATTTAGACAGTTGGGGAGCATAAAGGGATATAGAGCGTTATTGTGGGGGAGATATGGCTGTATGTGTGTGTATTTACATTTAAGAAAGGTAAAAAGGTTTTTATATACCAATTTCAACTACACATAAATGTGTTTAGGAAAGAATTTAAAATTAGTGTATAAACATAATAATAATTGCTGTGCTCGAGTACAAGAATCTGGATGTTATTGTTTTCCTCCATTTTCTTTTTGGTGCAAATACGGTTTTACTACTTTAATGATACATGCCGAAATGGTAGATAGAAGACATTGATGAGAAAGAGAGAGAGACTCAAGTAAGAATTTACTGTGCAGCAACGGGCATACTCCTAACATATCTAGGACTCAGTGTACTCATTGGCAATATGGGGTAGTAGGCTAAAAGACTTCCCTATTTCTGGTTTCCTGGGATGATCCCTTTTCAATGGATGATTTCACCATATCCTAGGACTTAGCTAGCTGATTCTAGACTAATTTGTATTTTACTAAAAGATGCTTCCTATATATCAAGGGCTAAGAAAACAGCCATGAACATACTTACTCAGCCAATGCTTGTATGAGTATAGAATGAAATTGTTTGGTATTTCAGGGAAATATTCAAGTTGTAGTTAGCATATATAGCAATAGTCTTTACAGAAACCTTATGAAGTGGATTGCATTGTACATGCTAAAGATACAGATGGACCTGTATTACTATTCTATGACTGTGGCAATAGCTCTAATACATACCTGTAACATGTATATGTTGAATATGTTGGTAACTATTGGGAGTTGATGTCATAGCAATTAAGCCTTTCAAGTAAACTTCAGGAAATATGGATCTCATTATGTATGCTTCCTACTTGAACCCACGGCAAAGTTTTACCATGAAATACAGTGTCCTATTTACTCCTGTGACCTCAGGCCCTAGTAGTCAATAATGTGAAAGTTACAGGGAATTTCTCATAGTTGCTCAAACTCGTCGTACTTGGTCAGGCCTCTGTGCCTCTGCATATATTACTCACTCAACCCAGACAGCCTTTCCCATTCTTTTTACAACTGGTGAACTTCCACCCTTTCATACACAGGAAGGCGATAAAGCAGACAATCAAACTTCTACTTATCCTTACATGTTGAGGAAATGCAGCCTTGACTTTAAAACCTTTCCTGAGCTCATCTCTCCCTCATTCCCTTCTCTTGGAGCTGTACCATTGGCCTCCCTGCTTTGTGTCTTCATGTGAGTATTTTGTCACTGAGCTCCTATTTCCTCCACTCTGCTTTGAGCTCCTGGAGGGAAGAGACTGTCTTTCCTTGTTTTCCCACTTCCGAATACAGTGCCTAACACATCTAGGCACTCAAGAAGATGCTTTCAAAGAATATATATATATATATATATCTCATGACTAATGTTATATAGATTTGTTTGATATATATGACATATATATAGAATTACAGGAAAAAGAAATTAAAATGCAACCAGAAAACATCTGCAAACAGAGACATCTCTGAAACACACTGAATACACTAGAAATTTATTAGATTAATTTAAGTGCATGGTCCAAAGCCCACATTAGCTGACTTTCTGCCCAAAAAGAACTGAGGAAGAATTGGATAAGTACAGTTCTTTAAACAATGCTCTGTTTATTTGGCTTTTGCAAGAATCCTCAAATCTCACTGGATAATCATGGCGTCTCAGAATGTGTAATGATTTTTCCCTGCCCCCAACACTCATTGATCCACAGTGTGAAACAGTTCTTAGCTCTCATGATTTCCTCACAGTTTAATAGGCTTTAGAGAGAAGCCTTGCATGCCATTGTGAAGTCCCATCTTTCCCTTCTTCCCACCCAAGATGGAAACAAGAAAACAGCTCTGTTAGTGTATGGGTACCCATGACCTCTGTGTCCTGTGATGGAAGACCCCTCCAAGATTCCATTGTTGGAGCCCTTGCTCCCTGCAGACCAGATTGGACCCTCATCAGGCAAAGAAGAGAGAAACATTGCTGGGTGCCAGATTCAGCTCCCGAATCATTAGCAAGACAATAAAAAAAAAATAGTCCCTGCAGAATTTTGGCCTTTCCAGCTACCTCTTCAAAGTAAGTGTTCTAGGGCATTGGCAGTTCTGACTAGGAGTGGGATTATTTCACTTAAGAGGAAGATAAAGTAAGATTGGTCTCTGAATAGCACACCTGCACTTAGGGCCTGGAGAGTGGGACTGCTCCGTCCTCAACTGGGAGGGCAATGAAGAAGCTACCCAGCTACTCTAAGACTGTCCAACTTTTGTATGCTTTTGAGGGAAATGGAAATAACTTTTATTGTAATCATTTATTTCTTTTGATTGTAAACTTTCTCAAAAATGTAGGCAACTCTGAAAGCACACGTATATATATATATATATATATATATATATCCGTGAATATTTTTGTCTTAATTTATATACTTATTTACTTAAATCTTAACTTATTTCAAAAGGGATTTGAGGAAGCTTATAAAATATGTAGAATAACATAACATTAAAAATAAATGAATAAATAGAGAAGGGCAAAGTGAAAAACTGAAGAAAAGGTAAAAATGAAATAAAGTCTAGCACTAGACATGTAATTCACATACAGAAATATGTTGGGTGATTTAAAACATTTCAGAAAAGTGTTTCTGAGTCTGATTTTCCTAGCATTCAGCATACACAGGCAAATATGATAAGCATGAAAATCATAGTTCTTATTAGATAAAAGGAAATCACAGAAGAATCGCAGCTATTCTAGAACACCTATCACAGGTCCTTGTAGGGATGAGGGTGGACCTGAGCCAGGTCTATGGTAACACTTCCATATGAAAAGAAGAAAGATTATGCATTGTTTCTTCCCCATCAAGACAGGGGAAAGGCAAGATAAAAAAGGGTATTTCTTCTTTTGTAGTATAGTGGGAAAGTGCCTGGTACTTTTACATACTGTGGGAATCGTCGTCTGATCCCATTTAGAAAAATATATATGAAGAAAATAAGCATTCTTTTATTGTATTCACTTATTCATTAGAAAAACAGTTATGAGCTTCTTTTATGTGGTTCAAAATATTTCACAAGCAATGTTTTTCTGTGGCTCTCACTCTTCCTGAAATCCAATTATCATAAGAGTGTGAGCACTTTGATCAAATTTGGAAACTTGCATTTCACAATATCTAAGCTATATAGGCTGAAATACATGACCCTCAAAACCTCTTCCAATTTACACATCCTATGCTGTTGAATGTTAAAAGAAATAGTTGGCAAATAAATACGAAACAAAACAAAACTAAACAAAAACACCCTGGGTACACAGAACAAAGAAGTGTGTCTTGGGGGTGGAAGTGCATGTAATGTCCTTGGGCAGAATCGTAGTTTGCAACAATATAGACAAAGAAAAATGGCAGAATTCATCCTATTGCTGAATCTAGTCCACTGTTTTTAAGCTGTCACTGTTGCAAATGGTCAGAATATTTTGCCTCAGAAAGTAAATGTCTCACATGACAGCCAGTGAAAGTGTTTAGGCCTTGGGGAGTCAGAGAGAATTGGATGGAATGCTCGCCTTTTCATACAGTAACTACGTGATCTTGGCAATTTATTTAATATGCACAACAACAGTACATACTTCAAATGTTGTGAAGATTAAATAACAATGGAAGTGCCCAGTGTTTAATACAAGGCTCGTTCTCAACAAATGTTGGTTTCCTTCCTTTTATAGGAGTTTTACTGTTATAAGTAACAAAGCTGATATATATGAGGTTTGTCTAAATACATTCCTAGAACTCTTCATACGAAGTTAAAGTAAACTAAGAATCCCAGTAACAAAGGAGAACCCTCTGCCTTTTCACAGCAAAGGCACTTCGTTTTAGCCTCTGGAAATGAGTCCATGTTAGTTCATCGAACAGTTTCCTGAATAAAATATATGCCACGGAGACATTTTGACCTGAGTGATATCACTTTCAACAGAACAAAGATGTTTATGTGCTGTATAGTATTTTGGCATTTGATGCTGGGAGCAAAGTTTAAAAGTTCTGAATATACATGAATATCCTAACTTCATTTCGCAGCATCTCTTTTGAAAAGGTGAACTTGATACGCTTTTAAATTTTATGCCGTTGGGTGTAGTTAAGATGGCATGCCTGAATGGAACACATTTAAAATCAACTCCCTGGAGTGAAAAAGTTGGGCTTGAATGATTCTCCTCCTTCTCCTTCTCCTTTTTCTCTTTCTTGACTGACAAAAATATTTGTCAATGAAAAACACTTTAAGAAGATTCTTGATAAGAGGAAATAATTTTTAAAAAGAAAATTAGTAAACAAAAAATTAAAATTTTAAGGAAAAAATAACCTGATTAAATAAGCGAAGGCAACGTTTTATTGACAATGGTGAAATGATAAAAAACTGTAACAACCACTACTTAATTAAGTGTTTTAAAAAAAGGAAGGAAGGAAAGAAGGAAGAAAGAAAAATGAGTGAAAAGCAAGAGGGAAAGGAGGTAAGGAGCAAGAATGGGAGGATTCAGAGAACCAGCCGGAATGAGGGGTGAACGTGGTATTCTGGTTTTGATGTAGAAAACAAAACAAAAAACAAAACATAGAAAACAAAAGCTGTGCCAAGTCACGGAAAGTGAACTAGCATTTCTGGCCACAGCTGTAGCAGATGCTGCAGGTTGGTGATCCGTATGACACTGTAGAGAAAGTTTCAAAGATAAGTGACCTAAGTCTCTATGGTTTCTGAATTGCCGTGCAGCGAAGTTCATACAATTGTTCAAAGTGTAAAGAGACAGTGTCAGGACTTACCACTGAAATAAGTTGTCAGAATATAAAAGGGATCCCTTTTCTTATAACCAGGAAACCACTCGAACCTCATCTTACTTACACCCAATGGAATGACTACACCCTTCATTTCCAAAACCCTTTCAATTTGGTCTCTAACGTAAATCCTACACTCAATTCCAACCTTTGGTATATGGCTTAAAACTTACTTCGGTCATCTAGCAATGCCCACTGCTGATCCTAAACAGCAAGAAGGCCTCACAGCCCCTCTGATAGCCTGCACCCACACTCAGAACTCCTTGTCATCTCAAAAAGACTATCTTTGGTCATCTACATTCTGTAGAGAAATGCTTCGTCTGAGATGCTCAGTCCCTGACCCCCTTCTTTCTTAGATATCCAGCAAACTCCTCATTCATCAACACCTTACTCTACCTGCATTTCTTCTGAAAAGCCCTCCTTAATAGTTGAGGAAAATGCACCTCTTCCTCTTTTGAATACCCATAGAGCTTTGCTTAATACGTGCGATTTTGAATAAATGGAATGGTAACTAGATGAAAAAATAAAGCAAGGGAGGAAGCCCATCTTTTGTAGATCAGAACTGTGGCCCTGTTTTGGTAGTAAAAAACAACTTTATTAGAAGCTTTAATAAGAATATAAACATAGCCAACCCAAGTTTTTACTTCATCTCTTTCTGGTTTGGAAGCGACATGAACTAAACTGAGAAGCAAACTTTGTAAGTTACTGCTGAAGCAATGCGTGAACCTGGACACATATCTGTCTGGTAAATCCTGACCTTGTATATATCTCCAGTAGGTTCCAGAGGAAAAAGCGATACCCTAAAGGCAGACCACAAGCTCGGATCTTCATCTCTTGATGTTGGTCAAACACTTTCCAGCGTACACTTTTTCAGGGTTAAAGGTCTAAAGGCAGCGGGACTGCCTGGGAACAGTCTCCCTGGTAAATGTGTATGTGAACAGTATAAAAAGCCCACAAAATGAGAGGATATGTCATCATGGCTTTTGGAAGAAGGAACATGGGTAATTCAATACTTTTGAAGATTGCTATCTCTTTTTTGGCCTATTGTGCGTGTACATTTTAAACATATTTTTAAGTTATCCAAAACTATTAATATAATGTATGTAAAATCCAAACCTCAGTTTAAGTCTTTGGGAGAAGGGGAGAGTCTTGTTACAAAAGCTTGCAATGGATCTTTGGTAAATTCCTGCCTTGTTGTTTGCAACCTCAAATATTCTCATGTTATTTAATATTTTTACTTCTTATTTTCAATCCCACACAATTAGTGGGAGGATATGGAAATTAAAACTTCTAATCTTGTAACTTTGCATTTATCAACTGCCTGATATCCCTGCTGCTGTGTTATTTTTTTTTATTAGGATGAATTTTATATTCCAAATGGGTATAGTGACAATCTCTTACCAAAACCACTGGCCTGTTTCAGCAGAGATAAGTTTATCATAAACTGCAACAGAACAATGTGCATATCTCAAACCAGTGGGTGACCCTTGCCACTTGATATATTCTGGGACAATGACTTTTACCAGGTAGAAATGTCACACCTGCCTTGGTAACTCTGCACAGTCCCCATAATCCATGAATTATGCTATTTCTGCATTACTTTTGGGGAAAACAACTTGGGAAAGAGCATATGTTTTGAAAGTTGTTAAAAAGGAAACTGTTGACATAAATATGTATAGGAGAAAATCAACATACGGAAATTTTCATGGTGAGTTTTCCCCCTGAGTAAATGAAAAGGGATGTCAAACCACACAGAATCCTTTCCCTGAACTTCCGAGAGTGATAGCAGAAACCTTTAAAAGGCACTGAATGGAATCATATCCGGAAATGGTTGGATCTTAAAAAGGTGTAGCATCCAATTCTCTTTTTGAAATGCTTCGAAAACCTCAGCTTTCTCTTCAAGAAAGTGAATATGACTTTGGCCTCCTTTGAAGTGAGGCTCTTCCATGAGTCATTTCACATTTAATGGCTGGATAAAGACCCATCCAGATCTCCCACAACCTTCAGGGCCTCTACACTCAGATTTCTTCCCTAAAGCTCTCTCTGCTGGCATCTGCTCTATTTGACTCACTCTCTAATGTACTAGATGCGTGTAGCAGTTTTACATCTGCTTCAAACAATATCCTGAACTATGCTTGAACCATATTCCACCAAGCTACCAGATCCCTAAAGGCAGAGATGAAATCCTACTTCCTTATTATCTACCTTGCTCTTGTATCCTGTGGGGGGCTTAACAAATATTGGCAGTAATTGCCCTAACAATTGGGTAACTTAACCATAAACTTCTCAGTCAGGGCAGAGACTTCTTATTCAAATTGGAAAGAACTGTCGTTTATCAAGACCCTGCTATCAGACATTATGCTGTGTTTTTTTTTATTATTATTATTAATGCTGTGTATCCCTCCCAACAATGTTATTGTTTGTATCTCCATCTGGTAACTAAAGAAATGTAAGCTCAAAGATGGTGAATTGCTTGCCTAAGAAGAAGTGGCTATTATAGCCAAGGTTTATATGACTCTAGGATTACACACACACACACACACACACACACACACACGGAAAAAACAATAATTTACCGTATTTTCTTTACATCAGAGATAATGACCCCATAGACCAATGGATATGGCCACTAGGGAAGTATTTCCTGGTTCTCCTGGCAGGTGAAGGACACATCTCTTTCTAGGAAATAAGAATCTCCATGCTGGCTTTCTGGACTCCCCAGCAAGTGTCGGTTCGTCGAAGTGAAGAGGGATGGTTTCTACTCAGTGTAGTGATTCCTCACCTACACTAATTCTCCCTTCCAGTCATCAGGGAACGTGAACTTGTGGAGATGGACAACAGTGGGGTGATAGCTGGGGCCAGGGGGGTATAAGGGAACTAAATGGTAATGGGAAAAATAGAATAAAGATTAAATAAATAAATAAATAAATAAATAAATAAATAAGTACAATTAATAGGCATATGATAGAAAAAAGAAGTTTCTTTTCAGTGGTAGCTTGGCAGTTATTTCAAAGGACAGATATCAGGACATTTAAAGCATATGATACTTTGCTTCTTGAATCAACGTATGGTCTTCTTCCTTAGACTTTCCTTTCATTGTTCCAAACAAAGGGTACCCAACTTAACAGCTCCAATTTATCCAGGGCCTTCCCTCTGCCGGGCATGGTGTTAACCAAGCCCTTAGAGAAACAGATATGATAAGAAATGCTCACAGACTCAAGGAACATACTAAAGGTGACTAGCATTGGGAGTCAAGTGGGAAAAGCTAGTTATGCACACATTTAGATTCTATTTGCTGCCATAGTATTAATGCCTAGAAAGTGCTGTAGGGGACCCAAGCAGGGACATCCCATTGACGATTTAAGAGAGGAGGTGGAATTTGTGCTGGATTTGGGAAAATGAGAACTTTGATAGTTGAGAATAGAGTCAGAGGATGTTGCAGACAGAGATAAAGCATTAACAAAGGTGAAGGGGGGAAAATAGTGCATATCTTCAGGGAAACTCAAGTAGTCAAGATACGCCTAGAGATAGAACTTGGTAATTAGTGGAGTGTATTTCAGGGTGGGGAAGGGGAAATGGATTTCGTGCTAAAAAGAATGGACTCTATATTATAGGCCACTAATGATGCCATGTTTAAGTAGAAATCTGGTTTGATGAGAGCTGAGCTTTAGGGATTGCAGAAATACTGGACCCTTAGAGTGAGCTTTCTCAACAGTGATATTATTGATAATTTAGGCCAAATAATAATTTTTTTTGTGGGTGTCTGTCCACAGCATTGTAAGACATTTAGCAGCAACCCTGGCTTCTACCTGCTAGATTCCAGTAGTGCCGCCTCCTTGATCTGTGACAACCAAAAATTTACAACCAAGACCAGACAGCCCACTGGGTGAAAAATATTTACTGTCTGGCTCTTTACAGAAGACGTTCGCCACTGCTGCCCTATCCCAAACCTCGTTCCCCTCTGTCCTCTCTTCTAGCAGCCGGTGCCTCCATACTGCCTTTTGGTTAGCCGCAGCACCCTGTTTTCCCCAGCCTTCATTACTAACCCAAGCACCAGAATCATTTTTTCCCAATCCCAAGCCATATCCTGCCAGTCTCTTTTCCCCCAAACTTTTCTTCTTCTTTTCTGATTTGGATGCCCTTTATTCCTTTTGCCTAATTGCTCTGGATAGGACTTTCAGAAGCGATGAGAATGGGCAGTCTTGCCTTGTTCCTGATCTTGGAGACTACTTAAATGAAACAGTCCGTACTGATGTGAATGGCTGGTTGGTTAAGCATGCAACATGTAGCTCTCTCCTTATTTATAGAAGAACATACATTTATTATGAAGACTTTGAATAGCAGTACAACACAAAACTAAGTCACTCGCATGAGCTGAAGTCCTGTATTATTTCCAGTGCTTCACACCAACTAAACATTGATCCCTTTCAGCACCCCTCGGAGGTAGGCACAATTATTATCTTTATTTTTACAGAGGAGAAAACTGAGGCACAGAGAGAATAGCTTGCTTGTGATTAAAAAGCTGGGAACGGGCATAGCTCAATTTGAAACTCAGGCAGTCTGGCTCCAGAAGCCATGCGTGGATTTGACCACCATGCCCAATGCCTCTCATAATATGGTATTTAGAAACAAGGGTTGTGGAATCGGATAACGTTTCCCTTCCCTGGGCGTGCCTTTGTGGAAGTCACTAAATCTCCATTACCTTCACTTCCTCTACCTATTAAATCACAATAATTGCTGTGCCTGATTTATATGGTCCTTATGTGTGGTAAAGGGATTAACACCTGTAAAAGGCTAAATGTGCTGTCTAGTACCTGGAAAGAACATCCTTAATTAGTGTTTGCTTTTAGTCTTATAGTTTTAACTTTGCCCAAGACGCCATTGTAGGCAGAATGGAAGGGCAATATGCAGTCTTCCTTGATGTTCTTCGGATTCCTCCACATTAGAAAATCGGTTCTTCTCGTTCAGGAAACCAAGGCTGAATGTGTACACATGCCACCTCCTGATACAGAAGGTAGAAAGGGATCCTCCAGTTCTGCTCTTTGCTCTATCTGTGGTCCTGAGTACAATCACACTCTTTGGGGGTTTGGGGTCTATATATACAGCCACAGACATGCAGGCATGTATTTTTAGATGACTCTCTGAAAATGGAGCACCCGCATTTTTAAAAATAACCTTGCGCAAGGCGAAAGCTGGAATCAATGAACGTGTGTGTCTGTGTGGGGGAAACCACCAACCCTGCCTTCTCCCTTGTCTTCACTGACAGCCAAGTCTTGCTCTCCTAGTCCCCATGTCAGAGAATTCTTTCATTTTTTATCCCAGAATGAGTGGTACAGAACTCAATAACTGACAAGTGAGGAGTTTGCTGTTAAATATATATGTCTGACTCCTGGAAATTGGTCTCCTGATGACTTCCTGAAAACTTTTAGGATATTCTAGGGGCACCCTTAAGAAACCTCAAATGAAAGCAGGCTTCTCAGCCTACCTTATTCAGGCTGTGGGCTCACCAAGCACCTCTCATGCAGGGTTCAGACAGTAAACAGTAAACTCCTATGCAGGGACTCCTCAAAGTGGGGAGCGCAAACCTTTGCTTCCCAATCCCGGTCCCCCAGCCTATCCCTCACCCCCAAGTGTAACCAAACAGCCAGGGAAGATGTTTTCATGGCTAATTACTACTGCCAAGGGAAACTCCATATTGATCCCTTATGGTAATACTGTCACATACCCCTGGGGACTGAAGAGTGTAATTGGGTGACAAGTTTGGATGGGAAAGGATGGTGTTTTGTTTTATTTTTATCATCAGCACTATCTGTTCCCAGCCCCAAAGAGTCCAGTTCTGAAGCTTGATGCTACACTTTTTGAGAAATGTTCAACTTGATAATGATTATAGATGGACTGAGAAGAGGCCCCTGGGATTAGTGGGGAAAGACCTCACTGAAGGAAGCTTAGCTTCCCAGGATGGGGATAAAAGGAACAGTCGCAAAGAAAAAAGAGACAGGAAACAATTGTTACTCGGTTGCTAAGGACCAAAGAAGGCCTCAGGGACCAATCTTTCAATTTGCTACCTAGGAAGATTTAGGAGAGTAAGAAGATCATTTGGAAATCCTGACAATATTAAAAATATATATATACATATTTTTGTGACTCAGCACCTTGGAGAAAGCCTTAAGCAGAGAAGAATGGGAAAGGTATTTATCTGGAAACTTCTCCAGGAATTCAGGGCACTACCAGTGACACCAGTCTGTTATCTTCGAGTTGAAACTCAGACGTGATCAAACCCTGCTGGAAATCCACTTCGTGCTTTCACAATGGCAGTCACTGTAACTTCACTTCTTAAGCTGTTTTGCTTCTAAAGGCCTCCAATTGCCTGCTTCTATTACTCCAAGCCTGCCTTCAAGGAGGGGGGTGGAGGAGATGAAGGGAACAGATTGACTGTGAAGCATTCCAAAGAGAAGAGATTTGGCAGTAATCCTACTTCAAAACCATGTTATCAAAAACAATCTTTTGCCTTTCACCTTATTCATTGTTTTCTGATGAGCAGGAGTGGAAAGAGATCCAGGTTTGCTATCAGATTTTCCAGGAATGGAAAACCAGCTCCGGTATTAACACTGTGACCGAACAATTTACTTAACCTCTCTGAGCCTCAGTTTTTTTATCATCTCAAAAATGGGAAGCATGCCACCATTTGAGGAGGCTTATTGTGAGAATTAAACACAATGTAAGTGCCCAGCGTGCTACAAGCACTTAGAAAACAGTCCCTATTATTTCTGTTCTATCTGGTGACTCCCAAACGCAAAGCTAAACTTACGCTAAGAGGACTTAACAAAAGCTTTATGAACTATTTGGGAAAATTGATTCCATGCAAGCTTGGGAATTGTTTTTAAATTCGGAAGAGAAAATGTTATTTTATCAGTCTTGGTTAAATACTATTATTGTTTCCTTTAAGAGATAAAGTAGGATTAGGCTCACGTTGCATGCATATTTCATCTGCAGTTGCCACATATGTGTGTTTTGCTCAGTGAGCAGCACATATGGAACAACTCTTTATGGAAAATAAGAGTGATGTCACCCTCCAAGCAATACCAGGATATGAACTCACACTCCCACAGTTGGAGCTACACAGTTACCAGTGTTCTCTGAGGAAGAGAGACTATTCTGAATGTTTCCGGGCTAGGGTGCTTTGATTTTCTTCTGAGAAATCACTGGGAGGGTGTAATCTGATTTCCACAAAGAGAAATGGGGGTGTGGGGCCAGAAATAGTTTATTCGTAGGGATTCCTAAAGAACTCATTGGAAGTATTTCTCATATGTCAGAACAGAAAAGTAGAAAATAGAGCAAATGTATTCCATGGCCTTTTATGTTGAAGAAAACAGTCCTTCTGTCCTTTCAAGAGCTCCAGTCCCTGGGAATCTGCTTAGACTTGCTATTCAGTCTGCATTCTTCTGTGGCATTGCTGAACAGATTAGCTCTAAAGCTGAGTTTAGTGCTTCTCTGGTGATGTAAGTTGTTTTAAGCGAGGATTTCAGGATGGAATAGATGAAAGAAAGTCAGATATTTGGGCACGTTCTCTCCTTGAGGAAATCTATTTGTTTGTTTTTTTCTTTTCTTAGAACAAATAATGAAAAAAAAAAAGCTTATTCATGAAACTGTATTGGGATGGCTTAAATTCCATTCTTTGTAAGGAGGTACAATGCCCTTCATTAACATTGATCTCCCTATAGAAAGAACCTGCCTGGTTGCTTGGAATTCAGTCTTCAGTCTATTAAGAACTAATCCCCATAAGCTTGTAGGAATTGCTACCCTGGGCCACACCGAGAGGCCTGCCTGATATAGTTGGAGAGATTGACTGGTGGTCCCATGATTGATTTCATCCAGAAGGTAGGTTTGATTAAGCAGAGATTTTGAAAAGCATTTGAATTGGAATGCATTTAACTTGGGGCCTGCACTCTCCTTTTCTCCTCAGACACTAGCTCTCTCATGTAAAATTACCACTGGTTTTGTTATAATCTAAAAGGACTTGCCCATCTTCCAGAGATACCTGAGTTTGAGATGCTGGGACTGAAATGGGCATCTAACAATATTTAAGCAGTACGTGACCTCTTGTTCAGAGCCCACCTAATCCTGACTGCCATCAAGATACACATAGACAAGCCATATATCACTCTCAGTCTCTGCTTCTCTACTATAGGTTGCCTACCACCCTGCTCTCTGTCTTTACTGTGGAGTCCGGCCCAACAGTCCTTATCTGGACATCCAGGTTCATCGCAGAGCAGAAAAATAACGAGGCAGAACCACCAGATGCTCTTAAAACTTCTGCTCAGAAGTAACACATGCCACTGCCAATTAACTTTCATTGGCCAAAGTGTGAGGGAGGAAAAACATTCCTCTATTTTTCCAGGTTCTTTCAGCTGGTCTAAAAACAAAATAGACATGAGATAGGTTAATGAGAGAAAATGACCAAATTTAATTACATATGTACATATGGGAACCCTGCATATGTGAGAGAGAAACTCCCTGTATCCAGAAGGTTCAGGGATGGAAAGGGAAAAGGAGATCTACACGGCTTTCTGAGCTAAGGATGAGGTAGAGCACCCTGGAGAGAAAGGTCCTTGGCAGGATGATAAGAAGAGCAGATGTCCAATAATTAGAAGTTTGCTGTGCCTTATAGATAGGACATAAAATGTTATTTCTGATAGTTCTTATTGTGGGAAAGGCCTCTAATTTAAATTCTTTAAGTGGGAAGTAGAAGTTTCTCATGAGCCTCCAGGGTCTTGATCACCTTCAGTTCAAAATAGTTCACCTGCCAAAGTGGCACATATTGGGGAGGCCTGTTCTAAACCCCTTCAAGAGTAACTCACTTGTATGAGTCTGTTTCCTAAGAGGGAGAAAATATGTTTCCACTAGGAAGGGCAGTAAATATTTTACACAATATGTAATTCATCTAGTCAACAAAAATTTTGTGAGCTTAGCAGAATGTAAGTGGTGTGATAAAAGAAGAATCAGTCTTCCCTCAATTAGAAAGTGAAGATCATGTGAGAAAATGGTAAAGAGTATAAATATTCTGTTGTTTTTTGCATGCCCAATTTTATTCCTCCTTTTATCTGATAAAATAACCTCGTTTTCCATTGGAAATCTCTTTCTTTTCCTCGTTCGCAGTCCTGGTGTAAGTGCCGCTCCATATATCCTTTCTCTGCCAGCCAGAGACAGGGTGGAGGAATCATGGTAGTCAGTCAAACTCCATTATCTTGGACATTTGTGGTAGACACAGAGATGCACCACCCAGATCCCCTTTCAAGGAAGTACCTGCTTTTCAGCTATGGGCAGTGATGACAGCAGGCAAATTCCAGTTGTCAGCTTCTCCAGAGCTTACCATCAGGGCAGGGAGCCCTGGTTATGCCCTTCCCAGGAAGCCCATATATTGAGCAAGGTGGAGTTACAAAGACATGGGTATTTCTGTTCAACTAGAGAGATGGTGATGGGAAGTACTTGCTCCAGAATTCCCTCTGTGCTGGTGGAGGTTTTGTTGGATCTGCATGCCGATCAGTATTTTTTTCTAATTCTGTTTGTCCCTCCTTTTCTTAATAGGTATTGACTCTTTTTTTTAAAACTTTTTTTAATTGTGGTTCAATTACAGTAGTCCCCATTTCCCCCCATCACTCTCCCTTTACCCTACCAACAACCCCTACCTCCCTCATTCAATCCTACCCCTGGTATCTTTACTCATGGGTCCTTTATACATGTTCCTTGACTACCCTCCCCCTTCTTTCTCCCACTACTCCCCTTCTCCTCCCCTCTGATTACTGTCAGTTTGTTCTTCATTGCTATGTCTCTGGTTATATTTTGCTTGCTTGTTTGGTTTGTCAATTAGGTTCTGCTTATAGGTGAGATCATATGGTATTTGTCTTTCACCGCCTGACTTATGTCACTTAGCATAATGCTCTCCAGTTCCATCTGTGCTGTCACAAAGGGTAGGATTTCCTTCTTTCATTCTGCTGCGTAGTATTCCATTGTGTAAATGTGCCATAGTTTTGTGATCCACTCATTTGCTGATGGGCACTTAGGTTGTTTCCAGCACTTGGCTATTGTAAATTGCGCTGCTATGAACATTGGGGTGCATAGGTTCTTTTGAATTGGTCATTCTGGATTCTTAGATATACTCCCAGCAGTGTAATTGCTGGGTCATAAGGAAGTTCCATTTTTAGTTTTTTGAGGAAATTCCATACAGTTTTCCACAGTGGCTGCACCCCAGTCTGCATTCCCACCAACAGTGTACTAGGGTTTCCTTTACTCCACACCCTGGCCAACACTTGTTTATTGATTTGGTTATGATGACCATTCTGACCAGTGTGAAGTGGTATCTCATTGTGGTTTTAATTTGCATCTCTCTGATGGCTAGTGATGCTGAGCATCCTTTCATATGTCTCTGGACCCTCTGTATGTCCTCCTTGGAGAAGTGTCTGTTCAAGTCCTTTGCAATTGTTTTCATTGGATTAATAGGTATTGATTCTTAATAAATACCTTGTGACCCAACTCTCAGTATGTGTTCCTGGAGAGCCCAAGCTATAACTGTTGCTGTAGCAGGAAAATAGAGACAGTAAGAAAGTAATGCATTGGTGATTCAATGCCGGGAATGAAATGTATTTCTAGCATGAACAGATAGTTGGCCAGAGCCAGTCCAATGGTAGCATAGGATTGAAGATAGAATTTTTGGAGAGCATCACTCTGTCCAGCACTGTGTAAAGATTCTGTCCTATTTGGCTATCATATACATTCTTGATGTATTTCTTTTGAATTAAGTTAGCCAGAGTTAAGAGTTCTTACTCCCAAGCAAACAACAATTCTTTCTGACATAGGAAGACATAGCATAAACTCCTCTTTTAATAAGGTTAAATGAGAAGGGAAGATAAGGGATTGAACAGTAATAGAGTTAGAGAAGATGTTATTATCTTTATAGGGTGGGAGAAATACTAGTTTTATTGGCTGTGATGAAACATCCATGATAGTAGATGTTATGGGTTGCATTGTGTACCCCAATTATTTTTATGTTGTCCTAACCCCAAGTATCTCAGCATGTGGCCTTATTTGGAAATAAAATTGTTGTAGATGTAATTAGTTAAGATGACGTCCTCAGCTAATTGATCAGGTGGGTTCCTGCTCCAATATGACTGGTGTACTTATAAAAAGGGGAAATTGGATGCAAAAAACACACAAGGGGATCATGATATAGGCAGAGATGGGGGTAATGTGACGGAAGTCAAGGAATGCCAATGATTGGCAGCAAACCACCAGTGACTAGGGCAGATGCATGGGACAGACTCTTCCTCACAGCCCTCAGCAGAAACCAACCCTGCTAACCCCTTGATCTTGGATTTCTGGCCTCCAGATCTGTGAGACAACACATTTTTATTGTTCTAATTATGTACCAGTTTGTGGTACTTTGTTATTGCATCCCATGAAAACTAATACAGTGGCACTGGTAAAATACACAGAGGAGTAAGAGAGATGTTTGATAGAACAAAGTCTTGAAGCAGGTGGAAAGGGTTAACAAATAATAAACAACAAAGAAAATAAGAGTATCTCAACCTCTGATATTCTGGTGAAGAAAGAACATAAGGGCTGAGGTGAGTAAGTGGGCTTAGGGGAGACATTAAAAACAAGGGTAAACCATTTTAGGCCAATAGTTTAAATTCCGCTAGCAATCTTTAAAAGTATGGGGACTCCTGAAAGCATCCCTATTTCTATAAATAACCTGTCATGGTATAAGTTGATTGATAAACATTTTAAAATATTCTACTCTATTATATGATACTCCTTTTAAATTGGATGTAGTTTCCTGTTAGTGATTGAAAGCAAAGGCTCTGGACCTAGAATACCTTAGTTGAATCTGGCATCGCATTCCCTGTTGCGACACTGGTTAAGTTACTCCAACATTCTATGGCTGAGGTATCTTATTTATAAGACACAGATTACTATGAGGATGAAAGCAAATACTGAAGAGGATTAAAAGAGGAGTACAATGGTGTCTTTCTTCATCTATAGGGAAAATTGGATCAAACATATAAGATGGTTGTGAGGATTAAATTACATAATCTGAAACATATAAATCACATTAATGTTTAATAAATGCTCTGCAAATGTAAGTTATTCCTACTATTATTACATCCTCAAAAATACCAACTATTAGAAACTCCTCTACAAAATGAAATACTAATACTTGTATTTACTACCAATATCCTTCTAATTAAGGAAGCTGGAAAGTAACAAAATATATTTCAAGAAGGATATTTCTATATTCTCAGTTTAAGGTGTTCAGTCTTGATTTCTTTCCAGGCTTTGTCTTTTCTACATTGGAAATAATGAAGGATTGGTTTACCTAAAGAAGCTGACCACATCTGAATGATCATTTTAGTTTCTTTGCCCTGAAGTTTTTCTAGCTTCTCTTTTGCTGTCTGATTATTTGTTTGCCTGTTAGATGTTGTATATAAGTATCCTGCTGCTAAAAGTCAGTAATGAAATTTGCTAACATTCTGCCCAGCTTCCTGAATAATTTGCCTTTATAACAGTTTGCTATTTAATAGTTATGCCACCTTAACTCTTTAAGATGTCATTTTGTATTTATTTAAAAGAGGTCTTTCCCATTGTGAACAACCTCAAAGACATCTGTCTCTTTGGGGCATGACATACCCAGGTGAGTCACTGTCACAAGACAATGACATTAATAAATTTCATTCCTTTGCACTAGGCTATCCCTTCGGCAAAACATAACCACTGCAAAAGTGACATTGATGAGACTGTCAACCTCCTGCTACACCTAGAATTTGTTGCTTTTAGATTCAGTGCAGACCCACAGTCCTGATGTTGAGCATAGTGCCCAATAGGTGTTTAGTAAACATTTATGGAAGAATCATGAGCCCATGATGCTATGATTCAGTTGGCAGTTTTGCAAAACAAACCTTATTTACCAAAATGGCCTGAAATTGCTTCTGCCTACATATTTTAAAACCATGTTATAAAGTTCCACATATAAGGAAATTGATAGGTTTTAAAATGGATGTAAAATTTATCATTGTATTCTCTATAAACATCTTTAAAATTCATAATGCTGTGCTTTTCCTTATATAACCAATATACAGACTTCCATTTCCATTTAAATTTTAACATGTTGTGGTAGACCATTTATCTTATAATGCCTCATTAGACATGCTTGAAATAAATGTACATGCCTTAAAGAAAAGTGAGGAAAATATGAACAATAGGTAATTCCAATGAAGAGAATATCTAAAATGGACAGTCTAAAGCTAAAAAATGCAATACCATGAATTAAAAGCTCTTTGTTTTTAACAGCAGAAAAGAAGGTTAGTGAATATATAGACAGATCAATAGAAATTACTCAAACTAGAGAGAAAAGAATGAATAAAATGGAATAGATAATAATAGAATTATGGGAGACCGTAAACAGTCTAACATATATGTATAAAATTGGAATTTCAGAAGAAAAGGAGAGAGAGAAGAGTGAAGCAATATTGAAAAGATACTGATGGATAAGTTTTATCTTGATAAAAGATAACTTTGAGATTCAAGAAGATAATTGAACTCAAAGCAAGACACATACAAAGAAAAATCATGCATTGACACATATTTTAATTTCTGAAGACCAAATATAAAGAGAGAGTCTTAAAAGTAACCATAAAAAGACACATTGTCTTCAACTGTCAGAAAACTTTTTAATAGAAACTATGAAAACCAGAAGAAACTGAAATAGAATCTTCAAAGTACTGCAATGAAAGAAAAAAATACTATGTAGATTTTCATGCCCATTTTTGAATACTCTGCAAAAATGAAGGTGAAATAAAAGTTTTTATAGACAAGTTTCAAACATAAAATTTCAGAAAGAAATGAAAACATTAGAAGAGGTGAATATATGGGTAAGTATAAAATATTAGAGTCTTTAAGTCAACAGCAATAATAATGCACTGTAGATGTTATAACTATGTGGAAATAAAATAAAGACAACAGTATAAGGGAGTAAATGAATTAAATTGTAGTAAGGGTGCTGCATGGTTCAGGAATCGGAAGACTGCTAACTTAAGATGGGTTGCAACAAGTTAAAAATATGTATTATAATCAAAGTAAATGACAGATACAGATAATATAGAATGTAAAAATAAAAAGTGAATAAAGGAAGGAAAACTGAATGCTAATATTTCTTGATTAATCCAAAGAAAGTTAGAAATGGGAGAGCAAGTAAACAACAGCATAGACAACTAAAAAGCAGATATAAAAGTGTCAGACTTGACTTGATCTTTATCAATAATTACATTCAGTGTACATTGTCTAATCATCTAGTGGAAAGACAAATTTGTCAGATTAAGAAAAATAAATATACAAACCAAGACCCAAATATATGCTGTTTAGGAGAAACACACGTCTTCTAGGAATACAGATTAATTGTATAATGATGATGATGATGATGATAATGTTATAGCATGCAAAGACTTCCAAAAGAAAATTGATATGAGTATATTAATAAAAAAATAGACATTGATGGAAACATTAAAGAAAGAACTAGGGATCTTTCATAAAGGTAAAAGATTGTCAATAAGAAGTCATTGTAAACCCAAATAGATACACACCTATAAACACAGTTTCAAGATTTTATTTATATATATGTATGGATACACACATACATACACACATCATACACACACACTGGCAGAATTAATAGGAAAAAAGGACAACATATCTATTATAGTTACAAATTATAAAATATCACTAAATTTTTAAAGCACACCAGAAATCTAATAGAATATAACATATATTTAAAAAACCCCATTAACTAATTTGAACTAATTGACATTTATGCTAAAAATTAAATTGGAATAAACAACACAGTAGAGTGTTTTCAAATGTATTTGGAATATTTGACAAAACAGACATTATACTAAGCAAAAAAGCAAGTCTCCGTAAATTTCAAGAATTGAATTTATACAGGAGATGTTATCTGGCCTCAATAGGATTAATGTAAAATGTATGATTGTCTGACCACTATGCTGTACACCCAAAACTGATACAAAGTGATATTGAGTATAAACTGTAATAGAAAGTAATTAATTAATTAACCTGAAAGAAAAAGATGTAACAATATAACTGGAAAATTCCCAGATCTCTGAAGAGCAGTCCATGTTAAAGAAATTGAATCTTCAGTTAAAACTTTTCCCCCAAACAAGCAAACCAACTTATTAAAGTGGAAGAGAGCAACTTCAGAACCAAATTATTTCACTGCCATGCTCTTACAACCATTTGCAAGAAAAATAATACCAGTCTTACAGATTCTCTCAGAGTAGAGAACAGGAACACTTCCCAGTTCATATCATGAATGCAGCATAATCCTGCCACCAAAACCAGAAAAGAACATTAAAGAAAAGTATAAACCTATATTTCTTACATATTCAAAATTCTAAACAAAATATTAGCAGATCAAGTGTAGAAATATAGTAAAAATATGTTATACCATGGCCAAGTGGTATTTATTCTGAAATTATAATGTGGATTATCTTTTAATCGAGAATGTACCATATTTTTTGGATTGTAAGATACACTTTTCTCCCGCTACCAAATTTGGGAGGAATAATGGTTGTTAATGCTGCCGTTGAGTTCTGTTTACATTTACATTGGTGAAATATTATGTTATTTATGTTACTAAATACTTTACCACATTTTTTATTCAAAATTTTTTTTCCTATTTTCCTCCTTTAAAACCTAGGTGCATCTTATGGTCCAAAAATACGGTATATTTATTTCAAGCATGTCTAATGAGGATTATCTAATTAATGAAGATAACTAATCATATTATCAGTATAGAGGAGAAAAGTATGATATAATTACACACAAAATATGTATTTCATAAGAGTTGACACTCATCAAGGAAAAAACACATTCTCAGAAACTAGGAATATAAAAGAATTAGTAAAGCAGTTAAGTGTGTTGGGCCAAGCCAAGCCTCTGAGTTTGCATTATGTTTCACCCGCTTACTAACTGTGCCTTGGGCACATGATGTAACCTTTCTCTTAGTTTCCTCATCTGAAAAATTAATAATAATAATAATATTATGTTTCTCAAAATTAAATAAACATATTCAAAATATTTACCAGAATGCTTGGTCCATAATAAATGTACCATAGATAATAGCTATTATAATTAGTGAGATTGTTTCTATACTGTCAGCATTTAGTATATTCCCTAGAGCATAGTAGATGGTAAACGAGTGTTTTGTAAATGAATGAATGATGAATAAATGAATGAGCCTGTATGTACACAGCACCTATGAAGTATGCAGCATACTGACGGGTGCAGAGAGGACTGTAAGATTCAACTCCATCTCGACCCATTTTTATCACTCCTTCTGAATGCCTTAGACAGCAGGATTTGAGGGCTGCTGAAGAAAAGAACCATCTCTATCCAGGGTGGACTTCCATCTGCATAGTTGTGAGAAGGCAGGGAGAGATGCTTTAAGTCTTCTAGCATGGGAGCAAGATCATCAGGAGGAGGAAGAAAGGCCTGAAGGGTGACCATGAGTGTGTGTGCGTGGGAAAGAGCGAGAGAGCAAGAGAGAGAGCAAGAGCGAGAGCGAGAGAGAGAGAGAGAGAGAGAGAGAGAGAGAGAGAGAGAGAGAGAAGGAGATTGAATTAGCCAGGAAATTGGGGTTAATTCTCTCTGTGTAGCATTGGGCAGAGTCATTTAACACTATCATTTACTCATCGTGTTGGCATTATTTATGCTCTATTTGTTCGCAGTAGATGGTGATCTCCTTAAGGAAGAATTCATGTCTCATCCATCTTTTGTGGCCTGTGTTTCCCATGGCAATATTGCATGGCTGCCTTTGGTAAGAATTTTTCAGAGGAAAATTAACTGAAAGACTCCAGTCTTTATTTCTGAAGAATGCCTGTCTGGCTCATCTTTAGGGATTATATTACGTGAGAGAGTACACACTGAAGACCTTTAAACATTCCAGAGGCTATGGAAATGTGTGCTGTCACGAGTAGTTTTCTACATAAAAAGGCAAGCAAGTATGTATATAAAACACTTTACAGTTTACAAAGCATTTTTCAGATCCAGTGCTTAATTTAATCTTAGCTGATGCCTGTACTTATTGGAAGGGATTATTATGGCAGTTTCTCAGAAATTTCAGTTTAAATCAACATTTTGGAAATAAAAATATGCTTTATATTCATTTAGGGACTTTTGTTCTCAGATGAATTCCACAGTAATTCTTGCCTTCTACAATACTCTGTTTTTCTATCATAAAGTTTGAAGGTTTGCCTACTGAAGTTTCATTTATCTGGATCTAAATGTGAATGAAATATATGTATGAAAATATGAAAATATACACACACACACACATATATATGAATAAGATATATATAAAACATAATTTGCCTCCCCATCAGAGACACTTCAAATGTAGTACATGTTCTGGTTTAATAATTCTGAAAACAGATATATCTATATGTTGTTTTTTAGACATACTTTTTAGACCCATTTCTTATTTCTTTATGACCCTGTTCTCCAGTCTGTGATTCCAGTTCATGTTTTTTTCCTACGTCTGCCGTAACAAATCATAAAAACTCAGTGGCTTGAAACACCACAATGTCTTATAGTCTGGAGGACAGAAGCCTGAAGTGGGTCTCACTGGACTAAAATCATGGTAACACAGGCCTCTGTTCCTTTCTACAGTCTCCAGGGGAGAATCCATTGTTGTGCCTTTTGAACTCCTGGATGCTGCCCGGGTTCCTTGGCTTGTGGCCCCCTTCCGTCCTCAGAGCCACTCGTGCTGTGCCTCTCTGTGCCTTTCTTCCATAGTCACATCTCCCTCTGATTCCCTTTTATGTCTCCCTTTTCCACTTTTGTACAGCCTGTGGTTACATCACTGAGATGTAGTTAACACAGATTAATCTCCCATTTTAAGATCAGTTTCTTAGCAACCTACACCCACCCGTCTGTGTTTAATTTCTCGTTACTATATTGCCTAATATATTCACCGGTTCTAAGGGTTAGGACATGAACATATTCAGGGTACTGTTATTCTCCCTACTACACAGCTCCAAGTAACACTGGGCTGGAAATACAGATCTCAGGGAGGCAGCTTTTGATTCTGATGCTGGGTTTGAACTGACCCCTCCTATGGTCCAGGTCCTCTTTTCACATGGTTCTGTTTTCCTAGCAGCAGGAAGCCTCCGTTACACCTAGCCCACAAAACAACCCTTGTTTCAGAGACTGTCATGTGAGATCAGAAACCCAGCCCAGCTTGAGAAGACAGGAGGGATTAATGACAGTTTAAAGTTCACATCTTTTAATTTTTTTCCCTGGGTTCCTGTATTTTCCTTCTTCCCTGAAAACCACCTAAGAAGGTCCAGTGTTTACAGCATCCTTCAAAGCCCCACATTTAATTTCCTGGAAAGCTAGGAAAGTTCACGGTGAAATAAAAATGTCAGAAGATTTAGCAGCTGTGAAGCTCTCCATGACGGTGAAAGAAGCTGCGGTCCTGGGCTTGAGCAAGACACAACAGCCCTGGATCGTCCCACTGCACATGAAGATATGAACCATTGTGCACCAACTGCCTCCCCTGTGCTTCGAAGGTGTATTTCTGAGCATCATCGCTATCATTGTGAAACAAATGAAAATCAGTTTTAAAGGGACTAACTAGTTTGTCTAAGGACATCCACCTTATAAGTAGCAAAGTCAGGAGCCAAATCGCCATCTCTGATTTTAAAGACAAAGATTTTTTTGGCTCTTCCAAGGCTCTGTGCTGCTCACCTTCATGCTCATCACAAAGACTTGTCTTTCGGATTAGAATATGAGCTCTTGGGGACCTGAGCCACATCTCTTTCCTCTGCTTCCAGCGCTCAGCCTTGTGGCTGGTGTGTAGTCAGGGTCCAACAACCTTTGCTTATTTCATGAAAGTGTTGTTGAGTCAGGACACTGTATGGTTGTCTTATTGCACTAGCCTACAGAAAAATTCATGTCTGGATGAAGCCATAGAGAGTCAACATTGCCTTAGGAACTTGTGGAAAATTGGCCAGGGAAGATTTTTTTTTTCTCTAGGAGCCATTTACATGCTATTTGATTTGGCTTTCTGAGACATATTAATCAATCCTCCCAACTCCATCCAGGGCACCACTCCACTCATTTCTAATCAGCTTCTATTTATCTAGTGAGACACTTGGGAGGCCAAAATGGAAAATGCAGCATTTCAACAGAGTGCTTTCATTTAACCCCTCCCACTCAATTTCATTTAAAACCATCTCACTTTCAGGGGGGCACTGCCCTGCCTGAAGGCAATGTACCTGAAGCTAATCCATTCAGCACATAATTATTGAGCGACTTGCCCCTACTAAGTGCCAAACACTGTACTTGTCCTTCTGTATGTTTGAACATTGAAGACCTAGCAAATAAACAGTTCACATAATGCTACCTTTACATAAAATTCATGTATAGCACATGTATAAAAGATCTACACATATAAGCTAAAGCCTCTTCTAAGAATTTTTCAGTCTGCAGAAAAATTTAAGGATGACTTTTTGGGTGACTTTTGAATGTCATGAAATATTTTTAACTGTATTAAGTCTCCTTTGACAAGTTGGCCTGAAAATATTCTTAAGGCATCCCCAAGATATGCACAACAGGAAAAGATACGAATCAAATAAATGCTTGAAAAATTCAGTATCTATCATCATACATAAGAAACATGGCAAATATGCTAAATATTCATTATTCAAAACCCATTTTTCTTTATTTTTATAATAGTTGTAGGTTCAGCAAAGTTGAGAGGATGGTACAGAGAATTCCCATTCACCCTCTGCCCCCACACACACATGGCCTCCCCATTATCAGCATCCCCCACCAGAGGGGTACATTTGCCACAACTGATGAGCCTACTTGGACACATCATTATTGGCTAAAGGCCACAGTTTACATTAGGACTCACTCTTGGTGTCGTAGACTCTGTGGGTTTGAACAACTATGTAAGGACATGCATCCATCATTATGGTGTCATACAGAGTATTGTCACTGCCCTAAAAATCCCCTGTACTCTACCTATTCATCCCACCTTCCTCTTCCACTGTCCCCTCCTATCCCTAGCAGACACTGATCTTTATACTATGTCTGTAGTTTTTTCCAGAATATCGTATCATTGGAATCATATAGTTGTAGCCTTTTTGGATTGACTTCTAAGTTTTTTATGGTTTGATAGGTCATTTTCTTTTAGTGCTGAATAATATTTTACTGTCTGAATTTATTTATTATTTACTTATTCACCTACTGAAGAACATCTTGTTTCCTTCCAAGTCTTGGCAATTATGTACAAAATGCTATAAACATCTGTGTGCAGGCTCTGTATTGACATGTTTTCAACTCATTTAGTTAAATACCAAGAAACATGATAGCTGGATTGTGTGTTTACAGAGTATATTTTGTTTTCTAGAAAACCACCAAACTGTCTTTCAAAGTAGCTGCATCATTTTGAATTTCCACCACTAGTCAGTGAGAGTTCTCATTGCTCCATATCACACCAGCATTTGGTGTTGACAGTGTTCTGGATTTTAACCATTCTAATTTTGCTTTTCTTTGATCTTTATACTGTGTAGATCATCTTCAGCATCTCCTCATAGACTTGTGTGCCATTTGCATATTTTATTTGATGAAGGCATCAAGGTCTTTGACCCATAAATTAATCAAGATTTTTTAAAAATTATTAAGTTTTTAAAGAGGATTTTTTGTGTGTGTATGTTGGGTAACAGTCCTTATTGGGTATGTCTTTTGCAAATATTTTCTTCTAGTCTATGGCTTATCTTCTCATTCTCTTGAAACCATCTTTCTAAGAGCAGACCTTTTTAATTTTAATTAAGTCCAGCTTATCAATAATATATTTATGGTTCATGCCTTTGATGTTTTAATATATATCAAAAAAATGATTATTTCTACACATTAATTTCTGCCAGAAGAATTCTTGTACATGACTTTATTCATAATAGCCCCAATGTGAAAACTCACATTTCCATCAAGAGCAGAATGGATGCCCAGGCCAGATAGCTCAGTTGGTTAGAGCATCATTTCAATATGTCAAGGTTGGCAGTTCAGTCCTGGCTCAGAGCACATAAAGAATCAACCAATGAATACATCAATACATGGAACAACACATTGTTGTCAAAAGAGCCCAGTGTATTGATGAAATGAGTAGATCAGAAAAGACTTCACAGAAGAAGGGCTCAGAGGGTTGAGCTGGGTCCTGAGGAAGTCATATTCTAGGTTACAAATAGGGAGCTGAATAATTTAATAGGGAGCTGAATAAAGAAATTCTGTCTTCTTCACTTCACTCACCACAGTTGTGCATCATTTTTACATTCTTCCATTCACATCTTATTTTGACCTGTATGAGACACAATCTCACAACCTCCATCAGCTATATGGTCTCTAGCAACCACTTTATTTCCAAATAATATAGAAATGGTCATTCTTCCTGGACCATAGAGTGGATTATGACTGAGTGAAAGTTGCTGTTCTTGGCTTTTCCCCCTCCTGAATACATCATATGTTCCCCTGCTCTTCAAGTTTTCACTGCACTCACTCATCCATAGCCCAGCATAGCTGCAAAAACATCTCTCTCAGAGTCAGCCCAGCGCTCTTGGAGTCAGGGCTCCCACAGCCTAATCCCCGTGGGCACTTCCCAACATCCCTGTTGGGTTGTACAAGTAATGATTCATCTTTGAAGTGTCTGAGATCTGCCTTCTCCTCCAAGGCTCCTTGCAGACTTTCCTTGCCATTTTCCAGAGCCTCTGATAACTTAGAAAATTCAGCAATGCACCCATTCATTTCAAGGAAAAGTTTTTCCTTCCTATTTTCTAGGAAGCTCTGCTTGCATTCCTTATCCCTCCACATGACATGTAATGGTACGAATCCTGGTTACAACTATACATAGATATCACCTGAAGGAGTTCCTGGGGGAGTTACAGTACATTTTCAGTCCTCCCTTTCCTCTGTAAAGTTAGAGACCGTTGGACAAGAGAGGTGGGTTAGCATTTAGTAGTTATAAGCCCAAAACTAGAGTCACCCAGCCTTGATTTAAATCCCTGTTTGACATATGACTTTGTCTATGTTTTCTGATCCTTCTAAATGTCCATCTCTTCATCTATAAAACAGAAAAAAAAATAATCAAAGGGACTATACAAGAAACTATATGTAAAATGCTTAGCACAGTGCCTTGCCCATTAAATATACTCCCTAAGTGTGAAATACTCTTACTTGGATCCATGGGTTCATCAGGTGTTTGTTAAGGACTCTGCTCCCTCAGCCCTATGCCAGATACTCCATAGACACTGGTGAGTAAGGCTGTCGTAGTTCCTGCTCACTGGATAATTATAGTTCCTTGAGCAGGTTAATCACATGGACAAGCCAAAACCCTCCTCTAAGTCTAGACAATTCCACTTTCCCGACATCTCTCATCCTTGTCTCTGCTTCTCATCCCCACTGCTACTGCCCGTTTGGGAAGGGCAAGAACAGAAAGATACTGGTGCATTGATTAGGCATTTATTGGTCAGGGCTCATGGCACATCTTTTTCAAAAAAACTAAATGCAGCATGATGTGACTGAGGGTGGGGATGCAACCAGACAGATACGTGCTTGCCTGCCCAGTGTCAGAGTGTGAATGAATCTCTTCAGGGAGCAAGCCAGCGTTTCCTGAATAAACATATCTTGTGACAGCCGCACATTGCTCAGTGACATACACTGTGACATGGTGAGTGACAGTAGCATTCTAAGTCCCTGAGAAGAGGAAAATTAGAAGGGGCTATTTTTACACTGCCAAAGTGCTCTGATCTTGATTCAGTAGGAAACCTGTAGAAAATAGAATACCTAGAGTAATACTACTAATATGAATATAATAATAATAATAATGAAATAATCATATATTTTTTTAAACTTTTTTTTAAGATTTTTTTTATTTATTTATCTTTAGAGGGGAAGGGTAGGAGAGAGGGAGAGGGAGAGAAATATCAATGTGCGGTTGCCTCTCATGCGTCCTCTGCTGGGAACTGGCCTGCAACCCAGGCATGTGCCCTGACTGGGAATTGAACCGCAATCCTCTGGTTCTCAGGCCCGCGCTCAATCCACTGAGCTACACCAGCCAGGGTGAAATAACCTTATATTTATGTAACTTAAGGGATGTTACCAGTAATCTCATGTGATGGACAGATCGTGTATTATCATTTCTATTTTATATATGAAAACGGTCCTCCGAAGCTAAAGAAAATTTCCAGGGACAAACTTGTAAACTACAATACAGTGAGAGCTTTTCCCCACTAGAGGATAGCACCATTGAGGTCGGGGGCTATAATTTTCCGGGTCAGCGTTTAGAAGGTTAGCATTAGAATTCAGATTCGGTACATCAGTATCAAACCCTAGCTGTGCCACTCCCTTGCTAGGGGCTTTGGAGAAATCACATCACCTCTCAAAGTCAAGTTCCCTATCCACTGAATGAGGATTAAAATGACTGCTTCTCTCGTGAGGGTTAAATAGGGTCATATGAGTAAAGGGCTCAGCCCAGTACATGTAGAAAGTGCTCATTAAATAGTTGTCATAAACAGCTTCCTTTCCTCCTCCTCCTCCTCTTTCTTCTTGTCTCATTATTATTGATCTTGTTGTCATGGTTATATTACTATTATTACTGCTGTACAGCAGAGTGGTGTGATACGTGCAGGACTTGGAACTCCAGTTCGAGCTCTACCTGGCCTTCTTGATTTTGCTGAACCAAGAGTCAGAAAATAGATGTTTCCGGGCCGTTTCTGATTATTATACCATCTTGAAAATGGCAAGGATGCTGTACTAGACTGAGACAAATAGCCCATTTTCTCATTCATTAATTACTTTTGAATGCAACCAGCCTGCCTCTAATTCATATATCTCTAAATCTGTATTAAATGAACAGGACTCCCATTTAGTCATGATTAACATCAAGAGCTCGCTGTCTGGTTGGTTGATTTAGTGGGGAATCTTGCCTATAAGTCACATCCTGCCTCCTATTTAAATAAGCGATGTCAGTCATTTGTTTATCCAAACCACTGTTACATTTCCACTGTTATAGGCCAAAGCACACAGGCTCTCCAGCATCAAATGGTCTTATGGATTCAAATGATATTTCTACCTTGTAGGCACCCTTGGACCACAGAATTGGATCACAGGGTAACCATGGCAGCCATGACATGTCTGTGATGCCTGGGAGTTTTCCCAAGTAGCCCATTCTCATCTGCCAGCTGCCATGTTATAGTGGAAAGGATGAGAACTTGGGAGATGATTGAAACTGTGTTGGAGTCTTACCTGTATGATGGATAGAGAGTTACATCTTGTTCTTATGTTTCAGTTTCCTCATCTTTGTAAGTTAGTCATAAGAATTAGAAGTGCTGTAAGTAGTGTCTGACAAGGGATTGGTCACATAACACAAGCTCAATAAACCGCAGCTGCTATTATTACGGTTAGTTAAATAACTTGCTTTCCATAGTGGTACCAAGGTGGCACTTTTCTTCCAACCAGGTATGTACAGTTCTAGCACGAAAATGTGAGGTGTGGGCTGCCTCCTCTGCCGGCCTCTGGGATTCAGCATTGACTTCATTTCCGAGATCCTTGATGCAGCCTCTCTGACATTTGCTCTACGAAGCCCACTTGGTTGGTGATGGCATCAGCTGCTCCGTAGAGGTTCCCACCCAAGCAGAGGCAGGTGTCTGACCTTGGCCTTCATGCCTCTGATTGCCCACCCAGCCATCTTGCAAAGTGGAAGGGACAAGCTCCCACCCTCTGTTATGCTCATAGTATGAGTGTTACCCAAGCATCACTGTGCTTTGAGCCATGATTTTGAAGTTAGTAGATGTATTTATAAAGGTTTGAATCCCCAAAGTTGAATACAATTCAAATCATTATCCCCCATTCCCAACCTCTTGAGACTCATCAGATCAAATTCCAAGCAGTGGATGTCAGTAAATACATGGAGGGAGGCAGAAGGCACGCTCAGTCCACCAGGCTCATTTAATGATCATATCAGAATTGGGTTCTGACCCAGTTGGGACCCCTGCTGTGTGAATTTTTAAGGTCATAGAGGGTTTTGTTTTAGTGCAGAAAGGGGCTTATAGGACTCATATCTTCTGACCCCCTCACCAATGACACATCCCACAGTCTTGATTAGATGCTGAATTGCAGTAGCTTTAAGTACTGAGTTATAAAGCTCTTGCTCTGTGCTAGATGCTGTGATGACTACTTTAGAAGCTGTCTCATGAAGTGAGTTCTTGGAAGTGTGTACAATTCAAATACCCTCTTAACTGATAAGATATCCCAGGAGGTTAAGAATCTTGCCTAAAATCACTCACCTAATATAAAGAAAAAAACATGCTTTGACCTCTTGTCAAACTCAAAGAAATCTCTATAGTCTGCTGACTCTGAATATAAAGAATTGAGTAAAGTGTTTGACACATGGTAAGCTTTTGATAAATGCTTGCTATCTTGGATAAGGCTAGTTATATCTGAAAACCCCTTGAGGACAAGTGGCTTGTCTTTTTCTTTTCTTGTCTTTTCTCTTTTCTTTTCTTTTTTTAAACCTCATTATTTTCTTAAACATGTCACAAGCTCAGCTGCAAACACTTGTTCAGTTGGTTTGATTGTGATACTTCCCAACTCTGAAATGGCCACAAGTCCATATTTAGTGTCCTCTTTGTAATTTAAGCAGTCAGTTCTGTAGTAAAGAACAACCACGGTATGTCTTTAATATTTTAATAAATACGAAAGAAGACAAAACCTTTGCTCAGGTTTGCTAGATCCAACTCCCATTAAGTTCTATGAAATTCAGAGTTCAGAAGTAATAAATGAGAAAATAAACTTTTAAGTAAAATAAGTTTCCTGGTTGCACATTTCAGGAGTCTGAGACAGTGGATTTGACAAACTTCACCAACTGTAATGTAAGACTTGCTCACCAAGATTGAATAACTATGTAAGCACATTGCATTTCGCATCAGTTTGCTGAGTTTGCACATAATGTCCCATAGGATCAAAAGTGGCAACTAGGCAATCTAAGGCAAGTCCAAGGGGTTTGTTTGCCCTGTCAGGGAGCCTTCTTCTGTAGAAGGCATCAAGTCTTTCCCTAGCTCTAAATACTACAAATTTTATTCATGGCCTTTGGCTATATTGGCCAAATATAATTAATATGAGAAAGTGAACCAGCTTAGAAAGAAAGAAGGTCAACTGGGAAGATATTAGGTTAGTTGAATCACCTTCCATGAATTATTTATACTGTTTGATCCCAGTTTTCAAAGAGAAAAATGTGAACACCCCCCCCCCCCGCTTTTATTAGGGTAATCCAGTAACTTAATTCTCAACTAAACAACTGTTTCTGGGTGCTTAAAATGGCACTTCTCCTTTGTGCTGGAAAGAAACCTCCATGTAGGATGATTAAATGAAGCAAATATGTACTCTGATTTAGACCAGAGTAATCAGAACCATCCACAGTGGAACGCTGAGTCATCACTACTCTGGAACAGCACAGTGAGCATGAGCTTTGGAGGCATTGCAAACCTTGTGCTGCCCCTAACGCACTGTGTGAGCTTGAGAGTCTAGTATAACTTATCAGAGTATTAGTTTCTGTTCTGGTTAAACAGTAGTAGCCACCTTGCAGGTGTTGTATTAGATTTGATAATGCCCATAGTGTAGGTGCTCAATAAATGGGTTCTAGTTGATATGACTAGTTTTGCTGACTGTTTTGTCCACTAGACGCTCGCATCCATAAAAAGTGATGCTATCTTCTGTACTTCCTGTTAGGAAAGACTAATGGAACAGATCAGTGCCAGACCCTCAGGAAAGGATACCGTAAATGTCTTTATCATCTTGGCACACCGACTCCTGCCAGATCTGGTTCCCTTTCCACTCTGTTCTCTGCCCATGTCATCTCTTTCCGTGGAAGTTGTCCATACCAACCAACAGGTCTCAGAATTCTGCAAGTTTTCCCCATCCACATGCCTTTCAGCATGCGTAGAACACCCTTCTCAATTTCCTGCACAACTCTCCTTTCAAGACCCCTCTTACATATCATCCGTTCCTGAAAATATCTGACATTTCACTTCTCCATCTGCACTGAATTGAGAGACCCTCATCCACATTTCTCTTCTGTCTTCCCATATGTATAACTCTACAGTATCTTCATCAACTGCTGTCATCATATTGATTTACTTCTCTACAGCAAGAGCAAACGGTGAGCTCCCACGGATGATGCACATGTCTTTTTTGTTTGTTTGTTTTTTGGTATTTTTAGCACCCAGTGTTGGACCTGACACTGTTGGGAACAAAATAAATGATGAGTGACTGACTGAATAAATGAGTTTTCCTGACTAACTCTTAACATCCCCCAGGTACAAATGCAACCTCCAAAGATTGATATATAGCATAAAACTATTTTAAAATGTACAGCCCTCTAAAAATTTCACAACTGCGTCTATTTATCTACAGTGAGTTTATTTCTTCATAGTATAGACAAAATAAACTAATTTCTCTCTAAAATAAAATAATGACAGCAATGAGTTTTCTCTGAGACAATTTTCTATTGCTTAAATTAAACATCCAAATATATATACATATATATTCAGTTACTCATTCACTCAGCCCACAGTTTTATTGGTAACCAGTCTTCTCACTGACACTGGGCTATGTGATGGGGTATAATTGCATGCAAGAGAGAGAAACACAGTTTTTTCTCTTCATCCTCCTATAATCGGAGGGAAACAGATGAGAAATATTAATTACCAAAAATCACTATAGTGTGAAGATCAAACTGAGGTAAATGCTTTGAAGGAAAATGGGAAGTCTGAAATGAAGTCCTGCCCTGCTCAAGGAGGGTCGTGAGACTTCCGTGGAGTAGCATCAGTCGTTCAGGGGAAGTGGTGACTATTGAGAGGGATCCAGGCAGGTGAGTGGGGAGGGCTGGCAGTGAGAGATGCATTTCTGCTTTACAGCAGGAAGCAGCCTTAGAAGGATCATAGTGGATTATCCTTCTATCATTCTGAAACCCAAATGCAAAGAAACAAAACCAGTTCATTTCTTTAAGAATGGCTCCCTGATTTCCATTAGCTTCCCTACCTGCTTTTCATTAGATGAACTACCTATATTCCACTGGATATAATCAGATTTATTTAGAGCCCTGGGCTCTTAGAGAAAATTTCCATTTAGTATAGTCTGATCAAATAAAGTACCTTTATATGTTACACAGTAAAGAGGAATTCCTATCATGTAACCGAGAAAAAAATCTAGTGTACTGACTTCTGTTTGGTTGATCTGTGAAGCCAGTCACATGAGTATGTTGGGCTGTATCCAGAGAAAGTAATAACGAGGGAACCGGATATATGTACATTAGGGAGAGAGGGTGTTGCTGAAAACCGAATTATGGAAAGAGTGCTTTATTTCATGTCACATCAAAATTCCAGCCTCTGTTTAAACAGCAGTCAGGAAGCAGATTCTCCCTGATTCTCTATGCCCTCAAAAAAGATGGGGTTTGATGACATGCTTTGTCTGGTTCCCTTCTCTAAACACACATGGGTTGACCCTCAACCTTGGCAGGAAGTAGGGCTGAGTCTTCACAGACAGCGCTGGATTCAGTCCTCTTAGGTGCCTGTAGACCAACTGTCGCCCCTGAGAAAATAGAGCAAAGTAGAGTTGGTTCTTCAGGGTTGAATTTACACTCATGGTGGATTCTTCTACTCTGCTCTTCCTAATGGAGAACTCACCCAGTTCCAGAAACTTGTTTGGAAATCAGGATTTAAAGAGATGAAGTGCCGTGGCTTTGATAGGGTGTTACTGTTTCAAACATTCTAGGGGATTTAACCATTGCCAATGAACAGGACTCCTATAAGCATGCTATAAACAGCACAGAGTAAAGCAAGACTCTCCCTTCCCTAATTGCGGAAATTTGTTTGCTTTAATTGAATGTCAAGTTTCTATAAGTTTTATGGAAGCAACAGTACTCTGTTGGTACATATAGAACTTGGACTCCTTGAAGACCCTCAACTGGTATATCTTACTGCAGAACTTGACTGATGACTCTACTCCATGTTCCCGTGTTATATTTGACCCATTTGCTTGAGGAAGTTGAAGTCTTAGTGTTTCTGATTATTTCATCCAGTATCTAACCACTTCTAATATTCTCCCATATGTCCATCGAGCATCTTCAGTTTTGCTCATGGTTCCAAGCCACCAATCCATATCCTTAGCCTATGGCATGCATGCAAGTTAACCTGTGATATGCAGTACCCCAGGGCTATAAATTTACCTAAGTTAGCCAAGGCCAGTTCCTTCTGGTCGTCACCCCCAAAACCTAGTCTTCTAATTCTACTGCACTGATCCTCTCTAGCTCTTCCCAGTTTAACATCTCACTTCCCTGACTCTGGAATTCACCAGCATAGTGCTTGTCCCTTAACAGAGAATTGAGTTGAATTGGTTTCTGACCAAGGTGGACTGCCTCCCAGTTAGTACACAATAGCTATGAAAAATGGGTGACTGCTTGATCATCAAAACATTCTGGGGCCCAGAAAAGATCTCTTGAAGGGTTTCTGAGCAAAAAGGATGATTGCAAAGCGAAAATTCTGCAATAGAAAAGCTATTGGTTTTGATTCAACTCTGCCAGATCTCCTGTGTGCCCATTAGCAAGGTACTCATGCTCACCAAGGCTCAGTTTAACAGTCAAAGAAATGAATACTGTTGATGCCAAGCATTGATTTATGGAAGTCCTCTCCAAAATTTGAACTCACGCAAGTCTAGCTTGTGACACTCACATCTGCCTTTGTGAATAAGCCCGGACTCTGTTGAACTCTAGCTTCTCAATGAGAGCATGGCTGTCTGAAGTATAAGGCAGCACAGATTTTAGTTACTTTTATTTCTAATATCATGCAGATATATAACATACCTATATACTTGTAATAGCCCATAGAGAAGAATTTAAATGGATTATAAAGCTAAAGAACATATTGGTTTGGGAAACTTTCCACTACAAACTCAAACTCTCTTTTCATCTTTTTTGGTTTCCATTTCCCCAACTTAAGGGAAATAGCATTTTCTGGCACAAAAGAATGAAACAGTGCCTTTTTGTTGGTGACAGGCATGTAAAGAATGTATTCTAAGCTATTGCACATAAGCAAAAATGTGACTGCTCCATACGCTCATTGCTTGAAATGGTCAAGGAAAATTGAAAGTTAAATATATTGTGGTGATGGTATCACCATCATATCAGGATCTTATTTATATGGATGGACTGTTAATAGCTTCCTGCTTAGGACTCAAGTGTAAAAGAATTTCTTAGAAAAGACCCAGGGCTTTAAATATTCTCTCTAAAATGTGTACTGCTGGGGCAGATTGAAATAATCATTTGTCTGCTTATTAGTTTAGAGCATTTGTTGCACTGTAACAAAAGCTCCGCAATCCATGTGGCTCATTCCACCCATCACTGGCAGGTATATTTCTCTCCAGGGAACAAATCACTGTTTCCCACCCCACCCCCCTTTTTGGAGAAGCTTACAGTGAGATGGGCTATAAGCCCTAATAGATACAATACATCTTCTCTGAAGAACTTACAAAAGAAATCAATGGTTTGTTTTATACCCATTGTCTCCCCAAAGTCCCCCATACATTTGCCTCGCCTGGCTTGGGTAACTGAAGACCAACCACACTTCATATTAAATGTTGGCTCATCAACATAGACGTGGGCTAGAGACTTTGGTAGGGGCTCACCGATTTACAGCATTAATTGTAATCCCTGCTCAACACAGGCTGAAAGAACATCCAAAAGATGGAAGAAAAAGAAACACCAAAATTGATAAACTGCCCACAACTGCACACACAGTTCTGCTCCGTGAAAGACATGCTGGAGCCACTGAATCTGAGCCCAAGAACTGGAATGTAGATTCCACATTCTCAAATGAGATTCAGGCTCAGCAATAATGAAGAACATCGCAATAGTCAAAACTACCCAGTCACGGGATACTTCACAATATGCTAAATTCTTTCTCAGAAGAAAAGGCATGGCAGAAGACAAAGATTCCTGAACTTGAAGACAGAGGAACAGATGGAAATATGGGATTGGAAATAATGGAAAAATGGAAATTTAGTAACCAGTGGGCCTGAACAAATTAGTATCTTTGAGACCGTTTTCTGTTCTACAAAATGAAGATAACCTAAAAGCAGGATTTTGACAATTGAATGAACTTGAACTTGGGTGTACAAGAGGCTAATATAATTCCTCGAACGTAGTCGGTATTCAGTTAACTTCATTTTTTCCAGCAAGGCTGAATGCCGAGCCACTGCTTAGGATATGGCAGATGGATGCTTAGCATCAACTCCCTCTGTCTCCGAGGAGGGGTGTCCAACCTTTTGGCATCTTTGGGCTACACTGGAAGAAGAGTTGTCTTGGGACACACATTAAATACATTGTGATGCACAATCACACCAAAAAAATCTCATAATCTTTTAAGTAAATTTATGATTTTCTGTTGGGCTGCATTCATAGCCATCCTGGGCCACATGTGGCCCATAGGTCATGGGTTGGACACCCCTATTAGTGGATCAGCCTGTACTGCCAACCACAGAACATTAAAAATTACTTTTCCTGCACTAATTTGCCACAGGCTCTTGAAGGTCGGGATCTGGATGTAGTTAAGTCCACTTATTGAATGTACTCATGCAAGTCTTAGAGCCAGAATCCTGGTAGGGGCCATCTTTCTGCAGCTTTGGATGCATCTCTCTGGCAAGCAAAGTTGCGTAGCAGAGTTGGTGTCCATTTTCACCATTTTGAGAAACAGTGGAGGTGGTGGTGGTGGAAGGGCGCCGCTCCGATGTCCACGTGGAGATCCTGGCAGGCACTTCCTGATTCCCGGTTGCTGGGCAGGAGCAGGGCACCTTGTTCTTGAAGTCGGTTGCAGTGAGCCCCTGTTCCCTGCGCTTCCTCATTTTAGAAGAACGCCCACCGAAGCTGGGTACTTCTTCACTGCTCGGCATATTCCTCAGAATCTTCTAGAAAGTCTAAAGCAACTATTTCTCTGTTTTAAAATTATTTTTTCTTAAAAATACCAATGGTGGTTTCTGCTTCCTGCCCTGAGCCCTGATAAAAGTATAAAAGGTACTGTAAGAATATGTAATTCCAAGAAGAATAACATCATCTACAATTTTTAAAAAAATGATGAATGGGGCATATACCACTTAAAGATTTGCAAATTTCAACAAATTATCATGAAGAAAATATTTTGAAATAATTTCATACTTGTAAGTTTTGTTTTACAGAGAAGTTTAGTACTACCAAAATAAACGTACAAAGTATGTTACAAAGGTGATTGTGTGCTTTACAAAAATATTTTCTTTAAAAAATTATTCTTATGATAAATAAGACTTGAGGAATTGTCAAAAAGTAGAAAAGTTTATCTTGGAACAAAGAATTCAGGAGAGCTATAATGGTGTCCATTGTACAAAATGTGGAGAAAAAAGTTGCATAACTTCTGAATAGAAACCCACACTATTGGGTGGGAGTTGCTGAGACTGATTTAGCTCAAGGTAAGAACTTTCTAATGCCCTACAGTGAAAAAGCTGTCTGTGTAGGTGGTAAACAATTATTAAAATAAGGAATAAAGAGTTGTTTTTTAGGGGTAAATGACAAAGGATTCCTAATTAAGGAGCAGAGTTAGGGAAACTCATGGTCTCTTCCAATATTAGTATCCTCTGATTTATGATCATTCATATTATGATCTTACATTTTACATTAAAAATTAATATGAAAACAATATAAGCTCAAGTTTTCAGAAATATAACAATTACATACATTGAGCCATAGATCAGCATATTGATATTAATATAAGTAACACATTTTTTGTATCGTACCTTTAAATGTACATTGCATGTATATAGTCAGATAGGTAGATAGATACACACACATGAATGCAAATGATATACATAAGTTTATTAGTCATTCATCCATCCAATCAGTAATCTATCCATTTATTTCTCTTTTCATCACTATGGATTTGTAGGGTCTGGAAGACCTACCGGTGTACGTATACAGTTATATTTGTTCATCAGCTACTGCCATAAAGGACTGCAATGCATTGGGCAAATTAGAGCAATAACATTTATTCTACCTAGATGCATGTTAGAACACCAGTCCCCCACCTTTTTGGCACCAGGGACAAGTTTCATGGAAGGCAATGTTTGCGATGATGGGAATCAGAGTGGTGGGGGAGGTGATGTCAGGGTTTGGGGGCGGGGTTAGCGGACAATAGGAGACAGAGATCAGGTGGTAATTCCAGCCAAGCCCACCGCTTACCTCCTGCTGTGCGGCCAATTCCTAACAGGCTAGAGACCAGTACTGGTGTCCGGCCTGGAGGTTGGAGCTCCCTGTGTTAGAAGACTTATGAAAAAGCAATTTTAAAATGAGCTTCAAAGTTGTTCTTTTTAAATTCTGTGACTCACCCCCACCTCCATTAATGTTTATGTGCTCATATACTTCACTGGTGTGTTAAAAACAAAGCAAGAAAATCACAATGTATTTTGACCATAGAATAAAAATGCATTGCCTCTTAACAGTTTTCAAATATTATTCTTTTTCTTAGCCAGGAAACTCTGGAATTAATAGTATTTTAGAACTCCGCTTTATATCAAAAGGGAATGTACAAAATATAATTTTCATTGGAAAAATTCTAACTTTCTGACTTGCACATATATCATTCAATAAGTAGTTACTTTGTCTTAACATGCTGTCTCCATCCAGCAGTACAGGGAGTGGTAAGTTCCAGTCCATGTTGTGAGGCATAAATCATGTTTAGATTCTTCCTTGAGTTTTGGGAGGCTCTGGGAAATTCCACATCATTTACTCCCTGTAATTATATTTCATCATATTTGCTTTTGAGTTTGTCTGTTAATAGAGTCTCTTGATCTGTTTAACTGCCTACTCGGTAATTAAACAATCCAGGGAAGCATATGGATAATATTTTGATAATGATACAGTTTTAAAATTTAGAGCGATTTAAAAGCAAATTTTAATTTTCTATGAAGTTTGGCCTCAAAGTGCTCTAGTCTTGATGGTAATGTTTTCAACTTTATCACTCTCTGAAAGCTTCATATTGCACAATACTTACTTTGCCACCAAGGAGTCTTAACATTTATTAATAACTAGAAGATGTATCCAATTTGCAATTTTTATTCCCAACTCTCACCCATAACTGAATAGTTTAACATTTAAATGGGAGTGCTAAATACTTATGTATTCTTCCTAAAGTCATCTACCAAGTAGGTCATAAAATATGTTGCTTCACATAGATAGCATAGTTTGAAGGTGGCTTGGTCTATGAGACATTGGCTGTATAAGTCACTTTGGTTGCTTAACAACAATGGCCAAATCTCAGTGGCTTATAACAACATATTTTTTAAAAATCCGATTACATGTCAGGTCCTGTTCCACCTCTGCTTGCTTAAGCTCCTGACATCTTCTCACCTTGGAATGGCGATGGAGGAAGCAGCCCACGTCTGGTCCCTGCATGCTCGCAGCAGAAGGCGTAGAGTCAAACAAAGCTTTAATTTTTAAATGTGTATTAATCAAGAAAGTGTAATAAAATTAAAATTCAGCTCCTCGGTCATGCTAACTGCATTGCAAGTGCTTGAGAGCCACACGTGGCTAGTGTCTACCGTTGTTCAGTACAAGCTTGAGAGTAATTGAAAAAGAAAAGAGAGAAATGATTATACTACTGTGATAAGGTAGTTAGTTAGGCACAGAGGGAATGAGACTATGTATTAAATGAGTAAATAAATGAATAGTACCGCACCCAAAATATTTCCATTTTTCACCAGTGCTGACCCACTCATAATTCAAACATCTATAGGCCAATAAAATGAATGTCAAATACTCTATATTTGTTATATTATTAGAGCCCTCTATTTACTTCTATTGAATTTCTCTCTGTCCCTTTATGGTCAGCTCTTGATTCTATTTCCTTCTTCTGGAACTTTGAGGTTAATGTCTAAACTTATCTCTTGGTGTCATACTTACCCTCTAACTCCAGGCTACTTTGGGTACCTAGAATATTCTAGTTATATATTTCAGTTATAGAATCTGGAGTACTAACTTGTTACTCAGAGAGGAAGTGGGGGAAAGAAGGAGAGGAGAAAGACAGAATGTGTGAGAATGGGAGGGAGAGGGAGAGAAATCTAGAATATGCAAGAAATGTAATGAGTAATTGTAATATCTGCTAGGAAATAATGCTTCATGGGCACCTAGGTTTGGGTGTTTAATGGAATAAATTCTATATAAAGTAAAGAAACAAATGCTACTTGAAAATCTTGGAAGATAAGCTATTTAGGTCAATGAAAGCTTTTACAAGAAATGTGTAAACACCTCTTAAAAAGTAAACTCTGTGTTTCACAAGGACAGAGAACTTTAGCTCTGTTCTCATTCTGACAGTTTCTCTTTTTTGATCAATCATGGTTTTTGCTAGGTTTTTATTTCAATACACATAAACAGAGCATGTATCTGGGTCAGCAAAATGGGTCACCATCCCCAGCGATTTTCTCAGTCCTTACGCTTGGCAAAATCTCTGTAACAGTATCAGCTACTTCAAGAACAGAACCACACCCCAGCTTTAGGAGAGAGGGAAGAAATCAAATAAATGACCAAGCTCAGATGATCTATTTTATAGATGAAATGGCTGTGGTTCAGGGAAGTGGATACATGGTCAGTACCACAATTCCTAATTTCTTAATCTCTCAGATGCTGGTTCTTCCAAATTAATTCCAAGAAGACCTTTTGTCAAAAAGCTTTGTCGTTATCTACGAAGGGCACCATATCTGAAATTGTATCAGTCGTTCTTTATACTCATTGACTTTGATATTACATGCCCACTTACTAGAATGAGGACATTTTTTTCAGGCAGAGGAATATATTTATGATCACTTTTCTGGTGCAGAGATTGGGAGATTCTGGGAGAAGAGGGCAATGGACTGGTAAATTGAAGGTGGAACAAGGAAGCATCAAGGTTAAATGGCACACCCCAGTGATAATTATAGCTCATATTTACTGAGCACTTAAAATGTATCAAGAACTGTTCTAAGTGCTCATTTAATCCATCCAAAAACCCAATTTCTCAAGCATTATGATGATGACCATGATGGTGATCATCTTCATTTACATATGAGAAGACTGAGGTGCAGAAAGGTTAAATAACTGGTTCAAGATACACAACTAGAGAGAAACAGAGCCAGATTCAAACCAAAATAGTCCTCTAACGAACAGACTCCACCCACTATACTTATCTTCCTGAGAAGACACACACAGGAAGACACACACAGGAAAACTCTCCAGGAAGACACACACATTGAGATCACATCAAGAAGCAAAGACAGAATCATAGAAGATGATTCAAAGACTCAGAAAACCAAATGCTTCTAGAAAGAATCACAGGGTCTCCTGATTAGAGGATATACTGACCTGAAGGTCCCCATTCACTGCCCACATTTGCTCTACAATATTTGTACTAATGACCATCCAAACTCATTATGCCTTAAAGACTCCTGCAGATGAGGTACTCACTATTTCCTGAAGGTATACTTTCTTATATTTTTGCACTTTGGCCAAATAAAAGAGGCATTTGTATAATGAACTAAACATTGACTCTCTAAATCTTCTATCTATTGATTTCAATTTTGCTTCCTAGGGACTCAGAAACTAAAGCTAACACATCTTGCACTTGGCAACCCTTCCTTTGACAATGATGACCAGCCTATCCTATTTCTATTTTCTCTTATCCAAGATTAACATTCTTATTTCCTCAGATATGTTTCTTACGAAACAGATTTCTCCCAGTGCTGAGAGCTTTGGTAGAAGAAAGCAACCTGAAGGGGAAAAAACGTTGGTAGTCAAAAAAATACAAAACATAAGAATATGCTCTTTAAAATCTGATTGTCTACCTTGACTCAAAGATAAAAGCTATGACCTATTTATATTTGCACTAGGCAGTGTGTTAATTAGGGCGAAATTCTTTCTTGGTCATATAACAGTCCCAAGTGAACGTCCCTGGTTAGCATGGCTTTTCCCTCTTCTCTGCAGCGATTTGGCGGCTCAGGCTCCTTCCACCTTGTGTTCCGTTATTTCATAGCATTGTGTTTTATTGGCATTTAGACTATGGAATGAGAAAGAAGTCTTGGAGGAAGCATGCTTCTTCTTTAAAGCCTTGATACTAGATATACATCATTTCTATTTTCTGTATACCAGTGAGAAGGCCTATATAGCTAGACTCAATGGCAAAAGGGGCTCAAGAAGGTGTATAAATGGATTTTGGTGAACATATAACAATTTTCCACAAGCAGCATGTGCAGTGTTAGGAAATCAGACCTAGATTGGCATCTGAATTTCCCTTTTTTCTAGGAATAGGCGTACGAGCAAGCACTTAATAGCTCTAACTCTCATTCTCCTTTGCTATCAGTAATCTGTATGTTTCAAGGTTGTTGTAAGAATTAAATGAGATAGCACATTTTTTATTCTTAGCCTTGTCTAACAAGTACAATGTGCTAAATAAATAATAATAATTATTATCATTATTTTTCATACTTCTACTGCTAGACCCCAGCAGATAATGGGTCTCAATAATGTCCATTGAGCTGAACTGGGCTGCACAGTCATCCCTAGGTCAGCCATACCCTTCCCTTATAAGGAAGTGCAAGGGAAATAAGTCTGGACCTTGTTCGCTCTGGGCTCCCATACTTGCTGTCTTCTTTCTTTGTGTTCCCACGCTTCTGTGCGGCATTCATCTGTGAAGCCGATTTATACCTTCTCCAGGGACGCATTTCCAGTTACTGAGGAATGGAAACAAAAATTGAGAGCTGAACTGAAGAAGTCAGACAGTTTTATAGTTACCACTGATCTCATTTCTCCCGCTTCCATGAACCCAAGGTAGCTGCAACACTGGCACGAGCGTGGCCATTCGCCCCCTAGGCTGGGTGGCTCCCAGGGAAACATAATGGGGCCTTGCAGTGGCTTTCCATTTTGCACACAGAATCCACCAGTCACCTGACCCAGAGCTGCGCTGCTTCCAAAGGCGATGCCGAGCTCAGTCAGCCCAGCTCAGAATGCCATGTGGGTGATCTGCCTTCTCTAACCAGACTGTTAAATAAAAATTATTATTTCCAGGGTAATCAAGAGCCAACGTGCACAGTGCTCCCTAGGGCTGCGATGACAAAGGCTGGATTATTCATTACAATCTGTTCCTCCAACTAATATCTTCGCCGCAGGTTCCATTGTCATTGTTATGCTTGCTAATTGTTCCAACAGTGAATTGGTGGCCCAGTTGTCAGGTGAAATAAAAGTAGGTAAGATAAAGTATGTCTTTCTTCTATTCAGAGTCTTGAATAGACGCACTTGAAAGTGCTAGAGCTTAGTGACAGTGTGGTCCTATCAAAAGGCCAATCTGTCTCCAAATGCCAGAGTTGATCACAAAATTGAAGCTTTTTCAGTTTAAGTTCTTTAAATAACCATCTTTTCACCTTCTGCTCAGGTTTTCCCCTAGGACCCTACCCCTTGTTTCCTTCAGTACTGAAAAAAATTCCTTTGGAAAACTCATTAGAACTAATTATTTAGTGCTGGAAAACATAGCCAAAGCAAGAATAGTTGTCTCAACAGCCAAACCGTCTCTTTCTTCAAAGGTTACCAGAGCAAGGATATAGGAATTGCTCTTGATATTCTTTGAGTACATAACAGCCCTTGGCGCTAAACAGTTCCTCTTCAACATGGTCCCTTTTCTATTTCCACCAGTTTTCTTTTATCCTCTCCTTGGTGAGACTGGGAAAAAAACGGATGGAGAAGCCTGTAACTAGCTTTCTTGCATTACTTCTGAATCCAGTCTGTTTGTTTAAGAGTTCTCTTGTCTTTCCTCTCGCAAGAAATGGACAGATAAGAAGTAACCAGGACCAGCCCTGGCTGGTGTAGCTCAGTGGATTGAGCGTGGGCCTGCGAACTGAAAGATCGCAGTTCGATTCCCAGTCAGGGCACATGCCTGGGCCAGGCCAGTTCCCGTCAGGGGACATACAAGAGGCAACCGCACATTGATGTTTCTCTCCCTCTCTCCTTCCCTTCCCCTCTAAAGATAAATAAATAAAATCTAAAAGGAAAAAAAAAATCTTAAAAAAAAAAGAAGTAACCAGGACCAAAAAATTGGAGCTACTCTCAAAACCAAAATGCCACCTGGAGATGAAGTGGCTACGATTGCTCATTAAACCCTCTATCTTAGCTTCAAATTTTCTGTAGCTTGAAACACTATCAGAGACAGACAGACAAAGTGTTCAGTGTTGAAAACTCACATGCTTTCTAGAGCCAGCCCTGCCAGTCAGATGAGTTGGTGATATGAGCTATAGGTCACTTGTCAGGTGTCTGTGTTCAGAGGGCCATGGTGCATTCAAAAGAGTGATATTCTCAAGTTCACTCGCAAACCATTGATCTTAGGGCAAACCATCACCCTTCTGAGGTTCACAGGTTGCTTGTGCAGAGGAATCAGTTCATGGAAGGGCCCTTATGACGTGTGAAAGATGGGTTTAAATAGCAACGGTATGTTCAAGACAACCAGTAAGAAAAACAGCCTCCGATAAGTAACACCAATCAGGAAGTGAGGACAGAAAAGGGCAGTATGAGTGAAGAGTTTGCAGAATAGCCACCTACCCTCTTCAGGCTGCAGGCAACAGGGGTTTGACCTTGGGTCCCCAGCCCAACCATCTCTGCTGGCCCTTACTGATTCCTGAGTTGAATGAATTCACACACAAGATGAAAGAGAAATAAAATAGAAAATGAAGGAGGAGAGTAAATTTTTTCACCATTTTTTACAAATGTTCATTTTACACCTAGTGCCCTGTCAAAAGCTGCCCACATGGGTCTCTGCCACAGTGCGCTACATGAAGAAAATTATAACCGTATTTTTAAGAAGCATAGTATTCCTCCAAATATATAGATACAGGAGGACTGTGATAAATATTTTCTTCAATAAAGAAGAGGCATGCAAGTTACGCAAAAGTGGGATGTTGGAGGGGAAAAACCAAATTCCCTGTCTTTATTGATGTGAAGGATGCAGGCTGTGATTGATAGCTGATGGTGTCTATTCAAATGCTTCCATTTGTCTCCATATTCATTTTTTAATTACCAATTTATTGACTCTATCTTCTAGTCTGATGACATACAGCTGGGACACAACTTACATGACATTCAGTTTCCTGAACTCTGTAAAATGGGCATCACTGCTACTTCCCAGGAGTAACTGAGAGAAAGGCTGTGAATCATCTAACTCAGTCCAGAGGGAGGTCCTGATACAGGATGGGTCCTTGTTCAATCTCCCAGTTCCCCAAACAGTCTTGGATATAAAGGAATTTCTAAGACAGAACCTATATAATCCTAAATCTGTTACATCAAAGGATGATCTAGTCCTCTTTACCTGTGGGTGGGAAAGTTAAAATAAATCTAGTACTATGAGAACTCTGCCTGAAGCAGAGAAGTTGCTATTTTAAAAATAGTGTAGTGAACTCAAACTCAGGGGTCACACTAGATAAACCAGAAACAGCATATTTGATATGGATCTAATGGGATCCCTTTCAAACAACTAGATGGATTTTGAGGGGAGAGACGATACTCAGCAGTGATGAACTATGCAAAGTGTACCAGGCACTCTGCTACCTGCTTTTGACATTTAACCCTCACGATGACCTCATTGGGTAGGCAAGGATATGCCCATTTGGCTGATGAGGAAACCTAGACCGAGGGAAATTAAACAATTTTTGCAAAGTCACAAAGCTAGCAAACAGGACTAAAATATAATCCCATGTTTACTGCTAATTTATTAAATGAATGTATATTGAGAGTTTATGTGCTAGAGGTTAATTTTTAGGTGCTGTGTATTTAGCAGTGAGTAAAACAAGCATAAACTTGCATCCTGAACTTTAGATACAACAACAAAGAATAATATACAAGTATGTGTCCCTACTAAAGGACACCGAATAGTATACCTTCAAATACACCAAATTCAGAGTAAGTTACCTCAGTGGGATACCACACTGAAATATAGGGCAGGAGAAGGGCAGTAATAATTTTATTTTTATACTTGTTTTACTTTGCTGTTAAATTTCTGATTTTTAATTTTAAAATGATTTTAGACTTATGAAAATGTGGCAGAATTCCCATATATACTTCACCTAGCTTTCCCAAATGTTGATGTCCATGGTATAACCACGGTAAAATGATCAGAACTAGGAACTTAATTCTGACATGACAGCATTATCTAAACTACAGATCTTATACAATTTTCACCAATCATCCCACAAATGTCCTTTTTCTAGTCTGGGAGCCAATCCAGATTCCAAATGGCATTTGGATGTCATATCTTCTTATACTTCTTCAGTCCATCATGCCTCTCAATCTTTCTTTGCCCTTCATGAGTTGATACTTTGGAAGAGTCTTGGCAGGTCATTTTGTAGAATTTCCCTCAATTTAGGTTTGTATGATTTTCCCCCACGATTAAATTCAGTTATTAATTTTTTGTGTGTGTAAAATAGCATTACCAAAGCAATGTCATACCATTCACAGTGCATCTTATAGGCAATCCAGAAGGTATCAACATTAGTCTTATTATTAATGATTTAATAAGAACACTTGCATAAGGTTTTATCTGCCAGATTTCTTCCCTGTGGAGTTGCAATTTCCCTCTTTGCATTTAATAACTACTTTGTGGGGAGGTATTTTGAGTATGCAAATAACCTGTTTCTCATCATACTTTCGCCCATTAATTTTACGATCCATTAATGGTTCCTCCCTGCAACAATTATTACTGTGGTGGTCCCCGAATGGTGATTTTTCTCTTATTTTTCCTTGTACATTTATTAATTAAAATTCTACTGTAAGGAAGAGTTTCCCCATCTCTCCTATTTATTTCTTCATTCTTTTAAAAAATTTATATCCGTATGATCTCATGGATATTTATTTTAGTCTATGAGAGTTATAATCCATTACTGTCATTATTTATTTTATTGCATATATTGATCTTGATTGGGCCATTAGGATTTCCTTGAAACTTGCTCCTGGATCCTTTCGAGATAACACCAGAATTTTTTAAGCATGTTCTTACGCTGTTACTCCAAGATAAGGTTATGGGGAGGGGAGCTCTGATCTTTTTGTTTGTTTCCTGATTCCCATGATATGAATATTCTCATCATGTCCAGTTCTAAGCTACTATTTGAGCTAATGAGCCTCATCTTGTACTTCCCTGCATTGGCCCTGGAATCAGCCATTTCTCCAAGGAGCCCTGATTACTTTTGTGGGAAAATGGTATATGCAAACCAATTTCTGGATGCTAGGTATGCTAATTACTATTAAGATGTCACTTGCACCCAAGTTGACTTAGAGATGAGAGTTAGGAAGAATTTTTGTACATGTATCTGTGCACACATTTGTATCTATTTATTTATTTTTTGTTAAAAATTTTGAGATCACAGTAACAGTTTTGATTCCAATTCAACAGCACAGGATTTATTTTTACCATCCCCTTCCCATTTCAGAGTCCTTTCTCTAACAGTGAGAAACCTGGCTCTCATTATCCACAATGTATTGTACCTATTTGCTTACTTTTATAATACATATAGTTTTGGTATTATTAACCTACCTATATCCTTGTGAAAATAAATTCACTGATAATAATATATACTGATATACTAATAAATACTAATGTGTTCTAAGAGTACTATTAATAATAATACTATCATTATATACAGTAATAATTTTTTTGCAGGGTTCTTCTTGTCTTTACCCCTATGATACACAGTAAGTGTGTTATCCTGTTTGCCTATCTATAGCAACATCCTGTACACAACAGAAATTCAAGAAAAACTTTTTGAAAAGAATAAATAAATTGGTACATTAATTTGGTATTGGATGTAGTCTATATAATGTGAGAAGTTTCTAGGGAATAATCCATGAAACGTATTTTGGAAGAATTGATGATATATCTATTTTTATTCAAAATCAAAGAATAGGTGACTCAGAGAAGCCCTGGGAATCATGTAGGTTGTTGCCTGATTCAGAAGGAGGAACGGGACCCCACGGAAGTGACGAGACTTGCCCGCCACCCCGCAGCCAGCTTCCAGGCAGCGAGCCCGGTGCTGCTCGGCCACAAAGCTGGGGATTCCACTTGTCTCTGTCTGAACAGAGACTCAGGGGCAGGGGAATCAAGATGGTGTGAAGAAGAATTTTTAATTTGTTTCATCCGTGTACAAAACCAGCATGGTTAAGGAATGTACCTAAATCATATTTGTAACCTATCTTCACTGCTCTGGTTTTGATCAAACTGGGATGAAGAATTATCTCTTTTTACTTTACTTAGGAGGCTTCTTATTCATTGTTTCCTGTCTGACAGTGATGTTCAGACACTATTATTTTTCAAATACCTGAAAATATTTCAGAGATCACTTTACGGTGAGACGGAGAAAGGAAATTCTCCACATTTTTGCAACCATTAATGTCAGGAAAAGGATTAGATCCTAGATTTTCTAATTTTTTTTTTTTTACCAATGCTCAACATTGTCTGTCTAAAAAATAGTCATTGCTTTAATTTTTAAAATTCCATCCCCGATCAAGCATTTATCTGAAGAATTAATTTTAAAAATGCTTTATCAGGGTTATGGAATTTATACATTCATTCAACACACCTTTTTGTTTTGTTTTTAGTTCTTCACTTTGGACAACACATAACTGCTCCAAGTCTAAGCTGCCACATTTGTAAAATGGGCTAGTAATACCACACAAGAGTTGTTAGGAGAATTAAGTGTTATAAAATGCTTAGAGTAGTGATTGGCATATAATATGGACCCCTACATAGAAGCCATTACTGTAAGTCTTACGTTCCTACTTGTTATTCCTTTGCTATTATTATTATTATCAGTAGTAGTAGTAATAGTAAAGCATAGACTATTTTCAGTGCCTTTACTATTTTGGGCGTCTTTATAATTTAAAGGCAGAGGGCAGCCAGAACTGTCTCTCTGCTCAAGGCAGGTCATTTCTCAACTCATTTGAAAACAGAATCAATGAGAGCAGTACCTCAAGTTAGCTTTCACTCCCCAAAGGACAATTTCCAGTCCCCTGGGCAGAAGCAATATCTCCTCCCTGAAGTCTGAGGCAGCACTTTTCAGGGAAAGCACAAAAGCTCCCTATGGAAGACGGAGTGATTTTGTTCTTTGCTAGGAGTTTGCAGAACTCATGGAAACTCTGTCTTCATGTTAGCAGCATAGAACCTTAATTTTTCCACTTTAAGTAGAAAAAAACTTCCCTTTGAGCGAGTGTTTTTTTATTCCCCCCAATTAGCATCTTTTATTTAACCTGGTTCAACTTAAGTTTGTCTCTATATTTTTAATATATAGACTAGGAATTTTTAAGAGCTCTCATTCTCTTTCCATATATTCCACTTAAATATAAGCAAAGCCAATGGAGTAGTTCTACAGATAGTTTCTATATTGATGTTTTAACTAAAAAGAGCCAATATTTGCTTGAAAAATATATGGGAATAAAATAGTTTCAAATATGGGCAAAGGTGATTTTTGGGTACAGAGCAAATAATACAGTTTAAAATTACTCTGAGTAAAAAAATTAATTACCTCCTCTAATATATGAGTGTATTTGTTTACTCTTTAGCTGTCCTTATTGGTTAGACAAGCCAGAGAGCCAAGTACATAAAAGATCATGAGTGGTTTGTAATGATTCAGTAAAATTTTTTCAACAGAAACACTAATATGCCCAGTTTGATTAATATATAAATCTATTGTCTGGGCAGGTTCAAAGTATGCTCCTAAAGAAAAGAGCATAAGAAAAATGCTCCTTTTCCCCCTCCAGCCCAAAGGAAAAAGGAGTGGGGCATACATAAGAAAGTCAAGGAAAAACCATAAACTTTCAAAGTTGGATGCCAACACAGAGATTTCATTTGTCCATCCAGTTTCATAAATCACATTAATAGTATCAACCTCACTAACAAAGATACTCTGGAGTCTGTCTAGGATAGCTATTGAGAGAATAAAAATATTAGAGTGTGTGTGTGTATATGTGTGTGTGGTGGATGGATAGATGGTGGGGGTAGCTTATATGCTGCTGCCCAAGGTGCTGAAAATAGCTTTTGTTATGATATGGTTCATCTCCAATAATCTTAAACTAAATGGGAAACAGTCAGTGGTGGAGGTGGGGGGAGAGAAAGGAGAAAACGAAAAATAAGAGAGAAGATATACAAGGGTGGATGAAACAACATAGCTCTTAAAGAGTGCCAGGGAAAAAAATAAAATGAGAGTCCTTAATTTCTCAATCATGTTCAAAAATTGTAATTATCATCCCCCCCAAAAAAAACCCCAATCTTATACTTTCATATGTTGGGTGGTGTTACATATTGGGTTTCCTGGGATGCAGATTCTGAGACAGAACCAGAATAAGCATGCAGGGTATTTGAAGCCATGCGCTTGGAATCAATACCTGTCGATAGGAAAGGGAACACACAGGTGTAGGAAGAGGAAGGAGTCGATCAAGACTGCAGTCTCAAAATCTTCACCTTATCCCATGGGAAGGGCTGGAGCTAGACCAGCCCTCCCAAATTATTTAATGTTGAATCAGGTCCCTATCTTGCCATGTTGATCAGTCATGGAATCCTCATTGTCTTGAGAAGAGGCGTGACTTCGGGTGAGTTGGCTGTCTAGAACAGAAGCAGTCCCTGGAAGGTCTTCAGGTTGGGGCTGCAAGTTCTTCACTGAAGGGAGATCTCGGGGGCCCCTCCCAATGTCTGCTGCAGGGGTCATAGATATTATTCCTCCTCTTAGGTTGACATAGAAGCATAAAAGCTCCTAAGGAAATTCATGGCAGTATTACATCTCTTTCTACATAAACATTCTACATCAGACTGAGTCAACAGCTTTCTCCTGCAGTTCACAAACATCCTTATTCCTTATTCGCATTTTATCCCATCAGCCATTCGAAGGCAGCTGTTCTGCTTCACTACCATCCAAACCTTTTCTTTTCCCGATGCACCATCCTCGTCTCTGTGTAAGTTTCTTCATAAACATAATACCTAGAGCTACATTACTTGTAAGAGTATAATCACTAAGTTACTTAGAGCACATTTTAGGAATTGAACAAGTAGTATTTTTGCAGTCATTTGAATGGTGTACATGGAGAATGCCTATGAATAACCAAGGAAGAGGAAGGGGGATAAATATGAATATATCAAAAGAAAAATATTAAAAAGTACACGACTTTATGATTCAAGCACATCTTGTTTGGCCAAATAAAACACAAAAATGAGGAGGAAGTCTTTGTTGTCTGTCCATTCTTCTATCCAACAGAGTCCTTTATAACTGAACAATCTGATTTTTACCTCTCAGTTTGCTCAACATGAAGCAGGCCTCCAATATTCTCAGTTTCTTTATCTTGGATCTGAACAGTGTGGTCTGTCTATATTATATTCTCCCTCATGTCAAAAGATCCACTTCTAATCAAACTCATCGTCCACTGATGGTCTCACCTCACCCTCTGGATAAGTGAATTGGGGTACCTCACCTGTGATTAAATCACCTCACCTGTGGTTTAAATCTTTCTTCTGGCTCTAAAAGACAGAAAATTCCATGAGGGCAAGGACTATGCTGTGTTACTCACCACTTTGTCCCTGGTACCTAGGATTGTGTCCGACATAAAGGAGATAGTCCATGAGCTTTGGTGGACTGGGTGGTACCTCAGAGAGCTGCTGACCAGCATGTGCCTCTTCTGTCCTGTATTTGGGACACTCTGGCTCCGTCCATCCCATGAACATGGTGCTTACCAAGTCACCGTTCCTCTCTTCGCAGAGGAAGCCCCATCTGCCAGAATTCCCTGTCCTGGAGAGCAAGCAGTTAACTCTGGGAAAGGGAGAAAGGAGAATACAATAAAGGAATGGTCTTCATTTCCAGGGGCATCTGCTTCCCAAAATGAAACATTTGGAAGTTTTTTGAGTGCTTGTGAGGGGGGGGCTTTAAAATGCAACATGTGATGTGAGGTTATTTAAATTCTGATCTAACTGTGTGGCCGATCTTCATGCCTGCATTAAAATTGTTCAGGCTCTGACCATCCACCCCCGTCATTTTGTTTGGATTAGCCGAGCACTCCACTTGTGTGGTACGTTTTGATTCTGTCTGACACAGTGTTCCCATCCCATCCTCCCTCAAGTAGGTCTGGGGAAAAAATGTACTTCGTTGAGAAGTCGCAGGCTCTGCTTTTTTATGCTTCCAAGGAAACTTCACAGGAAATGGCTTGGCTTTGCCATGTTTAGGATAGCTTGGGGCGCAGACTGACACAGAGATTTTCCTCAAGTTACATCTTACACAGAAAACTCAATGACAGATGCAAAGAAAGAAGCAATCTCACAGCCCCATCCCAGGATGCTTAGAGAGTATGATTAAAGCTTTCCACTTGATAGATGAGGAAATTGATTTCTGGTGAAGGAAGAAGTTCTACTCAAAGCCACACAGCGAACTACTGATATAAAAACCAGGACTGGAATCCAGGTGTCTTGTCACTGCTGGATGTGAGATAGAAGTTAAGCTATAATGTACTCGGTGGAACCCTAGAGCCGCACACTTTCATTTTAACTGCATTGTCTCAATTCTAAACACAGTGGCCAAAAATAGTATTGCTTGGGCTTTGTCACCTGGATCCTAGTGTGTGTGTTGGGTGGGGTGGTTCAGAGAACAATGCCAAGGATATAAGCTGGAGAAATTATCACTGAGGGAGTTCTATACGTTCTACAAGGGTATGGATAATAAAGGTAAGATCAATTAGTCTAGGTTGGAAGACCCTCATGGGATGTTTCTGTTTACAGCCTAGACATTTTCTTTTCTCCCTCTTTAGCAGAAGAGTTGAGGAGGAGGCCTGGGCAACAGAAAATACCAACTTGTGCCTCACACTGTTTTCACTCTAGAGAGACAATAAGCACAATCTCTTCATCAAAGTGGTGAGTGGCAGAAGCTTCTACCTGAACCAAACTGTCCAGGACCTTAATGCAGGATAGAGCACGTGCCTTGGTCATGTTTATAGGGGGACAGCTTCAACGTAATCAGAAGACAGGCAGGGAGGTGCCTTAACGTCCCACAACTTTGTGAGCCAGTAGGACAAATAGAAGGAAGGCAGAGAAGAAGGGAAAGTCAGAGTATTAGTTGGAGAGCATGTTCAGAATCTTCTTACACCATGCCAGTCTATGATGAGAATCTGATCTTTGATGCCTTCTTCACAAATCATTTAGGATTTTGGTTTTTGTCTCCTGCTGCACCTTTGCCTTGTTCCCGACTCTGTGTTATCTTCAGTTCCCAAATTCAATTTAACCTTGAAGCAAGTAGGCAATTGGCTTTTCCACTTTGCTGCTCAGCATCCTTTTTTGGCTCCTGTTTATCTGGCTTCTGGCTCCCTATGCCCAGGTTAATTCATAACTGGGCCTCATCCCTGAGTCTGCAACTATATGAGTCTATATGTGGTCACCTGGAAATCCCAAAAGAACAATGACTAAAGATGGGGAGATGTGTCCTGTCGACTAGTTCTACCTTAGCATAAGTCAATTTATCATTTTCTGCAACCCAATTTATCATTTGTAGCATGGGAGTATAATACCTAGTCTAATATATGCATTTATATAGAATGATAGGAACACTATATAAGTATAATATAATATACATAATACCTAATAAAAGCATACACATTAAGTGAAAGGAAGGAGACAAATGACTGGTGTGATGGTGGTACCTGGTGAATGCTAATCTCCCTCTTCCATCCTTCAACTCTGACATTGCTTGGTTCTGACTATAAATACTTCAAGCAGAGGCCTTGGGAAGGACTAGAATATCATTCCCTCTTGGTCATGACCTCTTTTCCTCCGCCTTCTCTGACTTCCTTCCAACTGGAAGTGCTATTTCTGTTTGGGAGAAAACTTAGCCAACTTCAGAGAGATCAGTCCTGGAAGTTTTCTGGATGTGGATGATGCCCCTGGTGCAAGAAACCAGTCCTCCCTCGTGTCTCACCTCCATTCCTTAATCACAGAACCGTGCCCCTCTAGGCACCCGCTTGTTGAGATTTCAAAGCTACAGATATATATAGCCTCCAAGTTTCTCAGATTCTGCAGTTGATCAACCCTGTTATTATAGTGTTTTTCACTTGCTCCCCAGACTCTCTAAGCCTTAGTTGCTTTGTCTATAAAACGAGGTTAGAATCCCTATTTTGGAGCATAATGATAACATACATAAAATTCCTAGTACACAGACACTCAGGTAGGACTTACTGTTATCTTAAATAATGGTCATGCAAAAGTGAATTATTGTTTACCTTTGTAAAGTTTGTGCTATGCAAACATTGATACATTTTTATAAATCCTTTGTCCAGGCTATTTATTTCTACAAACCCAGATATTCTTCAGGATGTCAGTTACACTGTGAGGCTAGTTGTGGTCGCTGTAATGTGGACTGAGTAAAGGACGTGCACTTTGGACCAATCTAGGCTTTAAGCTCAGCCTGGCCATGTAGTAGACATTTCTACAAGTGCAGCTGTGTGACCTTGGCAAGCTCCCTACACATTTCATTTCTTCATCTGGACCACTGTGACAATGGGACCTCCCTTGCAGACACTTTTGGCATGACCCATCTGTCAGGTACTAGGTACTCAATATGTTAGTTCCCTTTCCTTCAACACTGGTCCCTCCAAGATAATCCATATTTCCCAATTGAAGATACTTCTTGACTTGTTTCATTTGATGAGAGATTTTGCATGTTAATGTTCTTCCCTGAAAGCTGCTTCAGGTTACATACCTAACGCATGGCCTAAAATATGAACAACCCATCCCCCCACCACCCCGTTGTCTGCCTAACCCCAAACTCTAGAAAAATCTTTCTTGAAAATCCAAAAGGCCAAGAGGTCTTCGAGGAAAGTCAAATTTCTTCTATTTTGCCAGAGAACTTTCCCACAAAGAGGAAATTCTACAAATACTCAGATGACATCATAGAGAAAAGGCCCTTTGATCCCCCAGGACCCAGCCTCCTTGGAAGATGACAAGGGTGAGGGATAGAGAAAGCTCAGGCCACTTGTCGGATTTGGCAAGCGGCAGTCCACAGCTGGTTGCGCCGGTTAATTAGCCCTGCCCTGCCCTCCCATTCCATCCAGGCTGTATGGCCAAGGCACAGACAGGCAAGCGGCTCAGGCCTGCTTTTCTCTTTCCATTAACAAAGCCCAGTGCCATCAGATTACCTTGGCCCAGAGCCAGGACTGCTCTCCGTCAGCCGGCCTGTGTGTTGCCATGGCGATGGCGATGCGCCTTTTGCCAAGGCAGCAGCTGGTGGATGGGTAGCGATTACCTGCCAAGCAGATTTACTAGCTCCAAAGTGCAGACGTTCCTCTGATAAGTAAAAGAGAGGGGAAGTTTGAGACTCAGACAAGGAGAGAGGGGTCTCGGCCCCTTTGACCCATTTCCCCTATTTTAATTTTCGAACAAAAGGTGATTGTGCTCCTTCGCTCATCCACATGCCCATCCACTAACCACGTAAGTCACCTCCCCTCATCTTCTCCTCGAATCCTCTTTTTCTGAGGAGACACATGAACAAGTCAGTCTGTATCTTTGCTGCTAGAAGCTTGCTACTGCCCCAACATCCTACGTCAGGGGCGGCACCTTCACACCGAAGTGCAAAGGTTTGGGAAGGTGAGGGGTTCAAGTAATGGAAAGACAGTGGCCACTCTGATAGAATCATGAAAACTTAGTGGAAAAAAGTAGGAGGATGAGAGTTTTCACCTAGGAGAAGATTTCGAGAAAATTCTGGGTCCCTGAATTTTAGAAGTGCTTCTTACCATCTTCAAATGTATACATAAAGCATGTGTTAAATACCAACTGTATGCAAACTTAGTTTTTACTGAATTTCAAGCATCGGTCTCCTGCTGTTTTCCATGTAGAACCAATACTGGGACTGTCTAGACGGGGTAAGATTTCGGAAGGCTGACAAGGGGCAGCGAGCAGGGCACTGCAGGAAGGGAAGGTGGGTTTCCCCAGGTGCCGAGGCAGGACCGAAGTGAGGAATGGTGAGTGCTGTGCATGACTTGAGTGGGGAGCTGCGCGTGGGAGGAGAGGGTAGGGGCAGCGAGCCAGGGAAGCAGGCTGGGGTTTCTACGCATTGAAGGGATGTCAGTGAGGAGTTGGCGGGCTGTTCTCTAGGCAGTGGAGGAGGAGTTTATGCCAAGAGTAAAATGCCCAGTTATGCTTTGGGAGTGAAACTGCCTGTCTTGCAGAATTGCCCTCCTCAGTGAAGGCTGAACTACATCCCTCTTTATTCCCAGTGAATTTCTCTCTCCCTGGTACCTGTGCCCATCGCTCCCTTGTCCAGGCTTCTGTTAGAGCCTCCCTCCCACGTTATTACGTGTGTCAGATTACCTTCTCTCTGTCTCACTTCTAAGTCCTCGAGGGTGGGAATTCTTGTCTTATCTGCCTTCGTATTCTCTGGACCCAACACAGTACCTGGCACACCGTAAGCACCTGATCCACTTTTACTGATTGCATAAACACAGCCACAAAGAAATGAGTGAAGGCTGTTAGGGAGAGGAAGGGGCCAGGTTCACAGGCCACGATAAGACTCAAGGAGAATCCAGGATTGCCTTGTAATAAACTCCCCAGCAGCCTAATGAAGCCCTTGTGGCACTCTCCCCCAGCTGGATGCGGGAATGAGGCCCAACACGAACCCGTGTGCTGCTAAGAATAACACCTACGAGATAGCAGTGTTTGAAATAAGTCTGTCTCTGGAAAGGTTCCTGAGCCTTGTAACTTTACTTTTATAGTCATGGCCCCAGCGTGTTTGACTTTTCAAATCCTCTCACTGAGATCCAAGTGTCTGTTTATAAAAGCTGTATCTTAAACTCGTTCCTCTGTGAGATACCAGTGGGGTTTGTGCTCTCCGTATAAACCGGTCCCCTGAAGTGACATGACATTCTGTTCCTTGTAGGGCCTCTCTGTTTGGTGCAGTGGGAAGAGAAACCGAACAGCCTAATACCAAGCTGGTCATAAATGACTTGGGGGAACCAAAACCCTCTAACAATAAAAATAGCAATAACAACAGTAATAATAACAGCCCAAAGCAGCTGTCATCCAAGAGGTAAGAGCACATGGAGACTTAGGAGAAATGAGATTTAGTACTAGAGGAGCAATAAGGCATTTTAAGTTCTAGGCAGTAGACAGGAGTCAAGGACAGTGAAAAACAGGGTCGGAAAGCAAAGAAAAAGATTGTAACGCAAAGAAAAAGGATTCAAGACCTATTTCAGAATTCAGAAATGGCTACCAGGAGGTCAAGTTTATTGGATTCCAGTGTGGTCTGGTTAAGATATTTAGGATCAGATCCCTGTCACACCACACACACACACACACACACACACACACACACACAGTTAGGGTGGCTTTATAGTGTGTTAACATGGCTAGGCTAAACTAAGTTTCCCAGAATTCCTTTTCCAGAATATTTTTGGTCATTGTGGGCTGAACGGAGATTCTTATGCAAGATTTGAAGGGAACCAGCACTATATTGCTGGCTCACTGTGTCAGCATGAGACAGCAGTTGGGCAGACCATTCCTTCAGGGTTCCCTGATTCCTTCCTAAGCTTACCTATCTCCTGGGCCAGGTGTGTATGTTTAGCTCTGTGAGGAAAGATGCCGTTGTTTTCTGCAGGACACCTACACCATCAAAGTCAGAGGCAGTGAGAGCTTACATGGATTTCAGCCTTTCTTGGGTTCTGACTTGTGCTCATGACTTCCAACTTGCCCTAGTTCGCCTTGGCTTCACATTCATTTTCCCTCTGCATTGTCTGCCTTGTGGGCTTCTAGGTCCACCATGAGACCCAAAGACAATCAATAGCCTTACAGAAATTATATAACCACCTGTGTCACTGAGGAAGGGTAAAGCCCTCTACCAAATTCCTTATTATATACATGTATTTTCACTACCCAGTGTTTCTGCTCCTCTGATTGATCACAGCTGACCCATACATTTCAACAGAATGGGAAGAGCATGAGCTTTGAAGCAGAAGAGATTCATCTTAGTCCAAATCCCTCTCCTGCCACTGTTTGTTTCCAAGCTTCCATGTAGATTCTTATCCTGACGAGCCTCAGGTTTCCCATCTATAACATGATGATAATGCCTAACTTAGAAGGTTGTTGTTAGGATTAAATAAAGTAGATCTGCATAGCACCTCTCTCATAGTAGGTGGTCAATTATGATGGAGGAGAAGTTCTTTGTTCTTTGTTGACTTAGGGTAACTTCTCTCCCATTCATCCAAAGCAGCTTTATTAGAAGAAGTGGTACCTGGTATGTGCTCCATAGTTAATTGGTCATGAGTGGTCACAGATGCCCACTTCCAGAAAGTGATGGAGTTGGGCTGGTTTGACTCAGGCTGTGCTTGCTTCCTCCCGAGTGAGTCACTGCAAGTGATTTCCTCTTCACTGCGGGGGGATAAATGCCTCACCCAGAATGAGCTGAGCACATGTGGCCCTGTTCCTAATCCCCAAACATTTCCATATGGCCCACTGGCTGCTGATTCCGCAGCTCTGACTGTTCCATCTCTTCTTGCCTCTCTCGTGTGTGGCATTTCCGGGGACCAGAATTGCTGAAGAAGAGAATGAAGGCCTTGCCAGAAAACATCATGAGTTAATGATGAGCCTCTAGTTGAGCCCATCAGTCACCTCTAAGCGTTCAAACAGGCAAGGAGATCAGCGCCCTGATACCAAGAGCTGTTTTGAGACACAGACAACTCTCTCTAGCTTTATGATGAGTGTTGTCAGAGCTACATTCCTGATGACAAATCCATTGATCAAAAGCTCTCAGATTTATTTAATGAGATGGAAGGTACAGACAATGACTCTAGAGAACTGCAAGTATTCTTTACTCTTAGTTAATTTACAACAGCGGTAATAATAAGTAACAGGAAAAGCATTGGGTTGACAGTGGAAAGGGAGAGAGTCCAGTCTTTACATGTTAGTACTCACAGTGGAGGGAGATGAGGAAAGTCACTCAGTTCCTCTGGACCTCAGTTTGCCTCCTAATCACCATGTCAGAGATCCATTCTGAGTTCTGAAGGCTTACATTTTAGCATGAATTGGTAGAAAAAAGACTACCAAGCAATAAATACTTTTGAATATTTATTGTGTGCCAGGCATCTTGCAAGATTCTGTAGAATAAACAAAAAGAAAAACATCATTCTTATTTCCAGGGGATAGATAAGAATTAAACACTTAAAAAGTTATTGAATAACATCAAGGCAATACTAGAAAAGGTTGCAAAATCAGAGCATGACTAGTTAGCATGTGATTTGTACAGAAAATATGTACTAAAGAGATAAAAAAATGAAAGAAAAAGTAAGGGAAATGAATCAGATTGGTCTGTGAGTAAATGAAGTATGTTTGTCCTTGATGAAGTTTAAGATTTGGATAAGAAAACAAGATGACCAGAAAGGAAACTGGGTCCTATGCCTCGAACTAGACAGTTGGTCATGGATGACACCCTAGACATAGCAGAGCCTCAGTTTTCTCATTTTCCATATGGAGTTATCAAGTCAACTTGTCTTAGAGGGGACCACCCCCAGTCTTGAATTAGGTGATACTGCCTGTTGTTTGAACCACTTTGTGCAAAATCTGTCAGCTAGTTGACTTTGTTAAATACTGGCAATGGGTACATAGATACTTTGCAAGTAGAATGAGAAGAACGCAAATAAGTATAAACTGTAGGCTTTTCCCTTCAAAAAGTTAACCATCAGATTGGGAAGGTATAGAACTTGAAACAGTGCTTCATAGAAACATTGTGCCTGTAATGAACTAAAGCCAAAAGCCAAATAAAGGTAGGTAATCTAGCTTGCATTCCCAAACCGATAAAGAACCCGAATTTCAACTCAAATTCCCACACCACCCCGGAAGAGTGCGACACTGAAAATTTATGCAAAGAGAGAAAAATGTGTGAAAATTTTTGCCACAATCTCTTTCCTCACAAAGCCAAGTGCTTGCTGTCTTTTTTTTTTTTTTTTTTGCAAATTTGCAAAAATGACAAAAGACATTTTAGGCTGTTGGGAGCAGATTGTCCCTTAGCCCACATGGAAGGGGGTGAGACACTGACTGCTGGATAAGAAACATGTTTGAAGCACACAGATGTGATATTTTCATTTCAACTTCAGTGGTTTGAGTAGGATGACTGAGGCTTTTAAAAATTATTATTTTCGCTTGTAAATTTGCAAATCTGCTTTCAGTCAAGTGGAACCATTGTCTCTAGCAGTGCAATATTTCAAAAGGAAAGATCAGTATAGTAGACCTGCATATGAGCATCTCAGCATCTTTCTCTTCATGGAGTCTTTGTAAATCGCTTTACTGGGCAAGGAGTCTGATTCATCCCAAGGTAACAGACATATATCTTGTAACCAGTCACAGAACCTGACTTTTGACATTTTAGAATACAGAAAGTGTCTATAGATTCTATTCATGTCAAGGCTACTTGACATAAAGCTATCTCTTAATTTGGAAAACAGTTGTGGTTTAAAAATACCTTCCAGATTCATTATCCAAATTACTGGTGGGTTTCCCTCCCTGCTTCTTACTTCACCTGATGCTACCTGGCAGTGTTTATGAGGTCTGGCTTCCCCACTAGACCACTACTAAGGGAAGAGGTCAGTCTTATGCATCTTGGTTTCTTCCCCAGTGCCTGGTACTTGTTTTGCAATCAATAAGAAGTGGTTTACAAAATGATTTTGATTCTCCAAACAACCTTGTGTACTGGATAAGGCAAGGAATATTGTCACTTAATTAGCTGAGTCCAAGAGAGGTAACAGGCCCAGTCTGAAGGCCAGCCCCTCCTCATTGCTTCCTCCTCCTTTCCAGGAGGACAAGTCACAGATGCCTTTGTCCCACCTAAAGTCCCCTTCTTCACGTGGGTATCCCCAGATCATCCTGATATTCAATTCAAGGAACTTCTGCTCTGAATAATAGTATGATATGAGAATTTGACATAGTTTCATCTATCTTTTCCTAGGATTGTTTTGATGATACATAATACTACAGGAGCTCAAAAGCTCATAATAGTGAAATCAGAACTTTCAAACTTGTGTAAGAATTTGAAAGGAAATTTTACTTGCTATCATACTTCACTAGTTCAGCTAAGAATTGCAAGTATGGCTGCCACATTCATTGCTATATGAAACAGAATAGACCCACTGGTTAAAAGGAAATGGAAATTTTAATTTTCATCTCTCTGAAAATTAGTGATGCTGAGCAATTGTTATATGTACCTCTACATTCATTGCAATGTTATTTGCCATTGCCAAGGTTTAGCAACAACCCAAGTGCCTCTCAGTAGATGAGTGGATAAAAGGGCTGAGGAACATTTACACCATGGAATACTACATGGCTATAAAAAAGAAAATCTTACCCTTCGTGACTGCATGGATGAACTTGGTGATTTACTAAGTAAAATAAGGCAGTCAGAGAAAGACAAATACTGTATTATCTCACTTATATGTAGAATCTAATGAAAAAATAAACTGATAAAATAGAAACAGAAGCATGGGCACATGGAACAGACTGACAGATGTCAGAGGGGAGGGAGATTGATGGACTGAATGAAAGGTAAAGGGCTTTGCCAAAAAACACAAGAAATCAAGTAGTCCAATTAAAACTGAATCTTTTTTATCACTTCCCTGCTCAAAACATTCTATAATCTTCCCATAATGCTTAGACTACATCCCGTATTTTACCATGACCTAAAGTACCTTCTGATAGTGTGAGAGAATTTGGAAAGGAAGGAGGGTGAGAGGAAGGGAGGAAGGGAGGAAGGGAGAGAGACAGACCAATCAACACTGCTTCTCACTGCTCGGGTTTCCAGTACTCTGCCATTGGAACATGTGGATTTATTTTCTGGAATATCCATGCTTCACTCCAGGCCAGTTAAATATAATTATAATACATCTAGAGACATCAGTTATATTTTAAAGGTCCCCAGATTATTCCAATATTCAGCCAAGATCTAGAACTCTTCTTCTAAGTGCTGAGCACCAAGGGCAAAATTACAAAGAGCACATTCATGACCTGACTTTTTCTTAGGTAGTCACCTCCCCAGTGACCACCATTCTTTCATCCAGCGTTGCTTGTGGTAGTCTCACTGTACCATGCTCTTATTATATTCTGGACCTTTACCTGTTACTTCCCTTGGGATCACCTGCCTTTTTTTCTTTAGCCAACACTCATTCATCCCTCTAGACTCCTTTTAGACTCCTCCCAGCTTCCCAGAGCTTCTCGTGGCTTCGGAGAGAACTTCCTCCTCTGGGCCCGCTGACATTCCACTCTTACCTCCACCATCACATTGGTCAAATGCTTTGCCATCTGCTCTCTTTCTGTTTCTCCATTCAGACTGAACGTTCTTTGAGGTCAGAGACTAGACTATATTGATCTATGACTTCTCAGCTCTTAGAAGAATGCTCAGTACATAGCAGGCTCACAGTGAATGTTGGATTAATAAATTCAAATCATGAGGACATTTGCAGTAAGAACTGAATGGCACTGCCACAGCAAAAGGCTTTATGTCACCTCTTTATTGATAAGAAAAAGTCTACTTTTAGCCATGGCAGCAATTTCTAATCAGTTAAAGACCAACTCACACTTAGATTCATAGAAACATGGCTAAGTATTCATATCCACAAAGATGAATTTTATTTTAATTGTCCAGGCCCTTGGAATTATGTCTTTCACTGTTCACATTTAAATTGTCTCCTGATCCAGTGTAGCTCTGGAGAACCCATCTTGTCATGGAGATGATCTGTTGGCATGAACGCATTCCCACCATGTGTTTATGTCTTCCATGAAGTGGGATACTCAGTTTTCAATCTTCCTTTCACAATTACAAGTATTCAAACCCGTACCTCCTGCCCATACTATCGATGATGAAATCAGAACCTTGATGTTCTTACCTGGAACAGAAGAAAGGGGAATAGAAGTGTCATTAGCCATCTCTTTGTATTATGTTTTCCTATCCACCATATTTGATTTCCTTTTTTACTCTGTGAAAGCAGTTTTCACCAACTCCAAGAACCCAAATCACAAGATCAAACAATTTTAGACCCAAAAGTCCATAAAACCTAACTGTGTTTCAGGAAAATAGCTAAATAGTGAAGTAATCACCTTTAGCCAGACATACCAACATTTTTAAAATATTTTGGAACAAATATGCCAGACTGTATGCTGAGAATAAATAAAACCCAAATTCACCACCTGCATCTTGACTTTAAATTTTATAGTCACAAGAAAATGTTGGTCCGTTCTTTTCAGAAAAAAATTCTCTCTTTGACATCATTATATTACATGGTCCGTATGCAATCTTCTTTCAATTTGTTGAGGTTTTAGGCAAGTAATAGGCAAAGACCTAATTTCGATAGCATAGTTTGCTCCTATTCAGAAATTTTCTTTATATGTTGGCTTGCTTTTGCTCATGTAATGACTAAGGCACCAAAAAGAATGTCTCTAAAATCACATAGTGTATGGAATATATTCCGGAGAGCACATTTGAGAAGACTCCTCATATCAGCTTAGAGTTCATTGATCAAGACGGGGCTGTACCAATTGTCTTGATAAACTTGAATGGAAGACACATCTCCTAAATCTGTGTTCCTGACAGATCTCCGTAGAAATGTCTTCTGATATTGAACATCTTTCTAAAAACCATTCTTGTCTATGAATAAAATGCTATGAGGATACATGCCTAAAATCTCTTTTTAGAGACTGCACTACATATCTAGGAAAAGTAGCTGTCAATGTCAGGAAATCCTTCTGCTTGTTAGGTATCCACAGTAATTTATCCTAAATGTTCTGACTATGTTCTATTTTCTCTTCTCATTTTTCTTGTTTCAGTGTTTCTTGTTTCTGTCACCTACCATCAACCTATTGCTTAAATTTCTTCTCCACTCCCTGAAGGTCTTGCATTCTAAAAAAGTAAGCACGCCTTTTTTTCCCTAAAATGTTTTATGTCTAATTACTGTAGGATCAAGCAAAAAGGAAAAAGGACTCGTGGACATGAATAACAATGTGGTGATTGCAGGGGAGAGGGTGTAAAATGGTGATGGAAAGAATTACAATAAAAATGGGGTTTTTTCCAGTTTCTTAAGTAACTTTATTTTTTTAATTATTTTTTAATCAGTATTTTTTTAATTGTTGATATTGTACAATTTTCTGTCTTTTACCCCGCCCCCAGCCCACCACCCCAGGAACCTAATCAACAAAACAAACAAACAAGCATAATATAAACAAAGACACTGAATTTGAGAACAGTCTGACAGTGACCAGAGGGGGAGGGGAGGGCATTTCAGGGGAAAAGGGGAACGGTTTAGAGCAACAAGTATAAAGGACTCATGGACAAAAACTATGGGGGGTGGAAATGGGAGGAATAAAAATGGTTTTAAGAAAATAAAATAAAATAAAATAAAATAATATTAAAAATAGTCAAAGAAATAAAATTTTGCAGTCATTGAATATTCACCGAGTTTTGACAGAGAGATGGGTACAGTGTGACTAACCAGGCATACCAAGATAAAAAATAAGACAAGATTTAGAGTCATATCTCAATTTCACTATTTTAGAGATATCACTTCTCTGAAACTCAATGGCCCCCACTTAAAAGAAAATATAATACTATCCAAATTTTAAGATTTTTATGGACTTAAGATTTAAGATTTTATGGAGGTAATTTGTACATTCAACAAATATTTACTGAACATACTTTAGGTATCTGGCATTGTACTAGGCTTCAGTATACAATAGAGCATAGGTCTGTTGTGTAGGTCGGACAGGTGTCTAGTGTCTTAAAGTTCACATTTGATTGGGGGTAGAAACAGAAATGAATAAGCATACATCAAATAAAATGAAAACAGATACGTATGAATGGGCTAAATTTAGAATGTATGAACTAAAGATTGAGACATAGGGCCCTTGGCAATATTTTAAAAATAATTTTTGAAATCATTTGTTGAAAAATAATTTAGAGGTATATGACACCGTGAACTAACTCATTTATATGTTTAGCCAATTACATTAATTAATATTAGTAATGTATCCATTGGGATTTCTCCTGAATGACATGTCAGTCACCCTGGACATAAATAAGGCAATACCTAGATCTGGGGGAAAGTATGTCTTCTTCTGCTCTTGGACTTGAAAGAAGAGAGGTCAAGAGGCTTGATTTAGTCACAACTGGTGGCTAACAAGTCCAAGCAGGTAGCCTAAGAGCAAGGGCTTTGTAAAATTAGTTTTGAAGAAACTAAACGTTCTGGTTATATATTGTATAAATGCAGTCCTTTTCTATAGGAAGAAATTTTGAAACTGAGGCCAAAAATTGGTGACAGGACAAGTAGTAGTTGATATATCTTACATGTTACCAGAATGAGGACTCCTTGCTGTTTATAGAAATAGAATTTTATAGGAGAATTATTTTTGTATCATATTTTCTTGTTAGATACTTTGAATATTAGACTTTCTCAGATACTTACTGGATTCATCAAACCACAATGTCTGAGTCAGCTTAGTGCTCAGAGACTTTACAAGGCTGGAGAAATGGCTAAGAAGGGGTTTATTCCTGCCCACAGGAAGCCCAGAGTGTGAGAGGAAGAGGACACTGGAGGAATCATTGCAACGTGATACAGTCGGTTCTCCAGTGGGAACTGAATACTGGTGACATGAAGCTTCAGTACATCGAATCTCCAGGGTGTGGCGTGTTGATGTTTCTTTTCTGGGGTAGAAAAGGAAAAGAAAAGAATATGTCATCATAAACCAGCCTGCACGTATCTGAACTTTTGATATCATTATAATGTTTTGACTAACCCAAAAGCTCATTGTAATTTCTCTAGGCCTTGTAGTGGTTGAGCCTACTCTCATTCTGGCTAAGTCTATAGTTGAGTCTACTCTGCTATTTTTTAAATCTAATACCGTGCCAGAGGGAATTCTCGGTAAAAACTGTTTTTGCTTTCGATCGTTCTGCCAAACCTGGGGAGCAGTCATCAGCTCGAGTCACTTTGAGGACACAGTACATGTTCTTGCCAAGTATGCTGTGGTTGTCTAACCACCACGTACCATTTTTCTGACGGGGTCTACAGTTAAGGGCCTAGAGCTCAAATTCTACATAGATGTCATAGAGTCCTCAGTGCATGTCTTCTACTTCATCTCTTTCTAAAATTCCAGTCTCACATAACCAGTAGCTTGATTCGCATTTCTACCTGCTTATCTAACTTCCATATCAAAGAGGACATGTTCAAAACGAAACTCTTCATTCTTGACCCCACCAAACTGTCCGTCCTTCCAACTTTTACAATCCAGAGAATCCTATCACCATCCATACAGTATTTGCAACTAAAGCTTGAAATAATACCCAGTTCTCTTCCTTCTGCCCTACGTGTAGTCCATCAGCAAGTTACTGGACTCATCTCACAGCTGACCTCAAACTCATCCGTTCTCTACCGTGTCTATCATACTCACTCTTGCCCAAGGCATTATTACCTCTGCCTAGGCTGCTGTGCCGCCTCTCAAATGGACTCTCTTCCCCCCATGCCCCGCTACAGTTCTCCACACAGCCGCTTGAACTGCCTTTTTAAAACATAACTCAGATTAATGCTGCTGCCTCCACTGCCATTCAGTTCTACCAAACGTCCCCTAAACTAGCACGTGTCTGAGTAATTATCTAATGGTTGACTAAAAGCCCATAGCATAATGAGGAGGTTACCTTTGGAATGAGAGGTCATTCATAATTTGATCCTAAGCTTCTTTACACAACAGCTGTGTGAATTGGGGCAAATTACCTAACATTTTTTAAGTGTAATTTCCCAATCTGAAAAATAAAGGTTGGGAAAAAAAAACTACCTCTTTTAATAGTATGGGAAATGTAGAAGCTAAAGAACTTATGACACATGGACATGAACTAAAGCGGGGAATGTGGGTGGGAGGGGGTGTGCAGGGTGGAGGGGAATGATGAGGGAGAAATGGGACAACTGTAATAGCATAATCAATAAAATATATTTAAAAAAGAATTTAAAAATAAAAATTAAAAAAACTACCTCTTTTGTTTAGTCATTTTTTTCTAAAAATGTTTGTTGAACTACTAAGATGTATTGAGTACTATGATGAGCATTGGTGTAAAAAGTAAATAAAACATATATAAGACCGTCCTTATGTTGCTTTAAGTTTAATTGTACATCGTAAGTGTCGAACATGTAACAAGTACTCAATAAACAATAGGTACAGCTCTGGTCTGAATGTGTGCTCCCCCCAAACGCACATGATGAAATCCTAATGCCCAAGATGACGGTTATAGGAGGCGGGAACTTTGGGAAGTGCTTAGGTCATGAGGGTGGAGTCCTCATGATGAGATTAGTGTTCACGTAAAAGAGACCAGAGGGAGCTATCTCACCCCTTCTGCAATGTGAGGCTACAACCTACAAGGCCACAACCCTGAAGAGGGCCCTCACTTGATTATACTGGTGCTCTTGTTCTCAGACTTCCAGCCTCCAGGACTGTGAGAAATCAACTTCTGTTGTTTATAAGCCACCCAGTCTGTGGTATTTTGTCATAGCTAACGGACCAGACTAAAGCCAGGTGCTTCGTTCCTTTCCCTTCTAACCCTAGGGATCACCTGTCCCAGCCTCCCTCAGACATCTCCTGACTCTTAATCCAGAACTATTTTTACTTTCCCAGGGTGCCTTAGGCTGTCATCTATTGTAGCAATATCCAGTTTTTTTTTTTTCATTTAAAACAAAACGCTGAAATTACTTGTCCTCAAAAGATCAGTTGGGTAGTCCTCTCAGTGAAATTCAGGGCAAGGACACCATTACTGCCCCGTGTGAGCAGGCCTCAGCCATGCACAGCACTCCGTGGACGTGTTAAGGTGGAGAAGGAGGTGCGCATGTTCTCCGAAGGTTGTAAGTAAATGTTTGGCATTTGTAGCAGAATGCAAGAGCTGGGGTTTAATCACACCAGCATACCATAAGAAACCGGGTAACACCTATCGCCACAAAACAAGAGGGCAAGTTAATCATTGGAGTAGATCGATACCCTAAAAACCACAGTACCCACTGGGAGCCAGCTCAGGCCAATTCTGTCTCGGCTCATGAGCAAGCACTCAGAGACATAACCCCTGGTGGGCAAAGTGTGAAGGCAACAACTTGGGAGGCCACAGGCTGACTGAAATCTCTGGAGGTACAGAACCATGTCTTGATATACAATATTGAGCCCCAAGAAGCTGTGTCCCTATTCCTGAAAGGGGGCCACCTTTCAGTTCACCACAAAGTCAGAAGAACAGGTTTCCCAGCGTGAACTGAGCCAATCAGAAACTGCCTAGTTTCAGAGGTTTTGAACCTAGGTCTAAAATGGTTTGTTTGATATTCATTTGCCCTGAATAAGCAAATACAACCATGCAGACTGGTAGGCAAAACCCAGATTCACTGGTTTGATGTGGAAGGTCTTTTTCCTGGGTTCTTTGGGTGTAAAAACTGATGAAAATGTAGGTGGTCAGGAACTAGTTCTGACTCTATGCCTATGCAGCCATGAGTAAGTCATTTTCTTTCTGTGATTGCTCCTCACCTATTAAATAGGAGCTGAGCAGGAAGCTTTAGAAAGTCCTGTCAGGTCTTTTAAAGGGGATGGAGCTGAAATGGACCAGGCTCAGATCACCGACATCAGCCTTTTGGGGTATTTTACCATACTCTGATCTTCCTTTTAGGAAGTTGCTTTGCATTAAGTGGGTTATTGCTGTTCTTTGGCCCATTCGATTAGACAGATTACACCTTATTAACTACCTGCATCTTTGAGCCTTGGTGCTCTTCACCTTTGTGTAGGAGCTTAATTTTCTGCCTCAGCAACTGCATTAGTATTTCCAGTAGGTGCCTCTACCCACCCAGCCTTTGCTTCCAACTAAGAGAAACACCTCCTTCAAAGCATCTATAATCTCAAGATAAGTGGGAATCATTGGACACTAGAGATTAATGGACCTGTCCAGGATATGTTCTGTAAATACAGGGGTTGGCAAAAGTAGGTTTACAGTTGTTCACATGGAAAGAGACATGCACGCTATGACTATTTACATCATTTACACATTCTTGCAGTCTGCTCTGTGTTTTGTGTACTCACAGCTATAAACCTAATTTTGCCCACCTTGAGATTGTTAAGTATCTTTCATGTAGTGAGCACTTTACTAGCGGTTTTACATATATCTTATATAATCAATCAACTAAAAATATTAATTGAATACCTACTAATATTTGGAAACTTACATCCTATATTTCTGATCATTTTTTCTGAATTCTTCTTTCATAATATTCTTCCTATTAAAAAAAATGAAAATCAATTTATCAAGATATAATTTACATTTTGAGTATACAAGTCAATAAGCTTTTATGCATATACACATACCTGTAACCACTTCAGTGATAAAATGGACTGTCTACATCACCCCTAGAAATTCCCTCAGGCCCCTTTGCAATCAGCTTCCTTCTATCTCTGGCCACAGACAAGCACTAATCTGTCATTATAGAGTAATTTTGCCTGTGCTAGAACTTCTTACAAGTGGAGTCATACAGCATGTTCTCTTGTATGTCTGGTTTCTTTCACTCAGCATAATGTTTGTGAGATTTATTAATGTTGTGTGCATGTCTTATTCTTTGTCTCCTCTTATTGTTCAATAGTACTCATCGTAAGGATCTACTGCAATTAATTTATCTATTTTTATGTCAATAATCATTTGGGTTATTTCAGTTTTGGGCCATTAGGAATAAAGTTGCTGTAAACACTCATGAACAAGCCTTTGTGTGAATACATGTTTTTACTTCTTTGGGTAAAATACCTAGAAATGTAATTGGTGGATATTTCAGTGTACATTTTACTTTATGAGAAGCTGCCAAACTGTTTTTAGAATAGTGGTGCCTTCTTATACTCCCAAAGTTCTAGCTGCTCCACCAACACTTACTATTATCAGTCTTTTAATTCTCACCAATACTTACTATTGTCAGTCTTTTAATTCTAGCTTGTGAAGTGGATGTTGGGTGGTCTCCTTCATGATTTTAACTTTCATTTCCCTGGTGATGGGCACTATTGTGCATCTTTGGTTATGCTTATTGGTTACCCCTGTATTTTCATCTGTTGTCTGTTGAACTACTTTGGGTTGTTAGGCTTTTATTATTGAGTTGTAAGAGTCATTTGTATGTTCTTGACGCAAGTCTTTCAGGAGATATAGGCAATGGGAATTTTTTATTTCCAGAGAGTGGCTCATTTTTTTTTTGATTTCCTTAATGGTATCCTTCAAAGAGCAGGTATTTGTAACTTTAATAAAATTCAGTTTATTACTTATTTTTTTCTTTGTGCTTAGTTATTTTGGGGTCAGACCCAAGGAACCTTGGCCTATTCTACAGTTGTGAATATTTTCTCCTGTGTTTTGTTCTATAATTTCAGTTTTGGCATGTAAAGTCTATGAACCATTTTGAGTTCATTTTTGTGAATAGTATGACTTAAAAGTCAAGTATTACTTTTTCTCTATAGTTTTTCTAACACAATTTGTTAAAAATATATGTTTCTCATATAAAACCAGGTGACCACATATGTGAAGGTCTATTTCTGTAATATCTATTCTGTTTTATTGATCTATATATTTATCCTTACAACAATATAATGATCTTTTCACTACCTTTGAAAATGGAGTTTGGAAAAGCAGCAGAGTTTAATGGAGGTATTCAATCGTTTAGAAAGTCTGGCATCAGTTTTTAAAAATATTTTAAAACAATTTAATATTTGATGAGGAAAGCGAGCTACAGTAAGACTAGAGAAATAAGCAGACATTGCTGTAGGCCCTTGCAGGCCATGTGAATGTGTTTTTCTTTTTCCTGAAGGCAGTGGAAAACATTGAGGGATTTTAAGTAGAATAGCAGTGCAATCAGAATTACTTTTTACAATAAATCTGTAGTATAAAAATGCTGTTGAGGAGAGTTAGGAATAAAGGGAGTCTGGTTAGGAGGCTCTAGCGGCAATTAAAGAAAGAGTTACGGCAATTTGACGTAGGGTAGAGTTGGTGGGTCATGACCTATTGTAGAATTTTGTCCTGCATTTTCAATGGTTTCTTTCCATCTGTCTTCCATCCTTCCTTCGATGAGGAATAATCCTGCCACATGCACCTTCTAAATCTCTCCACTCTACCTCCTCTTCGTCTACCACCTGGGCAACTATCTAGATCCCCCAGGGGCCTTTGGACACATCATACGTCCTCCACTCTGCCAACAAAGTGTTTTCCGCACAGCACAGGTCTGATTATGTTTCTTCCGATGAACTTTGCTCCCCAAAGTTCAGAGGACAACATTTGAGATCTTAAGTCTGATATTTATTTTTATTAGATTTTACAAAAGTATCCATGAGACATGGGGTTTGTAGGGTGAATCAAGATTTAAAAATCTTTTATTGGGTGGTTTCTGCATAACAAATTGTCACAAGTTTAGAGACTTAAAACAACTCATTTTTACTATTTCATCATTTTTATGGGTTGGGAGTCCAGACATAACTTAGCTGGGTTTTCTGCTTCAAGGCTTCTCATATTCAGAGAGAGGTAGGCTGGGGAGAGTGAGGGAGATTTATTTTAAGGAATTGTCTCACACAAATGTGCGGACTGACAAGTCTAAAATCTGGCAGGCTGGAATTCGTGAAAGAGTTGCAATCTTGAATCCAATTTCACAGGGCAACAGGCCGCAAGCTGAAGCACATTTTCTATTTGCTGTCTCGTCTTTTTTGGGGAACCTCAGTCTTTGCTCATTTAAGGCACTCAAGTGATTGAACGAGGCCCACCACATTACAGAGGGTAACAGGCTTTACTCAGTCTATTTATTTAAACAGTAATTTTGACTCAACGCCTACTAGTTTAAATGTTAATCACATCTAAAAACATACCTTCACAGAAACCTGTAGACCAGTGTTTCACTAAATGACTAGGCACCAGGCCAAGCCAAGTAGACATACGACATTAGTGATCACAGGCTGCAGTCAAGGTGCTGGTGAGGGCTGGGTCCCATCTGAAGGCTTGACCAAGGAAGCATGGATCTTCTTCCAAGCTCATCAGTTATTGGTATAATTCAGTTCTTCGCATGCTGATAGATTAGTGGCCTGAGATTCTTGCTGGCTATTCACAGGGGGTTGCCCTTGTTTTTTTGCCACATGAGCCTCTTCGTATGGAAGCTCACTTCAGCAAAGTCATCGAGGGAGAGACTCTGTTAACAAAACTGAAGTCAATCTTCCGTAACTGAATCAAGGAAATAATATTCCATGACTTAGCCACATCCTATTGAGTGGAAGTGAGTTGCTAAGCCAGCCCACCACCAAGGGAGAGAATTACACAAGAGCATAAACATTATCAGGTAGGTTTCCCCTTAGAGTCTGACTGTCACAGGCTGCTTGTCTCTGTTAACATTTGGGTTTCAGGTAGATTGTGTCATTAGAATTCTGTCAACCAGTTTATGAGGTAAGCATTTTCATTTCCATTTCACACATTAAGGAACTAGATCATTGTAACCCATGAAGTAAGAAGCAAAGCTGGTAATCAAACCTGCTTCTATTTACTATCCAATGCTGCATTTTATTATACTGTAAGGAAGGGCAGTGAGAAATAGAAAATGTGGGAATTAGGCAACCCTGAGAACAAGCTTATTTCTCTGTTTCCAAACTTTGACCTCCTACCCTGCAAACTAGTATTGTTTTCTTTTTTGTAACACTAGAAATTTCTATTAGGGAATGAGTGTCAGGTCTTCCTTCTCAAATCTAGGTACTCCCTGGACTCTTCACTTCTCCAGGTATAGCTTGTGGAATTTCTTCTCAGTCTTTATATTTCTGCTTTTGATGTTCCAGGTACATTGTCTTATAATATCCTTGGTGCATCTTTGCGTACAGCCTAATTTTCTGTTCTCCTGGTCATCTGACCCTAAAACTGGAGTTATTCTCGTTTGCCTTTGGTTGTAACCTTACCATATTCTTCATAATGAGCCTGGCCCCTTGAGAAGGGAGATAATATCAAGGCCGGGCAGTCCGTTATCAGAAAAGTGAAACCCTGGATCCCAGTTCAAGTTGTGCCCTAGGTTCTAAACTCTGGCTTCAAGGTCTGCATTTTATACTTAAGTACCTGCCTGGCATCCCAGTTTTTCTAGGACTGGGATCCCTGCCTTGGCCCCTGAAAGGGTTCCTGGGGACAAGAATTATAATTCTGAGCCCAGTTCACTGTAGCCAGAGCCTCTTCTCTCCCTTTAGCCATATTGTCCGATAGCTGATCCTCTGCTCGTCTAGCCTGTAATGTTATCATCTAACATGACTCATCCCAGGTAGGTAAAGATAGCCTTGTAACATTTCTCCTGGGTTATGTCTGCAGGTTACTTCTTACAAAGTTTAAATACAGAAGAAGAAAGTTCCAGACCTTCCAGTTAATGATGAGGAAGAAATGAGAATTTGGAGTCAAAGGTTTTCCTACAGTTCCTCAACCTCGCAACACCTTTGTAAAGCAAACGATGTTCTGTTTCTGAGGCAGCGCTTTGCCCTCAACATCTGTGCAACAGATCACTCTTCTCCCTCTCACACATTTCTTCGCTTGACCCCCGTGGCTTTCAGTGTGAAATCCAAACCGCCTAGGTTTGTATTCAAGAGTTTCTGTGGTCTGACTGCAAGAAATTTTTTCCCATCTCATGTCCACGTCTGAGCGTGATCATTTCTTCCCCTCCTTCGTGTATCATAGTCTTCCTTCAGTTCTTCACTTATTAAACTTGATCCAAAATCCAGTAATGTCACAATCCTAGATAGCGCTTCCTGTTCCTTTCAAGAATGTCAACGAAATGCTCTTTTATCTGTGAACCTCAGCACGTTGTTTATATTGACTCTCTGTCCTGCGATTTCGCTCAGTGTTTACATGCCTTTCTATCCCTATTAGCCCAGAACACTTTCTAAAATGTTAAAACACAGCCCTGGCCGGGCCGCTCAGTTGGCTGGAGTGTCATCCTGCACAGCAAAATGTTGTGGGTTTGATCCCCGGTCAGGACACATACCTAGGTTACAGGTTCGATTCCTATTTGGGGCAGGTGCAGAGGGCAGCTGATCCATTTTTCTCTCTCGCACGGATGTTTCTCTCTCTCACTCTGTCACTCTCTCTCACTCTCTCCAATCAAAACACATATCCTTGGCTGAAGATCTAAAAACTAAAAATAAGTTGTAAAACAGGCTTTATATCCTTTGTTTTATTCCCATTTTCAGAGTCTATCCCAATGCACTGAGTCATAGAATGAGGTTGAGAACAAGGCATAGATTTCAGAATTAGATGCACCTAATTTGGCATTTACTGTGTGACTGGAAAAGTTGCTTAGCCCCCAGGTCTTGGTTTCCTCATCTATAAAGAGAATGGCATTGCCAGCCTCAGTGATTTACTGTAAAAACTCACTACTATTAAACATACAGAAAAACTAACACAGCATGGAGTATACAATTACTCTTTCTTCCTCAACCCTTTCATTCCCACTATCCACAACCTACTTCCATTCCAACTTCCTCTCCCAGCCAACCTTCCTAGTTCCGTCCTACCATTAATTAGTGTTTGTTAAATTGGTTTGAGTCCTCTGCCACCAGCCTCCTTGAACCAGGAAGCAAATGCCTCACAGCTTTTAAATGATCTATTGACTTTCGTCTGTGCGGTCTTTCCCTTGTCTGGAGCCTTGCATCCTTGCTTTTCTCCTCCTCCCCCTACCCTAGTCTGCTGGGAAGCCTTCTTTTGTGTTCTCTATTTGTTCTCAAATTTCATTTTCACCTTCAAGCTCTTTGTTTACATTGTGTCTCTCTTCTGCTGAAAGAGCGTGGCCTTGAGAAGCTGGCTTTGTTTAATCTGCTGGCTTCTCAAGATCTGTATTTATGAGTTTCCTAATGTCCCAGCATGAGGGACTTCAGCACACATGCCGGAGCCTTCTGAGTAAGTTTTCCAACCTGAAAGGAGGGCTGGGCCAAGGCTGTGTCACCCCCCCCAGCACGAGCCGCCTCGGGCACAGCCAGGAAAAATAAAAGTCTCCATGGAAATGAAACAGAAACAAGTCTGTCTGATCAATTCTGATTTTTATAAATAGGAATTCGTTTTCAGTCTATGTCTTTGACTTGAGCTGCTTGTCACAGTTAAGTAGAGAGTGGGGACTTATCGAGAAAATGTCTAGCATTGAATATCTACTCGGTTCAATAAAAGAGTGGGAATGTGTTTTCGCCCATTCGTGGCTCAAAATTTGGTTGAGAATGAAAAGTACTTCACAGGAAAGAGAGGATCATGAAAGGCTAGGATAGGAGGAGCTAGTTTAATTAATATTTATTGACTTACAGCATGAATAAATAAATACAGGACTGCATGCATATTTGTGTCCCCTGCCCCCAACTTCATATGTTGAAAACCCAGTCCCCAGTGTTATGGTCTTTGTAAATGAGACCTTTGGGAAGTAATTAGGTCATGGGAATGGAACCATCATGATGGAATCAGTGCCCTTATTAGAGACATGAGAGTGAGTTCTCACCTTCCCCCTTCCTTCTGCTGTGTGAGGGCGCAGCAAAGAGACCGCAAACCAGGCAGAAGGCCCTCAGCAGAATCGAACTATGCTACCACCCTGATCTTGGACTATGAGCCTCCAGAACTGTAAAGAATAAATTCATATTGCTTAAGTCATCCAGTTTATAGCATTTGTTATAGCAACCCTAAGATAATGATTGACTGAATAAAAAAATTGATTAAATAAATGACAGTTTGAGCTTTAGGCCTTGTGCTTTAAAAACTGAACAAAGTACCTAATTCAGACAGATTAAATCACCTTTAAAGAATTTATATTGAAACCCCATATTGGTTTCAGTGAGTCAGTAATGTAAGGTATTTCAACAAATGTACGTTAAGTAACAACAATGGACAAGACCTTATAGTGAGTCCAAAAGGAAAACAAGGTGAATAAGATACATTGTTCTTTTTCTCAGACAGAAACAATATTCTCCTGTCACCTTTTGATGAATTATTGCCCAAATATCCTAAGTATAGGCACACAACCTCCAAATAAGTAGAATATTATCAGTTGTAAGTCCAATAATTGAATGGACAGTGTATTGGAACTCAGAACAACTTGCTGGTTAAACTATAAGCATTACTCAGTGTGTCTATTTCATCAGTTAGAGGGCTTTAGCCTCCTCTTTCTGGAAGTAATTTGGGCACTAGCCATTCTCTATTCTAGCTACAATAAATATTTGTTATGTTCCCAAGCAGTCTTTAAATTTCCTGAGAGTAGAATCTCTTTTTTATTTATCTACGTGTCTTCCACAGAGCCTCATATAGTGTCTGACATATGCAGATACTCACCTATATTGAATGAATAAATGAACAAGTGTAATATAAAATAAAAATCTGCATTTGCTCACTAAGGATTGGGGGACTGTTATTATGTGTAGTGTACATATCTAGGCAGTGGATTCATAGAGATGAATAATACTAGTCCATGGACCTTTGAAAAGGAGCTCTCAGCCTGTTTGGGAGCTGAGAACACAAGTGCATTGTGTGTATCATGATAATGACAAACACTGGGAGCTTTATGAGCAATTGATAAGGTCCACAGTTCTGAAAAGACTTGGGAAGAAAAGTGAACTAGAAGCAGGTCCTAAAGAATGAAGTGAGAGTTTGCCCAGTGAAAAAGTTAGGAAGATATTTTAACAGAAAGATATGAATGCAAGCTAGTGGTGGAATAGAGTTTACTATAGACAGAAAGGACAACCTGTGCAAAGGCACAGAGATATGAGAATGTCTGGCATTTAAAGATAATTTGAGGTGTCCAGAGTGGAGGCGCGTTACAGAGAATCGTTGAATAAGGGAGCAGTAAGATAGATTGAGGTCAGATTATAAAGGTTCTCTCAAGCCAAGTAGTTTGAATGTTATTATTTGAGAATTAATAAGATACTAATGTTTTTTAAGGAGAGTAGTGAGCTAATCAAATTTTTGTCTTAGAAAGATAACTGACTATGGTGGGGAAAGTGAGCTGGAAGATCGAGGAAGAAAGGAAACATTTATTGGGTGTTGACCATATGCTCAGAAATTTACCCAACGCTTTCACAAATGTTACTGAAGTTTGCTACTGAAGACTTACAATAACAAGAAGAGCTACACATCAGTATGCTCATTTAATAGATGAAAAAAATCTGATGCTTGAAATTTGAAATGGAAGAGTGATTAGAAATTGAGAAACTACTTAACATTTTAAGGGAGACCAAAAGTGGGTCGGTGCCACGACAATGGCATTGGGCAGGGCAGGATTGGCAGCAGAGGAAGGAAGGATGGTCATGCATTGGATGTAGGCGCAGAGTGGAGGGGTGGCCAGTGGTGAGTTCAAACCCTAGAGAGTTGAAAAGCCTGGGACTTATCTAAGAACCTTTGAATGGTTTAAAAATCTCTCACATTCATTCTTATACCATTAACTTGAAATCCATATACATATTTCTCAAGATATAAAACAAACTTCAGAGACTTACGACTTTAGAGTGTCCTCTTGGGACTCAGCTACCATGCCAAGGAAGATCCTAGGTACCTACTTATCAAGACAATTTTAAGTCGTTCAGCTCTGTTGTAGTGAGAGAATTTCTGTTAGAATTTGAAAGCAAATAAATATGTAAGTGCAAAGAATGGTATCATATATGAGACACCACCCAGACTCTTGGCAAGCCACAGTTCACTTGGAAGCAATTAGTGGCTCAAAAGGCTGATATCATAGAAGATCAAAGTGTTCGCTGGGAAGTGATTTGGGGAGTAAAGAGGCCACCAGTGACTTCAGAGCAAACCACGCAGTGATTGTGAAACTCAGTGCATTTTGCAAGGCTACACAGAGCAGAGGAATGATTCCAGTACCAGAAAAATCCTGCTGACATCCGAAAGGCCTCTTTCTTATGCTTCCAAGGACTTACAGTCTCACATATTCTCCTTCCTCTCCCAGACTTGTTTTTCTGGTGGTCGACTCCCTATTTGGATAGTTTCCTTAACAACTAAAATGATGGGCAGGTTTAGTCATGCACATAGTTAACTTTTTGTTTTTATAAGCGACTGGGACTTTAGAGTATAGACGCTGAATTAGGATTAGAGATAAAGAAAACAATTGATATAGCTTCTCAACCTTTTAAGGTAGTTCAACTTGTAGAAGTTTCCCTTCACTGTGCAGCTGTGTTCAGGAAAAGAATCCTGGCAGGTGAGTTTTGAGAGTTCATGAGATCCAGATGATCCAGCTCCTTAAATGATTCAGCATTTGCATTCACTGACTGCTGGATTTCTCCTAACAGTCAGTACTTACTACATCTCTGACACTGTGCTTACAGTTTAATATATATTAACTTATTTACTCTTCACAAACCTGTATGGCATGAATCACTCAAGCTATTCCATGGGGATAACTCAAGGCTTTTGTCATACACTGTACATGTATACAATCTATAAACTAAAAATGTCACATGCCATTATTATCTACAGCCTATCGGGCTGTGATAAACTAACACACAAAACAATATACATGGGGTTAAATTGCATAGTGTAGAATATAAGAGCTGTACCAAAGGAAGGTGTCGAGGCCTAAAATATTGAAGCAAGAAGTATATATAAAGCAGTGACTTTATTCATGAATTAAAACATGAGTTTGGGGGAAAGCATGAATGTTATGGAGCAAGAAAGAATAGTAATTCCTGAAATACCATCAAGGATTAACTGCATGAGATTTTAAATAGTAGACATTAAAAATAAGATTTAATACAATATAACGATTATTTATTTGTCCTTGAGCTATATATCTGATTTTGATCACTGTCTTTTTTCAAGATATTGCAATTATTTCTGTGCTTTTTTTTTTTTGCTATCCTATCTGATTAGGAAGGTTTTCTAGCACAAGGACAAGCTCTTTTTCATTAGTATAGCCTTTATGTTTAGTGAAAGAATATAGTACTTGGAGTAAGAGATGTGAGTTGAAATCTTTGCTCCACTCAATTCTTTTGTGACTAGAAAAGTTTTCCCATCCATGAAACGGAGAGGATGGTGAGAATTAAATAAAACTGTGTAAGGTACAGTATCAACTGAAGTTATATCCAAATGCTTATCATTGACACTGTGACCCCACCACCACCATCAAGTGCCATCACTTTGTCATCATAATCATCATTAGATCTAACACTGTGTCTTGCACGGTGAATGTTTGCTGAATGAGCGATGGGACAAATGAATGAGACAAGATACACTAGAAAAAAAGCAGGAACCTAGATTATGCAGGGCTTGAAATTTCATCTTTTATAAGCAGCTCAAGCCAAACATTGAGTTGATGATGATGAACTTTGAAGTCCTCCTTTGTGTGTAGTTTTCTGACAGTGAAATGTAAAGTTGGCTTCAATGGAGCCCAAGTAAAGCCCAGGGGCCTTGAATGGAATTTGGAAACATCTGAAAGACACCTTTAAACACTCTGGCTCTTAGAGAAAAGCCAAAGTGTCAGTGAGTAGGAGTCAGGAAAATGACCTTCCAGGGAAGAGAGAAGAGAATACAACACCCTTTTTAACTCGATCTATTGTGGACAGGCCCTTAGCCAGAATTACCCTAGTTCAGACTGCTGACATTTGTATCCAAATCAGACAGCCACTTCCTGAAGTAAGTTTTACCACTTAAGTTAAAGACTTTACTTCACAGAGGAAAAAATACCAGCCTATTTTATGAGGGTTTAAACCTCATGACATCTTCTGTCCCTTTTGGGAAAATTGTGTGTTATAAATTTCTGAAACATCAAGAATCCCTTTCATCCTGAAAAAACATCATTTCTTTGCCTTCTCTTCATAACTTCCGATGTCACAGTCACCTGTGCTTGAGGATAAAGATATCAACCTGAAGCGGGGTAAACAGCAGATGCAAAAAAATATGTAAGATTTAAAAGGGTACTCTGCTTTACAACTCTGGCTCAGTTGTGCAGGGTCATCTTACGATTAGTGAAAGGGAGGGAAACCCGCAAAGCCAATCCATTGGTGTATAAGAAGAAAAAAAAACTTCAAAAAAATTTGTGTTCAAAATGAATTCCTTACTCAAGACAAAAAAGTTAGAAATTAGAAAAAATTAAAATAAACAAAGAGTTTATAGTTTTTTATTGTTGTTCAATTACAGCTGTCCCAATTTTCCCCCCATTGCTCTCTGCTGCCCCAACCCATTCCCCCATTCCCACTGCCATTCCCCACCCCATTGTCCTTGTAGATGGGTACCTTTTACATGTTCTTTAACTTGACCCTTCCCCTTCTTTCTCCTGTTACTCCCCTCCCCTCCGGTTGCTGTCAGTGTGTCCCTTATTTACATGTCTCTGGTTCTATTTTACTCATTTGTTTGTTTTGTTCATTATGTTCCATTTATAGGTGAGATCATATGGCATTTGTCTTTTGCCTCCTGGTTTATGTCACTTAGCATAATACTCTCCACTTCTTTTGCTGTTGTGAAGGGCAGGAGTTCCTTCTTCCTTTCTGCTGCATAGTATTACACTGTGTAAATGTACAGAAGTTTTTCGTCCACTCATTTACTGATTTGCACTTAAGCTGTTTCTAGCACTTGGCTATTGTAAATAACACTACTATAAACATTGGGGTGCATAGGTTCTTCTGAATTGGTGTTTCAGGATTCTTAGGGTATAATCCCAGCAATGGGATCACTAGATTAAAAGGCAATTCCATCTTTAGTTTTTTAAGGAAATTTCATACTGTTTTCCACAGTGGCTACACCAATCTGCATTCCCACAAACAGTGTACTAGGGTTCCTTTATCTCCACATCCTCGCCAGCACTTGTTCGTTGATTTGTTAGTGATGGCCATTCTGACAGATGTGAACTGGCATCTCAATGTGGTTTTAATTTGCATTTTTCTTGACAGCTAGTGATGTTGAGCATTTGTCCATAGGTCTATGGGTCCTCTGTATGTCCTCCTTGGAGAAGAGTCTGTTCAGATCCTTTTCCATTTTAAAATTGCATTGTTTTTCTTCCTGGTGTTGAGTCGTATGAGTTCTTTATATATTTTGGAGATCAAGCTCTTTTCCAAAGTATCATTGGAAAATGCTTTCCCATACAGTTGATTCCCTTTTCATTTTGCTGTTGTTTTCTTTAGCCGTGCAGAAACTTTTTTAATTTGATGTAGTACCATTTGATTATTCTTTCCTTTATATCCCTTGTCCTAGGAGATATATCAGAGAAAATACTGCTGCATGGGTTAATGGAAGTTTTCCTGCCTATGTTCTCCTCTAGGACTTTTATGGTGTCACAATTTATATTTAAGTCTTTTATCAATCTTGAGTTTGTTTCGGCGTATGGTGTAAATTCGTGGTCTAGTTTCATTTTTTTTCATGTATCTTTCAAGACTTCCCAATACCATTTATCGGAGAGGCTAATTTTACTCCATCATGTTCCTGCCCCCTTTGTCAAATATTAATTGACCGTAGAGCCTTGGGTTTATTTCTGGGCTCTCTAGTCTGTTCCATTGATCTATGTGTCTGTTCTTATGCAAGTACCAGACTGTTTCGATTTAAGTGGCCTTGTAATATAGTTTGATATCAGGCATTGTGATCCCTTCTACTTTGTTCTTCTTTCTCAAAATTGCTGTGGCTATTTAGGGTCATTTATGGTTCCATATAAACTTTTGAAATGTTTGTTCTGTATCTGTGAAATATGTCATTGGTATTTTAATAGATATTGCATTGATTCTATAAATTGCTTTGGATAGTATGCACATTTTAATTATGTTAATTCTTCCAATCCATGAACATGGTATATGCTGCCATTTATTTGTGTCTTCCTTAATTTCTTTTTTCAGTGTTGTGTTGTTTCCTGAGTATAGGTCTTTTACGTCTTTGGTTTAGTTTATTCCTAGATACTTTATTTTTCTTGTCACTATGGTAAATAGGATTTTCCCCAGTTTTTGTTTCTGGTATTCATTGTTGGAGCACAAAAATGCCTTCCATTTCTGAATATTGACCTTGTATCCTGATGTTTTAACAAATTCACTTATTAGGTCTAGTAGTTTTTGGTGACACCTATAGGGTTTTCTATGTACACAATCATGTCATCTGCAAACTGACAGTTTTACTTCCTTCTTTCCAATTCAGATTCCTTTTATTTCTTTTTCTTATGTAATTGCTGTAGCTAGAACTTCTAATACCATCTTGAATAGAAGTGGTGAAAGTGGATACTCTTGTTTTCTTCCTGATCTTAGGGGGAAGCTTTTCATTTTTTCTATTGAGCATAGTGTTGGCTATAGCTTTCTCATATATAGTCTGACTTTGTTGAGGTATGCTCCCTCTATTTCCTCTTTGCTAAATGTTTTTTTATCATAAATGGGTGCTGTATTTTATCAAATGCTTTTTCAGCACTTGTTGATATAATCATGTGATTTTTGTCTATCATTTTGTTTATGTGATGTATAACATTTACTTTTTGTCTTATGAATGCTATATTTATTTTATTTTATTTAATTTCTAAATATATTTTATTGATTATGATATTACAGTTGTCCCATTTCCCCCCTTTATTCCCTTCCACCCAGCACCCCCTCCCCACAACAATCCCACTTAGTTCATATCCATGGGTCATTCATATAAGTTCTTTGGCTTCTCCATTTCCCATACTATTCTTAACCTACCCCTGTCTATTTTTACCTCTTATTTATGCATCTTATTGCCTGTATTTTCCCCCCTCTTCCCCCCTCAACCTCCCTGCTGATAACCCTCCATATGGTCCCCATTTCTGTGAATCTGTTCCTCTTCCAGTTGTTTGCTTTGTTTGTTTTGTTTTTGTTTTTGTTTTTTTCAGGTTCTGTTGTTCGCACTTGTGGGTTTTTTCTCATTTTACTGTTCATAGCTTTGATCTTCTTTTTCTTAGGTAAGTCCCTTTAACATTTCATACAGTAAGGACTTGGTGATGATGAACTCCTTTAACTTGACCTTATCTGAGGAGCACATCATCTGCCTTCCATTCTAAATGATAGCTTTGCTGGATACAGCAATCTTGGATGGAGGTCCTTGCCTTTCATAACTTTGAATACTTCTTTCCAGTCCCTTCTTGCCTGCAAGGTTTCTTTGGAGAAATTAGCTGATAGTCTAATGGGAACTCCTTTGTAGGTAACTCTCTCTTTTTCTCACGCTGCTTTTAAGATTCTGTCCTTCCCTTTAATCTTGGGTGATGTAATTATGATGTGCCTTGGTGTGTGCTTCCTCGGGTCCAACTTCTTTGGGACTCTCTGAGCCTCCTAGACTTCCTGGAAGTCTGTTTCCTTTGCCAGATTGTAGAAGTTCTCCTTCATTATGTTTTCAAATAAGTTTTCAACTTCTTGCTCTTCCCTTTCTCCTGGCACCCCTATGATTCAGATGTTGGAATATTTAAACTTGTCCCGGAAGTTCCTAAGCCTCTCCTCATTTTTTTGAATTCTTGTTTCTTCATTCTGTTCTGGTTGAATGTTTATTTCTTTTTCGTGGTCCAAACCATTGATTTGAGTCCTAGTTTCCTTCCCATCACTGTTGGTTCCCTATACACTTTCCTTTATTTCACTATTTGTAACCTTCACTTTTTCCTTTTTTTTGTGACCATACTCAACCACTTCTGTGAGCATGCTGATTACCAGTGTTTTGAACTGGGCATCTGATAAGTTGGTTATCTCCTTGGTGCTTACTTGTAGTTTTTTCTGCAGCTTTGATTGGTTCTTTCATTTGGGGCTTTTTTTTTTTTTTTTTTTTTGTCTTGGCACACCTGTTACGTAGTAAGGGGCAGAGCCTTAGGTGTTCGCCAGGGCGGGGCAACCCAAGTCGCTTCCTTGTGATGCTTTCAGTGGGGGAGGAGTCCAAGAGGGAATGGTGCTGCTTGTTCCGCTCTCTGCTGGCTTTCAGTCACCTCCACCACTATCCGCAAGAAAATTGGGCCCTTCTTGGGCTGATTCCCAGGTGGGTGGCTTGTGTATGTTCTAGGATGCTGTGGGTCTCTCTCACAAAGTCTCCTGTGAGGCTAGGTGGTTTTCCTGCCACTGTAACCCCCACAGGTTTTTTCAGTCAGATTTTTGAGGCTTTATTTCCCCTCGCTGGAACCCTGGGTTGCATGGCCTGTCTCGCTCCCCAGTTGTTGACTCCTCGTTTATCTGCACACAAATGTGGGACTGTCAGCTCCACCAACCATGGCCTCGCCCAGTCCATCAGCTGCCTCCTTGCCTGCCCCAGTCCTCCAGACACTGCCTTGCTGCGATTTCCTCTCTGCCCTGCTGCCCATCTCCATCCCGCCTACCTGTCAGGATGAATGTTTCCTTGTTAACTCCTTGGTTGTTGGACTTCCATACAGTTCGGTTTTCGGCAGTTCTGATTGTTTATTATTTTTCAATTTGTTGTTGTCCTTCTTTTTCAGTTATGCAAGAAGGCACAGTGTATCTACCTATGCCTCCATCTTGGCCAGAAGTTAGTGGCTTTGCTTTTAAGCTGTGAAGAACCCTGAGAAACCCATGAATAATGGTCTACCAATGACATTCTGGTCTGTACGTGGGAATTTCACTGGGACACATATCTAAACACAGGATGACTAGGTAAATTGGATTTGTGCATCAACATTGTTGTTTCAAACGTTGATAAATGACTCTCCAAGTTGGCCATACCAATTTGTGCTTTCATTATCTGTGTAAGACCTTCGCCTTTCTTTTTCATGGAATTTTATTATTTCCAAAGCAATGGTGAATGTTTCATTTTTTAAATGTTCGATTATTCAGCATGTCTCAGTACAGCTTGTTGACAATTCCATTCTTTTCTACTGCTGTGTAAGGGAAGGTGTCTGTCTCATTTGCCAAGTCTTGGTATCCAGCAATGCAATCCAAGACCAATCCTCCCAATCTCTTTTCTTCAAACCCACTTTGGTGACATTTAAGACTTTATAATCCCATATGCATTTTAGGTTAAGCATTCCTATACTAGATAATATGGGTTTTAATATGTATATATGTGCGTGTGTATATATATATGTATATATGTTGTTGTTGATTATGCTATTACAGTTGTCCCATTTGCCCCCCTTTAATCCCCTCTACCCTGCACACACCCTCCTGCCCCCATTCCCTTCCTTTACTTCATGTCTATGGGTCAAACATACAAGGTCTTTGGCTTCCCATTTCCTATACTATTCTTAACCTCCCACTGTCTATTTTCTACCTACTATTTATGCTACTTATTCCCTGTAGTTTTTCCCCCTCTCTCCCCCTCCCACACCTCCACTGATAACCCTCCATGCAGTCTCCATTTCTACGATTCTATTCCTGTTCTAGTTGTTTGCTTAGTTTTACTTGTGTGTTTTTTTTAAGTTTGGTTGTTAATAGTTGTGAGTTTGTTATCATTTTCCTGTTCATAGTTTTTGATCTTCTTCAATTTCTTAGATAAGTCCCTTTAACATTTCATACAATAAGGACTTGGTGATGATGATCTCCTTTAACTTGACCTTATCTGGGGAGCACATCATCTGCCCTTCCATTCTATATGACAGCTTTGCTGAATAATCTTGGATGTTGGTCCTTGCCTTTCATGACTTTGAATACTTCTTTCCAGCCCCTTCTTGCCTGTAAGGTTTCTTTGGAAAAATCAGCTGATAGTCTAATGGGAACTCCTTTGTAGGTAACTCTCTCCTTTTCTCTTGCTGCTTTTAAGATTCTCTCTTTCCCTTAATCTTGGGTGATGTATTATGATGTGCCTTGGTGTGTGCTTCCTTGGGTCCAACTTCTTTGGGACTCTCTGAGCCTCCTAGACTTCCTGGAAGTCTATTTCCTTTGCCAGATTGTAGAAGTTCTCCTTCATTATGTTTCAAGTAAGTTTTCAACTTCTTACTCTTCCCTTTCTCCTTCTGGCACCCCTATGTTTCAATGTTGGAACATTTAAAGTTGTCCCAGAGGTTCTTAAGCCTCTCTTCATTTTCTTTGAATTCTTGTTTCTTCATTCTTTTCTGGTTGAATGTTTATTTCTCTTTTGTGGTCCAAACCATTGATTTGAATCCTGGTTTTCTTCCCGTCACTGTTGGTTCCCTGTGCATTTTCCTTTATTTCACTTTTCATAGCCTTCACTTTTTCCTCTATTTTGCAACCACACTCAACCACTTCTGGGCATGCTTGTTACGTAGTAAGGGGTGGACAGCCCATGGAGCTGTATGTGGGGGAAGCATCCGAGAGGGAATAGCGCCACTTGCTCAGCTCTCGGCTGGCTTTCAGTTACTTCTGCCTCTACCCACAAGCAAATTGGGCCTTTCTGGTGCTGATTCCCAGGTGGGTGGGTTTGTGTACGTTCTAGAACCCTGTGGGTCTGTCTAATGAACTCTCATGTGAGGCTGGGCACTTCTCCTGCCACCTCAACCCTCACAGGTTTTTTCCAGTCAGAGGTTTTGAGACATTATTTTCCCACACTGGAACCCTGAGTTTCGTGTTCTGTCTCGCTCTCCGTTTTCTCCTCCTGGTTTATCTGCAGGCAAATGTCGGACTGCCTGCTCTGCCAGCCACTGCCTCGCCTGGTACACCAGCCACTGCCTCACCTGGTCTGACAGCTGCCACCTGCCCTCGTCCTCCAGCCACTGCCTTGCTGCAAGTCCTCTCCTTCTTGGTTGCCCAACTCCACCCCTCCTAATGGCCTGGATGAATGTTCTTCTTGAACTCCTTGGTTGATGGGCTTCCATACAGTTTGATTTCCTGGGAGTTCTGGTTGTTTTCTGTTTTTAAATGTGGTGTTGTCCTTCTTTTGGTCGTGCAAGGAGGCACAGTGTATCTACCTATTCCTGCACCTTCGCTGGAAGTCTGTAACATTCATTGATTTGCAAATATTGTACCATCCTTGCATCCCTGGGATGAATCCCACTTGATCACAGTGTATCATCTTTTTAATGTATTGCTGGATGTAGTTTGCCAATATTTTGTTGAGGATTTTAGCATCGGTGTTCATCAGCAATATTGGCCTGTAGTTTTCTTTCTTTGTTGTATCTTTATCTGGTTTTGGGATTAGGATGATGGCCTCATAAAAAGAGTTTAGGTGTCTCCCCTCTTCTTGGATTTTTTTTGAATAGTTTTAGAAGGGTAGGGGCTAGCTCTTCCTTAAATGTTTTGTAAAAAATTCTCCCACGAAACTGACTGGTGCACAGCTTTTGTGTGCTGGGAGTTTTTTGATTACTGCTTCAATTTCACTAGCTTTTATAGGTCTGCTCAAGCTTTCTGCTTTTTCTTGATTCAGTTTTGGAAGATTATATGTTTCTAGAAATGTGTCCATTTCACCCAGGTTGTCAAATTTCTTGGTGTATAGTTGTTTGTAGTAATTTCTGACACTCCTTTGTATTTCCGTGGTATTGGTTGTAATTTCTCCTCTTTCATTTCTGATTTTGTATTTTGGGGTCCTCTCTCTTTTTTTCTTGATGAGTCTTGTTAAAGTCATGTTAATTTTGTTTGTCTTTCAAAGAACCAGCTCCTGGATTTATTGGTCCTTTAAATTATTCTTGTAGTAAGAGCTTATGTATTTTTTTATAAATTAGTTTGCAGAAATGAAATTGCATTTTGTATGTATCTATGGGTATTTGAATTCATATGTGTGTTTTTCTTGGTCTTGTAAAAAATAGTTTTCTAATCACAGGAATGTGCTATCATTTATGATAAAGATACTAAGGATCCCAAACATTGAGACCACTGGAGTGGTGATAGAGTAAGAAAAAAATGAACAAGTATCCATAGTCCCTTCATTTGACCTTTAAACTTAATTTTATCATTTTGCCTGATGAACTGAGAATTCTCAGAACCCATCTGAGCTCTGTGCTAGGTGACTAACTATGAAAATGTTTCCCCATCCTAACTCTGGAGTGGGGGGTTATCTGTGCCTCTAGTCACCCACAGCTGTATGTATACCGAATGTAGTCAACAGAATGGCTGCAAATTGATAGAAATATTTTGATACTGGTGATAACAGCATTTTCCAGGATTTTAATCCTGGAAAATATTTTTTTAAATGCTCTTTATTAGGTCAGCTACCTCTGACCCAGGGACCAAGAAAAATCAGGTGAGATACTCTTTTTCCAAAGACATCTCCATTTTTAAGAAGTAGACTGAGTGATTCTGATGCAAGTGGTTAGATTCTTTTTTAGGGACAAAAGTGGAGTGATTTATTCTTTGCCTCATAAATTCATTTTATTTTATTTTATTTTTTAAAGATTTTATGTACTTATTTTTAGAGAAAGGGTGAGGGAGGGAGAAAGAGAGGGAGAGAAACATCCATGTGTGGTTGCTTCTTGCACACCCTCTATTGGGAACCTGGCTCACAACCCAGGCATGTGTCCTGCCTGGGAATGGAACTGGTGACCCTTTGGTTTGCAGCCCATGCTCAGTCCACTCAGCCACACCAGCCAGGGCTCATAAATTCATTTTAGATTAAACAATGTCTGGGCATCAGTGTGCAAACCAGGCCCCACTCAGTAAAACTGTGGAGAAAAATGTCTCGTGGGCCCAGGTTGGCTCAGCAGTGTCTCTCACCAACAGCAGTGGGCTGCTTCTCTAATTGAGTTTTTAAAAAATTATTCACCATCCATTTTTTTTTGGCCTGCAAATTGGATATTTCTCACAAAAGAAAATTTGGTGGAGGGAGGCTATAATCAGCTTTGTGATAATGATTTGCTTTTTTTAATAACCCAATTCTATTTCCTGTGGCTCCGTTATCTTTGGAGAGTCTATGTACTTTTCTTTTCCTTTGTATTGGTTTTCCATTCTTTCTTGTACCCAGATGGTAGAATTAGATTTAGGGCATCATAATTATGCCATAATTACCATGATCATATTTTTCTGCCATTGAAAATTAGTACCAATTTTGATTTTTCTCAAAGCGTCAACAGATGCTCTCTTTCTTTTGTGTCGTAAATTAGTGTCAGAGCATGTATAAGTGTACAGCCATTTTCCTGAACTCGTGAGGGGCATGTTGAACCCACTGCTTCGCCAAAGTCGATTGTTTCATAAAATTATCATCTTTCCTATTGATGATTTTATTCGCAAAAGCTTGATTGTTCTCTAACTACCATGCAGACAGTCTTATTTCACTGCCCAGAAAGGAACTTAGTGCTCTACCAAAAAACTTCCCTTTATGAATGAGACGTACAGGGCCAGAGAAGAGAAGTGACTTTTTAACGTCACTCAGCAAGTCAGAAACAGAGTCAGGGGTAGATATTTTTATTCCCAAATACTTTTTATTATACCACACTGGCTTAATCAGATTTACTATGGGTATCTTAATTCTGGCAAGCCATCTTGTGCTTGTTGCTTTTGAGCAAAAGGAGATAAGAAAAAAGAGCTGAAGTAGACTAACACTCACTACTTCTGGAAAAGAGGAGAAAAGGGCTGAGTGTCTCAGTAAAGCCTTGGAAGTTCGGACATTGCTGTTTACTTGGAATTAAGAGTGTTCCTATTCTCTTCCCTAGATGGTTCTTGGCTGAGATGAAGAACACCTCAATATTCATTCATTCATTTAACAAATGAACATTCATTCATTGACTGACAACCTTCTGTGTAGTCCCTAGAGATATTTCTAAGATAGAAGACACATCCCCACATCCCCAAAACCCACATTCCAGTGGCAGGTGGAAATATATAAATTGACAGTTATACTACAGGATGGATTTTTTTTTGTTTTTTAATCAAAGTTGATAAGATTTATTTTTAATGTTATCTCTAATTGTATTCCAAGATAACTTTCTCCTTTTCTCACAGAAATATTACTTTATTCAATATATTTTAATTTATACCTTAATTGATTTTTTTTCTGTGCTCTATGATCAGTAAAGAACTGAATCAGGCAAGGTTTCCATCTCCAAAAACTTGCAATCTAGCAAAGTAGACAAAATAGTTATTTAAACATAATTCAAATCAGATGGTAGATATTCATCTTCAGAACTAGTGACGAGAATAAAGGTGGCATTTATGTTGATCCTTAAAGAATTTGGTAAGTGAAAAATGGGCCAGTTGCTACGGATATCAGAGATGTGCTTAGAGGTATGAAGCCTACAGTTGTACAGAATAATCAGGTATAAGGATAGTGGTTAAAATTTCCACTTGAAGAGATGAACTGGAACTATATTTGAGGAACCATTAATAACCAACGAGATATTTTAAGTATACTTTGATTATGCTATTACAGTTTTCCCAATTTTTCCCCTTTATCTCCACTCTGCCCCGCACCCCCAACCCTCTAGCATTTCCCCCTTTATTTCATGTTCGTAGGTTGTTTATATAAATTTTCCCCCTCTATTTTATGCCTGCCAATTATGCTTTATTCCCTGTAGTTCCTCCACTATTCTTCTCCTCTCCCTCCCCACTGAAAACCCTCCATGTGATGTCCATTTCTTTGATTCTGTTCCTGTTCTAGTTGTTTGCTTATTTTGTTTTCATTGTTGGTTTTTTCATTTTTAGGTTCAGTTGTTGATAGTTGTGAGCTTTTTGTCATTTTACTGTTCATAGCTTTTGATCTTCCTCAATTTCTTAGGTAAGTCGCTTTAACATTTCATACAATAAGGACTTGGTGATGATGAACTCCTTTAACTTGACCTTATCTGGGGAGCACGTCATCTGCCCTTCCATTCTAAATGACAGCTTTGCTGAATAGAGTAATCTTGGATGTAGTTCCTTGCCTTTCATGACTTTGAATACTTCTTTCCAGCCCCTTCTTGCCTACAAGGTTTCTTTGGAGAAATCATCTGATAGTCTAACGGGAACTCCTTTGTAGGTAACTCTATCCTTTCCTCTTGGTGCTTTTAAGATATGCTCTCTTTATCTTTAATCTTGGGTAAGTTAAGAATGATGTGCCTTGGTATGTTCCTCTTTGGATCCAACTTCTTTGGGACTCTCTGGGCTTCCTGGACTTCCTGGAAGTCTATTTCGTTCACCAGATTGAGGAAGTTCTCCTTCATTATGTTTTCAAATAAGTTTTCAATTTCTGTCTTTGTTCTTCTTCTGGAACCCCTATAACTCAAATATTGGAACTTTTAAAGTTGTTCTGGAGGTTTCTAAGCCTCTCTTCATTTTTTTGAATTTTTATTTCTTCATTCTGTTCCAGTTGGATGTTTATTTCTTCCTTTTGTTCCAAATTGTTGATTTTAGTCCTGATTTCCTTCCTGTCACTGTTGGTTTCCTGAATGTTTTGTTTTATTTCACTTGGGGTAATCTTCATTTTTTTTTCCATTTTTTATTTTATTTTTTTTAAATCAGTATTTTTTAATTGTTGATATTGTACAGTTTTCTGTCTTTTACCCCGCCCCAGCCCACCACCCCAGCCCTCCCCACTTCCCTCCCATTTCCTCCCCCCATAGTTTTTGTCCATGAGTCCTTTATACTTGTTGCTCTAAACCGTTCCCCTTTTCCCCTGAAATTCCCTCCCCTCCCACTCTGGACACTGTCAGACTGTTCTCAAATTCAGAGTCTTTGTTTAATATTATGCTTGTTTGTTTGTTTTGTTGATTAGCTTCCTGTTAAAGGTGAGATCATATGGTATTTGTCTTTCACTGCCTGGCTTATTTCGCTTAGCATGATATTTGTTCTTTCATTTTTTGACCCAGCTCAATCAGTTCTGTAAGCATCTTGATTACCAATGTTTTGAATTCCACATCAGATAGGTTGGCTGTCTCCTCATCGCTTAGCTCTTTCTCTGGAGTTTTGCTCTATTCTTTCATTTGGGCCATATTTCTTTGTCTTGGCACACCTGTTAAGTTGTAAGGGGGCGGGGCCTTAGGTATTCACCAGGGCAGGGCAACCCTCTTTGCTGCAGCTGTGGCGCTGTCTGTGGGGGAGGGGCCAGAGAGGGAATAATGCAGCTCACCTGCTCGGCTTTAGCTCCCTTTCCGATGAACTCTCATGTGAGACTGGGAGGTTCTCCCATTGCGGCAACCCCTGCTGTAGTCCACAGTCCGCTCTGAGTCTCAGTTTCCCATTCACCCAGCCCCACCTGTGTAGTCTGCTGCCTTGCCCTGGATTCTCTCAGCCAGCCCCTGCCTCACCACAGTCTGGTCCACTGCCTTGCTAGGGATCCTTTCAGCCAGCCCAGCCCACATGGTCCACCACCTTGCTCCAGGTTCTCTCCATTTACCCATCTGCCCGTCCCCCTCCTGTGGGTCTGGCTGACTGTTTCTTTAATTCCTTGGTTATCAGAGTTCCATGCGGTTTGATTTTCGGGCACTTCTGGTCATTTATTGTTTTTAGATTGGTTGTTATCCTCCTTTTGGTTGTGTGAGGAAGGAAAGAGTTTCTGCCTATACCTCCATCTTGGCTGGAACTTCCCAACAAGATATTTTGAAATGACTGATGTGTTGAAACAAAGTCATTTAATGAAATAGCATTATTAAGGTGGCCAAAATAGCTTCACCATCAATTGAAGAGTTAGTGTATGTAATGTGTTTACTTTTCTAAGAAGCTCAGCTGCTGACCAAAGATTATACAAGGTGGAAGAAAAGTCTGTTTACAGTTGTTTGTATGGAAAATAATAATACAGTAAGTAATAAGTAATAGTGCAAGAATAAGCTCTGTGTTTCATGTACTCACAACTATAAATCTACTTTTGCCCCACCCTGTATAGTAACTTCTCACTATGGTCATGAAGGGGTGTGTGTGTGTGTGTGTGTGTGTGTGTGTGTGTGTGTGTGTGTGGTGGGGAGGAGCTGTCTTCAATATCAATCAGCTGCTCTCTCATTGCTGATCTTCCCAGGTGAACACATCCCAGGTGTCACTGTGCATTAACCACTGTTGATTAGTCCGTGTGTGATAGCAGTTTTACTTTAGCATTGACTTGGTATTAGCTCTGACCCCTCACTCATTTCAGCTGCTGCCCCCAGTTCGCCTATCACGTCTTCGCTGCGTGTACATTTCCAAGTCACACAGAAGCCCTGGCTGGTGTAGCTCAGTGGTTTGAGCGAGGGCCTGCGAACCGAAGGATCGCGGTTCGATTCCCAGTCAGGGCACATGCCTGGGTTGCCAGGCCAGTTCCCGGCAGGGGACATACAAGAGGCAACCACACATTGATGTTTCTCTCCCTCTCTCCTTCTCTTCCCCTCTAAAGATAAATAAATAAAATCTAAAAGAAAAAAAAAAAAAGACTTATTCCAAGTCACACAGAAAAGAGGAGCCTCTTAGTGGGAAGTAAGAAAACAACCCTTAGAACTTCACGACAGTTGTCAGGAAGCCATGTAGAGCCATTAGCTATCACCCCACAGACAAATAGTCAGCTTAAGGAGACAATACGGTGTCTCAAATTAGATTAAACTCACTTGAGCAATTAACACATGATTCATAAACACTTGTTCCCAAATTCTTGTGACCAGCTTCTTATCAAAGACTGCATTGCTGTTCTACTCTCCTTTTCAGTAAGACAATGTGGAGAATATAAATATTTTAGTAATTAGGAGATATAGGCTTTGGAAAAAGTGATTGATCTTGATGGGGGTGATATTTCACATTTTATTTTAGGTGTGTGACTAGTACTCTTTCTGCTTCCTTCCCTGGTAGGGGTAGCATGCTCTGCTACTGGAGGGAGAAGTCCCCACCCCTCAACATGGAAACTGCCCAATTTGCAAGGTAAAAGGAAAACATCTGAAGACCGATACTTGATTACTTGGAGGGGAAGGACATTGGTATTGTATAAAGTGGAAGGAGGAATTGCGTGGAAAATGCAATAAGAGGTACAGCAGAATGGCAGAGTTGGACAAAGGGGGAGTTTTTTCACTTGAGCAGCTCAAAAACTGGAGGTGCTGGGCAGGGACCAACAGAAGCCCACACACCACTGTGCTGACGGACAGTCCAGGAGGTAGACCAGGGGGATGGAGTTCTGTTCCCACATTTCTCCTTATCTCCATCACTCCATACAAACGTCTTACACGTACACAGACAAAGACACACGCATACACGGAATCATGCGTATTTTCTTTAAAACAATTGTGTATGTTCTTTAGAGAAGAACTGTTGAAACCACCTTCAAGTTTATGGGAACTTTCTGTACCCCAAAAGAGTCGAGGAAGGGTAGTCTCCATTGTACAAATGGGTAGTCCCCTCCTCCGGCTCTGTTATTGGTTCCTGCATGTGGATTCCCAGTGAACAAGAGTCAAACTCTAGACAGAGCCCCACTGAGAAAAGATGGGACCTTCTAACTTTTTCTACCCAGGAGAAAGCAGGCAGACCTTGAGGGATGAAAAAGGGGGGCTTAGTATGGGTTAAGGGTATGTGGTTTCAAAATAAATATGGATAAATTATTTCATGGAAGATTCATAGTTGGAGAGCAATATTTACCAAACAATTAATGTGTCAGATACTTTAAAATGTACGATACCCATTTCAAATGAAGAAATTGAGCCTCATAGGAGTTACATAAGTCTCATAGATCAAATGATGCCAATGAAAAACCTGAGATTCTAACTGATGTCCACATAACCAAGTCAGAATATATACCACAGCTTATCTTGTCCTTGTTTGTTTCCAGGGACTAGCAGGTTGGCACCAAGGAGGAATGCAGGAAATTTTGTCGAACGCCTGTTCGGATGAGAAGGTCTTTCATAGGCAAGTCCTGAAGTGGAGGCCTGAGTCCATGTTGGAGCTCCTCAGCCAGTTCTGAGGTTTGGGAATTGCTTGAGGCAACTGTAAATGGGCCAGAAACCAGGGCCTTGGACACCAGCTGCCACTCCCAGACATTCGATGACCGCCTGTATCACCACAGCATGTTCCCATTTCCTCCAAAGAGGTATTTAAAATAAATTTCCAGAGAAATCACAGAGAATGGTCACTCGAGTCTCTTTACAATCGAGCTGCTCATTTCTGGCAATGAACAGCCTGGCCAGGGACAGATGATCGCGACGGTCTGACCCAGAGGACAAGCTACCAATGGTGCTTCCTTTCAAGGCCACCCTTTAAAACTTCCTTCTGTTTTTTTTTATTCTTCCTAAATTTCCTTTCTTCCTATTTTTAAAAGTTAAATTTATTAGGGTAGCAAAAGATCATATAGTTTCAAGTATACAATTCTGATACATATTGCATCGTGTGCTCAACACTCAGCATCTAATCTTCTTATCAAAATGTGACCAAGGATGACAATCACCAAATGATAATGTGGGGTCTGTTTCGATTTTTTGTGATCACAGAGAAGATGGCAAAAAGCAAAGTATAGATGGCTTCACATTATTTTAAAAATCATTTGGAATAAGATACTGTACTGTACCTGACATATTGCAGGTTATTGAGGTTGAACCTGGTGTCTACACCTAGTGAATGCTTAAAACATGTTGGCTGGATAAATGAATGAGGTGTATTGTAAATTGACTGATCCAGATTTCCACTAAAAAAACACCCAACTTAAAACAAAAGCTTACTGGGAGCTGCATTCTCACAAAGTGGGAGGAAAATAAAAAAAAGGATAGAGAAAGAACAGATTTCTGGGTGTGCAACTGGGCTAGTCAATGCTTTGTAACCAATGCGGTAGACTCCCAGAATAATGTGTCTTCTGGTTCCTTCCTATTCTTGGTTTCTCGCTGGCAGAAGCCTTCCTCGTGAGGCATTTGCTGCACTTTTCAGTTTCTCTGTGCAAACCAGAGTCCCATGGGACAGTTTTGGCCAGTGTATAGACAAGACAATAGCTCTTTGTAAGTCAGAGCTGGGCATGGGGCTACTCAATGTGCAGTCGCAGCAATACAGCTCCCAGAGCATGGAAAAGAAATTCACCCTTGCTAGGTCCTCTCCACTCTGAAAGCGAGTCAAGTGTTTTCAGCTAGAGGCAGGGCAGGGGGAAGGCATCATTTAGTCGGAGGTATGTAAACTGAGTCCAATATACAAGTGCAAATGGCCTTTTACTTGCTCGGGTGTTGTATCCTTTCTTAGACCCAGACACACAGCTTCTTACGTTAATCTTTCTTTCCTTGTCAAGGACTCAAGACACTTGGTCTAATTTTCTCTCCTTTCGGCCACTGCTGCCATGTACTTTACCCCCGAGGAATTTTCTCCCCGTGTCTAGGCTGCAGAGACTAAAGGTAGACTGCCTCTCTAGATTCCCTCGCCAACCCCAGCACTAACCCAGGCTCATTACTGCTGCTCTCAAGGACAAGCCTTTAGGTGAAGAATGTCCAGCACGTGTCTTTACCTTCTTCGGCGCCCACTGTCAGTGACTGCAAGGAGTACTGTGTAAGAAGTGTTCTGAGGACAGTTTCAGTGAAAATGCCGTTGCAGTCCGTTTGGAGTTTCTACCATTGACTTGGAAGAAGGCAGTGAAGGACAAATACCATATGATCTCACCTTTAACAGGAACCTAATCAACAAAACAAACAAACAAGCATAATATAACCAAAGACACTGAAATTGAGAACAGGCTGACAGTGACCAGAGGGGAGAGGGGAGGGAATTTCAGGGGAAAGGGGAAGGGTTTAGAGCAACAAGTATAAAGGACTCATGGACAAAAACTATGGGGGGGTGGAAATGGGAGGGGGGTGGGGAGGGCTGGGGCGGTGGGCTGGGAGGGTAGTAAAAGACAGAAAACTGTACAAGATCAATAATTTAAAAAAATAGTGATTAAAAAAATAAAACTGAAAAAAATAAAAAAATAATTAAAAAATTTTAAAAAAAGAAGATGGCTGACAACACACAGAAAAGGCATTTTTAAATCACTTCATACCTACTCATTATAATGTGTGTTTTCTCACTGATCACTTATGGAAAACCAGTTGGAGAAGAGTTTTCAGAAGTTAAAAACATTGGGAAATTGCAATATTTATAAAGTTCTCAATGCCATGTTCCCTGGCCTACTAGTCTGACTTCCTTGAAGGCACAGGTGGCAAACACAAGACCCTTGGGCCGAATCTGGGCCTCCATGTTTTTTATCCAGCCTGGCACCTTGTTTCTACCCAGCAGCAGCACCGAGCTGTTGCTTCACTGTTAAGGAGTAGTTACATTTATACAGTCCTAAAATTACATTTGGCCCTTTGAAAGCAACCACAAGGCTGATGTGGTCCCCAGTGAAAATGAGTTTGACACCCCTGCTTTAAGGTAATGAATGGCAATTCCAGTGGGCTTATATTACTGTATTTTGGGGAAGACTTATGGAAGGCCCTTCTACACCAGAAAGTGGGCTCAGGTTGATTAATGTACAACAACAGTGGTCCCTGGAGTATCCCCAGTGGGGCAGTGGTTTGCGTGTGGAATGGCCCTCTAAGAACAGGAGCAGCAGTGTCTCAGTGGATTGCTGGTTGCATCTTTCTTGTGAGATAATCCCACCTTTTTCACTAAAGAAATCATGGTTAATCCCAGTGAGGGAAGAGGACAAAAAACTGGGGACTGACAGAGATGTGTTTTCTCCATTTCCAAACTTTTTGTAAGAAGCCATTTTCTTTACATGTATTCCTGATATTTCCCAGTCTATCCTATTATTCTTTCTTTTCTAATGTGGAGTGACTCATCTGATTAAAAAATGTAGGAAGAATAACCAGACATTCTGGGCTCAGGAATGAAAGAGCCTTTTTCAAAAAATTTTTGCAGTCCACAGAAAGCACATTCAAATGCTCCCCCACCCCCCACAGGTCCCCACCCAGGAAACACTGCCCCCATCTATACCGGTAAGACTTGCAAATGAGTTTGCTCAATTATAGCACTCCATATCAGCAAGTTGTCTGGTCCTTTATTTTCAAAACTGGATCACTACAGTGGCCTTGATTAGTAAAAAAGGCGCTTTTTAAAACCCCATCTGCCATTCATTTCATATATTTCTCAATGTATTCAGAATATAGATAACAGAGACAGGTGCTGTTTAGGGTTATTTAGGCACCAATATGTAAAATAAGCTGAAAATACTGTACTTACTTTTTAGGGTTGCCATAACAAAATACCACAGATTGGGTGGCTTGAGGAACAGAAATTAATTTATCAGAGTTCTGGAGGCTAAAAGTCCAAGATGAAGATGTTGTCGGGTTTGGTTTCTCCTGAGGCCTTCTCCTTGACTTGTACATGGCTGTCTTCTGTGCTCATACATCCAGGATGTCTCTACCTCTTTTTCACAAGGATACCAGTCATTTTGGATTAGCACCCCATTCTTCCGTCCTTGCTTAACTTTATTTTATTAAAGGCCACTTCTCCAAATGCAATCACTTATGCAGTCAGGGCTTCAGCATATGAATTTGGGGATAATAAAATTCACTCCATAACAAAGACCTATAAAAAAGCAGAGTTCAAAATAGATTTTTTAAAATCTAAAATCAGCGCTGAGTTGTTGACAGAACACGCATTTAAGTGGTAAGAGGAAAAGTTGAAAAGTAAAAAGCATGAATAGTTAGTGCTTTTATAGTAATATAGTAACATATAATAATTGAATATAGTCATGTAGTATAAAACAAATTAGTTATTATGATAGAAAAACTGGAGTATAGCTTCATGATAAAAAGAAATAACAAGAAGATAAAATAATCATGAATTCCTATATGACAAGTCTCAAAATATGCATGGTGAAGTTTCAAATATCAGTGGACCAATATGACTATTAATTGATCGTAGTAGATTTTGACTCATCTCAGAAATTGATATTTAAAATAGTACAAATATTGGTAAGAAAGATAGAAAAATTAGCACAATTAAAACATACTGACTTCTGGCCAAGATGGAGGCATCGGTAGACATACTATGCCTCCTTGTATAACCAAAAGAAGGACAAAAACAAATTTAAAAATAATAAACAACCAGAACTACCAAAAAACCGAACTGTATGGAAGTCTGACAACCAAGGAGTTAAAGAAGAAACATTCATCCAGACCAGTAGGAGGGACAGAGAGAGGCAACAGGGATGGACAGAACTCACAGGAAGGCGGCAGCTGGAGGATCAGGCAGGCCAGGCAGCTACTGGTGGAGCAGGTGATCCCACATCTGCGTGGAGATAAACTGGGAAGAACAACTGGGGAGTGAGATAGGCCATGCAACCCAGGATTCCAGTACAGGGAAATAAAGCCCCCAAATCTCTGACTGAAAAAACTGTGGGGGTTGAAGCAGCTGGAGAAACTCTCACACTCACAGGAAAGTTTGGTAGAGAGACCAACAGGGTCCTGAAACCTACACAAATGACCCACCTGGGATCAGCACCAGAAGGGCCCGTTTTGCTTGTGGGTATTGGCAGAAGTGATTAAAAGCCAGCCAAGAACTGAGCAAGCAGCACTGTTCCCTCTTGGACCCCTCCGCCACATACAGCTCTGTGGGCTGCCCTACCCTGGTGAATAACTAAGGTTTCACCCCTTACTATGTAACAAGCATGCTGAGACATACATACACACACACATGTGCCCAAATGAAAAAAACATATCAAAGCTCCAGAAAAAAATACAACTAAATGAGGAAGAGATAGCCAACTTATCAGAGGCAGTTCAAAACACTGGATGAAGATGCTCACAGAATTGGTTGAGTATGGTTGCAAAATAGAGGAAAGAATGAAGGTTATGAAAAGTAAAATCAAGGAAAATGTACAGCAAACCAACAGTGACAGAAGGGAAACTGAGACTCAAGTCAACAGTTTGGACCACAAAGAAAAAATAAACATTCGACCAGAACAGAATGAAGAAACAAGAATTCAAAAAAAAAAATGAGGAGAGGCTTAGGAACTTCCGGAATGACTTTAAACATTCCAATATCTGAATCATAGGGGTGCCAGAAGGAGAAAGGGAAGAGCAAGAAGTTGAAAACTTATTTGAAAACATAATGAAGGAAAACTTCCATAATCCGGGGACTTCCAGGAAGCTCAGAGAGTCCCAAAGAAGTTGGACCCAAGGAAGCACATACCAAGGCACGTCATAATTACATCACCCAAGATTAAAGGGAAGGGCAGAATCTTAAAAGCAGCATGAGAAAAGGAGAGAGTTACCTACAAAGGAGTTCTCATTAGACTATCAGCTGATTTCTCCAAAAAAACCTTACAGGCAAGAAGGGACTGGAAAGAAGTATTCAAAGTCATGAAAGGCAAGGACCAACATCCGAAATTATTCAGCAACACTATCATTTAGAATGGAAGGGCAGATGACATGCTCCCCAGATAAGGTCAAGTTAAAGGAGATCATCATCACCAAGTCCTTATTGTATGAAATGTTAAAGGGACTTATCTAAGAAAAAGATCAAAAACTATGAACAGTAAAATGATAACAAACTCACAACTATTAACAACCAAACTTAAAAAAAAAACACAAGTAAAACTAAGCAAACAACTAGAACAGGAATAGAATCATAGAAATGGAGACCACATGGAGGGTTATCAGTGGAGGTGTGGGAGGGGGAGAGAGGGGGAAAAACTACAGGGAATAAGTAGCATAAATAGTAGGTAGAAAATAGACAGTGGGAGGTTAAGAATAGTATGGGAAATGGGAAGCCAAAGACATTGTATGTTTGACCCATAGACATGAAGTAAAGGAAGGGAATGGGGGCAGGAGGGTGTGTGCAGGGTAGAGGGGAAGAAAGGGGGGCAAATGGGACAACTGTAATAGCATAATCAACAACAACATATATACATATATATATATATACACACGCACATATATACATATTAAAACCCATATTATCTAGTATAGGAATGCTTAACCTAAAATGCATATGGGATTATAAAGTCTTAAATGTCACCAAAGTAGGTTTGAAGAAAAGAGATTGGGAGGATTGGTCTTGGATTACATTGCTGGATACCAAGACTTGGCAAATGAGACAGACACCTTCCCTTACACAGCAGTAGAAAAGAATGGAATTGTCAACAAGCTGTATTGAGACATGCTGAATAATCGAACATTTAAAAAATGAAACATTCACCATCACTTTGGAAATAATAAAATTCCATGAAAAAGAAAGGCGAAGGTCTTACACAGATATGAAAGCACAACTTGGTATGGCCCACTTGGAGAGTAATTTATCAATGTTTGAAACAACAATGTTGATGCACAAATCCAATTTACCTAGTCATCCTGTGTTTAGATATGTGTCCCAGTGAAATTCCCACGTACAGACCAGAATGTCATTGGGAGACCATTATTCATGGGTTTCTCAGGATTCTTCACAGCTTAAAAGCAAAGCCACTAACTTCTGGCCAAGATGGAGGCATAGGTAGATACACTGTGCCTTCTTGCATAACCGAAAAAGAAGGACAACAACAAATTGAAAAATAATAAATGATTAGAACCTCCAGAAAACTGAACTGTATGGAAGTCCAACAACCAAGGAGTTAACAAGGAAACATTCATCCTGACAGGTAGGCAGGATGGAGATGGGCAGCAGGGCAGAGAGGAAATCGCAGCAAGGCAGTGTCTGGAGGACTGGGGCAGGCAAGGAGGCAGCTGGTAGACTGGGCGAGGCCATGGTTGGTGGAGCTGGCAGTCCCACATTTGTGTGCAGATAAACGAGGAGTAACAACAACTGGGGAGCAAGACAGGCCATGCAACCCAGGGTTCCAGCGCGGGGAAATAAAGCCTCAAAAACTCTGACTGAAGAAACCTGTGGTGGTTACAGTGGCAGGAAAGCCACCTAGACTCACAGGAGACTTTGTGAGAGAGACCCACAGTGTCCTAGAACATACACAAGCCACCCACCTGGGAATCAGCACAAGAAGGGCCCAATTTTCTTGTGGATAGTGGTGGAGGTGACTGAAAGCCAGCAGAGAGCGGAACAAGGAGCACCATTCCCTCTTGGACTCCTCCCCCACTGAAAGCATCACAAGGAAGCGATTTGGGTTGCCCCGCCCTGGCGAACACCTAAGGCTCTGCCCCTTACTACATAACAGGTGTGCCGAGACCAAAAAAAAAAAAAAAAAAAAAAAAAAGGCCCCAGGTGAAGGAACCAATCAAAGCTGCAGCAGAACTACAAGTAAGCGTGAAAGAGATAGCCAACCTATCAGATGCACAGTTCAAAACACTGGTAATCAGGATGTTCACAGAAGTGGTTGAGTATGGTCGCAAAAAAAAAAAAAAAAAAAGGAAAAAGTGAAGATTATGAATAGTGAAATAAATGAAAGTGTATAGGGAACCAACAGTGATGGGGAGGAAACTGGGACTCAAATCAATGGTTTGGACCACAAAGAAGAAATAAACATTCAACCAGAACAGAATGAAGAAACAAGAATTCAAAAAAATGAGGAGAGGCTTAGAAACTTCTGGAATGACTAAGCATTCCAACATCTGAATCATAGGGGTGCCAGAAGGAGAAAGGAAAGAGCAAGAAGTTGAAAACTTATTTGAAAACATAATGAAGAAGAACTTCCACAATCTGGCAAAGGAAATAGACTTCCAGGAAGTCCAGAATGCTTAGAGAGTCCCAAAGAAGTTGGACCCAAGGAAGCACACATCAAAGCACATCATAATTACATCACCCAAGATTAAAGGGAAGGAGAGAATCTTAAAAGCAGCACGAGAAAAGGAGAGAGTTACCTACAAAGGAGTTCCCATTAGACTATCAACTAATTTCTCCAAAGAAACCTTACAGGCAAGAAGGGGCTGGAAAGAAGTATTCAAAGTCATGAAAGGCAAGGACCAACACCCAAGATTACTCTATTCAGCAAAGCTGTCATTTAGAATGGAAGGGCAGATGATGTGCTCCCCAGATAAGGTCAAGTTAAAGGAGTTCATCATCACCAAGTCCTTATTGCATGAAATGTTAAAGGGACTTATCTAAGAAAAAGAAGATCAAAGCTATGAACACTAAAATGACAAGAAACAGAACTATTAACAACCAAACTTAAAAAAAGAACAAAAACAAGTAAAACTAAGCAAACAACTAGAACAGGAATAGAATCATATAAATGGAGACCACATGGAGGGTTATCAGCAGAGGTGTGGGAGGGGGAGAGAGGGAATAAGGTACAGGAAATAAGTAACATAAATGGTAGGTAGAGAATAGACAGGGGGAAGTTAAAAATGGTATAGGAAATGGAGAAGCCAAAAAACTTCTATGTATGACCCATGGACATGAACCTAAAGGTGGCTGAATGCAGGTGGAAAGTAGTGTTCACGATGGAGGGGAATAAAGGAGGGGAAAATGAGACAACTGTAATAGCACAGTCAATAAAATATTTTTAGAAAAAAGCAAAAGCACTAATCTTCTGCACTAAATTATCTTTTCTATGTCAATTTTAATGATATAAACATCAACACCAAGCATTTAAATAACAAGTTCTTGTACAATATTCTTCTCACATTACAATGGATGTTTCTTTTTTTATTGTTGTTTAAGTACTGTTGTCTCCATTTTCACCCCACCACACCCCCCTGCCTCCCACCCTCTTACCTACCCTCTTTGGCTTTGTCCAAATGTCCTTCGTATGTGAATCTTTTCAAAGATGTTTGTAAAGTGAACAGTCTTGAAAGAAAGAGGTAGTGTCTGCAGAGGGCAGACTTGCTTTCTGTCCATTACAATGAAAGTAATGTCTACCTTTGGAACAAAGATCAGGCCTGTTTGCTTATTGTGCATTATAAAAAATTCAGATTCCCTACCCTCAGGATTCCTCAATTATGATGCAAATCACTGTGTACAGTTTTCATCTGGGCCTGTGTAGTTCATTCTCATGAAAATTGAGAGGCAAAAGGAATTGGTGCACGTATGCTAATTCTCAGGCTGCTTGCAGTACCCTGAGTAATAAAGTTCTGTGTTTCTGCTATGTCTTCTGCCAGAACTCATGAAAACTATGATGGACCAACTTGTTGTCTTACAAATAGGGTAAAATTCCAGACTTTTCATAGTTCTTGACATGGACTTGTACAAATTAATTGTATTATAGTTTATAATCATATAAAAATAGAATTAAATTGAATGTGTAACAAAGGACAGGTGCATTTTAAAAGTTGTAAAGTATAACACAGCAACTAAATTGTGTGAAATTGGTGTGCTATGTTTACTCATAGAAGATGGCTGTTTTTATAGGTCAAAATTATTTGATCGTTAGCAATCTCGTATGGTTCAACCTAATATATGCATCAACATAAGTAGATCTCAAGAACATAAACTTTAATGTAAACTTTGATTTCTTCACTAAAAAACAACCTATGCAAACATTTAAAATGGAACCCTTTTCCTTTTTATTTTCACTGATGGAATAAAAGTATTCTACCTCACGTGGATGGAAAGACACTGACTTCAGAATTATTATTGCTCCTGGGCTGAGTAGAAGGGTGATGAAAACAGGGTGAGTATGAGTGAGATTTCAACTGTACCTGGCAAATTCTGGTTCAAAAAACAATAAAGATCAGAAGTAAATATTATAATAGGCTAAATAGTTTTGATTATATACGTGTATACTTGGGTAGCTGGCAAAAATCTTCCTGGACACCTCTTTATATAGTAGGTACCCACTGTTTCTTAATGAAAACAGTATTTAGGTAAAGTGAGTGCACAAAGGTTTGATGGGACTATAGTTTGCAAAGCATTCTTCTTGATCAGGCTTCCACAGATGCAGGGCAACATCAGACCTCCATTCTCTGATTTTCTGAGAAGGCCTATCTTGGTTTATAGCACAGTTTTACTTCTAGAAAATACATTATGAGTCACTCTGAGGAGTATGGGTCTAACCCTAAAATTTTCACCATGTGTCATTAAATGTCATATAGTTCAACTGCAGGAAAATTTTTTTCTCATACTGAGAAATGCAAAGTCTACGCTGGTTTCAAGTTTTTGTATTTTTTAATCCTGAAAAAAACATTAAGGAGTTCATACATTTACAAAAACATCTTTAAAGTGCAGGTGACTATGTCCCCACTAAACTGTCTTCCCATCTATTAGATTAATGTTTTTTAACGTCTTTTTTTAAGTTCTGTGTTATGTACTTTTGGAAAAGTTGGAGGCACCTAAATAAAATAAAAGCAAAGGATTATAAATGTTTAGAGCTCAAATAAATTTTTGCATTGGCATTTTCATTTTGTAGATTAAAATATGTAGATGTCCCTGGGTGGTGGTTATAATGATGTCTGACCCCCAAACAATATTAATTTCAACATGCTAGGCTGCACTAAGAATTGTAACAACACTGATTGAGGGTTTCTTGCATGTCAGGCTCTGTTGTAAGCCCCTACCCTATATTATCTCATTTAACTCTCATACATATCTATGAGTTAAGCACTATTATCTTTTCCGTTTTATAGGTGAGGAAACAGTACCAGAGAGGTAAGTACATCTCCCACAACCACACATGTAGGAACAATCTCTCTTTTAGTTTAAGTGAGGACAACATTGACCTTAGTAAGTTTTTGTCTTACCATCAAATTTCAGCTTTGATAATGCATTTTTCTAGTCTTATAAGTTGTCAAGGGGGAAGGCATTTTTTAAAATTTTATAAACATAAAATGTGAGGACCAGAATGGAAGAATAAGTGCAATCTTGGCCTCATTCATTCTATCGCTATTGGCTAGAAGGCATGACTTGCTTGTGGGCCACAGCCGAGAATTAAATCATTAGAAAGGAAGGGAATAAAATAGTGTAGGTACCATTTCCCAATAAATTTAACAAAGCAGTATTAGAATACAAAAATAATACCTGATAGCCGAGAAATGTGTCTATCATTGATGTAGCTCCCTCATATGTGAGAACACTAACAGTCATTATTAAACATAATTCATGACTCTAAATGCTAAAACATGATCTAAATTTAATTAGCTCCTGAGTGAATAAGGATCTACTATGCTGAGGGAGATTCACATTGCTATGTAACTGAACACACCAAAACTTAGTAGCTAGAAACAACAAACATTTACTTATCTCATGATTCTGTGGGTTTAGTGGGATTGTTTTTGTTTTGCATGAATTGACCTTAATAATCCTCTGTTGAACTTTATCAGATGTTTCCAGTTGGCTAATGGGTTACTTTGTGATGTAGGACGGCCTTACCCACATGTCTGCCAGTTTGCAGCTTGAACCCCGGAGCAGTAGGAGTGACGGAGCCTACGTCCCTCATCATTCAGCAGGCTACCTTGGTCTTGTTCTCATAGTAGGGATTTCTAGTAGCATACGAAAGGAAGCTGCAAATGGGGCTTCTAGAGGATCCCGGGTACTACAGGAGTGGCTCCAACCATATCGCATTTAAAGAGTCTTTTCTAAACCACTTCCCATTGCCTGTTGTGTACAGCCCATATTCCTGACAGTGACATTTCCTGCCTGACACAATAGGGGTTATACTTAACTTTCATATTTTCCATGACCGCCCTCCCTAACTTTCCAATTGAGACCTTATTATGAAGCTGAATTGAACTATTTGTATACTTCCAATAGTTCGTTTGCCTTCCCTTTGTTTTTTCTCAATGCTCTTCCCTCTATCCAAATATGCTTTCCTCTTATCTCCTCTTGTTGAAACTTTGCCACCTTTCTAAATGCTAGCAAAAATACAAATCCTATGCATATCCTTTTAGCTTATTTTGGTAATACTTCAGTGAGTTTCCCTTTGGAGTCTTATGGTGTGGTTTATACTAATCATATACCTCTGTGTGTACGCTTCCTGTACACTAGTTAGACTGTAAACTCTCTTGAAAGCAAAAATCATATTTCCTCTTATTTTGCACCTTCTGAATACCAAGAATAACACTTAAAGCATGCTTGGCAAAGGAAAAAATATGTTTGCTGTTTGCTGACTTGAATTGAAAATTCAGATTACCTACATGGGTATTGGATTTTGAAAACAATCTTGTTTACCATGGTTTTTCACTTCTTAGGGTCTTTCACTGTGTTTTTAACAACAACAACAAAAAAAATGACGACGAAGTTCTCATTTTCCATCCCTCTCTCAAAAACAGAGTGTCAAGGCCATTTGTGAGAGAAGGTAGGAGGTGAGCAAAATTGTTTGCCCGGAGTGACAAAGGTGCTGTCCCATTTCCCCGAAACCGCAGGCCTGACACATCCTGCTCCAGACCTTTGGGTTCTTGTACTCCCCCCACTGGAAACTCTCCTCCATCTCCTGAACTAATAGCAGTACTGGGTCTTCACTGATTTCCTATTCGAACACAATGAGGAACCTCAGGGTTATTTCAAAGACTTGGCAGCCAGTGTGTGCGCCTTCCCCCCACACTGTTCTTGGGCCCAGCTTGAAGTTGCTGTTCTTACTCTCAGCCATTTCCTGCCTTCGGGAGCGGACAGAGGGTGAGCCTCAATATACTCAGACTTTCTCCGTAACAGTTTGACACCTTGGACCTGTGTGCGCGCACACACAGACACTAAACAAAATCGCACACATGTTTTATTTTTAGAAAGGTACAAGCATAGAGGCTATTAAAAATAAAATTCATGCCCTCACACGCTAAAAATTACAAGTGCTAGTATATTGTGTGTTTGCTTTAACATTTACTTATCATAAAGCAGAACATACATGATAAAGTCGAAGTCATCTTTATTTTCCTCTCCAATCTCATGCCTCTTCTTCCTTCCCATGATATAACTATAAGGAATTAGGTGACTTTCCTTCAAGTCTTTGTCTATACATTTGTATATATGTGTCCATAAACATACTATTTCTTAAGTGTTTGTAAAGGCATCAGATTGTACAATTTGTTGTGTTTAACTCATGTAGTTAACTCTTGCTAATGGAAGTAGATTTGGCTGATTTATTTTAGTGCATACTGTTGTAATAATTCTTTTGTTAGGCTAGACCATGTATCGTATGATGGATGTTTAAAGTGGGCCTGATGTTTTTGCTGTTGTAAACAATGTTGCAGCCCTGACCAGGTAGCTGATTTGGTTAGAGCATCATCCTGATACGCCAAGGTTGCAGGTTCATTCCCTGGTCAGGGCACATACAAGAATCAACCAATGAGCCCTGGTGGTGTGACTCAGTGGATTGGGCACTAGCCTGTGAACAAAAGAGCCGCTGGTTTGATTCTCAGAGCACAGGCCTAGGTTGCAGGCCAGGTCCCCAGTTGGGAGCATATGACAGGCAACCACACATTGATGTTTCTCTCCCTCTCTTTCTCCCTTCTTTATCTTCTCTCTAAAAATAATAAATAAATTTTTTAAAAAAGAATCAACCAATGAGTGCATAACTAATTGGAACAACAAATTGATGTTTCTCTCTCTCCTGTACTCTTTCTCTAAAGTCAATGAAATTTTTAAAAATTTTAAAAAATCTTGCAACAAATAAATGCTGTGTACTGTGTATGGTTTTCCTAGAGTATAACCCTAAAAATAAAATCATTAGGTTCTTGGTTATTTTCACTTTACCAGATATCTCTGCACTTTCTCTGATTCTTGCCTTTTCCACACTTTGTTCTCGTTACCAAAGTAACGATGCTAAAATGCAGGCTGATCATGCCCCTAAAGTAATCAAAACCCATTATTGATGTCCCATACTCAGTAGGATATAGTATCAACTCCTTAGACTGGTGCTCAAGATCCTTTAAGATGTCCCCTGACTGCCCATACAGGATTATCTCACTCACATTTTATCTCCCCGAAATATTGAATTATTTCTTATTTTGGGGTGAAATACTGGAATGCAATTCTTGCTGGAATTTTCTTGCCTGGGATTCCATCCTCTGCCCTCCTTGGTCTCAATTCACCCTTCAGAACTTATTATAGCTCCACTTCCTATGATAATAATGATAAAATAACAATAATAGATAACATTTATTATTTGCCATGTACATAAAATTATCCTTTGCCAGAATATAATTTTGTAAATACTATGTCCCCGCTTATTTAAAGATGATCCCCAATAGAGTTAAATAATCCTTCCCCTGCCCTTCCATTATTTTCCTATATATTTATTTGTTATTAGAACTATAAGAAGAACAATAATTGAATGAGTTGTCCTTACTATTCTATTTTTCAGTTGCTGGTTTACATGTCTATGCCTCCACTAGTTTATATATTCCTTGAAGAAGAAACTATATTGTGATATTTATTTACATGATTCTAGTATTTACCATAAGGCAAGGGCTTCTCAAATATTTGTTAAATAAATTAAATATCCTTGGTAATAAAGTGTCTTTTTCCTTTTCTGGAAGTTATCGCATTGGGAAATATTTGCAATGGTTTCTGAGCTTTTTAGTTGCCACTAACTCTTGTGGTACAGGCATTTTGCCAAATATGAGTTAAAAGCCACCTTTTGATGTTAAAACCACTCCTTAATGATCAAGTCATGAAGCCACAAAAGGTTCATATGTTTCATCCCACCAGTTTCACTGACAGATCGCATCCTTCATTTCCCAGGGTTTAATGCTCCCTCAAACTCATATTGGCTTGCTTAGGTTCCAATTTTTATAATTCAGTGGTAATCCTAAGATAGGGGTTGGAGAAACTCTGCTTGCTTCCCTCAAACCTAAATAGTGCATGCACTCTGGACTCTACTCTTGTCCTCATGCAAAGAAGCATCATCAAGCTTTTGTAGGAGAAACTCATTCATCTTGGTAGACCAGCCCTGCCCTCTCTGCCATGAATAAGAGGGAAAGGGATGATATTTCATCAGATGTGAGTAGAGTAATTGGAGCAGACGGACCTAGAAAAGTGCAACGTGTGGGAGTATGACGACAGAAAACCGGGACTCTAAACACATCGACCATTGCCAGAGTCATACCCAGACTCCTCGGTAGGCAGTCTGTGAACTCAGAAGTAGAGAAGAGAGACATGAAAATAAGCAGTAGGGATAATCCCTGGAAAAAGAGAAGCGTAATATCCTCTCTGACCTGGTGATTTCTTCTTATGCATGATTTCCTTCCAGGGAAGAAATCATAATTTGAGGTCAGCAACCAATCAAAACACATAAACAGAGACATCTGTTGGGCTCAATTGAAGATGTACCTTGTGAATTAATTGATGTGTGTTATGAATCCTAGGCAGTATCTTTATGAAAACTGATATTTAAAGAATACAGTCTAACATAAATATTTTATTAAAATTGTCTTGCATTGGTGAAGAATTAATGCCAGCATGTCAGTGGCTCAAATACATTTAAAATGGATTAAAAACTTGCTGAGCTCCATGTCTTGAAAGTCAGCAATGTTGGTTCTGTGCATAAAAATAGCTACCATTTTTTAAACATCTACCTGATTCTTTGATCCAGCAACTTGGGTTTGTCTCCACTGGATGCTTTTTCTGATGGTCTCAGCTAATGTCATTCATGTGCTTGATGGCCCAACGAAGGCTGAATGGTCCAAGCTGGCCTCACTGACATTTCTGGCAAATGATGCTGTCTGTTGACAAACTGGTCCATGGGCTGGGGTGATTTGTTTCCACTCAACATAGCACCTTTTCTTCCAAACTGCTAGACCCATCTTCTTTACATGATGGTGAAAGCATTCCAGAAGAACAAGAATAAAAATGGCAAACCTCTTGAAACTGATATCTTATGTCACTCTTGATACATTCAACTGGCAAAAGCAAGTTATAGGGCCAGTCCAGATTCCAGGGGAGGCATGGCTAACACCACAACTTGATGGAAGAAATAGCAAAGTCACATTGTAATGGGAAGTATCAGGATGTAAAAATGTGTGGAGGCCATATTTGCAAACTATGAACCAAATATTGACACTTCTCTCTCACTCTCTCTCTACGTCTCCCATGCCCCTTCCCTCTCCCTCTCCCACTTTCTTTTACATTTTTGGTCTTGTTTCATTGCCCTTTGACAAACTTGACAATGTATTCATCGTAATGGTTAATATCAGACCAGTTAATGCTAAACAAACTAAATCAGTCAATACGAAACAAGAAAATTCTTGTCTCATTTTATATTACATAAAATTCAGTATTTACTATGGAAATTTTCCACTTAGACAACATATTCAGCTATTAAATATCCTCTACTGTGACTGTTTCTCTGTCCATTATTTCCCAAATCTGTGCAATGCATAAACTTTAGATGGTAATGACTCTTCTCAAATTAAGAAGGTAAGTTCTAAATTATCTCCCCAAGTAATCCCCCAAAAATTGTGTGCCTCAAAAGTGAGAGGGTTTGTTTCCATATCCTTGACTTTTTGTTAAAAAAAGTGATACTTTTAATTAGATGTTGCATTATTAGATCTGTCAACATTGTTGTATTCATAGAACTGATGTGAGAATTAAATATGGCACTGCAGAGCAAAAACTGTGGCTACCTTCATGGAACTTTGAACCTCAAGGAATAGACTGACTCACACACATGAGAATAAGTATCACAAGAATGAGTCTTGTCCTGTGGAACAGACAACTGCTCTATGTCTCACATTGGTCCATGGTGGACTAGCCTATGCTGACTCTAATGACTTGATGAGAAGCTCCTAGTCCAAATCTGAATAGCACCAAAATTTAAATATAAATTCAGTCTTTAAATATAAAGATTTTCTCCTGTGCCCAAATACAGATGCACACACACACAACTATAACAGGGAAATGGACAATTCCAATGGGAAATTAAGAGATGAACAAATCACATTAGGTTGCAGGAAGCAAGAAAAGTCCATGATGCGCCATTAATATCTGTACTCTTTTTCCATCCTGTCTCTCTATTAGTTTCTTCTCTCTTTAATGAGAGTTTTGGTTTATGTAATTTTGTGGGTACCTCCAAACTCTAACTTTTTATGCTTATAGCATAGACACCTAATTGTCATCACAATTTCCAATACTAGTGAATCAAGATGATTCCCCACAATCATTCAGAAATAATCCACAGTTCCATGAAAAACAGTTGCTGAACTGCAACATATTTGCATATTATCTATTCCTTAATAATGGCACCACAATCACCCCCAGTAAAGCTTATAAAGAAGGACTCTAAACTTACAGTTTAATCCGGGTTCAAAATGAGAAAAACAAACCACAGTCCAAATGAAAAAAAGTTTTGTAGTTTCTTAAAATATGAGTAGAACAAATTACAAGTCAACTTCATAGAAGCTCAGTGCTCTGCTATTTAATGTAGATGCGTTGTTTACAGATCTCCACAGAGGACAATGAATCCTCTGACCTGCTCTGTTAAATTGTGTGGGGAGATCTTTTATAATTTTACCCAAATGCTCTGTTTTTCCTTCCATTTCCCAGATAATTATTCTTATCCTTAAAGTACCTAAGCTGCTTCTGTGTTTATGCTTTCTTGTACTTTTTGCATTTTCAATAACTTTCAAACGCATCCTCCAATTTCATCATCAAGCAAAAGTGTAAAAGGTTTTCATAAATAAGGAAACTGAGCCCTTAGAATCCAAGTGAGCAGCCCCAGTTTACATAGCATGTGAATGAGAGGTCTAGGGTGAAACCCAGACAACTCACCTTGAAACCAGTCTTCCTACTACACAATACTGGGGGAATTTTGGATAGTTGTGTAGGCCTAGCCCTGTTTCAGAGACAACATCACTCATCAGTTTCATTGCCCTGACATTCAAATAGCATTAAAAAAGCAGATATATTTGGTGCCAGTTTGACCACTTTGCTGCTCATCTCCCATCTGTTGGACAGCTGGACAAAGGAACAGCTGCCAGTCAAGGCTGTTTTGCCTGGCACTATCAGATCTACTGGCATCCAACACCACATGCCAGCTGGTGCCTGCTCTTGTTGAATAGGCCTTGTTTGGGTAGGCTAAGGCCCCAGTTGTTATTAATGCAGTCATGAACCTCAGACTCCTTCCTAATGCAAGAGCACAGGTCAGAGACAGAGAGTAAATCATATTCACTTTTCAAAAAATTTTACATCTGGTTTTGTGGAACTAGAGCCTGGGTTCGTGTCACATAGACTAGTGTGTGAACCCCACATTTGCCACTTCTCAACTGTGTGACCTCAGAAAAATCACTTCTCCTCAGCCGGCTTACTCTATAGGTTCCTTACTCACCGATGGAGAAAGCACCTGTGTTGTAGTTGTGTTGTGAAGATGACATGAGTGTATGTGACGGAGCCTTGCGCATAGTAGACCCTCAGTGAATATGAATGGATCCAGAAGCGACCGTAGTCTCGAGCTTGATTTAATCTCCAGAAAGGAGTCTCTGGGTTACTTGTTATCAGTCTTCAATGACCTAAAGGACTAGAAGGAGAAAGGAGGAGAAAGGGTCTTAAAAAAGCAGAATGACACATTTTTAGGTCTTACTCTAGGGAGAAGATATAAGACCAAAGTTCTAGTAGTTGCAGGAACATAAATTTTAGTTCAAATTAGAAGCTATTTTCTTGAACCAAGAGCACTTAAGAGATGGGGAAATTGGGAGTGACATTCCACACCAGAGACTCTTGGGAAGAGGTCAGGGCACTCTCTCTTTGGATGTTAAGGAAGGGGCCCCTTTCTCTTCAACTATTTTATTCTGCTTGCCTTTCCTTGCTTCATCTTTCTTCCTTCATCTTTTCTTCCTTCATCTTTCCTTGCTCCATGTATATTGCATAGGGATAAATTCATTTATACATCTCCTATACTAAAGGAGAAATATACACATTACAAGTCAGTGCTGCATTAAATATTTAACAAGTACATTGTGGAAGCTAGGGAGCATGACAGGGAATGAAAATCTGACAGGGAATGAAAATCCCCCCGAAATAAGTGCTGCCTCCCCCTGGGGAAGGAGGCTTAACTCCTCTAGAAGCAGAAAAAATACTCCATTATCTTTACCTTGCATGCAACACTTTCAACATGTTATGTGTTTGGCCTGTGTTATTTGCTAGGGCTGTTGTCAAAAAGTTTACAAGCTGAGTGGCTTAAACAACAAATTTTTTTTTTGTCTCAATAAATTCTGGAGGCTTGAAGTCCAAGATCAAGGTATTGACAGGGCTGATTTCCACTGAGGGAACCCTGTGAGAGAGAAGGCTCCATACTTATCTGATAGCCTGTGGTGGAGTGCTGGCAATCTGGGGCACTCCTTGCCCTGGAGAAGCTTCACCTTGACCTTTGTGGTCATCCTCCCATAGTGTTCTTCCAGTATGTGTGTCTCTGTGTTTAAATGTTTGGTTTTTTTTTTAATAAGGATATTAGTCGTATTGGATTTGGGTCCACCTTAATGGCCTCAATTTAGCTAATCATAAGCAGTTACCCTGTTTCCAAATAATGTCACATTCGAAGGTGCCTGGGTTAGTACTTCAACATGAATTTTGAAGGGACAAAACTCCCAACAGGACCTTAAATGTGGTAAGTGTTTAGTAATGTTTTCTGCACTAATGTAACTAAAATCAGCCCTGAAATATCAGAAATAGAAATAAATTGATGAAATGAGTTGTATATAGGCCTGGATACCCTCTGTAATCCAGGCTTTCCTTAGATTCTTTCAACAATGCCTATAAGTGGTAGAATTTGCTTCACTAATTTATCTCCAAGGTTCTCTGACTATGGCAGGTGGGGAAAAGCTGAAGAAAGAGAATCCTAGAATAATAAATCATTGTTTAAAGAATTTGAACCCTGACTTCCGGCCAAGATGGAGGCATAGGTGGACACACTGTGCCTCCTCGCACAACCAAAATTAAGGACAAGAAATATTTAGAAACAAGAAAACAACCAGAACTGATAGAAAATTGAACTGTACGGAAGTCCAACAACCATTCATCCAGACTGGTAAGAGGGGCGGAGTCTCGGCAGGAAAAAGTGGAGGTGCGGACCCAGGTGCGCAGGCAGCAGCGGCTGGCAGTTTCCAGATGCACAGGCAGCGAGCGGTTAGCAGATCCCAGGCACAGGGTGGCAATGGGAAGACCCGGTAAGGCCGTGCAAGGCAGCTGGCTGACCAGGCGGTCCCACATTCGGGCGCAGATAATCCAGGCAAAGTGGAAGCAGCTGAAGGCACTGGAATCCAGGAGAGAGCAGAGCAAGCGCCATTGTTCCCTCTCAGACCCCGCCCCCACATACAGCATCACAACTCAGCGACTGGGCTGCCCCACCCTGGGGAACACCTAAGGCTCTGCCCCTCATACGTAACAGCCGTGACCAGACCACCCCCCTCAAAAAAAAACCACACCAAAAATGGCTCAAACCGGAAAACAAATGAAATCCCCAGAGCCAATTCCTCTAAGCAATGAAGAGATAGCCAACCTATCCAGATGCACAGTTCAAAGCCCTGGTGATCAGGATGCTCACAGACTGGTTGATTTTGCTCGCAAATTAGATGAAAAAATGTAGGCTACAATATGTGAAATGAAGGAAGACACATGGGGAACCAAAAAAAATGGGAGGAAAACTGGGACTCAAATCAATGGAGTGGACCAGAAGGAAGAAACAAATAACCAAACAGGAAACAAACAACCAAACAGAAAACAAGGAAGGAACAAGAATTCAAAAAAATGAGGAGAGGCTTAGGAACCTCTGGGACATCTTTAAACGTCCCAACATCCGAATTATAAGGGTACCAGAAGGGGAAGGGGAAGAGCAACAAGTGGAAAACTTATTTGAACAAATAATAAAGGAGAACTTCCCCAATCTGGCAAAGGAAATAGACTTCCAGGAAGTCCAGGAAACTCAGAGAGTCCCAAAGAAGTTGGACCCAAGGAGGAACATGCCAAGGCACATCATCATTACATTAGCCAATATTAAAATGAAGGAGAGAATTCTAGAAGCAGCAAGGGATAAGGGGACAGTCACCTACAAAGGAGTTCTATCAGATTGTCAGCTGATTTCTCAAAAGAGAACTTCCAGGCAAGAAAGGGCTGGAAAGAAGTATTCCAAGTCATAAAAGGCAAGGACCTACATTCATGATTGCTCTATCCAGCAAAGCTGTCATTTAGAATGGAAGGGCAGATAAAGCGCTTCTCAGATAAGGTGAAGTTCAAGGAGTTCATCATCACCAAGCCCTTATTATATGAAATGTTAAAGGGACTTATCTAAGAAAAAGAAGATAAAATATGACAGTAAAAAGACAGCAAACTCACAGCTATTAACAACCACACCTAAAACAAAAGCAAACAACTAGAACAGGAACAGAACCACAGAAATGGAGATCATATGGAGGGTTAGCAACAGGGGAGTGGGAGGAGGAGAGAGGGGGAAAGGTACAGAGAATAAGTAGCATAGAGAATAAGTGGGTAGAAAATAGACAGGGGGAAGGTGAGAATAGTGTGGGAAATGTAGAAGCTAAAGAACTTATGACACATGAACATGAACTAAAGGGGGGGAATGTGGGTGGGAGGGGTGTGCACGGTGGAGGGGAATGAAGGGAGAAAATGGGACAACTGTAATAGCATAATCAATAAAATATATTAAAAAAAGAATTTGAACTCCTTTGCTAACTACTATTGGACTATCAGAATCTTCAGAAGGTAAATAGGTATTTGCTAAGCACTTATGTATATAATTCTTTTTTATTTTATTTTATTTTGATTTTTTATTGTTCTTCAAGTACAGTTATCTCCACTTTCATTCCCCTATCCTCCTGCCCCATCATTCCCCACCCCCACCCTCAAACCTACCCTCTTTGGCTTTGTCCATGTGTCCTTTATACATGTTCCTTGATGGCTCTTCCCCTATTATCCTCCTCCCCCTCCTCTCAGGTAACTGTCAGATTATTCTTTATTTCAATGTCTCTGGTTGTATTTTGCTTGCATGTTTTGTTTATTAGGTTCCACTTATAGGTGAGATCATATGGTGTTTCTCTTTCACCACCTGGCTTATTTCACTTAGTATAATGTTCTCCAGTTCCATCCATGCTGTCGCAAAGGGTAGGAGCTCCTTCTTTCTTTCTGCTTCATAGTATTCCATTGTGTAAATGTACCACTGTGTTTTGATTCACTTACTTACTGATGGGCACTTAGGTTGCTTCCAGCACTTGGCTATTGTAAACTGTGCTGCTATGAACATTGGGGTGCATAGGTTCTTTTGAATTGGTATCTCAGGATCCTTAGGGTACAATCCCAGCAGTAGAATTGCCAGGTCAAAAGGAAGTTCCATTTTTGGTTTTCTGAGGAAATTCAGTGGCTGCACCAGGCTGCACTCCCACCAACAGTGCACTAGGGTTCCCTTTTCTCCACATCCTCTCCAACACTTGCTGTTTGTTGCTTTGTTTATGATGACCATTCTGACTGGTGTAAAGTGGTATCTCATCGTGGTTTTCATTTGCATCTCTCTGATGGCTGGTGATGCTGAGATCATTTCATATTTCTCTGGGCCTTTGTATGTCCTCCTTGGAGAAGTTATGTGTCAGATTCTATATTAAGTGATTTATATGATCAGATGGGAAGCAGCTCACAACAGGAAGAACATTACTATGCATACCCATTGCAGAAACAAGGAACTGAGTTCTGAAGAGCTCGAGCAGTTTGTCCAAGGTTACACTGCGTGCAGGGCACAGCATGATTCTAAAGAGATTCATCTGACTTGAATGCTTCATCTCACAAGTCTACTCCTGCACTGTCTTTCCTCAACTCTTATTTTTTTCACAATAAAATCGAAATGGAATAATCTGCTTAGTGACTCAGAGTGAGGGTGGAGGGTAGTAAGGATGATGTTTGTTATTGCATCTATGTATGAAACCAATATATTTTAAAGAGAGAGGGAGGGGGAAGAAGAGAGAATTGGGAGAAGGAACAGAGAATTCTTACTAGGGTGTGTTTTAGGTAGGTAGATGGGTGGCTATTTATTACCTGCCTTCCTCGAATCACTTTGGCTATTGCCACCATTGAGTAACACACAAGAATAGAACGATTCAGAAAACTCTATTTCCTAGAAAGGCACCTGGCCCTCCCTTCTGCGGGGGAGTGAGGAAGAGTACCAGATGTGCTGAGGTTTGCCCGATTTAGCATTCTTTCATGACTGCTCACCACAGTCCCGACAAAGGAAATCATTTTGGGTGAATTAATTAAATAAAGGTGGTGTTGAAGTTGTGTTGTTGGCTCTCTAGACAAGTGCTGTGACAGTCAGCAGAAGTGCTGAGCACCGGGGGAGCCACCTCACAAACCCAGTCGTCCACTCTGATTCTGGATGTCAGAAAACAGCCCTGTGAGTCTCATTCAGTCTACTCGAAAGAGCAGGATCAAAAAGCAGGCATGCTTCTCCCAAAGCCCACCACTTGTAAACGTGCTACTCTTCAAATAGGAGCATGGTGAAATTAATCCGTAAGTTCTCTCCCCGTCTCTTTTCCTAGTCTTGATATGGAGGTTGCCCACTTTGCAACCATGTTTTTCTTTTTAGAAAAGGGCATGTGGGGGATTCAGAAGTGCCAGCCCCAAGTTTTCCCCATGTCCATTTGCATATTCCGTTTGTTCGGCTGACATGCTCTGAATACCTGCTCCTGGAGAGTTTCACATATTAATGGATATGAAACATATTTACTCTTTACAAAACCTATCAGTTAGGCATTCCTCATCCCCACATTAGTGAGCAACACAGAGACTAAGTAATTGGGGGGAAATGTAATTTTCTGTTAAATGCTTAAAACATTTAAGCAGAAGCTGTATGGCTAACTCATTTATTCATTCAACAAATAACTGTAGATGGTGCTAGGGATGAAGATAGAAAAAGTTCTAATACAGATAGCTCCCCCCTGCTTTCATAGTTCTTATAGTCAATCAGAGAAACAGAATAAAACATATCATTATACAAATTCCCATATATTTATAATAGCAATAAGTATATTGTGAAATGAGAGCATATAAATGAAAGACTCAATAGGATCTGAGTATTAGAAGTCTCAGTAAGGAAACATATTCAGGCCAACGCTTGACAGTTGTGTAATAGTTACCTGGAAAGGAGGCATGACAGGTGAAATAATCAGATGGGGAGGAATCTCATGTACTGTGTGTGAGTGAGGATACAAATGATTGAGAGGAAGTGAATGAGGACATAGGTGACATGAGACAAGGCTTTGGATTTAGAGAAGAACCAACCAGGATATATAAGTATTACCAAGTTATATTAAAGCTGGTCTATATCCTAGGAATAACAAGAAGCCTTTGAAGGGTTTTAATAAGGGGAGTTACAGGTTCAGAAAGGCATTTAAAAAATCACTCTTGTTGGAAGACTAAGAGAAGATGGACAAGAGCAGGGTAAAGACCTGTTAGAAAATTCTAGAAAGCTTCCATGGGAAACATTTTGTAGTTTGAATTAGTAATATGCCATGAAGATGTAAATAAGTGCTTGTATTCAACAGTCATTTAGAAGTGATCTCTCCTATCTTGGAACATTGTTAGGTAATTATCTGAGATGAGAGAGATGTCCAAGATGACTGAGGCAACAGCCATAAGTTGGAGGTGCCCCTTACTGAGATAGAAACCAATGGAAACAGCTATATTTTCTGAGGAAAAAATATGAGTTCACTTTGAGATATATGGGGTTGCTTTACCTAGGGAACATAGAAATGTTAAAATCAGAGATTGGCTAATGAGGTAGAAATCTAGAGCCTGGAAAAAATATTTACCTCGGAACTACCGCTGTGAAAGGCATAGCCTTTGATGTTTTAATTAAGCCACGAGCAATGAAAATATGACACAGGGAGAAGACTAGAGTGGGGCAACAGTTGGAAATGGGGAACTCTGAGTTTTTGATGTCTATTTAGTTCAGGAACAATCATCGGAAAGGCTTTCGGGAAAAGTGACCAAAGGTGCAGATAAAAAACAGGAGAATACTCCAACAGGTAGATTGAAGGAGGACTGTCTTGAGAGCTTAGTGGTCAGCATTGCTCAAAGTCAAGGGAAAGTGCTGAGTGCAAAGACTGCATGGAACTGGAGATTTGGATAACACTGAGGGACTTGAGACAGTCTCTGCCAGAAAGTTATGGGAACAAAAGCCAGAGTGAAATGGGAGGTGAAAAAGTGGAGGAACATGCATACACTGGAAACTCTCTACGTGTGTTGCAAAAGAAGAAATACTGGAGCAGTACCTGGATGGGTGGTATCTTTTTCCACCCTCAGTTGAACCAAACAACCTCCAAGGACACCGTCAACTTCTAAACTGCACAAAAGTACAATAATTGGCTTTGCCCTCAGCAGTTAAGGCATGTCTTTATAGTTGTTTTTCTTAATGTATGCTTTTTCAACTATGACACGATGCCTATCACATTGTGAATGGTAATACATATTAGTTGAACTGTTAAAGTTGTTATTGGTGGAGAACCTGCCAAGACTAATGAAATACCCACAGGAAATGAAAGAACTGTTTGACTAGAGGTCTAATTAGAATTAAGGCCAAGATCTTTTAAAACCAAAAATGTGATATCCTTATGAGCAGAATGACTAAGTGAGCAAAAGGTTGCAAAGCTCCTGGTAAGGGAATATACACTTATTAGCCAATGTAACCACCAATGCAGATATATATACACTGGAAATGATTAATTTAGAAAGTATAATGGCCCCGGAGTGAGAAGCGCTTATAGGTTTTTTTAACAGTTGGTATTGAAATGATCTTTCTCACGATTAAATGCTATGAAATTAGTGTCAGTTTTCAAATGAAAGCCAGATAGAGTAAAGATGAAAGTGCCTTCCTTCTTGAGTTTCTCAAAATATATTGACTTGATCACTTATCAACAACTGCCTGGTTACTGTTTCTAAAGTCTGATGTTAGAAAAGCTTGAGAAATGTACTTAAGCTGATGCTTAATATTTGGGGATATAATTTGGCCTAGCGTGCTTCACACCAGCCTTGAGCCTAGAAGATCCAGACTCCAGACTCTATAATTAACAATTATAGCTAACATGCAGTTCCCTCCTGCTGAGCCACTAAATTTGCTTTGTTCCCTGTCTAGTACCTACTTTCAATAATAATAATAATAATAATAATAATAATAGTAATAGTAATTAGCATTTATTTAGTGCTTAATACATGCCAAACACTAAACATGTACTATATCATCAAATCTTCAAAATAATCTCTATTTTACAGAAGAAAAAACTGAGGACAGGACAAATAACCTTTACGTAGAGCCTATGTGTGTCCTCAAATCTGAAGTCAGTGCCTTGTAGGCAGCATTGAGTTGGGTCTTCATTTTTAATACGTTTAGCCACACCATGCCTTTTGATTGGAGAAGTTAGTCCATTTATGTTTAATATAGTTATTGACAGGTAAGGACTTTCTAATACCATCTTAATCATTGTTTTCTGGATGTTTTGTAGTTCCCTTGTTCTTTTTTCCTCTTTTGCTGTCTTTTTTTATGAAACTGATTTTTCATAGTGGTATGCTTTGAGTCCTTTCTTTTTATATTTTGTGTATCTGATGTCAGTTTCTTCTTTTTTGTTACCATGAGGCTTACATAAAGTATGTTCTAGATATAATGGTCTATTTAAACTGGAAAAAACTTAAGTTTGATCATATACAAAAACTCTATCTTTTTACTCCTAGCCTTCCATGATTTTTGTGTGTGACAATTTACCTCTTTTTATATTGTGTATTCATTGACCAACTATTGTAGCTACAGTTTTTTTTAATACTTTTGTCCTATAACTGATTAACACAAAATTATATTGTAGTATTAAAATATTCTGAATTTGACAATATACTTACCTTTACTAGTATGTTTTATGTATTTTACATTTTCATTGTATTAATATTATTTTAACTTGAAGAACTTATTTCAGCATTTCTTGTAAGGCAGGAGGAGTGGTGAAGAACTTCTTCATTTTTGTTTGGGAAACAAAAATGTTTCTCCTTCATTGTTAAAAGAAAACTTCACCAAGTAAAGTATTCTTGGTTGGCATTATTTTAAATTTAGTACTTTGTTTACATCATTCCATTCTTTTCAGGTTTGCAGTGTTTCTGCTAAGATGATAACATGGGGTTCCCCTATATCTGAGGATTTTTATCTCTTGTTGCTTTTGAAGTCTTCTCTTTGTGTAATTGTGGACTACTTTATTATAATGTGTCTTAGAGAAGATCATTTTGAGTTGACATGTTGGGGTGACATACCAGCTCCATGAACCTGGATGTCTAAAATCTCTCTCCAGGGCTAGCCTGGCACCAGGGTGAGCTGGTGCCTCCGGGCTTCGAAGGCCAGCCTGGAGTTTGGGTATGTGGGAACAGTCTGGTGTTGGGTGGGCTCACAGCTTGGATCCATAGGGTTTGCCTGGGGCCACAGAGGCTGGCCTGGTGGCTGGATGGGTCAAAAGCCTTGGTTCCCAGTAATTAGCCTGTCACTGAACCCACCTGGGATCCTGGTTTATGAGTGACTCTCTGGTCTGTGGGTGTTGATTGGCAGCTGGAACCAACTGGGGCCTTGTGAACTGACTAACACTGGAGTCCTGGCTTCATGGGAGCCTACCAGGAACCACCTACAGCTGTGGGAGTAGTCCTGGTGCTGGGCAGTCCAGAGCTGAGGTTCACAGTGAAGTCTGGCATTCACTTTACTCCGCTCTTCCCACACGGAGAGTGTCTCTCTCCACGCTGAGCTATTCAGGCTTGGGGAAGAGGTGAGGGGGAATGTGAATATCTTTTCTACCCTCGTCAATGTGTCTTTTCTTATTCCTGTACTACATCTAGTTGCTGTAGTTGCTTACCTGGAATTTTTGGCTCTTGCGAAGGTATTTTTTCTGTACAGACAATTTTTCAAATTGATGTTTCTTGGAGAAGATAAGCACAAATTTATACACAGCCATTTTGATGATGTCACTCTCCTAGATATTTCTGCTCCTACTTTAAAGATGACAAAACTGGGCCCTTGAGTGGATAAGTATTTTACATGAGGTCAAACAAGTCATTAGAGTAGGCCAGGCTAAGAACACAAATTTGTCTGCCTCCAAGTTCCACGTACTTTCCCTCATAAAAGAACTTCTCTCCAGAAAGAAAAATGCAGTGAAAATAAAAATAATTACTTCTTTTAACAAATAATTAATTGTAACCACATTTGTTTTCCATGGGGTAAAATAATACATGTTAATAGGAGGGTATATTTTTATACTGCTCCCATCCTTACGAACACATCCAGATACTGAACCATATGAAAGGAACAATTGTAGTGTCAAAGCTTCCACCAATTCTTTGGCTGTCAAAAGTTGAAAACCCCAGATAGATGGGCCTTTGTTTAGAAGAAAACCATAATAACCTTTTTATATCTTTAAACGTTGGCAGCACTGAGAGTTTAGGTGAAAAATAAATGATTCTGTGTATTAAATGGAAAACTAAGAATCAGAGGTAGAGAGTAGTCCAGGATATGGGAGAGAGGGAGAATATATGACGAGAGTGAGTGTCTGGGTAATATGGCAGCCAAGAAATTCATAAAGACTCCAGCCAGTGAGAAGAACTGTGAGGGACTGTAGAACTCTGGGAAGTTGAGAACTTACTAGTAATTTTCCATGATCTTCTGCATAGTATCACCAGAAAAAAAAAAACTTTTTTCTCTCCCTGAATCTTGAATCAAAACAAGATAAGAAGACCACTAGGTTCTACATTTGGGCTGATTCAAGCAAGAGCCATGAGTCACAAGACACTAGGGAGATCAAGCGTCTAGGAAAGAAACTTGGAACAAGAGAAAAAATGGGAAATTTGTAGTCCTTCCCAACAGGAATCCAAGCAAAGTTAAAAGAAGGATGTATTATTGCTGGGTTTCTAGTGTATGTATCTGGCAACTTGAGCATGTTTATTTCAATGTTAAAGGAAAATGGTGATTGACCACCATCACCTCTAACAGTAGAGAGACATTCAGGTATCCGGTACTCGGAACATAAAGAGAACACTGAAACCATCCAAACTCTCTATCATGAAAGAAAAAAGCTCTTTGCACAAAGCTCTTCCCAGCATTTTTTTTTCTTTTAGATTTTATTTATTTATCTTCAGAGGGGAAGGGAAGGAGAGAGGGAGAGAAACATCAATGTGCGGTTGCCTCTTGTATGTCCCCTTCCGGGAACTGGCCTGGCAACCCAGGCATGTGACCTGACTGGGAATCGAACCGCGATCCTTCGGTTCGCAGGCCCGCGCTCAATCCACTGAGCTACACCAGCCAGGGCCCAGCATTTTTTTTTTTTTTAACCTTAACTCCACCACACACTCTAGATTCCGTCAATGTCAGGTGACCGAATGACTTGCCTTATGCAAATAGACTTGCGATTGTTCAGACCATTATCTTTTTCTGTCTGCAAGGATTCTACTTAGATGTCAATGTCATTTCCTTATAAAGACTCTTTTTACTGTTCTGGTTCCTTCCCCCTTAATAGCATCTTACATTCATTTCTACTACACTCCCTGCCACTCTGGAATATCACTACTTATGACATGACTGTCGCCCCATCTGAACTGTAAACTCCTTGGATGAAGGCAAAATACATCCCTCAAGTCTTTGTTCCAGAACCTAGCACAGTGCCGAAACAGAGATGTTCAATAAATCTTGATTAGATAAATGATTCCATGCTGAATGGGGTGTATTTAGGCAACTTTGTTTAAAACTTTATGGGGAAAGTTCAAATAAGGTGCTTGAATTTCCTCTTGATTCTTACCCCATGTCAGTCACCATCTCTGATGGAGAAGCAACGATTATAGACCCCCTGTGAGGCCTTGTCTTGATGATTAAATCACAATCTCAGCCAACAGAATTCAAGGAATCCAGACTTAACTCCTTGGACCTCATGACTTTGCTGTTCATTTTTTTCTCCCCTGAAGTATTGGTTTCTAATTTGATTGTTTTAATTTTTTTTTTATTTTGAAATAACGTCAAACTTACAGAAAGTGTGTGGGTATTAAAAAAAAAGTTTATATGCCTTTCATCCAGACTCAACAGTTGCTAAAATGTGTCACATTTGCTTTATTACTCTCTCTTTTTTTCATATATGTATTTCCCTTAAGTGAGCGACAGTAAGTTGCAGACGTCTTGCCCCTGTTTTGGTAAATACTTTAGTATATAGTTCCTCAGAGCAAGGACATTCAAGTCCATAACTATGGTATAATTGTGAAAATCATGAAATTTTACATCGAGACAGTATTATAAATTAATCTATATATCACATCAAATTTCACTGAGAATATCTTTGACAACAATTTTTCCTGGTTCGGTATCTGATTCAGGACCACATGTTGCATCTAGATGTCATGTGTCTTGGTCTCCTTGTTCGGGGATAGTTCCTCAGCCTTACTGTCTTGCATAGCACTGACATTCTTGAAGAATCTCAGCCACTAATTATGTAGACAGCTCTTTGGGCTTGTGTAATATTTTCTAATGATTTGATTCATTTCAAACATTTTGGGCAGGATGTCTGTGCATCTCATTAGGAGTTCCATGGTGTCAGTTCATCCCATTTCCGATGATCGCACCATTTCTGATTATACACTATTGCTTTATATTTGCAAATGGAAAAATAGTAACTTCACCAAAGAAAAACCTGGTAAACAAACCTTAACCAAATGATCAAAGTTGACGTTACCAACGACCGATTTTTTAAAAAGCTACTTCAATAAGGGATTCAGCTATTTTAAGAACTGGTTTGCCACCCATGCAACTGACACATTCTGATTTTGTTTAATGCATGAAAAATGTGATGGTGGTGTTTACAGAAATCTTAACTTACCACTCAGTGCATAAGATTTGGAATAATTTTGATAATATTCAATGAACTCCAAGTCTTTAACAAAAAGTTACCACCAACACGCCCATATATCTTTTTAAATCTTCCCATGACCTCATGTACAAAAGAGGAAACAACAGTAACTTGGCCAAGGTCACAAAGCTCAAGTAATGTGAGTGCTCTTTTGTTTCTTTGCCAGCCCAGTGTTCCTTACTCTGCACATATTTATTCAAAACCAGTAAAAGTATGGGTATTCAACACTAGAAAAGCACTCTGTAGGCATAACATGGAAGGCCAGGTGCTAATTCTCTTTTCATACTATTAGATAGCACTCTGTAACTCCTTCATTAAATAATAATTCAGAGAAAAGATGTGGAAGAAAACTACATGTGAGAGGGGAGTCAAGGCAGTTGGGGGAAGCAAAACGGATTCCATTTTTCTCCACAGGAGACCAGTCGTGCCTGTGGCCTCTGAGCACCAACCCATGCTCATCTGGATGTAGGGTATGTCTGGGTGACTGGGCCGCAGCTGGTGACCTCAAGCATCTTCTCAGAGAAAGCAGAGTACTTTTTTGGCCTGTAGATAGGAACTTGAAAGCAGCAACTATATATAGCACTCTAGCTTAGAAAACCCCAAAATCCTCCAAAGAGCCCCAAACTCTCTGTTTCAATCATCAAGTTCTAGATAAACCTCATTTATTGGCGGGAATCTCATGAAGCAGATACTTGGAAGAGATACCTGTCATGCAATGGATGTCATGTCGCCCGTGCAGTTTGCAAGAGAGGATGTGGAACAGGACCAGACTGAGGGGAGGAGGCTGCAAAGCTGTCTACCTTCTCTCCTGAGCTGGGCGTAAGGGAGTCTGCTTCTTCCACTTCTAGTCTACAGTGCAAACTCCCCTGCACCTGTAAAGCCAGCGAGAAGGGAAAGATGCTTTGCAGTTTTCATCATTTGCAGCCACTGAGAGAGACTAATGAACTAATTGACTTTTGGAAATGGCTATCTGAATTCTACAGAGGGTGGATGGGGCTGGAAGATTCCTCCAGAGGGAACAGCAAACACTGGTGAGATAGTGGAGTCCTGAAACAGTAGGCTGCAATCACTAGCAGGAATCCTCCCAAAGCGCCCCATTTCTTTGTCCCCTTTGCCCTTTTGGGAGGATGGGTGGGCTAGAACAAGCTACCTCTGTAGCACTTTCTTTTTATTACCAGCTGTCACATGCTTTGTCTGGGAGCATCTAGATACATTCTTCTTGCCTGGGTCACTTAGTCACAGCTCTCTTCTCAACGGGTGCATTCCTTTATCCTTGCTGACCTGAGCATTTTGACCTGTTTTGTTCTTTTTTTTACGGCTGCCACCCCCAATTTCTCCATTCAAACATCCATTTGGGAAAGCAAAGCCCATCCTATCCAGCTACACTTTTCTTACTTCCCTTGAAGGTGGGGCGCAAAAAAAACAAGAGCGTGTTAAGGCCGTGGAGCAACCCAGGGGACAGGCTCTGAAGTCAGATACACCTGCTGATGAACAGGGTCTCTCCTATTATAAAGCTGTGTGATCTTAGCCAAGCCTGTGTGGCAGTTTCCTCATCTGTAAAACTGGCACAATACCAGACTTAAGATCTCACACAATGCATGTAAACTTCTTGGCACAATAAGGACTCAATAAATCTTAGTTATTAGTATTGGTGCTATCATTATTGCCATTGTTCTTGTTGCCATCATCATCGTCATCATCGGTGCCTTCTTTAATCACGATGAAGAATTAGACAGGAAATAAAAGTCACGCATGTGGACATTTCTACAAACTCCAAAATCTTGCTGAATTCTCACTATGAGTTTTCTTTAGGAATATGCCCTGATCCTTCTGCTAAAGTGGCATTTTCCCTTACTCGAAATGCCTGTTTGTCAAGAGAGGATGTGAATTTACATGGAGGAAGTGATAAGGGGAAAGAAAAGGTCTGTGCTCATCTTCAAGCCCAGCACTGGTACAGCTGAGACCCAGCGAGGACCTGAAGGAAACAGAGCAGGGGGAGAGGCCACCCCGAGTCTTTCGGTTCCCCACGGCCCCAGGCAGCTGTAGAGTGCTCAGCACTTGGGCTTCCCTCTGCCTGCCTCAGCGTCTACCACCCCGTCTTCACGGTCTGCTCCAGTGCCGGAGCCCATGAGCTTCCCCCTTGACCCGTCTACAGGTCCCTGTGGAACAGGGAGCCCATTTAATTCTGCGACGTGTTCCTCAGCCCCGGTGCAGCGCCTGGCCTTCAGAAGGAAACCCTTCCTGTCACCTGTCTCAGTCTCGCTTTCTGTTCCTCTTCTTCAGTTCAGATTCACCTTAGAATGGAATCGTAGATGTAAATCATCCTACCGCCCCCTCCCCTAGACACACCCACTCCAGCGAGAAAATGGGCTCTCGGAGTGAATACCCCAATTCTGGGATCTCGCAGCAGATGAGCAAGTGACAACGAGAAGAAGGCCAGGCTGCCGGGTCTTCTGATCTGCATTCCCACACAGCCTCTGTATTTAAGACCTTGGAGACTCCCCTGGGTGTTTGTGAATCGGGGAAACCCCAGACAAGTGACTCACAGCAGAGACCTGCCCTGTTCCTCAGAAAGCATTGCCTTTGTTCTCTCCTTCATACCCTCCTTGACTGAAAACTGCTCCTGACAATCAGTGACCCCATCTTCCTCCTTGTCACTGACAGCTCACTAGGGTCTTCCCCTGCCGCGTTCCCCACCTCCACTTTCTTGCAAAACCGGGTTATTCTGGGTATCAGCTGAATTATTTTGTACTGATGTGAGGGTGGGTGCTAAAATGATCATGTCTGTATGTGTTTTTAAAGGGTTTTTAAAGGTCAGCGTCTCTAAGCAAAGGAGTAACTGCTAGTCCTGAGAACAGGAAGGCAGACATGAATAGGTGACATTCCAGATTAAGTAGGGGTCCGGCACTAGCGGGGAAGAAGCTTGTGTTACTGGGCATGCGCGCTGCAAACTGATGAGGCCTGTGACCTTGAATGTGTTGGTGGGTCAGATAATTGTGAAGTAAAACATACTGTCTGAGCCAGAGACTCCAGGATACTCCCTACCAGTGCCCGATGTCCCAATCACATCACCTGCTCCTTCCACAGCAGTAGAACTGATAGTCATCCAAGTCATTGTTATGGGAACTGTCATTTATCGTTTGACTGTTTTCAATGTGCAGGTGATATGTGAACCTCAGCAACTCTTCAGGGAAGGCATGATTGTGCAGAAAGCCACACTCAGAGAAGCTGAACAACATTATATGGCTCAGAAGTGGCTTCGAATCCAAAGCTGCCTAATTCTGAAGCCTGTTCCTGTATCTCCCTGTATAGTGGCTGGGACCACATGAATCTGCCTGGCAATGATACAGGAGGGTATGGGTTTACGGATGGCCACGCAGGGAGGGAGGAGAATGCCTGGAAGGAGTCACTGATGGGAAGACTTTGCAAGGTGTTCCTTTTCCATTTGTGAGTTTCCTTTGGGTGCCAAGGTGTTTGAAAGAGACTGTAACTAAGCAAAGGACACAGCTGCCGAGGAGCAAGCAACTTGGTCCTTTGTTTTACACCTGTCCTGGCTCACAAATCTACGCCACCCTTAGCAACTGGAGGCCTTTGAGAATTTAAACCCAAGACTAGAACTCAGCTGGAGTGAGGTGCATTCTGGGATGTGATGGGGAGCTTGTCATTTACTGCCGTATCAGGTCCAGAAAAGTGCTCTGCAAAGCAAGACAGAAACTCACTGTGTTGTCTTGTTCTCACTTGGAGGAGCTGACAGTCAACAAAGCCATTCTCAGGCAAGCCATCCTTCATGCTGATCTCTTAGCATCTTCACAACCTTGCTCTGAAGACAGCCTGCAAGGGCTTACCACTCCCGCTTTCCTTCTTTGAAGTATTTTAAGTGATCGTAATAAAGTGTGACCACATCATTGAGTGTACTGAGCAAATCTTCTCCCTGGCCAGCTTGGTGCCTTTAAAGCTGTAGACCGATCATAGGCCAAGTCCAAGCACACTTTTCTCCCTCTCTCTGTTAGGATGCTCACCCATGCAGGGTGAATTGCTCTTTCTGCAAAGCCCAGTCCCTCCCATCTCCCTGACACAACCAGGTTTAGCACAGAACTGCCAGGCTGAACTTGCCTTCTGTCCTGACCATGCTATTTAACGCTGAACTTACTTAGTCTCCATCTATAAGCTGTCTGAGGAAGGAGCTGTCTTACCTCTCTATCTCAGCACCTTCCTTGGCATGTAGAAGGCATTTAATAAATGTTGTGAAATAAATAATCTGATCCTCTATCAGGCCCGCAAAATTATCGAATACCTCATACGCCATCAATGAATCAGTTCCAAGTGACATGAGAATTAAATGATATATAACTCAGCTCTTCTTTGTGGCATATAATGTCCTTTCCAGGAAGAAGGAACACAAAATAGTGAAATATTTCTGTGTCCAAGGCCAGTATGCCAAGGGCAAAAAAGTGAGAAGCCAGGAGCTGTTGAGGGTGTGAGACTAGGCAGGAGCATACTGTGCTGGGAGCATTTACTGTCGTTGGGAGTTCAGACTGCATTCCATGGAAGAGGAAGAGCTGATGCAGGTTTGAGATGAAAGAACAGTCATGATTTTTTTTTTACTTGTTCTTTACTGCAAAGGAAAGTGAGTCTCAGGTATATCAGTCTCTGCGTCAGTTCCCAAATTTCAAAACAGGGTAGGGCCAACCTAGAAAGTGCAAGAGATGACAATGAACCTGCACCACTCCAGCAAATAACAAAGATATCTTTATTTTTCCACAGAAGAAATTTCTGAGCCCATCATAATGTTTGTGATCGTCATTACCATTTATTGGACATTTATTCTTAGTTAACATTCTAAGTACTTTATATACACTGGCTCAGTTAATATTCCCCGTGACCTTCTGAAGCTACTCACAGATATGGCTCAATCATATGTCACAAATTCTACCTCTGGTATGTTTAGAAGCATGTTTCCACCCTGTTCTGGATGTCTTCTTATATACCCTGTTCTGGTTTTTTTTGTTTTGTTTTTTTTTGCTTCTCAACTCAAGAATATCTTCTGACAATAGACCTCATTCTTTTAAAGGTCGACTGCAGAGTAGTAGACATTCCTGAAGAATGTAGGCTTTGTTTTAAGTGGTGTAGGACTGGTGTCCAAGTGATGGCTAGTCTATAAATAATACACACCAGGAAAAGCAATGCAATTGAGACCAAGCCGACTGCTCACTGAGAAGATACGTGCCAAGTCTGTTTATCCAGAAACGGGACCTGCTGTGGACGCTTCTAGCACCTCCCTGCAACCAGTGGACACTGCTTCAGTGGGCTGAAGACAAGCCCCTCTTTTAGGCCCTTGTGACAAGGACAAAACTATTCTAGGAGAAAAGTGACCACACGGACACACAGAACTCATCCCCATATCTGCAAGGGGGCATGAAACCTTTGTTACTTTTTTGACATTTCAGTATGATGGTCCTAATCTAGGCTTCTGTTCCCTACAGAATTTTTAAAAGCAGTTTCTCTTAAAAGACCAACTTGGGGATAAGTTTGTCTATTCTGTTCATTTATTTGGGGAAGGATTCTTGTACGATATGTTTGAAATCTTCCTGTCACTTGAGGGGCGCTGCTAGATAGTTGAGCCATAGGAAATATTTTGGAGTTTCAGGCTCATCACATGCTAGTCTTGCACAAGTTATTCAAGCTCCAAAATGGGAAGGACTCAGTGATTGTGTGACTTGTGATAATGCAGTTACTGTATTTATATAACAAAATATCTAACAGGTACTAGTAAGTTCCCTCCCTCTTTGCAGAGGTCCCTGTCATTTTTTGCCCAGATTCCAGTGAAAATCTCTTTTTCCGATTAGCTTTCTTCCTCTCTAAAAGTCAATTTTCCAATTCTGTCATCAAAGATTATTTCAGACATTTGATCAAGTCCCACAGGCCAGTAAGAATGGTATTGACAATCTGGGTCAAATTAAGAGGAACGTGGTCAAAATTAGGAACACACTCAGAACCATACAACAGCAGGAATGCTTTAAAAAAACTGGATTGTTTATCCTAGAGACAAGGATATTTGTGTCATCATTTCCAAATATTAAAAGGATTGCTATGTGAAAAGGGAATATACTTTTTAATGAAGTCATAAGTGGTAGAATTCAGACCCACTAGGGGAAAAGTCAGGGCAACTTATTTTGGAATAACTGGAGGAAGAATTTTATAAAAGCCCACAGGAAAAAAAAAATTGGTTGATTTGGGAGGTAGTGAGGGCTGGTAGAGGTGTTCACCCGTAGACGGGCGTTGGCCACATGGTGGAGATGTTGTAGAAGGTATTCAGGTATCACCAGAGGGGGTTGTTTTTTATAACTGGCAGTCTTTGAAGTCTGAGATTTTGTCAGCCTATGAATTCTTACTTGTGTATCTAGTCTGTGCTGGCTGTGAACTAGTGTAAGGTAGGTTGAGCTTTCAGAAAACTTCCTAAGATATGTTCCTTGATTTCAAATAATAGAATAACCAAAGGTTACAGGTGAAGAAAAACTTAGAGAACGCCTCATGTAACCCTCACTGTAAAAATGGGCAGGCTGAGGCCAGGATAGTTCAATGACCTTCCCAAGATCACATAGCAAATTGTCAACTAGTCAGAGCTTAAGATTTCAGATGAGAGATAAGATATAAACATAACATCTTTAAGGAACACTTTGAGGAAAGCCTTTTTAAATAAAGAACACTGCAATAAACAGTTCTCCCACACTCTGTTTACTTAGTAAATATAAAGCACAGTTGCCTTTTGTATTAACCAACTGATCCATGTTTGGAATAGACAAGGAATCGAGATACGCAGTCCTCCTAAATTTCGGAGAGAAATGGGCCTGAAATCATAAATTAGCAAGATCTTGGGGAAGCTGCAGGAAGATAATTCTTAATGTGAACTATTGACCTGGGAGGCATTTGATAGCAGCTGGGGCTTCTAAGGGAATTGAGGAAGCCTGTTTCAGGTAAAAGTTGCCCTCTCTGGGAAAATGCAAAGGAAGTTTACAAAATACTCCCCACATAGTAGAAGGAGGTGTGTTGTAGCAGGTGTTTCACAGAATGGGGGTGGAGTCAGGGAAAGTACCCACCTTCAGTACTGTTATGGATTTGTGAAATAGCAAAAAAAAAAAAAAAAAGGAATCGAAACAACTATGACAAGACCATAATTAACAGAACCAACTTTAAAGAATGGAATAAACTGAGCAAATTGAACATGCAGAGACATAAATATCTCTATGAAGAAAATAACCAGTCTGGTGTGTGTCCCCTAGGTCTAGTAAGATCTCTAGAGGCTAAGCTTCGACCAGCCTATGGGTGAATCATTTCTGTACCTCTCATGCCTCGCACCATCACTCACTCAGCAGAGGTACTCAATTAACAACCTGCAGGAACAGAACACTGCAACACAGAAATGGCCAAGACGGATGGCCCCAGGGATCGTGATGAAGATCAAGGCCAGTCCAAGGTGAATCCCAGACATCTCTCTTGCCATTTTCCATGTTAGAATGAAATTAGACATGTTCACATCCATTTTTAAGATGATCCTGTGAACAACTCAGCATCAAGACCTTTTGCAATCCATCTCTTTCCTCCTGTACAAAGTTCAGAATCAACTATAGAATAGATATGCAATAAATTTTAGTTAAATTGAAGCAAAGCTGCTCTTTCCTGGTATTCCCTAGTGATAAGGAATTGCAAAATAATCCCAAGCTTTCTGCCACAAATGTGGGCATGAGGACCCTGTGTGTCTAAATGTGGAGTATCTGGACACAGACATAACTTCGGGAATTTGCCTTTCAAATCAGTAAGACAAATGATTTAACTTCTCCAAGACTCAATTTCTCCAACTACAAAATGGAATAATCATGCCTACCTCTAAATTTCCAGCACTGTGGTCAGGATAAAAGTGCCTAGAACAATGTTTATCCTCAAATGGTTTAATAAATAATGTGAGTTTTCTTTATGAACAAATTATATACTTTCACTTCCTTATTAAAACCTGAGTGTGGCTCAATGGATTGAGCACTAGCCTTTGAACCAAAGGGTCACCAGTTTGATTCCTAGTCAGGGCACATGCCTGGGCTGTGGGCCAGGTCCCCAGTAGGGAGTGCTCAAGAAGCAACCACACATTAATGTTTCTCTTCCTCTCTTTCTCTCTCTAAAAATAAATAAAATCTTTAAAATTAAAAAAAAAAAAAAAAACACCCTGAGTTAAGAAGTCACTTTTGCTAACTTTAAGATGTGAGATCTGAGCCAGCTGGAACCCCAGGAAATTTGGGCAGGATTTTGGTGGCTAGAGAGGACATATCTGTTAACTACCCCTCACTATAGACTGGCATCTTAATAATCTGTCTTCCTGTTTGGACCTATCCCCTGTAAAATATCATGAAACATAATTATGTTATTTAATGGAATATAGCACCCATTAACTTGGTAGGTAATCTTCACGGTGTGTGTAACTTTTTCTGTCACTCCATATTTTTTTCATTTCAGTCTAATTTAGCCCACAGCTTTGTACTGCTCTGACTTCAGGGAGGGATTTTCCCCCGTCTCTCTGTTCTGCTGAATTGCATCTTCAGGCCCGTTCACAAAAGAGAATGAGAAATGAGAATGCTGTGATCAAATTCCTTCCCATCTTGGTTGTCTGTAGTAGATTATTTTTGAGGCTGAACATAGTAACAGTCATATGACTAGTGAGATACTTTATAGAAGAGAAAACAAGTGTCAGAAGAGAGAAAAAGTAAAGACGCCTAAACTCAGAGAACTGTAGACCCTAAATAGTCCATTTCCCGCTCTCCAAGTCTCTAGGTCTCTCTCTACTTGCTGAAGGAGGAGAGTGGCTGGGAGGCCCCCCAGGGGGTTCTGAGAGCATTGTATGTCTTTCATCTCTGTGCATTTCCTTTACCTTCTCCTGCCACTTTCACATAACTGGGGCTTTGAAAATTTAAACTATAACTGGAGAAGCTAAAAGCACTAAATAATAACTTTTAAAAGATCAAAACTAAATTACAATTGGAACTTGAAATATATCTTATTCTTTTGCTACTGATGCCTTTGTTGAACTGAATTTAAAGACACACTGAAAATTAGTTTATATTTTCTGCATACTCAATGGCCAGTGATGGGAAATTACTCAAGATACTAATGGAACAAAATTCTTAAACTTTTCTGGGAATTTCCACTTTTTTCCTGGCATGAGTACTGTTGAAAATCTTAAATTCAAATTTAGACCAAAGTATATGTAATACAAATAAATATTATTAAGAACACTACAGTATATTTAAAATTAAAAGCAAAAATAACCTTACAAAGAATATAGTCTATACATGGTTTCTGCTAAAAGCAGTTCAATAAATATGATATACCTCTATCGTTTTACAGTTTGCAAAAAAAAACTGGTAACATCTGTTCTAAGAAGAGATAGCAGGGAATGTAGGGATTTGGAAAAACAATAGTAGTAAGACGTACATATTAATGCATTATAGGTATTTTGAAATAGAGCTAGAATAAAATTCTGGGACCGTGTTATTTTATTTTTCAACTACAGTTTACATTCAATATTATTCTGTATTAGTTTCAGGTGTACAGCACAGTGGTTAATCATAGACAAACACTACAAAGTGGTCCTGTCAATATTTCCAGTACCCGCCTGGCCCCATATACAGTTATTATAATATTATTGATTATATTCCTTATGCTGTTTGTAACTACTGGGCTCCTCAATGCCCTCCCCTCTGGCAACCATCAGTCTGTTCTATTTATGAGTCTGTTTTAATTTTTTTGTTTATTTTTTTATTCTTTAGATTCTACATATAAGTGAAATCATGGGAGTTGTCTTTCTCTGACCGACTCATTTCACTTAGCCTAATGCCCTCTAGGTTCCTCCATGCTGCCGTCAATGGTAAGATTTTGCTCTTTTTTATAGCTCAGTAATATTCCATTGTATATTTGTACCACAATGGGATCAGCTTTTAAAAGTTTGGATTGTACAATCAAGTAAAGATTGATGTAAAGCTTTAAAGTTGGTAGAGCAAATCTAAAGTAAATGGTCCAGGTCCATACTGATGGACCACTATGGCCATCACCGTGTTTGGGGGAACAGATGGTACCATGATGCCCTTGAACGGAAGGGGGAGGAAAAGACAGAAACCTTTGTGCACATGTACAGTTGGGAATGTGGTATGATATGATTTAGGGAAATGAATGATGTTTTTGGAGAAATTGTTATTTGGTCGAGAATTATGTACATAAAACCTTGGGTGAGTGTTTGATGAGTTGCTTCAGGCTCTAGGGTTGTCTGAAGAAACTTCTCAGTGAACTACTTCCCCTTGAGATAGACTCAAGATAAAAGAGCAAAACCAAAGCCTTTCGGAAATAATGGCTCCCACACCTGAGGAATCCACATTTAGGCGTTATTTCTCCATGATGTAAATTTGCAGTCAACCATATCTGAGGAATCTTCACATTAAAATTTTTCCTTGCCTTTACAGAAAGCTTGGGTAGTGCTTTGAAAATAAATGTGCTCTATAAATGTAAAAGTCAGTTTTAGCATTGCCATTATCACGAAGGTTTTTCTGTTTGTCTTTTCAGTGTAAAGATCTCACATTTATTGATAACTTTCCATCAAAAATCTTAAGGGTTTGTTGTTGACAAGTTACATGTGGTTAGAAATTTATATAGACCAAAAAAAAAAAATCACCCAACATAATAAAAATCCCCCAAAGAATTCCAGAAATAGTTCTTTCTACAACTTATTTCAGAGCTTATTGCTTTTATTGAAATTATTTTTTAAAATTTTTTATTTTGAACTCAGAAAAGAAAGGTTTATTTATATTAAGATGATGTTTCTTACTGTACATGAAACTTCCTCCAAGGCTTCATACCTTCAACAGTTATTGATAATTCAATAGAAGAGAAAAATAACTAACACGTATTAAATTATTTGCATAGCATTTGGATAAAAATTTACAATTATTATTTGATTAAACTACCCACAAGGAGTAAATGTATCCTTCCCTAAGAGCTTGTGACACATAGTCACATGGCTTGAAAAAAGATAAAGATGAGGTTTGAACAACTTCTGCAAATGTTTTAGGGTTTCCCCTGGACTTGACCTCTTGCTCTACCACATACTGACCCTGAATGCTAAGTATGCAAGGGATAGAATTTCTGAGAATTCAGTGGTTGTAGACAAAGTAACTGAATGAAGGTCCTGAGTTGGGGAGAAGCTTGGAACATAGGAGGAACTAAAAGAAGGTCACCAAGCCAGAGGGGAGTGATTGCGTCAAGAATTCAACTGACTTCAGACCACACAGGACCCTATATACAGTGTTAAGGGTTTTAGATTTTATGCTAAGAAAAATGGTCAACCATAAATGGTTTTCTATAATTATTACAGGAGCTTCTCCGTGATTTAAGAAAATGACTCTGACTACCAACTGGAGAATGGGTAACAAGAGGAAAGTCATTTAGTTAAATGGCTTTGACAGAAATTTAAGTAAAAATGATGGTGATTTAGACTTCACTATTGGATGTAAAAAGCAGACAAATTCAAGACATAAGAAAAATTAGCACAGTTCGGTGATTAAATTGGGGTAAAAAGGAGGATATCAGCCATGATATCAGGATTCTGACATTAAAAATCCAGATAGATTGCAGAATTTATGATGCTTTTTTAAATTTAAATTTTATTTTTTAGTTTATAGGTCCATTAAAAAAGGATGTCACACTAAGGGATTCTAATTTAGTCAATCTAGTCTGAAGAATTTCTTAAAATATCAATGACTTTGCCACATCTCTGTAGATAGTATACATGTTTATTCCTATTATTCCAATATCTAACCTGATGATATTAAAATTAAAAAACCATTAAAATGCTTTTAACAATTTCAAAAGAATTCTAGCTACATGTGCCTGAATAAATGCATGTCATTATATGCTTTTTTGTTGAAACAAAGGCATGAACTGTAAAGACAAAGAAAAATAGAAGGGAAGAGAATTACAAGTAAATAACTGTAAATAAATTTTTTAATTTATTTTCTTTTATTATTATTATTATTTTAATCAGTATTTTTTAATTGTTGATATTGTACAGTTTTCTGTCTTTTACCCCACCCCAGCCCACCACCCCAGCCCTCCCCACCTTCCTCCCATTTCCACCCCCCATAGTTTTTGTCCATGAGTCCTTTATACTTATTGCTCTAAACTGTTCCCCTTTTCCCCTGAAATTCCCTCCCCTCCCCCTCTGGTCACTGTCAGATTGTTCTCAAATTCAGTGTCTTTGTTTATATTATGCTTGTTTCTTTGTTTTGTTGATCTACTCTAAGAAGACAAGCAACCCAATTAAAAAATGGGCAAAGGATTTGAATAGACACTTCTCCAGGGAGGACATACAGAGGATCCAGAGACACATGAAAAGATGCTCGATATCTCTAGCTATCAGAGAGATGCAAATTAAAACTACAATGAGATACCACTTGACACCAGTCAGGATGGCCTTCATAAACAAAGCAACAAACAGCAAGTGTTGGAGAGGTTGTGGAGAAAAGGGGACCCTAGTGCACTGTAAATAAATTTGAGAAAAACTGAGTAACAAATGAAGGAAATAAGAAAGTTGAGAAATTGAACAAGTACCTATAAAGAAGAAAGTCATTGAGTACATTATAAGTTATAATTTGTGTCATAGAACACAGAAAGTCTCAAAATCAGCAGTAATGTGTATAAAATCATTAAATGTGTGAGTAAATAAGAGACCTGAAATAAGGAGATTCATTGAGAGGCTGAACTGGGGCTATTAGACACCAACACAACCATGCTTCTTACTTTCAACATCAGGCAGAATTTCTACCCCCTCTGGTAAGAAATTTGTTCTTTGGATAAATTGAAGTGGAGGCACCTTAGACTAAAGGATATTAAGCTCAAAAGAGGAAATAAAAAAGATAAAGTACAATAAAGAAACTGAATAAAGAGACTTCCAATACCTTCTCTTTGCTGGATCCCAGGAACATGTGTGAAATGTATACAACCACCCTCCTCCCTTTCTCCACACTCTCAGCAATGTCTTTCTTAAGCATATTTTTAGTGTTCTCTGGAAAAACTAAATAGCCTCTGGCAATAGACTTGCAACTATAGGTATTTGGGTATAACTCAATAAAATAATCTGTTATCATACGTCATCTCATTTAAAAGTGCACCACGTGACAAATCCAACCCATCACACAGAGCTGCTCATAAGCTTAATAGCACTTCATTCTCCAATATCAATGAACAGGCAAGGATTATCAATAAATGAAGAAACCTTTCAACTTGTCCAATATCAACTGATAGCCAAGGAATATCAATAAATGAAAACTTTTCAGTTTGGAACAGGAGAAACAGGAAAAAAAAAGAAACAGGAAAAAAAGAAGTTTGGAGGAAACAGACAATACAGATAACAGGAAAAAAGAGCATTGTAATTATTATTCTCAAGTAGATGAATGAAGATAATATATCCATGGAAAGAACAGGAAGAGAATAGGAAGCTGTATAAAAGGAACAATCAGCTAATAAGAATGCTCTTCAATTAAAATGTTGATTTCTGGAAAGAATTAATATTATATTTAGAAATTAAACTTGATTCAATCTCCCAAAAAGTAAACAAAAAGATAAAAAGTGGAAATTGGGAAAGATAAAACTCATTAATAAATTCAAGCTATCTAATATCAAGTAACTGGAGTGTCAGAAGAAGAAAAGAAACAAAACAGAAGAAAGAAAACAATTTAAAAAATGAATCAAGAAAATATATCAGAATTGAACAATGAGTGTCAAAAATAACTGAGGAAAGATATAAACATTAAAGCACATCTTTATGAAAATTCAAAATAATGGTGGGAAGAAAAAACTCCTAAAATGTTCAGGAGAATATAGAAGCCTCCGTATTTAGATAAGAAATAGGATGGCATTAGACTTGTCAAAAGTAACACTAGAAGCTAGAGAATAATAGGTAAAGGTCATCAAAATCTAATTAGAAATCACCCTAGCTGCTATGGCTCAGTGGATTGAGTGCTGGCCTATGAATCAAAGGGTCACCAGCTTGATTCCTAGTCAGGGCACATGCCTGGGTTGCAGGCCAGTTCCCTAGTAGGGGGCACATGAGAGGCAACCACACATTGATGTTGCTCTCCCTCTCTCTCTCCCTCCCTTTCCCTCTAAAATAAATTTTAAAAATCTATTTAGAAATCACTTTTAATCTGTAATTATTTACTCAGTGAAAGTATAAATCAAGATATGAACACTAGACTTCGCCAAGATGGAGGCATAGGTGGACACACTGTGCCTCCTCACACAACCAAAATTAAGGACAACAAATATTTAGAAGCAAGAAAACAACCAGAACGTATAGAAAATTGAACTGTATGGCAGTCCAACAACCATTCATCCAGACCAGTAAGGGGGGTGGAGTCGTGGCAGGAAAATGTGGAGGTTGGCGGACCTGGGCATGCAGGCAGCAGTGGCTGGCAGATCCCAGGCCTACAGGTGGCGGCTAGTGGACCCCAGGCACGAGGTGGCAACGGGCAGACCCAACGAAGCTGCACAAGGCAGCTGGCTGACCAGGTGGTCCCACATTCATGCGCAGATAATCCAGGCGAAGGGGAAGCAGCTGAAGGCACTGGAATCCCAGAGAGAGCAGAGAAAGTGCCATTGTTCCCTCTCCCACCCTGCCCCCATATACAGCATCACAACTCAGCAACTGGGCTGCCTGGCCCTGGAGAACACCTAAGGATCCACCCCTCACTATGTAACAGCTGCAACCAGACCAAAAACAAAACAAAACAAAAACACCAAAAATGGCCCAAACTGGAGAACAAATGGAAGCCCCAGAGCCAATTCCTCTAAGCAACAAAGAGATAGGTTGGAATCATCCAACCTATCAGATGCATAGTTCAAAGCTCTGGTCATCAGGATGCTCGCAGAATTGGGTGATTTTGCTCACAAATTAGATGAACAAATGAAGGCTACAATAAGTGAAATGAAGGAAAACATGCAGGGAACCAATAGAGATGAGAGGAAAACTGGGACTCAAATCAATGGAGTGGACCAGAAGGAAGAAACAAACAACCAAACAGAAAACAAGGAAGAAACAAGAATTCAAAAAAATGAGGAGGGGCTTAGGAACCTCCAGGACCTCTTTAAATGTCCCAACGTCCGAATTATAGGGGTCCCAGAAGGGGAAGAAGAAGAGCAACAAGTGGAAAACTTCTTTGAACAAATAATAAAGGAGAACTTCCCCAATCTGGCAAAGGAAATAGACTGCCAGGAAGTCCAGGAAGCTCAGAGAGTCCCAAAGAAGTTGGACCCAAGGAGGAACATGCCAAGGCACATCAGAATTCCATTAGCCAAGATTCAAATGAAGGAGAGAATTCTAGAAGCAGCAAGGGATAAGGGGACAGTCACCTACAAAGGAGTTCCCATCAGACTGTCAGCTGATTTCTCAAAAGAGACCTTACAGGCAAGAAGGGGCTGGAAAGAAGTATTCCAAGTCTTGAACGGCAAGGACCTACATCGAAGATTGCTCTATCCAGCAAAGCTGTCATTTAGAGTGGAAGGGAAGAAAAAGTGCTTCTCAGATAAGGTCAAGTTCAAAGAGTTCATCATCACCAAACCCTTATTATATGAAATGTTCAAGGGACTTATCTAAGAAAAAGAAGATAAAAAATATGAACAGTAAAAAGACAGCAAACTCATAGCTATGAACAACCACACCTAAAACAAAAGCAAACAACTAGAACAGGAACAGAACCACAGAAATGGAGATCACATGGAGGGTTAGCAACAGTGGAGTGGGAGGAGGAGACGGGGAAAGGTACAGAGAATAAGTAGCATAGATGGTGGGTAGAAAATAGACAGTGGGAGGGCAAGAATAGTGTGAGAAATGTAGAAGCTAAAAAACTTATGACGCATGGACATGAACTAAAGGGGGGGGAATGTGGGTGGGAAGGGGTGTGCAGGGTGGAGGGGAATGATGGGGGAAAATGGGACAACTGTAATAGCATAATCAATAAAGTATATTTTAAAAAGATATGATCACTAAATAAAAGTACACATTTACAAAACTATGTATAGCATATGTAAGTTTACAAAATTATCTAAAAGTAGGAGATATGACCTAGAATAAAGACTCAGGGAAGTCCCAGGATAACTTAAAAACAACCATTCCAGAGTAAGAGAGTAGAAGGAGCTGTTCTGGAAAAACATCTGTCTAAATAAAATGGAAATGACGGAATATCTGATATGATTGTCCATGAGGAAAATAGTAACCAGAAAAGCTTTATATTACTTTGAAGGCCTTGAGAAGAAATGCTGATAGAAGAAACATAAAAGTCTAGCAATCAAAAAATAACTACAGGGGGGGAAATTTACTTAAAATTAAAAATTGTTCATAACTTTGAACTAGTAATGAATAATAATGTAATCAGGAAAAATAAAAATACCATGTGATTTAATTACAAACTATTACATCATGATATGGTGATGATTACAGTGAATAAAGGAGTGGGATAAGTATAATAAATTCTTATCACCAATAGATAAAGTTCTATAAAAATATAAAACTAATAAATCAAGAAATGGTTTTGTAAGCAGAATAGTTAATATAAATTAAACTAGCAGAAAAACAAAAATATAAGGGAAAATAGTTGCTTTTGCATACAAGAACTCATCAGAAGGGATAAGAAAGAAAAAAATGTGTTTTAAATAATTGTATAATAGAGCAAGATTTCATTTTATTAAACATACAAAATATTTTAGAGAAATACAAATATAAAAAGTAATTTATGAAAAACATTGGAAAAGATAGTTGACAACTTTTCTATGACTCAGTTTTAAATAATGAAACATTTTCTCTATGAATTTGCAATTTAAAAACAACCTTTGTATGTTTTTTTGCACTTAACTCGTCAAATCCAGAATGAACTGATATCACAGATAAAGAAACATCAGAGATATTTTTTTCTGAAGTAATCTTTAGTTGAGCTGTTTTTTTCTAATGAAATGATAATGGTTGAAGTGATTGTCTCAAATCAACCATTGTCTAGACTCTCTGTGAGCAGTCTTTCCATTGCATGATAACAAAATGCTTTGTGTACCACTAGAGCTGGTGGTAGTCACAGCATCCTAACATGGGTTTAGGCATCTGTGCTTAGGAAGCACTCCTTTACTAGTCAAGCAAATATTTGTTTAGAGGCTTGTTTGTGATCCAGTGGGAGCTTGAGTTGGATGACGATAAATGACCATTGAATAATCGTCAATGAATTCTTTCAATTGTTTCAGAAAACTCATTCAGCCCACAATCCTACCTAATAATAAAATCACAACAAAAAATAATAAGATATATATACATATACATATGTATATATACCTTATTTAAAGCTGATGACTATAATGATGGTCCGTGAAGTTTTTCAGTTATTTCAGAAAACTCTTCATTCAGCACACAATCCTACCTAATAGTAACAAAATCACAGCAGCAACAAATACACATATATCATTGCCCCCCAAAATTCATGTCCTTCTTCCACACAAAATACATTTACCACCATCCCAACAGCCTGAGATTTTTAAGCTATTCCAGCATGAACTTGAAATCCAAAATCTCATCTAAATGTTATTTAAATCAAGTGGGGGAGACATTCAGGTATTATTCATCCTTAGGCAATATTCTTCTCCAGCTGTGAACCAGTGACACTGGACGTGTTTCTGCTTTCAAAACACAGTGGTGGGACAAGCATAGGATAAAAATTCTCATTTCAAAAGAGAGAAAACAGAAAGAAAAGGGGACCATAAAAAATTCCCAAATCCAAAACCTAGCAGAACAAATGATGTTAGATTTTAAAGAGAATAATGCCCTTTTTTAGCTTTCATGTTTTGTTGTCCAGACACACGGGGGTGGCACCCCAGCCTCCTGGGCCCAGTGGGGTGACAGCCCCATTCTTAAGGCCATGGGCAGCCTCCAGAACTACTGAAACCAAAGAGAGATCAGACTCATCCCTTTAATTTGGGCAGCCTGGGACTATGGTGGCCGTGACGGACCCAACAATCACGGAATCACCTTGGGGATCTATATTCCCCTTTCTTGCAGAATAAATCATATTCGTAGTCACCTAGCTCTATGGTCCTGTCCTGTAGAATCTCAGGAGTCCGAGAGCCTCCCTTTGTTTTCTCTGGTCTCTGTCCCCTATAGGCCAAATGGGCAAGTATAACCCTGGCTCTTCTCCAGGCTTCCGCTGAGATGGCTTTTTGGATCCCATAATCTCTTTATCAAATGATTGCCCACCTCACCCCTTGAAGCTCTCTCCAGGACACACTTTTTTTCTCATTTTTTTTTTTTTTCCCAGTATGGACAGGCTGAGATTTTTCCAAGTCATCACGTTCTGGTTCCTTTTTGATTAACAATTCCTTCTTAATTTATCTCTCTCCTGCTGCATTATACGATATATAAGCATTAAGGAGAAACCAGGCCACATCTTCAACACTTAGCTCAGAATTGTCCTCAGTTAGATATCTGAGTTTGTCAATCACAATTTCTACCTTCCACAAAACACTAGCACCTGATTCTGCCAAGCGCTTTGCCACTCTGTAACAAGGATCACCTTTCCTCCAGTGTCCAGGACCATGTTTCTCATTTCTATCTGAGATATCACCAGAAGGAGCTTTAAAGTCCTTCAGGGAAATCTAGGATTTTCTAACGAAGCTCTTCTAGCTTCTACTGATCCCTAGTTCCAAAACCATGTCTACATTTTGTAGGGTATTTGTTACAGCAGCGACCCCACTTCTCCATACCAAAATCTGTTAATTTCCTAGGGCAGCCATAACAAAATACCATAGACTGGGTGGTGTGGACAACATAAATTTATTTTCTTATAGTCCCGGAGGCTAGACGTCAGAGATCAAAGAGCCGTCCATAGTAGCTGCTACTACTATAATGTATTTTGAGATATCAGTCCAGCAGAAACACTCCTCCAACAATTTCCACTGCTCCTACTACCATCTTTCCTACAAGACCCTCAAGACTGTGTAAGACACAAGCAAATCCAAAAGAATTTGGAAATGTAGCCCATTTTTTCCATTCACAGAAGACTTTGATGATAATGCATATTGTAAATATTATTTAAAGCCTCTTTGGTTCTCAGGAAGGGAAATACTGTTGCTTCGAATCCTGTGCATGTGAAGACCTCTTCAAGTTCCTTCCAGTGAGAACCAGAACCAGTAGTAAGAAAGGTACCATTATGGCAAGTTGCCAAAGGAAGCTAGGAGGTCATCTTCAAAGTTCATTGGTCCACGAGCCCTCAAAGTAGAGCTCGTTTTCTGAAGCACAGTGCAGCTTTCCGTTGTAAATATTTCCTCAAAAATATCCGGAGGCTAAACACAGAAGGTGGGTTGTTAGTGGGTTGTGACTTTTGGAGGACATTGAACGGTCCTCCACTCGCCGAATGCATTTAATTCAGCAGAAGCACTCAGCCTGTGCTCTGGTCGGGACATTTCGGTCTCACTGCATTGCTGCCCCGGTCTCTCAGCTGTGGCAGTTTCCTTTTGGCTCAGTTCCAGGGACAGGAGGCCTTTGATAGGTGGCCAAGGCCAAGCACAGGTTTGCCATGGATGATTTAGTTTTGAAGTGCAGTTTATGTACGAAGCAAGGAACAAAAAATACAATGCTTCCACCTGATTTGCCTTTTGGTCTGTGAGTGGGAAGTTAAGCAAGAAGGAAAAGAGCAATTATAAATCTAATGAAAAATACATATTTAGAAAGAATATAACCCTTTTAACAGAATTACTTATTATACCTATTGGCCCCTTCCTTTCTCTCTGGCCTTGTTTATATCGTGCTCAATCTGGAAACATCATATCCAATGATATAGAACTGTTTGCAGTTTCCTGGGTAAGCTGTGCTATTTAATATCTCTATGCCTTTACACAAACTCTCTTTTTTTTTTCTGAATGGCCTTTTCTACTCTTCCTTCAGGTTTGATCTCAGCTATGAAGCTTTTCCTTATTTTCTTTTACAATATCAGACTAAAAGCGTCTTCCTCATGAATGCTATTATTCTTCTCCACTGAAACCATCCTTGCTTCTTGAGTCTCTATACCCCTCTCGGCATAAGAATGCCCCAAGAATCCATGTGGGAAAACTGGCAGTTTTTTTGTTCACCAGTTATCCTTGATAATTTTAAGAGCGGGGGAAAGCAATAAGTTAAAACAAACATATACTATTGTGTAGAATTTTTTCCTTAAAATATCAAGTGAGAGCCCTTAAAAAAATTTTCTTCTTTTGTTGTGAATCCTGGCTTCAGATTCTTTGACAGGGACAATCACTTTTCTTTAATTCTGATGGAAAATTTTGAGAAACAGTGGCAGAAACTTCTGTGATTGTATACCTCACCCTATGTTTTATTCATTAGTTTCCATGTCTGTGTTACTGAAAATGCTAGAGAACATATTTAATAAAGGTACCAGGGTTATTCATCAGTATGTCCTTAGCATTTTGCACACAGGACAGAACCTAGGTCTCTCAAATTAAACCAAAATGAAGCAGATAGGATTTTATCATGCGTAGTAAAAAATAATGACATTAGATAACTTAGTTAATAAACCTGTTCTCTGAAGTGCTAACTGTGGATGTAGCATAAGAATAAGAACAGACAAAGCTGGTTTATACAATGTTCACCACAGAAAAAATCTCCATTAATCAATACTTCATTGACACTGGTCTTCATAATGTAGACCAATGAATAATTCGTGAAGCATTAAGAAGAGGTCAGATTGGATTAGATCTTATTTATAAGCTTTCAGGAGTAGACATGGAATTAGAAACCACCTGGTCCATGGATGGTAAATGTGTGTGCGTGTGTGTGTGTGTGTGTGTGTGTGTGTGTGTGGCCACTCTCATTTTCTAAGATTCTGGCAGGCATCATTAATCAATCATGAGGCTCCTTTTCATTGAGTCTGGCTACAGATGCAAAATACTTCTTAACCCATTTTACCAGGTAGACAAAATCAATCCATGTATCTTTCAAAGAAGACAAAATCTATCTTTGACTAAATTCAGTCCTAAAGTCAAAGAATGAATGAGACAGGAACGTAGGAAAAGGTTGGGGTAAATTCTAGTGGTGGACACCATACTGTTTTTCTTGGTTTCAAAAGGTAAAACAAAATTCTTTCCTTGACTTCCTTACTAGGATAAATTATATTCCATAAGGTGCCTCAACCCTCCATATAAAATGTTTCAGACAGTTCTGCTCCACCAATAAAGCAGACATGATAGTTGTAAAATACTAAAAGTAGACAGAGTAGTTTGAAGCTAGATGGATTCTTTGAGCACAGAGATATGGGCAGAATATAGTTGAGGCAAAAAAATAAAAATAAAAGAGAGATGCAATCAATTCTATTTGGGGAAGGAAGAGGAGAAATAAAGATGGCAATGAAGAAGTGATACTTTTATTAGATGTTGAAGGATGAGTAAAATCTCATGAAGGCAATAAATAGTGAAAAACAGATAGAATTTCCAGCCAGAAGAAGACAAGGAGGCATAGAAGGGAGAACCCACATCACACTAGGGAGGAATCAGTTTGTCAGGGCAGAACATAACGGGGGGTGTGGCAAGAAAAATGCTTTTAATACTCGTGGTTGAAAGGAAGGAAAAGTGGAGGATGGGAAGGGAAGAAAGAGAAAGAGTGAGAGGAAGGAAGGAAAATCACCTGAGGCATTACCACAAGGTACACTTGTGAGTATGGCATTCATGTTTTTCTCTAGACTCAGACTCAGAGGGAAAATTGTTAGCCCAAGTTTGACCAGTTGGGAAGTGTTGAACCTGTGGTTCCACATTGGTCATTTGATTCCAAAGTCCATGCTTATTCTCCGTGACACTCTGTTGACCCCTATGGGATAAGCGGACATCTTTCCAAGAGAATAATTTGGTGAGAACTTGGTTCACTGATATTGTTAAGTTCTGATATGTTTGTTCACAGATTAGCCTTGTTCTTTTGTGTTTCAATTCCAGCAGTTTGAATGAGATGTAACCTTTTCAATTTGGATTTTTTTCTTCTGCCCCCAAAGCACCTAGAAGGGCTTATGCAAGAAGAGATAACTCAACTGATATTTCCTGAAGCTCAGGTCTGAGTCTAGTTCAGACCTATGTTCTTGGAAAGATATAGAGAATTTTTTTTTCTAGGTTTTCCATCTTCCAAAATATATTTCAGGAGAATCAATGTTGAATAGTTAAGAAGAAACAAATGCTGGAGTGTTAAAAAGATCTGGGTTTAATCCCCCCTCTGCCACTTTTAACTTGCCTAATCTTTACTAGGTTAATTAACTGCCTGACACCCAAGTTCCTCATTTATAAAATGAAGACAATCACACAGATTTGTTATGAGAATTAAATGTGATCACACGTGTAATGTTCCAACCTTAGTATCTACTACAGGATTTTTATAAGTCGAAGACATCTTCACTTTTCGTCTTCACTGAACTGCTCTGAAAGAAAAATGGTTCCCACACTCTCAGACCTCAGTAATTGAGCAGATAGGAAATGACAGGGCAGCTTTGGAAAATTTCCCAGGATTGTTGGGGTAGAAGTGGGAAACCCCCTCTGCTGCATGTCTGAGTACAAGATCTCAATTCAGAGAAGTTCCCCAGGGCGTTGGGCTAATACATTATTTCCATTATTTCCCTGCACTCATCTTAAATTGCTCCACGTATCACACTAACTGTGTCAGGGGACTCTGCCCATCCACACTTGGGTCGTTGGAGGGAAAGAAGGCAGAATCCTTATCTAATGATAAATCTATGCTCCAACTTCACAGCCAGGCTGAGCTAGGCTGATTCACAAAGGCTGTTCCTAGATTGAAGACTGGCTGGGATCAGGGGTGAAAGTTGACAGATACAGCACAGTTATTGATTAGTTAGTATCAGTGCCAGCTGAAAATGACAAATATGACCGTGCCACTTTGAACAGGTTATCTATCCATCACGATTAGAATAGAAATGTAGATTCAGAAAGTTTACCTATGCTTTGGTTTAGTACTGAATTGGCAAACAAGCAATGAATAGGATATACTGGAAATGAAGATATCAGTGGATAGACCTACAGCTTCCAAGGCCACCCTGGTCCCTCAGAGATGTGCCTTGAGCTCATCATGGCTGAACAATCCACACCAACTGAGGGGTCATTCATTGGTGCACCTGAAAACCCTTGCTTCTTCTTTTTTGGTGGAAGTAGTCTCAAATCTCAAAGATTCTACTGTTGATGCAATAAGAAAATCTGACCTGCTTTATAGTTATATACTTCTTAACATAATTCCTGCATTACCAGGAAACCCAGAATTCTGGTGGGACAGGCCTGACCAAGGCCTTCCACAAGTGCCATCTTAGCAGACTTAGTTTGTCCCAACTACACTTGGTACTATCTGGTGGCCTCTATAGTCCCAAGCTCAAGATCCCAAGTCAACCATATGAAGTTGAACTTAGGCAAGTCATTTAAATTATAGAGATGAACTCTAAAAACCCCACATATATATATATATATATATATATATATATATATATATATATATGAATATATATGTAAGAATATATATGCATTTGTATGTGTGTGTATGTGTGTGTGTGCGTGTGTGTATTCTTCCAAAAATTAACCTTGCATCTCCACTTTAAAAAAATCTGCAATAGTTTCCTATTGTTTTGGAGGGGAGAGAGTGGTGGAATAAAATGTTTTAACTTGGTCTATAGGATTGACACGGTCTAGGTCTCCTGGCCACTCTAGCCTGATCTTTGCCTATGCTCTGTTCTCCTGCCTCACAAGTCCCCCTCTTAGCATCCTAATTGCAACTTCGCATACACACAGCCTCTATTTAGAGTGCTTTTCCTTCTTATTCCTTTATTAACTCCAATTCACTTTCAGATATTGGGTTTAGAGTTCTCCTAAGAAACTTTTCTTGCACACCTCAGTTTAGATTATGTTTTTGTAAATTTAGTGTTTTTTTTTTAAATTTTCACTGTCTTATTGTATCACTAAGAAAAAAAGAGAGACACATACTATACCAATATTTGTTTCTGTTTCAGAAGAAGTCATCAAGGGAAAATGTGGCTTCCAGTTTAGCATTGACATAATTTTTCCCAAGAAGAGGACAAAACTTAAAAATAAAAAGTCAATGAGTTGGCATAGATTTTCCTTTTAAATATCATCTCTTTACATATTCTGATATATTTTTTAAAAGGTGTAGGGAAACTGAAGACCTGATTGAAAAGCCTAGCACTTTTTGCTCTTTTGTTTGTCTGAAGTGTTTACAGTCTATATGACTCATTTGGCATGGGTAGATTGGTCTTGTACTTTTTCCTCCATGTATTTTCTTGACAGCTATGTAAGTTCCAATTCACAAACTGTAAATTAGTCATCTATAGTATACAATGTAATAACTTTTAGTATGTTTACAGCGTTGTTTAACCATCACCATAATCTAATCTTTAAATATTTTCACCATCACCCTCCCACAAAAATCCTCATGGGCTATGTTTCTTAAAAATATGTTTTCCTGCACAATCATGTTTCCTTCTCACAGGGTATATTAATCTCATTTGTAAAAACATACTAATTCATGTTATTATTCAATTAATATCTGTTTCTTACATGAGAGCATAAGCAATAGAACACAGACTGTTTCTGAGTCACCTTTTTGTCACTAATGCTTAGCAGAGTATTTAGCATGGAGTAGAAACTTGATAAAGGTTTAAATATTAGACTCATGAGCTTCAGTGGAGAATAAAAATACAGACCACAAAAGGATGCTTTGAGAATCAAATACTGTAATGCATAGGAGAACACCATGTAAATGGAAATGTCATGCAAATCTTAGCTATTAATATCTATTTTTAATTCAGGGAAAAATCTAGGTTAGAGATTCACAAATTTGAGAGTATAAAAGCAAGTAACTACATGATCCCCAATCTCTCTTCCTTTTCACAAAAATAGAGGATAATTACATTTCTGGGCATTCTTTTTGGCCCATGGGATGTGAACAGAAGAGATACGCACCTCCTCCAAGCTCAGACCTTAAAATCATCCTGAGGTCCTCAACTCATGCCCTCTCTCCATCCACGTGGCCGAAACCAAAGGATCTGGAGATGGCATTCACATGGAAAAAGAACCCGTATCCCCCTATTTGAGGAAAGCCTAGGAAAGTCACACGATCCTTAACAAGCTCTGACTTCAGCAAGAATTCAACTTTTTTGTGTGCTAAGTCATGAGATTTCAGGATTGATTGTTGGTTATGTAACTTTGTACAGAAATCAGTACTTTGAAGTGGGTCACAGCTGTAGCAATAAGCTAAAATAAATTGAGAGATAGGCATCAAGGAAGTTAATACAGAAGGCTGAAAGGGTGGCCTTCCAGATTATGCAGTTACAACAAATTTGGTTTAATTCCTGCCGGTGGTTAGTTGAGAGTCAGATCACATGCCGAGTCCACCAGCCGCTCTGACAGAAAAGCTTGGGAGGCAGAACCTTAGTAGTGCGTGTTGACTACCAATGGCTGCCTTTAGCAAGATGTTACAAAATATGAGCTCACAGGAGAATTAGGTACTTTGAAGGCAGAAATGAATGAGAATAGAATGTAGAAATTCAAGGTCTTTACAGAGTTGAAAAAGTTAACAGATTCTAGACCCCGAAAAGTAAGATAGGGGATTTTTAAATACTTTGAAATGCAAAGTCTTAGAGAACCTTCTCAGTTGTATGAAATGATTCAGGGTAATGATCAATTCTGGTTTGATCAATTTAATCCTGATAGCCTCAAGTAGTTTTATTTAACAGAGATGAGGGTGGTGAAAATGCAAAAAAATAAAGCAAGTCTGAGAACTTTGACTAAGACAGGATTTAAGGTGTGGCTACTGGACCTGGAACTAACTGGCAAATTAGAGATTAGAAACTATTAAGCTGTTGAAAGATTTGTATTGCCAACATTCAAAAAGTCTTTTGACTTTAAGACTGGAAGCAACCTTTGGGACCCTAACGAATCATAAGCAGAAGGCAAGTCTCAAAGCCCATTAGAATGACATACTCTCCAAAACCCACTTCCTATGTTGCAAAAGAGACCACTGGACAAAGAGAAGACCCCCAAGGGTGGAGCTATGATCGCAGGCAACAAAGAACAAGGGAGTTCCATCACCACAGAACAAGGTCAGAGCCTAAAAAGGAACTCTCTTCACCTACTCAGACTAGGGGAACTTTGTGATCTCCGTCCTGAATAGTCTCCCATGAGAATCTTCATCTGCCCTCTCATCCTATCCTTGGTACTGGAAGTCAAAGATTCCCGAGTTGATGGAGTCAGAAGCTAAAAGAAGCTTGACTTCCTACTTTTTTGTAGGACAGGCACCCAGCCCATGCTGGCTTGTAAAGTGAGGAAGAAATAAACTTTCATTGTTTTAAATCACTGAGATTGGGAATTGTGTGTTAGCTGGAGGTAGGAATAATTAACCTGACTTATGTAGAAAACATAGTTTATATATGGTCCTGAAGTTAGAGGAGTAGATAATATCCAGAAGAGACACAAAAGACAAAGCCTTTGCAATGTCAAGGAAAATATTCAATTGAAAGTGAGGAGATCGGTACAGTGTTGAAAACGATTCTTGTACATAAGTGTGTGATAAAGTAAGTGTTAGCATCTTTTTAGGTATTAAATACCAGCATAACCGTTCAGATTTTTAACCTCCGGATCACTTTCCCAAAGAAGATTTCTTGGAAAACCAGCGTCCAGCAGGCTTCTTCGGGTCTTTAATATGCTAATGTACATTGCCCATCCCAGCCCACCACCAGACTCCCCTGAACCCGTATATGGGCTTTTCTTTCTTTTCAGACAAGGAAATTATCCTTTCCAAGCATATATACATTTCTGAAGTCTCATCTACACCAGCATCTTTTGAAAAACAGCATGGGAAAACATCTTTATAGGCCATAAAGTTGTTTTGATTGCCTCCATCACCCAAGAAGGAATATAAAGGCAAATGGGTGTGGGGAGTGTTAAGAAGATGGAAAGCCTGGCGAGCTCCCCTTGCCTTCGCGTTCTCTGAGAACCTTATTAGCGTGAGGAGCCTAGAGGCTTGCTCTGAGCGAGAGCACTGCCTCTTTCCTGAACTGCACCAATTCCCTTTATGGATGATGATCAGAACAACCAATCAAATCTCCCATCCTCCGTGGAAGTGGCAGCTTCCCCCCAGACACAGGCGTCCTAAGTGCCGCACAGCCAGGAGTCATGTGTCACATGCACATGCTTGAATTTTTCAATTTTTGAGACCAAACCAGGTGTTTAAAAATGAGCACTGTTGCTCAAAGGCCTGGGAACAGGAGACAGGTTTTGTTTCTCTGCTTTCAACAATCAATTGCTCAGAGGGGAGAAAAAATGGCAGATTAAAATTTGATGTCATAATTGTACAATTGATCATTAGTGCCACAGAGAGCATAGTGCACAGTTATTTTCCAACCACTGTAAGGAAAGATGCTTCTTGAAAAGGGGTATTTTTAGCCTCATAAGTGACTGTGCTGTTATATATAGATTTTGTTTTACTTTCTTCCCACTGTGAGTGTGATTGTGTTCATATGCTTGGGGAATTTGAATATAATGTGTGTTATTTGTGTCTTCGCCAAATCACTTCAATTTAGGTTCAAACTGCTCCCTGAAATGGGACTAAAGCCCACTGAGATAAATGTTCTTTCATTTCTTACAGCCCAGTTCCAGGGGGAATGTCTTCCCTTCTTCTCGAACTTGCCCATCTGGCAAACTTGCCAACAATTACCAAGTTCTCACTGGCAGGAAAGCCAGCAGTTGGATGAAGCATCAAAAATTGTGGTTGGCAGCCCAGGAGTAGAGGGAAGACTGAACCAGCAACTTTTTTTAAAACAGAAAATTAAATTCAGTAAAATAATAATAATTAAATATAAACATTTAAAAAATTCATTTGTGAAAAGTTATAAAATGTCAATTCTAGATAAGGCTTTTGTATATTTTTAACACATAACGTTCACAATTTTAATGTATACAATCAGGCGTTTTTAGTATATTCACACAAATATGCAACCGATACCACTAACTACAGAACATTTTCATCACCCTAAAAAGTCTGTACCCATTAGCTTATTCTCCTCTCCCTCCAGCCTTTGGCAAGAACAAATTTATTTTCTATCTATTCGTATGAATTTATCTTTCTGGATATTTCACGTAAATGGTGCCATATAGTATGTATCTTTTTGTCTTGCTTCTGTCAAAGGCCTCTCTTTAAGGATAAATTAGTTCGGTCTTTGAAGAGGAAACAAATTGTTGAAGTCACATGGATTTTTCTGAATACATCAACAACCAGAACCTGCTCTTATCAGAGCTTTATATATTTAGCAGAATACTAGCTGAGCACTTGCCAGGAGCTCCAGTCTCAAGGGGGCTTTCAATCTCATTGGAAATATTACAAATAAAGAGAATTGTATTCATTATCACTGTCTTCTGAGAATGCTAGACAAGGTGGGAAAGAAGAATTTAGTAAGCTTCATGGGGAGTAAGAGGAGTTACGAACCTACTGGACGGCATGTACAAATTACAGAAGGTGGCATCTAAACTGCTCTGCGATGGGCAAGGACGTGGCGAAGTCGAAGCATTGGTGGTGCTGAGTGGGCCCATAAGGTCGGGGCTCCGTCTCTGAACGTAAACTTGGAACAAATATATAACAAATGTAGTTCTGAAGAAGTGCCCAAGTATTAGCCTGTCCAAGTCATCTGAGTTTTCACACACCTCTTAAAGTCAGACCCTGGCTCCAATAGCAGCCTTTCTTCAGTTGATATTTGAGATATTGATTTGGGGTTTGGTGAAAACCCATTTCTCTTGGCATGCCTTGGCCCCATGAACCCAAAATATGCAGGGATCTCACCCTCCCGTCCCAGGAAATCAGCCCATCTTTGTGTTTATATACTTATTATCCTTCTTCTTCCCCTCAATTCTTTTTCCATCTCAGTGAACCCACTATATCCATTCAATTGTAACCCACAAGTGGGTTTCAAGTCAAACCGTTCAAACAGCCTATCTTTCAAAAGCCCTAGGGTACCAAGCTCATCATTTGCCCCCCAGTTTGTTACCCACTCAGGGCCCAGTTTACACTCTTAGAACTCTGCAGGGTTTGGGGGGATGGATTCACTTTCTACCTGTGATGCTTTTATCTATATAATCCTGTAGGACCTGCAGGACTCTAGCCTGCCTCTTTTCATTGAAATTCTAGAGACTTTGAGATCTCAGCCCCCTGCACCCCATCATAAACCAAGACACTTGCTAATCTACTATTAGTCATAGCTTATTTCCTAAATTTCCAAATTCTAAGCTCAATTGCAACAAGAGCATGAAAATGGTAGTAGAGGGCTTTGGAGGTAAATATCCTCAATCTTAGCCCAGGCTTCACTATTGAGTAGCCATATGACCTTAGCTAAAAGTTTTCACTTCTCTGGGCTTCAATTTATTCACCTTTAAAATGGGAACAATAGTAATCCATACCTCTTAATGTTGTTCTGAAGACTGAATGACTTTACATATGTGAAGTGCTTATATAAGTACTTGTAATATAGACATTGTATAAAAACAATAACTATTATTTTATTTCCTCTAACACAAGTAGCCCATATGCAATGTTTATACAGAAATGCAGGAGTTTTGCGGTTGTTTTTCAGAACATCTTAAAATATCAACTAGGAAAAAGTATCACACTGGGAAATAGAGATCTAGAATCTAGTTCTGGCTCTATCACTAAATTATTATTGAATATAGTGAATTTTCTTTTTTTTTTTCTTTTAGATTTTATTTATTTATCTCCAGAGGGGAAGGGAAGGAGAGAGGGAGAGAAACATCAATGTGCGGTTGCCTCCTGTATGTCCCCTGCCGGGAACTGGCCTGGCAACCCAGGCATGTGCCCTGACTGGGAATCGAACCGCGATCCTTCAGTTCGCAGACCCGCACTCAATCCACTGAACTACACCAGCCAGGGCGTGAATTTTCTTATGAAGGTCAAATGCAAGGTCTGGCAGAAGTAACACCTGCTTGAGTGTGGTTGGTACGGTAATACTATGGATGTAATAATTTATAGCTTTAATTTAAACATTTCACCTAAAATGTCATAGGGTGTGCTTGAGTGTGATATTGTTATGTTACAGAACTATATGCTCATGATTTTGTGATAAAACATTTTATAACAAAAGGGGGCATTCTTTGTGCTGGACCCTGTATTTTCCTAAGTCCATGGCTACAGTGTATATGCTTTTGAATGTTGTATTTACAGAGAGCAAAGATATAAAAGTCTAGGTGATCACAGATGCCAAATTAATGGGTTTCTAATGAATGAGATGCTCCTAAGTGATTCTTCTCCCTAAGGTTGAATAATTCTTTAGCTCCGCAGCATACATTCATCTTCTTATGTTGTCTTTGCTCTTAAAAAAATAATCAGCCAGTAGGTCATTAAATGGTGATGGGAAATGATGGCTCACAAAAATACGAATATTAGAAAAGCTGGCCAGATGGGGACTGTGTCAACCCTGCCTTCAATTGTGCTATTTACGCCCTTTTGAGTGTCCCTGGCTGGACTGCTCTCTATTAAGCACTGCTCCCTCTAAAGAAGGTCACTTCATTCCAACCTGCTTTCTAACTAATATGACCCAGTGGTCTAGGAAAGATATGAGCAGTCTTACAGTTTACCTAGGAAATGCAATGCATCACCTAGCCTGCCTTTATTTTCCCACAGACCCTGTGGTTGTCTCTCTTTTAATTTTTCACTTAATGTGCCTCACCTCTCCTGTGCCCAGAGGGGTGTTCTGAGAGAAGGAGCTGAGGTTTGTGCTCTTTAAATGGTCAATACTCTGCATTTAACCAGTGCATGAAAAAATAGTTTGCCTTTTGTGAGTACATGTGGTGAATCAGGTCAAATCCTTCTTCATCCAAGATATGCATTACTCCTTGTTGTTACACTGCCCCTTCTGCCTGGAATGACTGCCCCTTTCTGTGCATTAGTGAGTCATTCTTTACAATCCAACTCAGACATGGCTTTCTCTGAAGAGCTATTCTCTACCTCTCAAATTTTCCTTTCTCTGTTCCACAACAATACATATTTTACAGAAGTCAAAGGTTTCTTCTATGGCCTTGTCTATATTCCTTGAAATAATCATTTTGATTTTTTTTTTTACCTTTTAAGTGAAAAAACTTATTTACACGTTTTGTTTGCTCATAGGATGTGACCTACTTGAAGAAGATGGAAGTGCCACCTTAATCAGTCTTCCTACAACCTAGTGCAGACTCTGGCATATGACAGGTGCTCGGTGATATTTGTGGATTGCAGCTGCATGACACTAATTTGAATTGCATCGAGTTCTGATTCATAAAAGAAATTCATCTTGGAAGAGTTATAATATAATTGATAAGGTTAAATGAAATGGGTAAATTACGAAAGGTATATAGTTAACTTTTTACTTTGGAAAATTTTATAAATGATTTTGACCATTTTTTAAGAGATTTTATTTATTCATTTAGAAAGAGTGGAAGGGAGGGAGAAAGAGAGGGTGAGAAACATCAGTGTGTGGTTGACTCTCACATGGCCCCCCATTGGGGACCTGGCCCACAACCCAGGCATATGCCCTGACTGGGAATCGAACCAGTGACCCTTTGGTTCACAGGCCCATGCTTAATCCACTGAGCTACACCAGCTGGGGCTTTTTCTTTTTTTAAAAAAATATAACTCTATTTTTTAAAGATTTTATTTATTTATTTTTAGAGAGAGGAGACGAGAAGGAGAAAGAAAGGCAGAGAAACATCAATGTGTGGTTGTGTCTCGTGAGCCCCCTACTGGGGACCTAGCCCACAACCCAGGCATGTGCCCTGACTGGGAATCAAACTGGTGACCCTTTGGTTTGCATACCCATGCTCAATCCACTGAGCTACACTAGCTAGGGCAATTTTGACCATTTTAACAGAGTTTTGAAAGATCTTATTGGGACTTTCCTCTCTCTGGTCTTTTCTTCCACTCTGTACAATTAGTGGTATCCATTTGTTCCCAGAAAGATCAAGATAACAGAAGGGGGTAGGAAAATAGTCAATATTCAACTTTTGATGTCCAGAATAGGATATCAAGATTAAAGGAAAGCAAAAATCTTGCAAGCAGGTTTGGTTGTGTGAGAAAAAGAGATTTTCAAATTGAAGTATCTCCCTTTATATAGCAAAAGTAAATCTTGGAGGTTTGAGCATAAAGATTTACCTTAAGCAGTGGTGAGAGAGATCTCAGCAAAGGTCGCTTTGTGACCAAAGAGACTTCATGTGAGAAGAGAACTATATACTTAACAGAAAATTTGAGCTTTGATTCTACAGAGTATTTGTCCAAATAAGAGAAAGAAAACAAAACTGGTGACAGTATTAAATGAGAAGAAAAGGGTAAATTTAAGTGCCACTTCCATTTCCCTCTGTCATCAACAGAAATGGGGGTCTAGAACAAGATAGCATCTGTTTCAAAGAATAAAGTTGCTACTTCATTTATTTTTACATTTTGTGTAATGTCTGAATGTTGGCTCCACTGCCCATTGTTTGGGCTAACACGACAGCTTTCAAGATGGAAGCGTTGCCTAGACCAGATGGGAGGTCTCCACAGCCCTGCTGCCTGACCTTTGCATGCAAACCACAGTTACATCATCAGAAAGGCTTCATGAAGGGCCCGGGAGTCCATCCGCAGCCCAGACAACAAAAGGTCAAGAATATGGGCTGTTGAGATACAGCTGCAATCTGACTGGTGAAACACTATAGCAACACACCGACATCAAATTGTGGGTGAGAAATTCATCACCCAAGATGCTGTACAAACCATGAAGACCACCATGACCATCAGGCCTTTTCCAACAGAGGTGCGTGATAAATGTTGGGCTCAAGACTGTTATGGGCTTCCCCTGCCCCACCCTAAATCTTGGCCTCTTGAAAATCTTAAGGAAATCAAGGTAATTAAATAATTTCCTCAAGAATCTGGAAATAGGTGTGTTCTAGTTAGTGGAGCATTCCATTTAATATATACCACTGATAAGGCTTATTGGTTATCCAAGAATTAGAAATGCTATGTATTGGTTAAGGCTGTCCAGAGAAACAGAACCGATAATGGGACTCGTTACAAAGAGTTGTCTCATACAATGATGGTGGCCAAGAAGTCCCATGGTCTGCTGTCTACAATTTGCCTAAATTGTAGACAGCAGACCATGTAGGAAAGCCCCAGGGGGTAGCTGCAGTCAAAGTCTGAAGGCCTCTGAGAACCAGGAGAACTGATGATGTAAATTCCAGGCAGGGGGCAGGAGAAGCACAGTGATTCATCTTAGCAGTCAGGCAGGAAGAATTCTCCCTTCCTCTGCCTTGTTGTTCTATCCAGGCCCTCAACAGATTTGATGCAAACCCACACTGGCCATGGCAATCTGCTTTACTCAGTCTACCCATTCAAATGCTAATCTCTTCCTCAACAAATTGAAGCACACCCAGAAACAATATTTAGCCAGATATGGGTACCCGGTGGCTCAATCAAACTGACGTATCAAATTAACCATCACATGCTATGTGCTAATTCTTTGAAAATGATTAACCCTATGGGCATAACTATGAGAAAGGCTGGCTATGCTGTCTGCTTTCAAGTTGCTCTCAGGTCTAATCTCTTATTGTCACTGCAAGTAGACTAGCCTTCAGAAGGAATGTTTTTCTCCAAAATTACCTGATAGATTAATTCAGTGACAGCTCTCAGATTCTTATTTCCAATGACAGTCTGAGAGGATGTAGGATTTCTTGCTGTCAGATTGGCATATGCCTTAAGTCTTCCATACGTGAAGCATCAGCTTCCCATGCCAACTCAGCACACATTTCTAATCTGTTTGCTGCCTTGTATTGTGAAAGCAAAAGTTTCATCAACCCAGCATGATTCCCAAGAATGGTGGTTTTTTTCTCAGATAAAGATGCCACTTTGCAACAGAAAAGCAGGCAAGCCTACAGTCATAGACCCAAATAACAGCTTTGTCTTTGCCATTTACTTTGAACACAATCCTGACCATTATTTTTCTCATCAGAAATATTGGAAGATAGCCAACATAATATCTACAGCTTCCTACATGCTCTAAAATTCAATTACGTAGGTGCCATAATTGTTATGGTGGTTGTTTTACGGGAAAAAAGAAAAAATGAGCACGCTAACAGTGGTACTAGATGAAAAGTGGAGAAAAAAAATTAAGATAAAGTGCTTGCCACTATCTCAGAGACTAGTAGGGTAGTTGGGTATTTAAACCATTAACCACAATATCCTGTGATGAATGCTAATTAAGGGATATATTTGATGTAACATTTCACACCATCTTATTAGCAAACCCAGGTGACTGCCAAATAAGTACCTGAGGTTAGGGACTCTTTTAAGGACGCAGATAACTGGTTCCCCTCAAAGGGACCCATGACCTTTGCTCTAAGATATCATCATAAGGTTCTAATACCCTTCACTAAACAGTCTCTCTCAAAAAAATGCAGGAGAACAGAAGGAAAGAAGAAAAACAAGATTTCTAAGGAAGGGAAGTGGGCCTCATTGCCAAAGGCCACGAATTAATTTTTTTGTATTCCTTTTACCTAATACAGAGCCTTGCACATTATAGGTACTCATGTATATGTTCATTCATTCAGTCAGTTGTTCAGCTAGCACCTGTTCCAAATGTTTTGTTGGATTCTGGGACATAATGGTGAATAAAGCATGCAATGTCCTTGTCTTCAAAATAAGGGAGGGTGAACAATAGACTAGTGAACCAGCAGATAATCTAATTTTGGTAAATCATCTGAAAGAAATGAATGGTGCTGTGATGATGAGTGTGAGGAGGTAGAGTGCATGAAATAGAGTGGTTGAGGACTTCTCTCCGTGAGGCCTGATGAGGAGACAATGTGAAGGCCCTGGAGGGACTTTCTTGGTGAATAAAAGAAGGGGCAAGGAGACCAGACTGGCAGGATCCCGTCTGCCGAAGGGGACGATGGGACGACAAGTGTTTGCAGGTGGGAGGTGGTGGTAGATGAAGCGTGTGTTGTCAGATCGCAGCCTGATAACATGAGATAATTTTAGATTTTCTGATAATATGGCTGCTAGGGATAAGGAAATAGGAGGTATCAAGGCTTATGCCTAAATTTAGTGAAAATGAACAGGAAGGAAGGAAGGAAGATAAAGAAGGAAAGAGAAATGACGGATTCGTTTAAGTGCTGACCTGTATTTCTGCACTAGACATAGGAAAATGTGCCTGGTTTTCTGGAGTCTGAAACCTAAAATGTTAGGCTGAATTTGAAGACAAGTCAAAGTGGGACAAAAGAGAAAAACACTCCATTAGAATATAGGCTGTAAAAGAAGTGACAACCCATTTTGAGTCTGCTTTCCTTATCCCAGGCAAAGCTTGAATATTATTATAGAAGGAACTTTGAGATTGAAAGAGCAACATGACCTCCCACTTCATATCCTTCTTGTCCTGCCCCTGCCCACTCCAATAAAATACACAATTCTTAGAGGCAATATTAACAAGGATTAATAAGGATTCAACAATTGTCTTACAGAAGTTGAGAAGCGCATTCAGTAATGTCCTGAAATATGAGTTTCGACCACTAGCTTCTCCGTCTCTCTCTCAAAAATATATAGTCCATTTTGGTCTTTCCTTCTCAGCAGCTAAGAAAGGAAGACATATTATATCTGTATTCCAACTAATTTACCAAATGTTTTGCAGTTTAGGGTGTGAGATACACCTCTGTGCTAAATGAGGATTAGGAACTAAAAGACTTGAAGGTTCATGGAAATGGTCTAGCAGGAGCTACTTCTGTTGGCCTTTCACCAACACTTTTCTCACCATACAACCCCCAGACCTCTGCTCCTTACTCATGTGAGATTCCACTGGGGAATAAAGTGTAGATCATGACAGTTGTAATTTGGTTTAATACTGTAGGCTACTAGGTTGAAAAGAGCTTGAATAAACCTTTGGAGGTCTAAGTATCAGTCTGGTACAGACATGTACTAACCCCGAATCTTTCCATCTTTGCTAGAAAGGATTTGTTACTGCAAGTTCCCAGTGATAAGTAGGCAGATGTGTCAAATGTCCTGATGTTTTTTGTCCTGCACAAGAGGCCAATGGACACATTTGGTCTATGGAAATGTGTCTTAATTCAAGTACCATCATATAAATAATGCTTCAGAAATTACAAAGCATTTTCATTCTGCAGGTGGAAATTGGGCAGTGCTGACCTACTATGTGCCAGGTTCAAGTGTATATGAAGAGGAATAGAGCATAGAAAGTTGGGGTTTAACTTTCTAGTCCATAATCAGGCATATCTGTAGGGAATTCCAGTCTTCCTGCCTCTGAGCTTTGTAACTATGGGTAAGTTAACTTTCACAGCCTAATTTTTGTACATGAAAACTAATGATGATAATAAGCCATACTTCATATGCTCTTGCGAACATTTAAGGAGATAGTATAGAGTGCTTAACATAGTAAAGAGTCTATATATTTTTGCTATTTAATTATATTAAGGGGACATCATAACCATGAAGGGATGATGACGATGATAATGATGAGGATAACGATGGTGATTCTCATTTCACATTCCAAGAAACAGTATAAGGGATGCTAAGTGACCTGGCTAAAGTCATAAAAGTCCTGAAGCCTTGAGTTTGGCTTCAAAGCTCCCAACTTTATCTTGTTTCCAGGCTTGGTGGGACTTGGTGAGGGGGTTGGGGCAGGGTGTTCCTATGGAAAGAAACCCGTCAGTTCCCCTAAGAATTTCCGTTACAGAACATTTAAAAAGTGAATCTGAGAAGAAAGAGTTTCTAAGTCTTACTTCCATTTTTGTCCTGATGAAAAGGCAAGTGTGTGTTACAAACTCAGCTTACAAGCATTTGACAGGAGGAACGCCTTTACTATTTGAGTTACTAATGGGATAGCAAACAGTTCCTGTAATTTACTTAGTACTTTGATAATGTCTTGGCTCAAAGAGTCACACAAACCTTTCCAAACATTAACTTATTTCCCCTACCTAATGATTCTAAGGGGTCAGAGAATGGTAGCGTTCCCTTTGTGCTATGGGTGAGAAAGTGGGGATCTAAGAAATTTATGCTTCTTATCAAGGTCACCCCACAAACACATGTGCTGTCCAATCCACTGTTCCCAGCTACAAACGCTCTTAAAACCCACACAGGGAAATTTAACCAGGATGTTTTCCATGCTGGCTTGGAACTGCCACAACAGTTCACTTGGGTTACTTTTCTATCCATGTCAAGCAAGGTCTTGAACAAATAAAACAAGGATATATTACATTCTGGCCTCTTCAGGACTGCGAAGCTAACAGAGGTAAATGAATACAAGTACACCTACGTGCAAAATGTATTAGTTGCAAGCAAACATTACTTATCACATGAAGAGGGAGAGGTGGAGGTTGATTTATTTGTTTTAAAAGTTAGGCAGAACACTGTAGGGAAAATGTACACACATGAGAACCAGATTTCAGGACCTCATTTGAATACCAGGAACAGTGAGACTCCTCTGGTTAAGAACCAACATTTACTGAGCTCCAGACAGTACCTCGGAAGCTTTCACCTGTGTGATCTCATTTAGTCATCATGCCATCCCTGGTTTCTGTACAATATCATGCTCATTTTTAAGATGGAGGAGGCTGAAGCACTGAATAGAATGCTGCTTTCACGTCCTTATTCAAAAGTCACCTTCCCAATAAGTCCTTCTCTTCCAGGCCACCTTATCTAAAGCCATGGCCTTTTTATACTCGTGTTTCTTTTTCCTGCTACCCAATTAATTAATTATCCATTCACCACATCTTGTTTATTATTTATCTCCTTCTGTGAGAATGCCCTCTCCATCATGGCAGGAAGCTTTGGCTAATTCATTGCTGTAGCCCTCATGCCTAGAAGACAGTGACCAGTGCACAACAGAGCTCAACATACAATGAATGAATGAATGAATGAATGAATGAATGAATGAATGACTTAGTGCATTCATGTTCGCTTGAAAGCTCATAGCTCTTTTAGCAGCATATAATTACAGTTGCAATTTCACATTTATTTTGCATTCTCAACCCTTTTTCTCCATGCAGACTTTCATTACTTCATTTAGACATTATAGATTCTAACTTGGATTACTTCCTCTCAACTGGTCTCTTCAACTCCACATTTATGTTCCCTATAGTGAGGTTGAAAATAGGGTTGAAGAATAATTATTGAATTAATGAATGAAAGCATTCATGTTTATGCAAGCATATGTATGCTAACAAATACATATGTAAGCATAGTATTTGTGAACATATACACATATATACTTACATATGTATAGAATGCTCACAAATGAAGTATAAACATTAATATATACTTAAAAGTACATGAGTATTATGAATGTTCTTAATTGCTTATTGTTCACACCTTCCAAACTAGAATGTAAGGGCAGTGAGAACAGGAGTTTTGCTAGCTTGATTCACTGCTCTGTTCCCTACACTTAAAACAGTGTCTGGTACATAATAGTCTCTCAACATTTACCTGCTGAAGAAATGAAAAGAAAAAGTGAGGAAGGAAGCAAGGTCAAACACTTGTACCCACTGCATTTTTGGATATACTTTTACATCCACATTATATGAAATGCTGCCTTTCTCTGAGGTTTTTAAAATGTATTCATTATTTATGCACTGAGTGTCCCAAGTTCCTCACCCTGGAGGAAGGAGAGGATAACCAGCCATACAAATGGATGAGATATATAGAATGTCTGATAGCATGGTCTATAGACTGCTATCACCCCTCTCTCAACCTCTTACTTCCCATTTCGGTTACTGAGTACCAGCTTAAATGACCATAGGACTGTTCCCTGTCTTCATCTGCAGCTGAGGAGCCTGTCTAATTCATCTTGTCTGGTCAGTTACTGTTGGCATCTGAGTTTGAGATCCCTTTTTCAATTTTCTGAGATCCCTCGAAAAGTTAGAGTACTTTTTTCTTATTGCATTATGACTAATTTTATAGATGCCTGTCCCTTTCATTAGCCCACAAGCTGCTGAGGTTTATCATATCCCCAAATCTTAGCACATGCTTGGGATGGAGTAGATAGTCTCCACATGTGTTTTGAAAGAAATTAAGGCATCATAATCTTGATTTTATTTTAATTTAATTGTATTATTTTTTTGCCACTGCAGACAAGAACTAGCAGAGGTCTCTTTTCCAGGTAGATGCATTGACCAAAGCAATGTGTAATTGTAGAGGTGAGTGGAACAGAAATTCAGAAGGAGGAGGAGGGGAAGGAGAAGAAGAAGAACAAGGAGGAGGAGGAAGTGGGGGGAGGGGAAGAAGGAGAAGGAGGAGGAGAATTAACAAACAGCAATCTGGGGCCAGCTAGTGTAGGGCAAATGAATGACCCTGAAGTCGCTATATGGTTTAATTGATGGTGATGATGAGCGTGTTCACCCGTCAAGGCAAGATTTAATTTACTTGATGGTGTTTACATCATAGCTTCGTAAGGTCAGGAAGTATGCAAGATATATTAGAGGCAATAATACATGCAATAATAAAATACTATATCTTCAGCACTTAAAGGACTGAATACAAAGTTATTAGCATGAAATGGCCCCATGAAATCACTTATTTCTAGAAAACTGGGTTTTTACTGTAAATTTGGAATATTTGAAAATTTGCCAACTATTCATATTTCTAATTGCCTACTATAATTCTTTAAAAACTGAGAATCTTTTTCTCTGAATTTAATAGCATTTATGAGAACTTATTGAGTGTTGGAATTTTTACAGAATATCTTTTTCTGTAAGGGTATAGTACGTGTCAGGGGAAAATGAAAGTTCTTAGCAGAGAGCAAATACTTAGAAATTGTCTTGCAATACCAAGCATTGGCACAAAACCACCTAAGTCCCTGTCTAGTTCTCTCACTTTCTCCTTATTTCTCTTTAATCCTCCTTTACTAGGTTTTCTGCTCCCTGGCTCTGTTTAAATGTGTATATCAAGAATGAAGCAAATTATACTCCACTCCATCTTGCCTTGTAGTTGAAACATTAGGAGATCTACACTGTGAGTCTGTGGACACTCTGCTGCAAACACGGCTGCAGGAGCCCGTCTGGTATCCTTGGTTCACTTTCAGACAGGAAGTGATAGAATTACACTCACAGCTCTCTGCCATCCAATTCAACCTAGTTTTATGCTGATGATTCTGAAGGGCTGACGCTGATCACTGATAACACTGTATACCCTGAAATCCAGTTTAACGTGATAACTAGGAAACCTTGCCTGTGAAGGGGCTCAGAGACTGTGCTCCAGTCTTCACTGTAGCTTTTATCAGGAGAATTGTCAGACAAGGCTTGGGCCTTTGAAATGTGAATCTCATTGAAATGCAAAGATGGGGGTGGAATAAATTCCAGAGGAAATTTGCATACAATCTATAGCTTCACTCACTTGTTCCACTCCATGGAAACACCTTCAAGAATATTTGAAAATCTGAGGTGAGTGTGAAGATGGGTAGCAGTGAGTATGTGTGAGAAGAGATGAAATTAGAGGAGACAAGGGACAGGAAGTTAAAGTAGTAATAGTAATAATAATTATTATTATCATAATGTTCATTTGTTATATTCTGAGAATGGTGCAGACATAAAGCCAGGAACTTTATATGCAGTATCTCATTTAATTCTCTCAGAAGCCTTATGTGGCAAGTGTTATTATCAGTCCTATTTTATAGATGATAGAACTAAGTCTTAGGTAAGTTTAGTATTTGATTAAATTTGTTGACTACTAAATGACAGAGCTTGAAAATGGAATTATACTTTTCCAAATCCTGATTCTGTGTTCTTAACCGTGATAAACCAGCTTTGTGCCTGTTATCAAACTTCTAGGGGGGGACCAGAAAATTAGATTCTCAAGATAGACCCAGCACCCTCCTTCAAACACCCATCTAACTCCATCCTCCTCCAGGCAGCTGCTGTGAGAAGATGTAAGAAGAACTGAATCTCCATGTGATCTTTTTCAATCGCCTTATGGACTTGGGGGCACACAAAAATAACTTTCCTCCCACCTTCCAAGTTCTTCCAGCTGAGCTAATAATCAAATTAGCATGGGATAGATTAACAGGAGAAAATGTCCAAAATTTATTACAGGTACACATTCGGGGGTGCTATAAGGTAGGAGACCCAAAGACACACTGGACAGTTGAAGTTTAGACGCCAATCTGGACTGAAAAGAAGGGGTACTGGGCCTGGGATTTCAAGGGGAAAGCAGGTAATTTACAGGTAGATGAGAAAGAGCAAGGAAGTGATAAACAAATTCTTGCTTGGGCAACCCAGAAATAATGGGACACACAGAGAAATCTAGAAAATGGATTTTTTTTTCTTGGATCCACGCATTTGCCACACTTAATTCAAATAGGTTAACATGAATAATGATTGTTCATATGCTAAGGTTTCCTTTTTGAAGTAGCGACTTCTATTTGAATTTCTTCAGGCAGGTAAGGGAGGAGGCAAAAGGTTCTTTATGAGTCTTTTGTTTTTAATAACCAGCTTAAATCAGTATTCCAAAAGGCACTTCTTGTGGTGGCAAAACGTTGGTCCCCTCAGGAACTACCAAATATTGGTGTAGTTTCCACTTTCTCCTTCTCGGAGTGCGTAGAGGGTTCACGAAGTCAATGTGTCATTCAGCATAAGAAAACTGGGGGCCTGGATGAGTCAGGCACCCACTTGGAGGTCTTCAAAAATGAAAACAAAAATTATGAAAAAAGTGACTGAGCACTCATTCTGTTGGCCACTCTACTTGAGATAGATAGATACATACACACACACATATACATACATACGTATGTGTATGGGTATGTTTCATTACAAACTACACACAGACCAATGATGAGGTGTTAATTCCCTTTCAGAAAAAAGTACTGAATCTCAGAGGTTAGGAAGCTCACTTCAGGATACAGACTCAGTGAGCAACACATCTCGTGGTTTGGGACATGCCGTAGAACTCTCCTTAGCTTTAGCTAATCCCTCTGAAAAACGAGGATAACACCTGCTACCATGAATCAGTGAAATTATGCACCTGAGGCTTTCTCTGGGCCTGGCACGAAGCAGTGCCCATGACATGCAGGCTGAAAGAAATCTGGCCCCACCAACTGCCCAGTGCCATCTTCACGTGGATGGGCACTGGAGGAGTTAAAGAGCGATGTTCTCCTATCCCCCGTGTAATTTGGGAGCTGCTGTAAAGGTGACAGTGTGCTCTATTGGAATGAATTATCTTTGGCACAGCAGAAGTAGAATATAGCATGCCACCTTAGTTGTGCTTTAATTGAACTACAATTACATCACCAGTTGGCATAGGCCCTTTGAAGTCCAGACATCACCACCCTGCCTCATGAGAACCTGCACCGTTACCACGGACATAATTGTTGGAGCAAATGACACCTTCCCAGCAGCAGCTATTTCAGCAGGTAGTGAAAATAATTAGGAGAAGATTTTGATCTTGCTGACTTAGGGTGAAAAGCAGGATATCAAGGGAGATGTGAATACGGAGACAATCAAGTCCTATTAAAGTCTACCATGAAAGCTCCCTTTAATATAAGGGACAAAAAAACCCAGTAAAAACAAAGCTATTTTCAATATGAAGTGAAAAAAACGCTATCCTTTGATCCTTGACATAATATGACAGGTAAACAAAGCACTTAGACAAATCATCCTGTATGGTAATTTTCTTCCTTGTTTGAAATTTTGTATGTGACACCTACATTGCCATTGTTTTAAAAAGTTCACTCACTTTGTTCATTCAACAAACATTTACTAAGTGCCTGGCATGCACCAGGCACTATGTTACACTATGGACCTTTGCACTCAACTGTTTATAGTGTACTGAGGAAAATGGAAATGTTTTTTCAGGTAATTACAGGATGGTGTGTTAAGCATCAAATCAGGTAAGCAAAGATGGCTTTGATGCAAGGAAGGGGAGAACTATAATAGACTTATAAGGGAATGCATGATGAGGTCAGAGGAGGCTTTCTGGTGGAGGAGGCATTTGATCAAATGATCAAATAGGATCCGGTTGTGTTAATGGAGAAAGGTTGTTTTCTGTAGGGTAAAGAACTTACAGAAAGGCACAGAAGCATAAAGAAGCTCAGGGTTCAACTCACTGCTATCTTAGTGTAGGCCGTACTGTGAGCAATGACCATAAATGGGGCCAGAACAGTGATGTACATTCTGCTGAAAGGTTTGTTCATTAGCCTAAGGGAAATGAGAAATCCTTGAGTGGGAGTTTTAGAATAAAATTTGTATCTTTAAAGATCACCACATTGTTTAATGATTGGATTGAAGAGGGATGACTGTGAACGCAGGTGTTTAGCTAGGAAGCTGTTGTAATCACCAGGAGAGAATTCCAAACAGTCTTGACAAAGATAGTCGCAACACCCGTGGACATGGGTGATGAGGCTAGAGAAATATATCTTCTTAGAGGCCAAATTCAGAGTAGAATTAACTGGTATCTAAGATTATATTTTAAGAACAAATAGAGGATCGTATTTAATAGGAATAGTAAATAAGACCATGTAGGCTTAATCTATAGGACATGTGTGTTCTTGAAAAAATTCTTTATGTAGATTAGATTTTCATAAAGTAAATAACATTTGAATATGTTAAAGGAGGTTATTATTTAAGATAGTCTTATTCTGACTGATTAGATATTAATAACAGCTCTCTAAATTATTTACTTAATTTTAATTTTCATTTTTTGGTTTAGTTCAAAGTGTGTTTTGTATGCCTTTACCACCAATTCAATTCTGTGTGGTCAAATGATATACTTAATTATATAAAAGTGTGTAGAGCTCTCTCATCCACTACTGTAGTGTCTATCTTCATTGAAATCAATTTTAACAGTGCTTTTGTTAAGTTTGGTGGTTTACCTGTAACCTCAAGTTAACATGAATGATCAATTTATGATTAAAAGATCTTTTTGTGAATGACCTGAAAAGCGACTTTGATGACTTATGGATGAATGGAGGCATAAATAGAAAATAAGTAGATAAATAGGGAGATACAGAATTTATAGGCTCTTACACTTTCAATAAATTCAAAAATTTAATGTCATGTAAGGAAACCAAGGATCAGAATTGAATAACTGAGCCACAGAAACTGGCCATAAATGAATCAGAATTCAGATTCCTTTATAAACTATTTATAAAACCTCTTACCCACATCATACTGATAGTAGATAGATTTAGATAGATAATAAAGATACTAAAGATACTTCTGTAGAAAACCAAGATAATAGCAAAGGAAAAGTTAAATAAAGAGAATGGTAGTTCCATCCATATTCCATAAAAAAAGGCTAATTTCAAAATTTAAAAAGAAAATGGCTTCACATCAAAAAAGAAGAGATCACCAGGTACTACACATACATTGTTTTATTTTCTCTTCATATTCAACGTAACAAGTAGATATTTCTTTTTCACAGATGAGAAAATTGGCGTTTAAGGAACTTAAATGACATGCCCAGCATCATCCACTTCTAAAAGTTGTGGGAGAGGTAAACCCTAAGTTTTCACAATTCCTATGGCCGTTTCTGAAGGCGAGATTCTGCAAGCCAGCTGTTGTTACTCTGATTAGAAGACTCCCCATGAATGCCTTCTGATTGTCTTTATGGAATCGGTTTGAACTGCTCTCCAGGGAGTGATTGGATGAGTCACTGAAGAGTTTCTTGTTTAACACTTTGTAGATAACATCTTTTTTTCTTAATAATTCCAAACACAATGTTTTAAAGAGCTAAAAGCCATGCATAGACATTTGTTGCAATCTCTCAATTACTTCATTATGTTCCCACGAATGAATACAAGAAGAAAATATACTGGGTCAGATCAGTGGTCCATTCTGCCCAGCCCACAGCACTAATGCTGACAGGAAAGGATCATTTGTCACCTGCACTCCGTGATGTCAACTTCAAAGAATTCCACAACTGCCCAAGCAGGTCAAACTTGTCCTAATTACAAATTGTAACTCAACCATTCATCATCTTTGCACAATCCTTTAGAATGTATTGATATAGATTTATGCAGATTATATTCACTTAAGCATCTGCTAACTCAAAAACATTTATTGAGTGCTTTTTGCGTGTCAAGCAACTTCCAAAGTAGAATGGATCTAGAGGTGATTAAGACCTATTGCCCTTCAAAAGCTCAGGTAAACTGATGACTGCTATGTAATTATAGAGAGGTTATAATGGGGAATAGTAGAAAACACTATAGAGAATTACAGTATGGGGGTTGTGTTTCCCTTTGGGGGGTAGATTGTTCCAGGTACCATGACCCTTTTATGCCAGGCTCCAGAACAAACACACCGAAAGCAGATATACACTGAATTCGCCTTTGGAGCCAAGCCCAGAGACCCACAGCTTAAAACAGGGTCACTTTGCAAAGCCCAGCCTGGACCTGCCATATGGAGTCAAATCCCATGACTGACTATGAAAATAAATGCTTGTTGTTTATAAGTATTTTGTTTGGGTTGTTCTTCTTCTATGTAACATTTTTACAATAATCAATTAATACCAAACATATGGCCTTAGCACATGAGCAATGCTCAGAAAATGGTAGATCTAACTCATCTTACCCTTTTTCTCCCAGCATCAAGGATCCATGGGAAATGGAAGGCACGTGTAGGTGAATGTGTCTACACCGTATTTAAACAAAATACTGTTTCATCACCAAAGAGAATTTACCTCCACATTACAGGAAGGGAAACTAAGATACAGAAATTTACTATAGAGCCTAAAATCTACTAATTAAATAAATATATAAAACATACAGGGTCAAGTGTCACTTACAAAAGCTGTTGCCTGCCCTGGCTGGTGTAGCTCAGTGGACTGAGCGTGGGCTGCGAACCAAAGGGTCACCAGTTCGATTCCCAGTCAGGGCACATGCCTGGGTCGTGGGCCAGGTCCCTGGTCGGGGGTGCATCAGAAGCAACCACATATTGCTGCTTCTGTCTCTCTTTCTCCCTCCCTTCCCCTCTCTCTAAAAATAATAAAATCTTAAATAAATAAATAAATAAATAAAAACTGTTGCCTAACCTGTGAGGAAAGCTCAATAAAGATTTTACTTTTATCTCAAAAGAATGAGTACTGGGAAGATGAAATATGCTGGCTTTTCTTTAGAGGCAGGTCTAGGTAAAAATAGGCACTGATGATGCTTAGGAGAACCTTCACAACTACAACCTGGACAAGTAACTAACCTAGTTTCTATTTACGGAAGCTGTAAAGAGAAAATTCTTGCAGCCTTTTCTAAGAGATAAAAAGAGCCTGATGTGATTGCTGGGCTACTCTTTACTTTTAATCTGGGGAGAAACTCAAACATATTGCAAGCAAACTCCACCAAAATTGAACTTTGAATTTTGTTTACAGTCTGCATAAGATGGTCTGGTATTTGAGCACCTCAGTTTTTATGTGCTATCACATTATAGGCTTAAAAAAAGGACACAGGAAGACCTGTGCATACCAATGAAGCAGTCACCCTCCGTTCCCCACAACCTAAATCCCCTGACAACCGCTAACCTGCTTTCTATCTCTGTGCATTTACTTATTCTGGATATTCCATTCAAATGGACGGCTACACTTTTCATTCATGCTACAAGTAGGTGCTGACAGCTTATTCTGTGGTAGCCAAAGACTTGACATGTGGCCTAGATTATGAGAAAAACAAGAAAAGAATTAGCCTTCACTGATGGTTAACTATGATATTTCTTTTCCATACTGTTAATCATCACAACACTTGTCTAGGGTAAATAGAATCTTTTGTATTTAAAAAACTGGGAAAATATAGTCTTAGAATGGTGCCTTAGACTGGGTTTTTTGGAAAAAGACTCTGCCACAGAGTTTTGTATGCAGGTCTTTTAGGAAGTATACATGGGTACCACACCTGTAAGGAGGAGATGGGAGCAGACTGGACAGAGAAGTTGATGCCGTTACCACGGAGACCTCAACTGATTCTACAGGGAGTCTGAAATTTTCTCAGATTGAGACCAGGGGCTGGGATAAACCCAAATAACTACTTTAATAAAATTATTTTATTCATTCCTTACTATAAATGATCAAGTAGGAAGAATGCACTCATTGATTTCCTTTATTTGCTCATCCATTGATTGATTGATTCACAGACACTTAGAGAGCCCCTACTATGTGCCAGAATCTACTCTAGGTGCTGCGTAAATGCTGAATATTGATTAAGGGTACATTTTGCTCTCTGAGGATCTTGCAGTCTAGCCTTGTCAATGGCTAAGTAAATGAGGTTTTTGAAAACCACACACACACACACACACACACACACACACACTCACACATTATAAAACTTACACCAAATTAAAACAAAGAAGGACCTAATCTACAAACAAATTTTCCCTCAGGCTACAGGAAATCCCTGAGGGGCAGAAAGATACGTGGACAGATCCAAGTATCCCCTTCTCCCTTGAAAACCACTTTTTGTGGGTAGAAACTAATTAAAGAGTGTACTTTTCTGTTTCATCTCTCAGTTTGATGGATTTGGCTCTGCTCAGAGGACAGTGACTGGCTTGGATTGTTTCTGAATTTGCCTTTGCATCAACTATAATCTCTAGACTCTTTTCCCTGCCACAGTGGGGAAAATGTTTTTAGTAGGAATAATAATACCTTAAATGAAGTGACTAAAGAAAGTAGATGGAAAATAAAGATTGAACTAAATAAAAGTGTCACAATAGGTAAGAAGTGCTGCCAGTATTTTTCCAGTGGGACCCTTAGCCCACTATCCATCAATATTTTGGGCTTAAAGCAGACAATGTAATTAGAATGATACCATTTGCCGAGACCTCCATGGACATTAAAGAGCACAGTTCTGGCTTCCGAGCATCCTTGTCAGCAGAATAGTGTGAACCCAGTATCAACAACTAAAGTAATAAAGACAAGGTGAGCTTTCTTTTCCAAGTCAACCAGTTTGAAACAGATAATAACACACAAACAGCACGTCCACCTCTGAATCTATTGTTATATTCCAAGGAGAAACAGGTGGAGTCTACTGTTACATACACTGTATTGCTTTGTGAAATGAGAGTAAAAAAAAGTACACCTTTGGGTTAAGAGAAACAGAGGTAGTTGACATTTAAAGTGTTTCAAACTGAGGTTGAGTTATGCTAATCTAATTTCTTAGAAACGCCCAAATCAACAAGCTCATTGCTAAAAGAGAGTAAATAAATATAAACCCTCTGAAAACTAGGAATAGCTCATTCATGAACTCATTTGTTTGTTTGTATTAAGCATAATGTAGAGCACTTATTATATGCCAGACACTTTCCGGGAACAGGTGTTAAAGTAAAAAATACAAGAAAAAAAGTTTTTTATTTTCTTGGAACTCTTGCAAATAGAGAAGGAAATATAATTATCAAGTGTAAAATAAATAATGCCAATATAATATTGAAGACTGATAAGAGCTATGAAAAAACATAGCACAGGCATGATACAGAGCAGCAGTTTTCAAACTTTTTCATCTCATGACACACATCAAATAATTACTGAAATTCTGCAGCACTCCAAGAAATATATTTTTTCTTGATCTGATAAAAATAGTATAATAATTTTGATTCATTCACACCATACAACCATTGTTATGTTGGCTGCTGTCATTTTTTTTAATTTGACAGTCTAAGTGAAAAGAAGTCAGTGCCCCTGACTAAATAGCCAGGTACTGCATGTTTTAAAAATTCTTGTGATGCACCAGTTGAAAATCACTGATATAGAGGATAATAGCAGGACTAAGGATTTCAGATGGAGTAGTAGATGTTGGCTTCTCATAAAAGGAACAATTTGAAGGAAGAAAGGGAACCTTCTAGGGGAATATGTGGAGATCAGGTACTCCAAGAAGATGAAACAGCACAAAAATCCTAAGGTGGAAACAAGTTTGGCATAAATGAGAATATTCTGGCAAGCCAGGTTATGATCTATCATGAGGCCGTGTGTCCTGGTGTACGGTCTCCTGGTTGCCTGTTCCTACCTCACCCAGAGACACTGGGTGCAATCCTGGTAGGTCCAGGAGTTTAGTGAGCAAGAGTGAGAATGGCAGGAGATGTAACTGGCGAAGCTGAACTACGTCGTTGGAAATGCAATGCACCTAGAGTCAGGCATCCTGGAGTCTGACATGGCCACTCAGGACGGAGTGATCTGTACCAGTTGCTGCTTTACTTAGAGCTTCGACACCTTCTCTACAAAGCAAAGACACTGAATGTGATTCTCCGTAATGCCCTTTGCCCCCATGCTCTTCACAATTCTATGAACCTACTATTTAAAGTTCAATTTAAATAGGGTGGCTTAGAACTTCAGACCTTGGAGATGTAAGTGGTTAATTCCATCATATGATGTTTTGCTTTGTTTGTTTAGGTTAAAATAATTAAATCACCAAAGGGGGTGGGTTCGAGGGTGGGAGTCAGGGATGGGTGGAGAGGGGGGCGTGGTGGGGTGAAAAGGGAGACAACTGTACTTGAACGACAATTAAAAAAAAGAAAAAAAAAAAAGCCCTAACTGTAGTTTATATGGAAGTACAGATAATCGGTACCAAATTTATCCATTAAGTTGTAATAGACGATTGTAAGCAAATGGTATCAAACTGTATAACTTTTAAAAATTAATATGAATTTGTTGTGAACTGTGTAAAAATTCATTATTCTTCCAGCTCTCCCAAAGGCTCTACAAAGTCAGTTATGTGCCGTTCCGTGTTGTCCTTTAAGTGTCTGATCACATCTCCTCCAAATCAATGAAAACAGCAGCAGGAGGACAGGGTTCCATGTCTGTGGTTCCATCTCCAATCATGATTATTTTCTTAAAATGAAAATTTTCCTTGAAAAGTTTAATAACTTTGCCTTTCCCACCAGATTTAGCTATTGGCTGCATCCTGTCAAAACCTACATACTCACCATGAAAGTAGAATTTCAGCCTATTGGCAAATGCATTGGTGGATGGGATATTAAGTTTTGAAGTGACATGTTCTTCAATGCTCCTAAATCCACCAGATGTTAGGAAAACCTGAACATTTCACTCTCGTGGGTGACTTACTAGTTCCCTTATGCCAGGGGTCAGGTGTGGAGGGTGCTCGGTGATGAGCCTCTGTACCTGTTCCCTGGAGCGCTGGATCAGTACGAGGCACTCTGTGAGGGCAGCCTTGAAAGGCACTGCCCCCACCCATGGCTCACTCTGTCATTTCTGATGCAGCACCTCAACTCCACAGATTTTGACCAGCTTATCAATGCCTTCTCTGATGACTGCTGTCGACAGCAAAGCAGACCGCATCCATTGAACAGAAAACCTCCTCAACTCTGAGTGGGAGACCATCCTTAGAAGAATGTTCCTCCCCATGCAGAGGGCCCAGAGACATATGAAAGGATGCTCAGCAGCACTAACCATCAGAGAGATGCAAATTAAAACAACAATGAGACACCACTTCATACCAGTCAGAATGGCCATCATAAAAAAATCAACAAACAAGTGCTGGCCAGGGTGTGGAGAAAAGGGAACCCTAGTGCACTGTTGGTGGGAATGCAGACTGGTGCAGCCTCTGTGGAAAACAGTATGGAATTTCCTCAGAAAACTAAAAATGGAACTGCCTTTTGACCCGGTAATTCCACTGCTGGGATTGTACCCTAAGAATTCTGAATCACCAATTCAAAAGAACCCATGCACCCCAATGTGTATGCATAATTTACAATAGCCAAGTGTTGGAAGCAACCTAAGTGCCCTTCAGTAAATGAATGGATCAAAAAACTGTGGTACATTTACACAATGGAATACTACACAGCAGAAAGAAGGAAGGAGCTCCTACCCTTTGCGACAGCATGGATGGATCTGGAGAGCATTATGATAAGTGAAATAAGTGAGGTGGTGAAAAACAAATACAACATGAGCTCACCTATAAGTGGAACCTGATCAATAAAGCAAACAAGCAAGCAAAATATAACCAGAGATACTGAAATTAAGAACAAACTGACAGTAACCAGCGGGGAGGGGAGAGGGGGATTATGGGGGCAGGAGAGGAAGGGTCATCAAGGAACAGGTTTAAAAGATACGTGGACAAAGCCAAAGGGAGGGAGGATCAAGGTGGGAGGTGGGAATGGATGAGGCGAGGGAGTGGGAGGGAAATGGAGACAACTGTACTTGAACAACACTAAAATAATTAAAACTATAAAAAAGAAAATAATAATTAAATCAATTACCTTTTACACAATAGCCAGCAAGCAATGTTTTTTAGTGGCGTGAGTAAAGCAATTTTGAGACCAAACATGATAGAGAAAGAAGATAAGAGTAGATGTGGATTCTTGGCTATTAGTAAAGAGCATCAGGCCTCATCTGCACCAGGGGGTGGCTGACCACAGGAACTTTCTGGATTTTCAATATTGAGCGTATTATTCTTAGGGACTAATTACAGATTGTCAGAAATATTTATTTATTTATGTATTTATTTTATTGGGGTGACATTAGTTAATGGGATTATGTAGGTTTCACGTGTAGATTTCTATAATACATGATCTGTATATTACCTTGTGTGCCCATCACCAGGAATTTTTAAATAAGGCAGAGAGTTGAGTAAGAGGCAGTCAGACCACGCATTGAATGATGAACATGTCTACATGTTCAGAGTATGAAAGAAATATGTTTGCATTTAATTTAACTACCCTGTATAAACAGAAGGTACCCTCTTCATTCTATAAATGAGTAAGCAGAAGCCCAAACTAGCTAAAAAATTGCTTAAAATTATTGATTTCCTGCAAAACCAGGGCTAGAATCCAGGTTTCCTGGATGGGTATTATTAAATAACATTATAAATATATTGAATGTAACATTTAGGGCTGATTCCAGAAAGCCCTGACTTGTTTGTACCATCCAGGCTTCCGTTGACACAAATTGTCCTCTTGGGTTCATTGGCACAAATGAGTAAGTAAGGCAGCCCCAAGCCCTTGTCCGGAGACCTCAGTTGGAGGTGCAGCCCCTCTGCACCCCATCCTGACGGCCTTGGCTGTGCAAAGTGCAGACTGCACAGCTGCGCGCAGCAGACCTGATCATGCTGACCCACCAAGTGCCTTTGGCCATTTAAGCACATATGGAGTTGATCATTCCTGACGAAATAGCGAGAGGGAAAAATGTGATAAATATTACTTCTATTTGCTTTGTGCTTTCTAATGAACTAAACTCTTTTATAATATTTTCATTGTTATGTTATAAAATATTTGATAATATTTTGGTTGGTGGAAGGAGCACTATTCTGAGACGGCACAGGCAAAGAAGAGACTGGGGCCTCTGTGTGATTGGTGAGCAAGTGAGAATTCGGAGAGATAGATAGTGTGCCTCTCCGTGTGTGCCCAGTCAGGAAACTCAGAAAGTGGATTTTAATCCCAGAATGTCTGATGTCAAATGCAACTATTTCCCCATCTCATTTCAGTTGAGAAACTTAAACCCAATTTTTTTTTTTTGAATCCTTAAAGCTCCCAGGCAAGGGTTAAAAGCACGAGATCTTGGGAAAGGAGCTGAAGCTGAGCTGCAAGAGCGTACTGCTCTGATCTACGGATTTCGTTTTTCTGAGGAGCCTTTGTGTTCTATTAGATTGAAGCCGTTAGTTACTCCCACACGGGGACAAAGGCTGAATGCAGGGAAGTATTCATTACATTCGAATCGGACGCACACTCATTCTTGCCTATCTGGGGCTTTGACCTGTCCAAGTGCAGAGAAAATGACCATGTTACTTATGAATCACATGTATGTAATTGAAAAGCAAAAATAATCATGTTAATTAAAAGAATTGCTCAGATTTGGGAACACAATGAAGGACATTTAAAACTTTTAATAATGTCATCAAAATAAACTTATATAAGAAAAAATCTCTCCCATGCCCTGCGTTATCTTTCTACTGCCACCTAAACATTGGCTAATCACCTTTCTCACTTTTGAGCTCTTTGTGTCAGCACTATGGGAAGAGCCAGAGACCAGCAGTGAGCTCCTGGGTGGAAGGTAAGATAATCAGAAAAGTGCATTCTAGCATTAAAAACAGGGTGGGGGGAGCACTCTGGTTAAACAGGGAATTGCTATGTGGAGATTCAGCTTGTGAGAGTAGTGGCGTACGTCAGCATACAGTAACATCTACTTTCTGTTCAATTGTACTTGGCAGTGTTTACACTCAAGAGTATCTACATAGCCTTGTGACCTACCTGCAAGACTTGTTAACATATGTTGGGTTAACTGGGATGGGTCCAGTTTTGCGACTCACCATTGCTCAGGGCAGCTGTCCAGGCTCCGAGTCCAAGCCTTGCCTGGTCCTTGTAACATTTTCTTCAATGTGCATTTCTTTCTTTTTTCAGGACCATCTCTTGGAGCACACATTTAGGAGCTCCTTCATCCTAAACTGAGATTCTGGCCTCTTCTCCACTCTGCACCGCGTAGCCACTGAGCAGCCCTCCCCTTGGCATGCTTGGCCCTGCTTCCTCAGTGCCCTGCCCAGGCTAGGGCTGTGGGGTGCCCCCTGGCCATGAACAGGCATTTGGATGAAGCCACTGTGACCATTTTGAGAAAGTCATTCAGACATCTGGGGTGGAAAATGTGTTAGAAAAGCTATAGGTTGCTTCTCGGAGGCATACTAAGATATTAAAAGATAAAAGCACTTCAAATTGAACTGGAAGAAACACCTAACAGAACTTCTATTCACTAGATTCATTTTGGAATGAATATTTGTCTCTCTGTTCTATTAGAGTATTGAAAAATCACTCTTCGTATGACTAAGACATAGGTTTTACTATCAGTATAAAGACATAAATGCATAACTGTATTTTCTCTCTCATCTTTGATGGAGGAACAGTGGCAACCTCTCTTCTAGAAGGAACAGTAGGCCTTCCTTGCTCTTACACAAACTCTAGGGGCATACAAAATCTGTTCAGTGTCTCCAAACGAAGTTGATATATATTAATAAGGTTATAGAAACACTTGAGCTGTATTGATAATATTTAAGAATGATGATAAATGCATCAAAGTATATGAAAGATTGTTTTCTGAAAACTGAATTTGAACCCTGTATGCTTCACGGTAGTTATGTTGATAAAGCTTTCTGTTGCAAAGGGAAGTTCTGATGAAGTCACACTCCTCATTCCTTCCCTAGGTGACCGCGCTTGTGGTTCAAGTCCAGTGTATCACCGTGTGCAGCCAAGCCACCCCACTGCAGTCCATCGGCCTCTTACTTTGCTGGCAAGCAGTTCTGTTGAGCAATTTTTGAATTTTTGTTTTGGTAATTGATCTACTAATATAAATACATAAATTGTGGGCCACTAGCTTTGCCTGGCAAATTCATCATCTTAATGACAGTCCATCAAAAAAAAAAAAAAAAAAAAACCCAAACAGACACTGAACTACAAAACCACTACATTCCCAGAATCAAGCCTCATCACTTGGGAAGTAGATAGTTATAGTATACGTATGGACAAACAAACAGACAAAACAAAGTTCCGTGTTAGATCCAGTGATGATATGGCTGTGTTTCTGAACAGCATATGCAAGGCCAGAACAATTTTTTTAAACAGATGTATAGAGTATGCATGCATATTTAACCTCAGCATAATGGCTGAGGGAACCAAACTGTAATGGGCCGACCTGGGTTCAAATCCTGGTCTTGCCACTCCTGAACTGCACGATGCTGGGCAGAGTATGCCGTGAGCCTGTGTTTCCCCATCTGTAAAAGCAGAGCTAGAACTTGTCATAGGCTTTTGACAGAGATGAAAGATCATATATGTAAAGTTTCCAGCACTGTTTCTGTCATTTAATCATGTTAGATATTCTAATTTTTTTAACTTGGGAAAACTAAGACCTACATGCTGAAGTAACTCAAGAAAATTGACAAGAGTGCTATGCATCTGAAGAAGACTCAAATCTCTGATAAAACACATGTCAGAGATCACTGAGAGAAGAAAGAGACCCTGCTTTTACAATCAGAAGACCTGAACTTGAGTTTTTCCCTGTGCGATGTTAAGCAAGTTGTTTATTCTGTCTCTGTAACATGGCAATGACGATGCCTGACTCAGATGTTGTAATAGACTAACTCAGATGTTATAATAGACTAATGAGAGCCTGTATGCAAATTAATTAACAGTGCCTTGAAGGAACAGAGAAGGGGCTAAATAAATATTGGTCTCATCCTCTTTTCCTCTCCTCAGACTCTGAGGTCATAGTTTATAATTTGTCTAAATTGGAGACTTGAACAACATTTCTCAGTGACGTTTTGGGTCAAGACCATGAGCCCCTATTTGACATGCTTAGAGTTTTGTATCGATGGGGTAGATTTTCATCACAAAGTGGCTTCCAGCTGCATCTGTGGCGGAAACCCTGCCTCAGACTCGGTTCGTTCAGCTTCAAGCTCAGATGCGCGATGTGGACCTAACATGGCGCTTGGCTGACTGCGGCAACACTGGCTCTCACATTTCGGGTTCACAGCCTTGAAGTAAAGTGCCTGAGGCAGTTCAAATCTGAGTCATCTCCCCCGGACTCCAGACCTGCCTGGAGAAAATGTCACCTCCTTTTTATTGGAAATGCCTGAAGGTGTAAGTCGTTACTAAGTTTCTCACCCACCGAATCCAGCCTCTTGATTCAGACTGTTCTCAGGAAACTAACTGACAATTTGTAGTCAAATTAAGTGGACCAACCCGAGATTTTATTTCACCCACTGTTTTGCTAGATTTTAATAAGGTCTGCTGGTGACTAATGTGTTCCAGTTTCAGGCAAGGACAAGATAACCCTTCCCAGAAAGCTGGTTCACATTTTTTTCAAAGACAGATCTGTGCAGTTGAAAGATCAGTTAGGGGTTTCCACTCTGGTCGGAAGTCTGGTAAACGTTTGCTAATTTTCAAATACAGGGTTGACTTGGACTTCCCTAGTATAAGGAGATTCCGTTTAGAAGTTGGTGGAAAAACTCATTCCTTGCTGGTCAAAAAAATAATGCATTCACTTATTTTAAAAGTGAAAGAGAGCTGGAAGTCAAACTTCCTTTTCAGCTTGAACTTGTCAGGCCACAAGTACTTTCTGAACAAAATGTTTTTCTTCTGTTGCACACAACATAAAGTGAACGCTCAGTGTATGACCAGGCCCGACATTAATGTTGTAATGGAGTGTCATGGTATTTCTATTCAGCATTTAGAAAATGATTTGCATCTCCCAGGAAAGTATTTGAATAGCTTTTCTAGCACTTCAGTTCCTGGATGCTTTTCCTCAAGGAAGTTCAATGCAAATGTTTGGCTTTCAATCCACCTTACTAATCTAGCTCTACAATAAGACTGAAAGTGTTCAAGGACATGTGCCAAGTTACTTAAGCATTTCTACTGCACACACCTGCTGCAAAGAATTAGATAGTACAGTAGTATGCAATCTTGAGGCGGCGTGTGATGTTTGATGTTTCTCAAAATCAGCCACAAGAGTGCATCATTATGGGATATGCCTTTTGTTTGCTTGTTTTTATTTTTATTCCTCCAGTGCAGTGATTCAGATTAGGATTTAGTTAATGTTTGTAGGCTTTAACTCTGTGCCAAACACGCTGATTGACATTTCACTGATGTTACCTCTTTTAAGCCTTGCGGTGATTGTTGAGGCATGCATTACTCTTTCCATGAGTTTTGGAGGTTAAGATGACTCGCCCAAGCTCACTCAACTCTGAGTGGCTAGGGCAGTAGCCTAGAAAATGACAGAGCAAGGATTTGAACCCAAATCTTCCTAAACTAGGAACTAATTGTACTTTGCCAAATTGATATTCAATAAAACATACTCCTAGTGTAGAAAAAAAAAACAAAAACAAAAAACAACCCAACAATCCTATGGTTAAAGAAATTTGGAAAGCACAGGATAAAGTAAAGTTAACTGCTTTCTTAAGCGTAAGGTTTTGTTAGAACCAAGAATGAGATTTTATATTATCCAGAAAGAGCCTATGGTTGGGTTATGTCCCAAACATTTTATCAGTGGAATCCTTTCTTTAAGGAGCCCCTTACAGCACTAAACACACATTGGGAAATGTTGCCTTACAGCATTCTCAGCCTATCATTGTGTGCTATTTTTATGAGTTTTTTATAGTATCTCAAAGAATGGTAGAGCTCCTTTTGGTTTATAACACAATCCCATTGTTTAAGTCTTTAAAGGTATAACTGGAAAAACATGTTCCACATCCATAAAACCATTAAGAGGCTGCAGAGTACAGATCCTGCTGAGTTTGTTTCAAGCACTTCCGCTCATCCAAAAGCATCATTAGGATCCTCTACCTAAACTCATGTATTTGGAAATATTTTATTTAGTGAGCTACAGACTACATCTTCTAAGAACATAGGTTCCAAGGGCCACAAGGGGAGTTTTTATGTTCTACTTTGTGATTCTCAGCTAGAACTTTATAGGAATCAAAATTCTGGAAAATAACCAAGCCCTGTTCTTACAAGAACAAAAGATCATGAAGATCTTCTCTTTTAAAATATGTATCTGAAAGGGAAGAAATCCTTGACAAACTCACTCGCTCCAAAATCAGCTGGGAAGAAATTAAGAGAAGGGAGGTTGCAGAAGAAGCGGATTTCAAATATGAAATGATGATAAAACCCATTGAGCCAAAGAAAAACTTCCTGAATCTTCGATGTCCTGCATTTTGGGCTGGTGGGTGTGGATTTGCAGATGTGATGGAAACTGGAAGTCATGGGGGCGAGGGACAATCCTTTCATCTGCTAACCGTTATTAACAGCAGATGAACAATGTGAGACCAAGAGGTGACAGATGACTAATTCCCTTCCTCTAGGTTATTGTGCTCCCTCTGAAGATGTCACTGCAACTGCACTGTCTCCCATGTGTGAGCGTAGCTTGAATTCTCGACACACAATGGCAGCCTCTTCCATACCGGAGGCGTATTAAGCCTGTCCTCTGATGTCTGCATGAGGGATGGGCAGTTCTTCAGTCATGATGGGCGTGGGTCTCCACTCTGCAGCTGTCAGTTCACACCATTGCCTTTTCCCTTCCATTAGTCACCTCTACACCCAGAACGCACTGTTTAGAATCACATCCCTCTTCGTCCTGGAAAAGGTGACCACTATCTCTGTGAGTTGACTGCCAACCCCCAGATTTTTGTCTTCGATTGTTTTCTTAAGCCTTGGGAAATACAGGTATGCACACATACACACATAGCCATTTGCAACTGCATGCCAATATATACATCTTAACATATGTTAGTACAATGCATGTTAATCTATGTTAATAGCTACTTATGTGACTTCACTTAGCCATCATTCTGAGTAAACTGGAAAGTTGGTATAAACAATAGAATTGCCCTGGCCATAACATCCCACTGAACATTTGACTTCTGGCAAGATACTTAACTTCTCCGGGAGGTCAATTCTTCATTTGGAAGATAGGGCTGATATAAATACCTCACTGTATCATTATGAATTTTAATTATGCATTAAAAACATCCTGCAACTTCTGACAAGATATCAAATGTTGTTATTCTCCTCATTAGTTAATTTAGCAAAAATATATTTTGAATCTTCTGTGTGAGAACCACTAGGCAACGTCTAGGGCCAAAGTGTGAAGAAAGTCATGTCTACCCACAAGGTCCTCATATCTATGATGTAAGCACTTAGTGCTACAATGCCTTCTTGATCTCATCATAGCATTTAATCACATCCTCCTTCCTCAAACCCATTTTTCTTGTATTTCAAGTGACTGCTGTCCAGGTGTTCCTTCTCTCTTTCCCTTTTTTCCTTCTCAGTGTCTAAGACACTTACCTGAAGCCAGTTTTTGAACTACATTCTCTCCTATGCAATCTTACCTATTGCCTTTAAATTTCATCTCTATGTCAATTCTAGGCCTCTAGAATTTCTATCTCTAGATAGAAGTGTGGAAATCTTGACCTGTTTTTGTAAGTCTGTTAATACCCTTGATTTTCTTACCTTAGTAAATGTTACTTCCATCCCCTCAGCTGACAGGATACGAGTCTGGCCACTGTTAGTTATGCCTTCTTCAACACATCGTTTGAAAGCATATTGTGAATCTCCAAATCTCTACAGCAACCATCCTAGTGCAAGCCACCAGCATCATTCACCTGAGCCCTGGCCAAAACCTTCTAACTCACCCCATAGAGTCATATTTCTTAAAGAAAAGGTACTTTCTTACTGAAAAGCCTTTGATAGCTTTCTATCGCATTTGGCAAAACAAAGAAAACAAAAAAATTCTTAACATGGTTACTTGGTTAGGGTGACCTGGCTTCTCCCTCACTTACCAGTCCCACTGTGGGTCTGCCCTCTGCTGCCCTCTAATAACTTTAACCTTCTCTGGGTCCTCAGACCAACGATCACTCTCCTGTCTTAGGATCTTGCATTTGCCCCAATCTGTCTTAAAGCTTTGCCCTATCCATTTTATCTTCACTCATCTAAGACCTACTCACACTTCTAGGCTTAGCTTAATGCCACTCTTTTAGAAAACCTGCACTGACTCACCCATCTAATGGAAATTCCCCTGCCATTCTTTCTCATGGGAGCTGTGCTTTTCCTTCATGGCACTTGTACTGAGTTTGTATCTTTACTTATTTTCTTATTGTTCATCTTCCTCAATTGAGAATAAACCCCATGAGGGAAGAGATGAGATGATTCACAATCTTAACGACTAATCCCTAGTATAGTGCCTTGCAAACAGCAGACATTTAGGACACATTTATAGAATGAATGAATTAAATAATGACATTTTTTTCATCATCCATATAATTGGAGCCTAAGACATTAAACCACAGTTTTTAATTAAAATGTTTTGGATGATAATTTTATTAATCATTTACCTAACTTCTTACATCAAAGTAATAAAATATAACATCTTTTTCTTGATGATATAGGTAACCAAGAAACAAAGGATATGAAATTAAATGTAGACGAGACTTACATTTAAGGTAAAAAACCAATTGCACTAGCATAAGTTGCAGAACCATGGCTTTTAACAGTTAATATAAGCACAACTCAGGGGTTTTAGTTTGACTATAAATGCAAAATGAGTCAATAGTGGAATATGGCTGACAGAACAGTAATACAGACACAAGATACATGAGCAGAACTATAGATGCTGAAATAAGAAAGGTGAAAAGTCAGCTCTGTCTGAACTTAAAGGATCATGCATGTCAGGACACCAGCATTGAAAAGGCCCATTCAGAAACTGCAGCGTATCAGAGGGAATGCCTCAATGCAGCGGGGCCTTCTTACCATCTCCTTGGGCTTTCTCAGCCCTCTGGTATTGATATTCTTTAGGACTCCGAGTTCAATCAGCATCCTTTGTCATTAGATAAGCAGCCTCTTAGGCAAACAACTACACCCTCATTGTCCCAGTGACTTATTGTCAGCCACTGATTTCCCATATCTAAACTGCTTTCTGTCAGCCTGTTCTCAATTTCAGTGTCTTTGGTTATATGTCGCTTGTTTGTTGGTTTTCTTGATTAGGTTCCCGTTAAAGGTGAGATCATATGGTATTTGTCTTTCACTGCCTGGCTTATTTCGGAGGGCTGGGGTGGTGGGCTGGGGTGGGAGTAAAAGACAGAAAATTGTACAAGATCAACAATTAAAATAAAAATTAAAAAAAAAAAAATAAACTGCTTTCTCAGATCTCTCCATCGTCCTGATGCCTGCTGGGTAGTTCTCTCCCTGCTATCTTATAGGTAGCTCAGATTCAAGTCAACACCTCTGTCTAATGTGATGATCCATTCAGAGCAGCATCTTCCACCTGCCCCTAAATAAAAAAACCTAAGAGACATCTTAGTCCCACCTTCCTCCATTCCCAAACCTCTAAAGTGAAGAACGACACATCACTGGCACACACCAAGATGTGAGTGGTCCACCATGCTCTAGGAACATTTCAGAAACCATTCTTGCTTTGGGTGAGAGATTGGAGTTGTAGCTCATTGTCTTCTATAGCAAATGCCACAGCCTGGGTTGTTCATTTATTTCTCACAGATCTAGAGGCTAGAAAGTCCAAGATCTGGATGTGAGTATGGTCAGGTTCTTGGTAAATGCCTTTTTCCTAACACTACATGGTGTTCTGGATCTAATTCCAACGTGCATGGGGCATGGGGTTGGGGCCGGTTCCCCACATCAACATGCAATTTTCAGGACACCATCTGTGTATCCTAAATTCAGCTTAATTCTGACACTATCTACCGAGAAATATCTAGTGTTACATCCCAAAGCTTGAGTGCTCAGTCCTGTAAGAACCCTACCCCCAACTCAAAACGCCATTCCTAAGACCAAAATATTACTTGTGCTTTTGACTAACCAGCTATAGACTGGGGGTTCCAATGACCTCCTCCTTAGGTTTCAGATGGCAGTTGCAAGCTCATGTCATTACCTGTACTTCCTGACTAACCAGCTACAAATTGGAGGTTCCAACAATGCCCTCCAATTCAGGATGCTAATTGCAAGTCCAAGTTGTTATCTGTACTTCTGATTGACTGGCAGAATGGGAAATCAGAGCTTTCATGACTTCATTCTCAAATTCAACTGATTTGCTAGAGCAGCTCACAGAACTCAGACAAACCGTGTATTTAGTAGATCACTGGTTTATTATCAAAGGGGATAACTCAGGAAAAGCTAGATGGAAGACATGCATAGGGCAAGGTATAGGGAAAGGGTACAGAATGTCCAGGCACTCTCCAGGTGCCACTCTCCCTGAATCTCCACTTGTTCACCAACCTGGAAGCTCTCCAACCCTGTTCTCTTGGGATTTTGTGAGGCTTCATTACATAGTCATGACCGATTAAATCATTGACCATTGGGCATTGATTCAACCTTCAGGCCCTCTCAGGTATCTGGAGGTCTGGGGTGGGACTAAAAGTTCAAACCCTCTAATTATGTGGTTGGCTCTCCTGGCAATTAGCCCCAACCAATGGGTAGGGTCACCTCATTCACGTCACAAGAGACACTTTTGTCACTTTCAACACTTGGGAAATTCCAAGGATTTGGGGAGCTGTGAGTTAAGATCCATGAATGAAGAGCACCTATATATGAAATATATGTTTTGGTCATATGAATGACCAAATGTATAAATTTTTTATATATTGCAATAGTGCAACTCCCTTCTTGCTGTGTCTTTACATGAGAGAGAGAGAGAGAGAGAGAGAGAGAGAGAGAGAGAGAGAGAGAGAGAGAGAGAAGTATCACTTTGGTCTCTTCCTGTTCTTTTAAGGACACTAATTCAATCACGGAGATCCCAACCTCTTGATATAATCTAAACTTAAGCATTCAGTTTAACAAACTTAAACAATCATTATGATGCTGTTGGTGAAACAGTAGTTGTGCTGTAATTCCTTAGTCTGTCCTTGTCTGTACTATATGGCCACAGTCTGCTATTATTTTGAATTTTTGTATTTTGTATTTTTTTAAATTCAAAATTTTAAAAATTTTGAATTTTTGTGCTGTTATGATTTTTATTTTTTTCACTTCCTTTGAGGGTACTTGTCTCTAATATCACCTTCACTTTTTTACCTACCATTTTCGGAGACTTAGCAAAGCAGAGAATAAAATTGCCTAAATTTTTTAGTAAATGGCAAGTAATTATAATGTGAATGAGGCTTGCTTGGTGCTCTGTGGGTGTATAGTACAGGTTTAAACAATTAATTTAGTTACGTTCACTTTACCTGCCTAAATAGGGTTTCCAGCACACCCAGCTACTCTATAGCATGCCTTTGCTTATGTTGTCCATTCTGCCTGTAATACCTTTCCCCCTGACCCCCACTAATTCTCTTTGCCTGGAGAGTTCCCGCTCATCCTTTAAATCTCATCCAAGGCCATTGTTTCAAGGATGTCTTCTGTAACTGTCCAGGCTGGGCTTAGCCTTTCTCATTTGTGGCTGCCCAGCTCTGTGGGTCTGCTATTGTCATGTCCCCTGTTAAGCTGTGTTACAATAGTTTTTACAACCTGGATGTGTCCAAAGTACCTTTCCCTTAAAATAGAATCAAAGGTCATTAACAAGTGCTCCAAGTTCTGGTGAAATTTCAGAGCCTTCCAAATATTTCCAAGGATTCTGGGAAGGTTGGGAAAGGTATTATATTTACTTGGCCCAGCTCACCCTGAACTTCACCCTGAGAATCACTTGGATTCTCAGTACTCAACTTTCTAAATCATATGATGTTAGATATATGCTATTCTCACTGAACTCCTGTCCTTTACAAAGATACTTAATATATGAGGTCTGTCCAGAACATAATACAATGATGACTCAGTCCCCTTCAAAGTAGGCATCTTGGGACCTCACACAGTTTTCCAATGACTATCAGCTGCCTGTTATATTTTCCTGAATCTCATTGACAGCCTGAAATCTCTTGTCTTTCAAAGGTGATTTTACTTTTGGGAAACGCCAGAAGTCACAGGGAACCAAGTCTGGGCTGTAGTAGGGCTCACTCACATCAGTGATTGGATGTTTCTCAGAAAGCTTTGCACAAGACATGATGTATGAGCAGGTGATTGGTTGCGATGAAGCTGCCAACCACCAGGGGCCCATAGCTATGCACTCTGTATCATCTGAATAGTTTCCATGGAGGAATGTTCAAGCTTAATGCAAAATTTGATACAGATTTGATGCTCCACTCACTCAGTCATTTTTAATTCAACAGCCACAAAGTACACGTGCTCACTCAATGGCATCTACTGCCCACACAGACTAGGACAGTGAAGTCGTCATTGTTCAGGCATGCACATTTCAGTCTACTTTCCTTGGCTGCCACGTTACATCGATGTGGTGCAAACCATTCTCATCATGTTAACCATGTCTGGTCTTTTTCCAGACAGACGTTGTTGTTGTTGCTACTAGCGACATAATGATCAGGTAAATGTCTTTCAATCATAGTTTCTTTAACTCAATTCAGCTCAGATTTTTCATCTGACATCATAATTTTCATATAAGTGGGAAATATGTTTTTTCCTAAGGCAAAGTAAACTCCAGAGACTGACTTTTTTCCTACCTACCTCTCTTTTCTCAATCACTCTCACCTTCTTTATTCTGTCTTCCTTCTCCTTACATTTTCCCACTATTTTTCTCTTCTTTCATTTTCTTACTACTACTGCTTGTAGAATTGTGTAGCTTATCTTTTCTGCTAGAATTCAAATTCCTTGAGAGTAAGAGTTATGACTTACTCATCAAGTAAGACCATAAGCTGTCACACCGTAGGTCTTGATTAAATAAATCTTCCATTACTGAAACAAAGAATCTTTATTTTGACTGACTTCCACCTTCAGAATCCTTCAGATATATATTCTTTTGTGATTATTTGTGTGTGTGCTTGTGTATGTTATGAACAGTACCAACAGCTAGCACTATTAAGGAATCTATACATACATTATTTCATGTAAGTATTACAAAATTTCTGTGTGGTATGTATTATAATTATTTAAATTTTACAGATAAGAAAAATGAGGTTGAGCCCTGGTTGGTATGGCTCAGTGGATTGAGCACCGGCCTATGAACCAAAGGGTCACTGGTTTGATTCCCAGTCAGGGCACATGCCTGGGTTGTGGGCCAGGTCCCTAGTTGGGGGCACACACACAAGAGGCAACCACACGTTGATGTTTCTCTCCCTCCCTTTTCTTCCCTAAAAATAAATAAAATCTTTAAAGAAAAAGAAAAATGAGGTTAATTGTTGATTAATTTAGTAATCCATTAAGTGTCACTGTGAGGAATTAATCCAAGACAATTCAACTTTCAAGACTATGGTTTAACTCTTACACTGTACAAATAAGTATATGAGCTCATTTTATCATAGAAAATGGTTACAAAAACCTGGCAAATTCTGTTCATGTTTCTAAGGAAACTACTGAAAAGATCTTTTAGCCCATATCTAATACAGAATGAGTTATTAAAACAAAAAAGAAAACCATAATTAAAATGTAACATATTTTCTAGGAAACTAATCATTGCTCCTAATCATTCTCTGAAAAATAATTATTGAATTAAACTTCATACTCAGGCTCAGAAAAAAAAAAAAAGAAAATTGGCCATGGCTTGTGTGGCTCAGTGAACTGAGTGCTGGCCTCAGAACTAAAGGGTCACCAGTTCGGTTCCCAGTCAGGGCACATGCCTTGGTTGTAGGCCAGGTCCCCAGTTGGGGGCACACGCACAAGAGACAACCACACATTGATGTTTCTCTCCCTCTCTTTCTCCCTCCCCTCCCATCTCTCTAAAAACAAACAAACAAACAAACAAATAAATCTTTAAAAAAGAGAAAATTGCTCAAAAAATGTTATTTTGGCATATTTTTGTTTAGATGCATGAAGCTGCTTTGACAGGATGATTAGCAATGAGGAAAGACACAGGTACCCAGACATCTTCCTTCACCAGTTCATTTGCTGAAGTAGCAGCAATATTCTAGCCTTTTGTGATTGGGTGGGTTTTACCAATGAGTCAGTTTCTACACTCTGAGTGGTAGTAAGCAGGTGATAAGATGAGTTGGTAATTTCTCGCAATGTGCTTCGGAAATTAACTCAAGTAAGAGGTCAGGGACAAGGGAAGATGAATAGAAGCCTATAAAATGCAAAAATTAGGCTGAGTTCTTTATTTTCGTCATATATGCTACATGGTGAAATTTAATGGGTCTGTTGAGGAAAAAATGTCGCAAAAGTTCTTGCATAAGAAGTCAGTATACTGAATGGGGAAGGGGACATAGATTTAGTGAGTTACACAAATAAAGAGAAGAAATGATGCAGTTTCTGTCCCTAGACCTATCTCTGGAGAATATTCATCTCTCAAAAAGACATTAAAAGACCTCAAAGATCATCTACACCAATACACTTCCTCTCTCTACCCCCATCCAGGATTCAAGATGGTACCCATTAATGGGCTTCACATTGGAATAAAGCTTAGCTCTACCATGCACTGCCCCTGTAGCCTGTAGAAGTAACTTCCCAGAGCCTCCTCCAGTTGCAAGGATTAAGTGGAGGTATATATTAAACACTATGGATAATAATTGCCTCCCTGACCACTATGGGTTAAAAAGCTAAGACCATTGTGGAAGCATCCTCTTGCCCCTTTACTGTCTAAAATGTATGTTTTCTTCTAGTCACAGATCGAGTCTAGAGTAGAGCCTTGAGATGGCCCACAAACTTTTTAAAATATATTTTTTTCTAACAACAATCACCTGTCATAGGTAACTTTGATGTGTTTTTATGTCAAAAGAAACCTCTACTTCAATAGGAGTTATACATCAGAGAAGAACAAAGCTTGTTCCAAACAAAAAGTTCCTGCCTAATTTCTGACAAAACAACAAATTCCTACCTGCTACACATATGGGGAAGGGACAGACAAAGGGACTTAAGGGAGAAGAAGTGTCCACAAATCTGGAAGTTGACACACAGTTTCAAGCTCCACACCCAAGCCCTGAAGATTTCACCTCATTCATTCCTAATTTCCTCCTCTATTCCTACATTACTTGTAGTGCTGCTTTAATGGCAGCCTTATCCTTCACTATGTTGTGTACCTTATTTAGATTACCTTTCACTAGACTGCATAGCAAAATGTGGTTGCTCTATCCTGTATCCATCATAATATACTGTAATGGATTATTCTGGTGTTTCTTCCTATGCGATGGTGAGCTTCTAAAGTTGAAGAGCCGTGTCTTGAGCATGCTGAGATTATTGACACCCTGCTCTGGCACCTGCTATGAGCACAATGGCCGTGTTTCCATTCTGAGAGGGCAGATACTTAGAGAGGCTCGCCCTATTTCATAGCTAAGGATAACAATTTTACCCAAATCTATTATAGGGAAACTTTGGTGTAAACTTTGGTTTTTAGAAATCCTTTAGCTGCAAATCTCCAAAGACAATGGTCTAAGTGTAGTGCTACAACTTATTTTATTCTTTGAACTGATGATTTATAAAATTGGAAATCCTATTGGCTAAGAAAGAGATGGAAAAATACTAAACCTCGTGAGCAATCAAACAAAAACTATGTTAAAGCAATTAAATAGATTTTTCCTTATTTTTAAATGAAATGAGAAGAATGTTGGCAAGAGTGCGGTGGGTACTTAGCCATCATCATTCCTTTGGGCTCAAAGCTTACATTTTTTTTTTTTTAAAGGAACTTTATTTATTTATTTATTTATTTATTTTAAGAAAGCATTTTTTTTTTCCTTTTAGATTTTATTTATTTATCTTCAGAGGGGAAGGGAAGGAGAGAGGGAGAGAAACATCAATGTGTGGTTGCCTCTTGTATGTCCCCTGCCGGGAACTGGCCTGGCAACCCAGGCATGTGCCCTGACTGGGAATCGAACCGCGATCTTTCGGTTCGCAGGCCTGCACTCAGTCCACTGAGCTACACCAGCCAGGGCTCAAAGCTTACATTTTTAAAGACATCTTTTTAAAGCAATTCCACAGTAAGTAACAGAACACTTGAAAAACAATGAATATCAACAATTAAATCTGGCTTGTTGTGAATTATAAAAGGCAATTTTGAAGCATCAGAACTCATCGTCTCCCTTTTCCACTTCCTCTTAATTTCCTTTCCTTTCTCTTGTTGGTGGCATGACCAGGTGCTGAGAAGGTGGCAGAACATGGAGGTGGAGGAATTGAGGAGAAGATGACAGAAAACCTAATGAAGAAATTTTAATGATAATCCTCAAGAAGCAGGAAATTAATCTTACTAAGCCAACATCTGTCACAGGTTCAGGACTATTCAGTGTTGTGAGCCCTTTAAACAGAAAGTCATCAAAAGAAACCTTGCGGGGTAGAGGTTAATTAAATACATAATCAGATTCTGACTTTTTGGAACATCCTGGGGAGAGACAAGAATAAAAGTTTTTATTTGCTTTGGGTATTTTAATACCTTAAAACCTGACTTTTAAAGCTCAACATAAAGACCATTATCAAAAGAAAATCATCATTCTTAGTCTTTAGTAATTGCTGGAGACAATTCAGGTTCTTTCCCAAATTTTACACAGTTATGTATTGTCACCTACTCTTCATCCTGGAGGCTCATGATTCAGTTAAACTTGGCTGGCATGTATTGGCCCCCTCCTATGTACAAGGCACTGTGCTTGGTAACAAGCATATAAAAGTAAGTATGACACGATACCTTTTGTTACAGAGCTCATGGCAGGCACATATAGAAATGTAACATTAAGATGGGAGATGCATCAGAAACGGTGTAGGTACCGCCTACTACCAAAAGAGCATAGAGGAGGAAGCAAGACAGTGCCACCTGGAATGTCCTTCACAAAAAAAACCGATGCCTGAGTTTGACCTTGAAGGAATAGCAGATTACCAAGCAAAATGGGCAAGGGAAGTGGAGTCCAGACCTAGTAACAGAATGCACAGAGAAATCTGGAAAAGGCCATGGAGAATTCAAGAACCAGCAAGAGGCTTGGTCGTGTTTGAATTGGCTGGAGTTGAGGGTGGATTTGAGAACTTGAGATGAAACTAATGAGTGCTGTGTCTCTCCCTGGCACTTTAAGGATCACAGGGAAGGTGAGGAGGTTCAACTGTGTCCAAAAAAGATCAATAAAATATTGGCAGGACTTCCAGCCAAGATGGAGGTGTAGGTGGACACACTGTGCCTCCTGGCGCAACCAAAATTAAAGGCAACAAAGATTTAGAAACAAGAAAACAATCTAAACTTATAGAAAATTGAACTGTACGGAAGTCCGACGACCATTCATCTAGACCGGTAAGAGGGGCAGAGTCACGGCAGGAAAAAGTGGAGGTTGGCAGAACCGGTTCGCAGGCAACAATTGGCAGATAGGGGACCCCAGACAATCCAGGCGAGAACGGAGAGCAGGACAGACCTCACAACCCAGGGCCCCAGTGCCAGGAAATAAAACCTAAAAACACTGATTGAAAACACTTGTGGGGGTTGAGGTGTTAGGACAGACTCCCGTCCTCACAGGAGAGTTCGTTGGAGAGACCCACAGGGTCTGGAATGTACACAAGACCACCCACATGGAAATCCACACCAGAAGGGCCCAATTTGCTTGGGGGAAGCGGTGGAGGAGACTGGAATCCGAGACAGAGCGTAGCAAGTGCCATTGTTTCCTCTTGAACCTTGCCCCCACATAAAGCGTCACTACCCAGCAACTGGGCTGCCCCGTCCTCGGGAATACCTAAGGCTCTGCCCCTCACTACATAACAGCTGTGACCAGATGCACCACCCCCCAAAAAAAATATTGGCTCAAATGGGAGAACAGATCAAAGCCCCAGAGCCAATTCATCTAAGCAACCAAGGGATAGCCAACCTATCAGATGCACAGTTCAAAGCACTGGTGATCAGGATGCTCACAGAATTGGTTGATTTTGGTCGCAAATTAGATGAACAAATGAAGGCTACAATAAGTGAAATTAAGGAAAACACACAGGGAACCAATAGAGATAGGAGGAAAACTGGGACTCAAATCAATGGAGTGGACCAGAAGGAAGAAAGAAACGACCAAACAGAAAAGAATGAAGAAACAAGAGTTCAAAAAAAATGAGGAGAGGCTTAGGAACCTCTAGGACATCTTTAAATGTCCCAGCATCTGAATTATAAGGGTACCAGAAGGGGAAGAAGCAGAGCAACAAGTGGAAAACTTATTTGAACAAATAATAAAGGAGAACTTCCCAATCTGGCAAAGGAAATAGACTTCCAGGAAGTCCAGGAAGCTCAGAGAGTCCCAAAGAAGTTGGACCTAAGGAGGAACACACCAAGGTACATCATAATTCCATTAGCCAAGATTCAAATGAAGGAGAGAATTCTAGAAGCAGCAAGGGATAAGGGGACAGTCACCTACAAAGGAGTTCCCATCAGACTGTCAGCTGATTTCTCAAAAGAGACCTTCCAGACAAGAAGGAGCTGGAAAGAAGTATTCCAAGTCATGAAAGGCAAGGACCTACATCCAAGATTACTCTATCCAGCAAAGCTTTCATTTAGAATGGAAGGGAAGATAAAGTGCTTCTCAGATAAGGTCAAGTTCAAGGAGTTCATCATCACCACGCCCTTATTATATGAAATGTTCAAGGGACTTATCTAAGAAAAAGAAGATAAAAAATATGACAGTAAAAAGACAGCAAACTCACAGCTATTAACGACCATACCTAAAACAAAAGCAAACTAAACCAACAACTAGAACAGGAACAGAACCACAGAAATGGAGATCATATGGAGGGTTAGCAACAGGGGAGTGGGAGGAGGAGAGAGGGGGAAAGGTACAGAGAATAAGCATAGATGGTGGGTAGAAAATAGGGGGAGGGCAAGAATAGTATGGGAAATGTAGAAGCTAAAGAACTTATGACACATGGACATGAACTAAAGTGAGGGAATGTGGATGGGAGAGGGTGTGTAGGGTGGAGGGGAATGATGGGGGAGAAATGGGGCAACTGTAATAGCATAATCAATAAAATATATTTAAAAAATTAAAATTAAAAAAATAAAATAAAATATTGGCATTGATATTAGTCAAGAGGGGTCTTAAAGGTTTAAAGGGTTAAGGAAAAAGGATGTGGCCCCCTTTACCCACTTTGTTCTCCTTCCCCTCTGGTAACTACCTGTTGCCTGTATCTATGTTTTTGTTTGCTTTTTACTTTTTGTTTTATATTCTACATGAGTGAAACTATAAGTTTTTTGTCCTTTTTCATTAGACTTATTTTACTTAGTATAATACTCTCAAGATTTAGCCATATTGTCTCAAATGGCAATATTTCAAATATTATATGGCTGAGTGGTAGTCCTATGTGTATATATACCACATCTTCTTTATTCAGTCATCCGTCAATGGACCCTACGTTTGTTTCCATGTCTTGGCTGTTGTAAATAGTGCTTCAATGAACATTAACAGAAGGAAATTAGACTTTGTGCAGGGAGCATGCGATAGAGTACATAGATGTTGAATTATAATCTTGCACACCTGAAAATTGCATCATATTATTAACAAGGTTATCCCCAATAGATTTAATAAAAAGAAAGAAAAAAGGAGATGAGTCAGAACACGTCCTCACATGTAGTGTCAGCAGGAATGTGCTTGCAAGTAAAAATCTCGGGGTTCTCTACTCGCACCACATCCTCTGAGCACATGGGTGGAATGTCATATACGATGTACATAGATCCTTTTCTCCCCCCAGCAAATGTAAAGAGCCATGGGCAGAGCACACAGAGCTGGAACAAGATGGTTTTGGAGTCAGAACAGAAAGGATTTGGGAGGTGAAGACCTGAAGGTAACAGACTTTTGAATTTGTGAAGCTGTGTAGTTAGGTTGGCTTCTATCAAATGAATTGACTTCCTGTGGTAGATTCTAACTCAGTAAGTGGCTATCAGAACCTGTGCTTAAATTTTGTTCCTAGAGACATGTTTCTGGTGGGAAGACTTTCATATGAAGATACTGGGACCAGTGATTGATCAGCCCTGAGAGCCGGGACATCAGGGTCAGGCAGGTGGGGATCTGACTCCTGCTTCTGTCCTCACCTGCTGTGTCATCTCAGGTATATTTACATCAATCCAGCATCATTATTGAAAGGACAAATGTATAGCATTTGTAAAGCCCTTCATTCAACACCTGGTGTCTGGTACACAATAAATATTGGTTGCTTGAACAAATATTATAGTCCCTAACACTTTGAAAGATGATGTTTGAATTTTTTTCCATAGCTCAAATACCCATAGCTGATGCACCCAATCCACAATAGTCCTATGAGTGAAATCAGGCAAAGACAATCATTCCACTTTTACAAATAAGGAGGCTGGCTCTGAGAGCCCAATCATAGCTCCCAAATGTTGCAGGCAAATACAACATAAAGCCGAGAATAGATCCCACGTCTTTCTTCATACCAGGTTTTAAGTGCTTGGTAATGTATCGCCTAGCCTCTGTTTTTCCTTTTCTCTCCAAAATATCGTTTCCACGATGAGCTAGGTACTGTCGTGAATATAATACTCTAGGTCCTAAGGATAGAGGCTAAAATAGGCCACAGTCTTCTACTTACTGTTTACTTTCCTTCTCCTTTTTTGGGGGTTGGGTGTGGTATTGATTCAACTCTTTTAGTGGAAACTAGTAGAGGGTCTGGCACAAAGTAAGTACTCACTCAGTGGCCAGTAAATGAAATCTTTGTTGAACGGATACACCTGACACATTATATCCCATGACGCCTGTCCCAAGAACCATGGAACCTGAGCAGAAGGAAATATCAATACCTTGCTCTGAAAACCAGAGGTATACGGTAATGTCTTGGCTTTGAAGTCAAATCATCCAGTTTTAAACTCCAGTCCTGCGTGACTTCTGGCAGCTCCCTTAACCTCTCTGAGTCTCAGTGTCTTTACCTGGAAAATACAGCTAATAATACTTGCCTTCAGGACTCTTTTGAGCATTGAAGAAGAAGGCCTTTTTAAGGTACCTAGTATGGCAAGATGCCACGTAAGAGGTGCTCGATCAATGGTAGCAGTTATTACTGACGCAAGGCGACAGGGAGAGGGAACGTTGATTAGAGCTTTACGAGCACAGGAGGTATGCAGCAAGGCCATCTCCAACCAGAACTGTGGTTAAACCATTCCACCAGGGAAAGCCACTCTGTTTGAACACAGGGTTCTTTCTCGGACTGAGAGTCCCTTTGAGGTCTTCCCTTGCCCACTGTCATGGGAGGGAGGACCAAGCCCTGGCCTTGCAGAGCTGCTAAGTTTCCCTCTGGGGCTGAGTCACACGGTCTCAAACCAGGGTGACTTGTGCCAGCATCATTAAGGTGCAGAGGTCTGCAGGCGCCACAAGAGTCAGTCTGGCTTTTTATTCCACTTGCTACAAAGGCCGGAGTTGCACACATAGGGAAGAAATGTAAACACACTCCCCAAGCCTCTGTTTGCTCTCAGAGTGGCCCATGCGTCCAGCCCCACCTCCCCCAGGCTCCCACCTCCTACATCTAGCATCAAAGACTGGAAGTGTAAATGAGTAAAGTTGCCAATGTTTACTGATTCAAAGAGAAGCTTTGAGCTTACAACCCAGGGTTGTTTGTTTTTTTTTTTTTTTAGATTATGTGTAGCTTTTTTAGTAAAAACTTGGAGGATTCATTCTCTGCATCGTTCTGAAAAGAACGTAAATGTTAATACAATAACTGAACCTAGAAATATAAAAGAGCTAAAACCTAGAAATCTAATAAATAGAAAATAGAAATAACCTTGATGATCAACAATAATAAGAAAATGATTAAGTAAAATTATGGGACACCCAGCTACAGGAATGGATGCAGTCCCTAAAACAACATTAGTTTTAGTGACATCAGAATACAACTAAATTATAACATGTAATAACATAGATTAGAAAACTTTGCATATAGCATAATTCTAATTATTAAAAATGAATGAAATATACCAAAGGCTACTTCTATATGGAATTACAATACTAATTTTTACTTACACACTAAGTATATTTGCCTTTATAGAATAAATGCTTGTTACTATTTATATTAAAAACGTTTTTAAAATGAAATTGATAGCTTAGGTAACTTTCAGTCACCTTTGCCTTTGAAAGAATGATAAGGCAGATAAATTCAATAAGTACTTAGTTAATAAGCACTCATCCCTCATAAAGATCTAGTTGTCTCCATAGACATGAAGTGATTAGAGATTGGTGAACACAAGGTAAGTCAAGGGATGTCTTAGTTGCCAAATATTTGGAAAACAATGTGGTATAGAAGGAGAAAACACCTTGATTTTGAGTTAGAAAATCAATGTGTTAATACGAACAGAGTTAACACATTGATGGCTGGCTACTAAATTTGACTAGCTTATTTCCTTTCTCTATTTTTCACATTTTTCACTTGTAAAATGAGGAGAAATCATTCCTTCACTCAGTCCTTTATTCATTCATTCCAGCATTATTTCTTGAGAACCTGCTATGGATCAGGTCCTATTGTAGACATTGGGGACAGAGCAGTGGACAAAAGATGTGGCTCCTGCCCTCAAGGAGCGCACATGCTGGTGGAGAAGACAAGCCACAGACTGCTAGTCAGATAAACGTGGGGTGGGTAAAAGTAGGTTAATAATTAATATGAGAATACGTTCTTTGTTTGGGATACTCACAACTATAAACCTACTTTTGCCCACCCTTGTATATAAAATAGAATCAGATGCTGCAAAGAAAAAAAGTCAGGGCAAGAAGAAAAATAGCAGGGCTGACGGTCTCTAACAAGGTGGTTTGTAAGTAGATTACCATGTGAAATACAGGAGCAAGCCATGCTGTTATCTGGGGGGACAGGTGTCGGGACAGAGGGAATGTCTTGTGCAAAAGCCCCAAGGCAGGAGTGTGGCTGGAGCAGACAGATCAGGCAAAAAGGAGTGGAAATGAAGTCAGTGCTTTTCCACTACAATTGAACCAAATAAAGTCCGCTAGGAGCCTGTTGGCAGACTCATAGCGCTCCCAGTGCACTTGAGATTCAAAGTCCAAGGCCTTCTCAGGCATGGGGAGCTTTTACAGAAACTTCATCAGCGCCACTGCGGGACTTTGAAGGTCCGCTGTGCAACTATTAGCTGATCCCACTCAACAAACAGTGACACAGTCACCAGCATGTTTGTGCCCAAAGCAGGTGACGATTTTCTCTCCACTGACTCCAGTCAAGGACTTTCCACTTCCAGATTTCAGACTCCAGGTGACGTTGGGCCCAGAGGGTCAGGTGGCATGTGGAACAGGTCACACATGGGCCAGGTGACATGATCTGGACCCAGCTTGAATTTCACAGAACCCACTTTTCCGCCTGTGTGTCAAACACAGTTACTTTGAATGCTCCTTGCAAAGTAAGATGATTCATCAATTTCCAAACCATTGGGAAATGAACCTATTGTTTAGATTTTTAAATATGTTTTCCTAACCCCTACAGAGATAGCTATAACTCAGGAAGATAAACTCAGGTGAAGGTAAAGGCAAAACAAACAAAGAAAAAGCAATTACTGTCATCCGCAACCATAAGCCTTATCATTTATTGTGCACTAATATTTGCATTTTCAAGCAGACATTAATTAGTGAAATAACAAGGCAATTTGCATTCACCCAGATGCAGAAACATTGAAACTACTTCAACAGATCTGACATAGGTAACTCAGCCTTAAAACTTTTTGTAATTTTAGTAGATGGGAAAATGGAGGCAGAGAAAGTAGATGGATCGTGCAAAGAAGTAAATTAATCCAAAGCTTCTTAGAAGTCAGATTCTCACCAAGGATAACAGTGCATTACGACCATTTGCAGAGAGGTGTTAGAGCCAAAGGACACAAGGAGGCAGAGAGTTAGGGTTGAACTCTCAGCAGCAACATCAGCTTTGAGATGGGATCAAATCTCTCTGAGTCTGCTTCCCTTGCCATGCAGTGGGACTGTTGGTCTCTGCCTGCTGTGACTGTTCTGCAGAATAAATGAGGAATGTATGTGCCCGCAAAGCAGGAGTGGTTTGCAACCTGAATGGGTGCCTCCAGATCCCAACAGAATTGCCATTTAAGGAGGACAAAGAAGCTCTGCCTTAACCTAGAGAGTTAGGGGCTTACTGTTTCTGGAAGAGAAGCCGGGACCACACTACCAGAAGGAAATCCATCTTAAGGAAAAATTTCAGAAGTCAAGTTGGCTTCCCAGTCTGAGGCATGAGGAAGGATCTCAGAAGGCCCACTGTCCATAAAAATGATGTAGCCAGGAGAGTTTGGGATAGAGTGGGATGTGCAGTGACCCTCCAGTGACTTGGTTCTGGAATGAGTCTGCTTTGTGAGAGTTCATGTAGGACTACTTTTGTGTGATGCTAGCTTTGTGATGCAGGGAAGTCCTCAGGGACTTCCTCGTGGCTAAAGTGGTCATTTCTGTACAATCAGAACTTGTGGCGTGTATATATGAAAACTGACATTCACAAAACCCTGACTTGTTTATGCACATTAGGAAAACATATATCAAAACAAGTATAAATAGCACGGGTGACTAGCACAAGTGTTTTTTCATGTTAGATTTCTCTCCCTCTCTCTTTTTAACAGGGATCAACTGAAACAAAAAACAGAAAAAGAAAAATATTACACTAAAATATAAATTTGACTCTTTGCTTCTAAAACTAAAGGACAAGAAGCTGAGAGGGAGAGTCACTTTCCCCCAATTACAAAGCATTTAGAGTGTTTAGTCTGAACCCTGAGCAGGTCTCGTCTGACCCTCCATACAGTGGCTTCTCGTGGGTGTACCTCCCTACATCTCAACACCTGGAGAGCTGGAGGATTGTCATTGCTACGTGTTTGGTTCTGGCCACCGGACGGTCCCATCCCCCTGAGAGAGAAATGAAAGGTGATATGGGGAAGCAAAGGTAATACAGTGTCTGGACACATGGACTTGACTTTAAGTCCTTCATCTGCATATCTTGGTTGTGATCTCAGATAAACCAGTCAGCTTCATTGAGCATCAACTTCCTCATCTGTTAAACGTGGGTAACGCTGAATACTTCCCTGGCTGCTTTGAGCATCAAGTTTAAAGAGAAGATTATATATGAAAGACACAGAAAAAGAGGAAAACAGCAAAAAATATAGCTCCTGTTCTTCTTTCACTTCCTCTTCTCCTTTGCCACGTTATGATCGTTTTTCTTATCATTCTTATTGTCATTCAATGGTAAGAAAATAGTTTCTCATTTCATCTGGTTCTCCATCCCACATATCTGATTGGATTCCCTTTATTGGATTCTAGGGGGATGAAGATGGTCTTTATATTGGTGTTATCTTTCTAAAAGCAGCATTCATCTTCCTGTATAATTGGAATGACGGCAGGAAGCAGGATGGCGGGAGGTCCTACATCTACCCTTATTTATCAATTACTAAAAATAACCTCAAGGATTCCACTCTTGCCATACCTGCTGCTTGCCATGAACTGTAATATTCTATTCTATTTCCTTGAATTACTTCTGATAAGAAGGGAGTGTTTGTTAAATATTATCCTGCCAGCAATACACTTATTTGTATAGGACACCTGTTATCCAACAGTTTCACTTTACCCCACAAACAACTCATTAATGAAAAGACACATCCTTGTGCCATCTATAACCCAATTGCCTCCACAGCCTCGGTTTCCAAAAGAGGTAAGACTCTGATTGTTTTTCTCAGGCCATTCCCTCACCCATTGGAACACGCTCGGAAAATGTGCATAGTCAGAAAGGGGATTTTATTTTTCTGTTGAGATCAAGGAGACAAGTACTGGGCTATCATCCAGAGATCCAGGCCTTCATGGTGATAATCATAGTAGCTATTATGATGAGAACATACTTGATCACCTACTACTTGGCCTGCAATTTTTATGTCTTCACTGACTGAATCCTAGCAAAAATACTAGGTGGGATGTTTTTGACCTAAGTAACAAAAAGAGCAACAGTGAATGGTGTAAATAAAATACAATTTTCTCACCTAAAACACTTCTGGTCATAGGGTACCTTCAGGATTGGCCCCACACCCATGGCATTCTGTCACCTCTCAACTGTCAGCTGTGGCTTTCAGATTTTTCATTCAATGAGCACAAGGTGGCTGCTGTAGTTCCAGGCATCACATCCTCACATAATGATGTGCAAAATTAGGAAAGAGAAATAAATATCGCTTTTGTGCCCCTTTTTAAGAACGAGGAAAATTTCCCAGAAGCTCCCCAGAGGACTGCCCTCCATGTCTCATTAATTGATGCCCATCATTGAGGTATTGACAGATGGGAGTTGAGGGGGGATCACCACAAGGGGCTTAAACTGGCCAACGCACACATACTCTGAACACACACACGCACACACACACACCATTCCATGGACTCAGACTCCTTTAAAGCAAAAGTGTATCAATTAACCTATCACAATTAGGGTCCCATTAGCAAGAAAAAAAGGGAAAGACTAATTATTAGGTAAGTGGCTATTACTAGCTCTATTTTAAAAATGAAAAAGCAGAGGTTCAAAGTAGTTATTAACTGCATTAGTCAGGATATCTTAGCCACTGTGATGAAGGACTTTAAAATACCAGTAGCCAACTATAATAATATTTTATTTCTCACTCATGTCATAGTTCGGTGACAGTTGTGGGGAAGAGACAGGACAATTCCATCATTCGGGGAATGAAGCACCTTCTGTTAGCGAATCACCTTCATCTATAGCCTTGAACTCTTCTTTAGCTTGGGATAGAGAAAGACAGAATTATTTGTGGAAAATCGTTATAAGCCAAGCCTGAAAGTAGTGCTCGTCGCTCAGCTCATATCCTATTGGCTATAATTTGGTCACCCAGCCATTCCTAAATGCAAGGGAGGCTGGAGAAATGATAGTGTGCTAAGAAAGAACCTCCCCCATGGTCAGAGAGAGGTGGCCTCGCTGACATTCCAGGCTGAGCAGGTCTGAATGGGTGGGTGGAGCCACGCTGCCTCTTATTCTGAGGATACTCTGCATGGAAAAGACCATTCAGCACAGTGGCTCCAGTCTGACCTCTGTCTTATCTTCTGCGCAATTTACACTGTTGCTCTGGGCCTCTCACCTGGCCACCAGGCAGAAATTCAGATGGTGACATTAGCACTCTGATTACTTACTTATACTTATACTACCATTATGATGACCCCTAACACATATCTTAGTACATGCCAGGTATGTTAGTAAGCACTTTGTTAAATTATCTTTAATCCTCACAAAAACCCTAAAGCTTGGTTTGATCCCCCATTTTTCATATAAGAAAGATAAAATTTGGTAAAGTCACATATCCCAAAGCAAGCAGATCCTTGTCTGTCAAATTTCTATTATCTCCCTGATTCTTTCTATAAATATACAATTCTTTCCCTAGTTATATTCTAATTGTTCCATTTCTTGTTGACATGTCCTTAAACTTAGACCCCCTAGACAGTAACCTCAGGTGATATTTTTCAAGCATTTATCAAATTCCAGGCAATGCTTCTTGCATTCTATGCCTACAAGGTAAGTCTGGTTATTGTTCCCATTTTATAGAATGGAAGCTTAAAGTTAAAGATTCAGTGGAGGAACTTGAGTAATAACCCAGAAGTCTGACTCTACCTTCCACATTCTTCCTCATTAAGTTCTCCTGCCTGTGCCAATGCCACTAAATCTAGTTCATTCTTTCCATAATCTCTAGAGGCTATATTTGCTCCTTCTCCACTCCTATTGGCAATTTTCAGAACTGGTTCCCACATATGTGATAATGGAAACAGCTTCATTCCTAGTATATAACTAGTCTGCCCCTTTTAAATTAATTTCACTAACTATTAACAAAATATTTAATATTTCAACGGTCTCTGTTACCTATTCTCACCTGGCCTGTTAATATCATCTTCCAAACCGTTACTCTTTGTATTAATCAAGACAAAAGTCTCCCTGTGTCCCTGTAGGTTGGGTTTATCATTCTCTCCATGATTTAAACTTTGTTGGGAGTGTCAAGTGGGACTTTTAAAGCATTCTTCACATCAAACTCTAAAAAAAGGTGTTTCAGATCAATGGACCACCAGCTGCCAGAATTAATCTCACTGCTCTAACAATCGCTTTCTGTTTTACTGGCTCAGGAGAGGCCCCCTAATCAATATTCATGGGAAGCAACATTAGAGGTAAAAACAAAAACAAACATACTTTGGATTTATTCATTTCTCCCACTATTATTACTCAATAAATTGAACACCTGCTATGTGCTAGGTTCTATCATATTACCTACCTGGAGAGATGTCATGATAATTAAATGAGCTAAAAATCAAGTTTGTAGCATAGTTCCTGGCCCATAGTACGATAGTCTCTCTCATTTGGTGTTCTGCAGTTCTCCATTGTGTGTCGAATTGAAGCTTGCATTTTTTTTATTATCCTCAGAAGGCAGTGTGCTTCTTTACTCTAAAGACTCATGTTTTTCTTTCAGCTGGGATTCTTTAAACCATGCTCTTTTGAAATGTGACTTTCCCTCCCTTTGCATTCTCTATTTTTTAGATAACCTACTAGAATTATTGGACAAAATTATTTTATCCTTCATATCTCTTAACCTTTCTTTCATATTTTTGGTGTCTTTATTTTTGCTGAACCACGTTTTGTGCAGTTGCTCTGGATCTATATCCACTAACTCTTTCTTCCTCTGTATCTGGCTTGCTGTTTAACTTTTCCATTGAGTGTTTGCCCTGCAGGTACGTATTTTCCATCGAGTGTTTGCCCTGCAGGTACGTATTTTCCATCTTTAGAAATTTCTTTGTGTGTGTTTGTTTCACAAAATGCACCTATCCTTTTGTTCATAGTACACTATTCTTTCATTTGGATTATATTTTATTTTTACTCCTTTTTAGTATATTCATTTTTTTTATTTTATAGCACCCCTAAGATTATTTTATTATATTGAATTCTTAATATGCTATCTCCCCAGTCATAATATTTGCTGAATTGCCCTCATGGTGTATCTTTCCTGGAATGATTTATAATTGGTGATTGTGAACTTATCTTCCGTGGAGGTTGTTTTTTTTTATTGTTGGAATCATGCGGGCCAAGTTGTGAATGTTTTATATTTTCTTCCATGATAACATTTACTTTGTTCATGGATCTGTAACTATTTTTATATCAGTAGCTCTATTTGGTACTCCTTCAGAACTGTAAAGTCAAATCCCATAACCTCAAGTGGTATAACCTTAAGTGTTTATTTCCTATGGAAGACATTTCTTACCTACCTAGGATCCTGTTAATATAAATGGATCCTCTTACAGCATCTTGGATCTGCAGGATATGTTTTACCTCCTTATTTTACTCAGGCTCAAACTTTGATCTTTCTAATCACATAGGAGACATTCAAACCTCACCCATGAACCATAAAGGCCTATTCTACATCCAGTATCCATTTACAAGTTGCCACAATATCAACTCAGATGTTTTCTGCCATTACAAATTCAAGTTGCTTCTTAACTTGGGTATTTAATTGAGCCTTTGTCTTTGATCATGTTATTAAAAGTTAAATCTCAAAGAATATCTCTCTTATTTATTTAGCTATCTAGCCAGATAGCTATATCACCTGGGTGAGTTCTTTATGGGCTTGGATTACAGCCTTTTAAATTAATCTGATAATGATCATAAATATAGGTGAGTTCAACAATCTCATAATTAGGAGTACTAATAAATAAGCAATATTCTGAGCTCCATTTTTCTCATCTAAAAGTGGTGATACAAATACCTACCTCTTAGAAATCTTATGCAGATGAAATAAAATAATTCATGAAGTTAAAAAAAATCTCAGCACCATGTCTGATGTATAACAACAAAACAACAAAAGCAGAGGGAAAGTATCCTCAGTAAATGCTGCTGGTATTATCAGGAAATTTGCTAAATAAGTATATGAATAAATGAAGAAAACCCTTAGCAATGCACATATTAAGGCCTGTGCAAAGAGGAGCCCTCTTAATACGGAAACGATGGGAATTTATTCCATAACCAAAGGCATGTGGGCTTTCCCTGATACCTAGGCCATAGAAGACATCCAAGTCAAGGTGCCCGGCCTTGGAATTCAGGTAGGATTTCCTAGCTTCCCCCCATACCTGTTTGTCAGGTGTGCTAGAATTATAGGGACAATATTGCTCCACCTTTGGGAATATTGTCACTGCCATGTCATTCGCCATACCACTTACACATAGCACAATGTCACATTTTCTCAAATTGGTAGCGAAAGAGCAATTTGGGTTAAAGGTTTCAGAGTAGAGAACTATAGCTGAAGAGTAAAAGCAGGTTAATACCATATTAAGACTCAAGATTTGAATGAGACAGCTCTTCTGAGGAGATCTGAAAAACCACTTCCCATCATGAATGTGTGGCACTCGAAGTGTTACTGGTTCATCAGTTATTCCGCTCTGTGGGCCTCAGCCAAGTTAAACTGTTCAACTCTGCTTCAAAGTCGTTTCTTCTCAAGAGTAGAGGGGAAAATGGGAGTGTCTCGTGAAGTGTCCTATTTGGGAAACGGAAACGAGGCTAGGTGACCAGCGGTGGGGGAGTCGGGCCCAGAATAGACCTGTGACTTTCTCCTTTTGTTTTCTCCCACAGTGGTCTTGGCAGCCACTCCACGTGACCTCTCTTCAAAGACACAAGAAGTGGCTGGAAGGAAGGTGGGAGGACGGATACCATGTAGCCTGGAGAGGAGATTCAACCAAACACAATAGATACCCTCTCCTATCGGCAGGGTGCTCGAGAGGAAATAGACTTTACTGGGGGCACTCCCGAGACTCAATGTGTGTGTCGTCAGTGTTAAGACATTACTTACTGAACACCTGCCCTGTCCCAGGCTCTGTGACGGTGAAGGAAATGCTGGTGGACATTCATTACAAGTGACTATCACAACACCTGATATGCAAGGTGTTTTATTTCCATTATCTCAGTTTTCACAGCACGGCAAGGCTATATAATCCCCTGTCCTTCAAAGCTGCGTTATATTGCTTCCCAGTTGCTGGAAAGAAGGATTTCTCTAAACAAGGAAGGCTCTGCACCTTAATTGACAACAAACAGACTTTGTATCCACGTAAACCTGTTTATTTCCCAACTCTGCCACTTATTAACTCTGTTACTATGATCAACTTAATTCAAATTCTCTTAGACTCAATCCGTTTACAATATAAAATGGGCTAATAATAATGACCTCATAGGCTTCTCATAAAAATAAAACGAGATAGATTTATGAAAAGCATATTGGAAGCTAACATTTATGGAGTCCTTTTTTGTGTGCCACACATGTGCTGAACTACTTATAAACATTTTATTTAATCCTCATAACATCCCCTCTAAAGCACAAAGAATTCCAGCTCATTCTAAAGAAACTAAGGTTCATAAAGATTAGTTTTGTGCCTGAAGCCACACAATGACAAACAGTCCTGGCTGGCAATGCAGGTCTAGCTGTCTTACTCTCCCACCTGGGTTCTCAACTCTGGGTTGAAAGGATTAGGAAGGCCTGACAAATAATGGTTAACGCTCGTCATTTTTAGAGGTTTAGAAGAATGCTGACTTTGAAATTGTTGAAATTGTTAAACAATCTGCATTGTTAAAGAACAGTTTCTCAAGCCCCTTCCACCTCCAACTCTTGTTTCTGTGAAACAGATTTCCCAAACCACTAGGTGAAAACGAAGCTTGTGTTGCTCACATCTGGCCTCAGGATGAGTCACAACCACAACTTCCTGCATTTCCCGTGATGGACACCTACTTCTGTTCAATCTTCATAAAGAGAACATCTTGGCCAACTTTGGACCTTGTTCCATAGACTTTGCTCTTTGGATTTGTTTGGATCCCCTTCCCATTCCATTTACCCACTCACCGTGAATCTCCACGCAAACTTTTAACATCAACTTCTAGAACCTTCCATCATGCCCAACACTCGATGCCTAATTTCTGCTCCGCTAGAGGTTCTCACTGGCCCTGGGCACTGCATCTTCCAAAACCACATCCCTGAGGTACAGTGAACTTTGTCTCATTCACTCATATTGCTATTTCTTACGCATCCAGCCATCCTCATATCCCTCACCTATGCCTACGTCACTAAGGTAGGAGGGATGGAAAACCAAAAATGCCAAGTTACCACAACCCCCACCTCCACTCAAGAAATACATTCCAGGAGAACCTCCCCACCAGGAACCAACTCCCCGTCAGGTCCACAGGCGCCCCCAGCAGGGTGTGCCTCTCAGAGTTCCGTCACAGGTGTCCTGCCTGACATTTCTGTCAGACTTGATTTGGCCTCAGAGGAAACAAAGGTCTTTAAACATAAGTGAATGATGGAGAAAAGGAAACAGACCGTCTTCCTTCACACAGGGCAGATTCGATGTGAAGAGCTGGAAGGGCCATTGGAAAGGTTCTATCTAACTTCTCTTTTGAGATAAAGTGGTCAAAACCGAGGACCAGGGAGAGTGATACTCGCTGTCACCATCTGTGTATCTCACCTTTAATATGCTGCTTATTGTTCGTTGTTTTTTTCTCTGCTCCACATATATGCGTACACATACCCTGTGGCTTAAATTATTTCATCTAAAAATTTACTTGGATAAGTAAACTTCAGGTTTTAAAAATGTGACTATTTCATGGAGGATTAAACTGTACACCAGAATTTTTTTTTTTTAATTAGATGGATTTTCTCATTAAAGCACTACACTGTGGAAAGAAAGAAACTTTTGAGTTTACTTGACTGGTTTGAAATGACTTTCTTATTCATTCACTATGTGACCTTGAGTGATGTATTTTATGTCTTTGGGTTTTATTTTCCTCTTCTAATGAGGGAGGATTATCTCTTCCTCACAAGCCTGTTGAGAGGATTAAACAAGTTTCTGAAAGTTCCTGTCCTCTGGATGGCACATAGTAGGGCCTTTGATAAATAGGTAGGGTCTTTCTCTGAACAGAGGCTCAGGAAGTCTGAAGCGAAGAGGGTTTGGTAAGTGCTGCGGTGAAGAGAAATGAAGTAAACAGGCAAGATACCAACAAACCCTCAACAACAGACCTATATTCAGGCTAACCACACCCAAGTTCAGAGCAGCACATGAGTAAGACACCTAAAGGAAGAAAAACATAACCTGGCCTCCAGGTGATGGAGATATTTCCAGAATCCAAAATAGCAGGCTTCCTACACTTCTCACCAAGAGAGGGTCTCCCTGCTGAGGTACAGAACATCCTGGCCGAGGCCCCTGCCAGTACGGCAGCGCTATAGTAGTGCTTTGCAGCGCTTGGCTCTGTGTGATGGGCAGGCCATAGAGGGTGTCCCTTAAGCTAGAGAAGATGCAGGAGCCTCGTTGCCCCTCGTGGAGCCTGGGAATCCTAGCCATTGCCCCCTTGGGAGGCCACTGGCCGCCTTGGCCAGGGCGGGTGATCTGAGTTGGGATGAGCCATGATATCTAGTTCCAGTAAAACCCACAGAATGTTCTGAACTTGTGACTAAGTCTGAGCTAAATAAACAACCCTCATCATCTACCTCATGAAGGATAGTGATGTGCGGTGTGTGGTGTGGCCTAGTATCTTTTTTCTCAAAAAAAAAAAAAAGAAAAAAAGAAAGAAAAGAAAGTGTTAAAAGCCTGTACTTTTCACTTTTCATTATTTTAAAAACAATTCCGCGTTCAACCTCTATCTCATGCCCATCATTGTATTAAAAGATCTGTCGAATGGGAACATTGTGAACTGTGTTCTCTGAAGCTCTTGGGCCCCTGAGGGCCACCCTGGGGGTGAGGCTGGAACTCAGGGGCCTTTGCCTCTCTGCTGCTCCCTGAGGTCAACCTGAAGAGCTTCCCTTGCATCTATTGTATTTTAGTGGCCTTACAATATTTCATTGAAAAAGAAAAAAATGTGAAAGGTTTTATACCTATTTAAAGTATGGAAACAAAATCTAGAGCAATGCTATTAAGTTAAGGTGATGGTGGACATATTATTAGATCAGGAAAGAGAGAGAGAAAGAGAGAGATAAACAGCTGGTATTTATTGTTTATTGTATACCATACATTTTTTCCATCAGTCTTCCCATGACCTTAGAAGTGAACACTACTAGTCCCATTTTAGAGGAGAAAACCGAGGTCCAGAGAATTTCAGTAAACTTGATCAAGTCTCAGTGCTCCAGCAGGTATTTATTCCCAGGAGCACTGATGTTAGAGGGTATGCTCTTAAACTGCCACACTATGCTGACATCCCCCAAATTTCCCTTTGTGGTGATCATCAGGTCCTTCACCCAGTTTTCCCCTTTATGCTGGACTTTGCCATATTCAACCGCTGCTCAAGGGTTTCCTCCTCATAGGCACCTTGCCTGGCTGCCCGTCTGACATAGTGGCAGTCTGCTTCTCCTCTTCCCTGCTTCCTTTTCTTTCTTAGCTTTTATCCCACACTGATAAATATTATATATGTATTTGTTTATGGTCTTTGGCCTGTGGCCCCCAGAGTGTCAGCTCCCGGTGACCAGGGGTTTCAGAAGCTTCCAGATCATCTCAGATAGCCAGTTAGAAAAAGGCCCTGTGGAAATGAGCATGTAAGGGGGCACAAGAGTTGAAGAGGGAAAGATGTGGACCGAGGAAGGCAGCGTGGTGCAGGGCGCCAAACCCAGACTGTAGGTTCGGACAGCTTCAGTTTGAATCACACATCTGCTGTCCATCAGTTCTGCGACCAGGGTGAGTTTTCATTTTCTCATTTGTAAGATAGGGGTAGTTACTCTGGACCCACCGTGCTGTTCTGAGATTAAATGAGATCGTATTCATTAATACATAGCGTTTTATTGTGTTTGTTTGTTTGTTTGTTTGTTTGTGGTTTGAGTGCTTTTAATAGAAACTTTCCTGTTTCTGTCTCTTCCTCTCTCCAGAGACGTCTGGGACAGGGTGACACAGTGCAGTGTGGACACATCACTCCTTTGTCTCTCAGCAAGGGTCAAGTAGAGGATGGAGCTGTGACATCTATGCCTTTCCTGTCTTCCAGGAGGTTTGCTGAGTCACTGTCTGCAGGCGACGTTTTGCTCCCATGACAGGAGTCAGGAAAGAAGGGGCTTTATCAGTCCTAGGGTCAGGGCGGGGGCTTGAGTCTCAGCCTGGTCTCTACATACTTTCTTAGAACTGGTCCTGGAAACGTAGCTAAGCACGTAGTAAGCACTTGATAAGCATATGATGGGCGATGGAATGCCGGGTCATAGTTAATAAGGAGAGGCCATGCTGTGTTAAAGAAGAACGATGAAAAAACGTAAGGGCACCAGCAACTACATCTAAGTCTGCCTATAACTAGTTGTGTGTCCTTGGACAAATGATCTTGCCTCTTGGGTCCATATTTCCTCCTCAGTAAAACAAGAAGTTTGGACAGAATGATGTATACATTGCCTTTCATCTCAGAAATCTATGAAATTGAAAACATCCCACAATTGATCTGATTTCCCTTGGATTTCCAGGAGCAAACCAGCCCATCCTGACTGTTGTCAGGAAACTGGAATGATCTATTATGTTTCTTATTTGCTTCCTGGGTTCCAGTTCAAATAAAAATTCTTTGTGCTATTCATGTCCGAGTGGGTTCCTTGGCCAATGAGTACTGATATTTATAATGGACAATTAATTCACTCTCTTATCTGGGTCTCTCAGGGTCGTTCTGGATTGGTGAGCCTCTTGACTAGGCCGAAGGAATTCCATCGGCCCTGGTACTTGCCCTCCATGAAAGGGAAATGAATGAGATGTTTAGAGGTTGCCTTGGACACTTCTTTCCAAAGTCCACCTTGGGGAATGGGGTGCTTTTGTTCCTGTTCGATGGAGAGGGTCATTGTTTCTGTTGACAGGCTGATTTATTGGAAGAGGAGAGGCTGCTGCCAAGGATTTTGCATTCTTAGAAAGTCCTGTTGGTGACCTGATGTGAAAGTCCTGTGTCCTCAACCATCATTTCCTTAGCCACCATTTTAAAACAACTGATATTTTACCTTTATTCTATAGTCAAAACTATTAACACATATAGTCATCATGACATCTAAGAATTCAACACAGTAATCACTTTTTGGTGAATCTGTATCCTGTGGCTGGTGGACTAGCAAACACATCTGGCTCATGAAATACGGATTATCTGAAAACTCATTATAGGTCTCACTTTTCACTTGACATTTTTGAAAAAAATGAACGATATATCAAAGTTTTGGTTTTCAAGTTATTTCAATGTGTATTATTTGATCATCGTGAAAGTTGCATGGAACTAATATTATCACAGATATTATTACCACTCCATTTTTCATATGTTGAACCTGAGTCTCAGCATGCCTTTACAGCTAACCTAAACACAAAGATTAAAGCCTGGATTTTCTGGTTCAACTCCTTGGTTCAGAGTTGAAGAAGAAAGCAAAGGAGATTGGAAAAGAACCTCAGCAGATGTTCCTGTGTAGGGCAAAACAAGAGACGGTACAGTGTACAACATCCTCCCAAGTTTCGTACCCCCACAGGGGACACAGAAAATCTCTAGAGAACGAGAAAGGACTTAAGTACCAATAAAGTGAGAGGTGCGCTGCTTTCTGGACCCGTGGAAATTCAACAGGATTGTGGAAGTAGGAAGGCAAGAGGAGAGGGAGAGAGACTGACGCACCCGGTAAAGAGTCAGCTGGACTGGGGTGGGAAACCCAGCTGAACCATCTGAGAGCTGTGTGATTTTAGGCAAATGTTTCCTTTCTCTGTACCTCATTTTCCTCCTGGGTAAATAAGAATGGCTCCCTCATAAATTCATCGTACATATCAAAATAGTAATGCACTGAAAGTATAGGGCAGAATCCCTGGAACAAAACAGTAGTAGCTACACTTACATGTAATTGTGAACACATTACTACATCTCACTGGGCTTCACTATCTTTATGAATAAAACAAGGTGGCTGGCTCGATATATCCTATTTTTTTTTCTTCAGGCTCTTTACAATAGTTGACTTGAGACTGTAGTCCATGGAGTAAGAGAGATGGGACAGTTAAGGATTTACTTAGGGTGGCATGTTACCGACATATGTTAAGGTGAATAGTGGGACCTTACATGTGAGTAGAAGGTAGCTGTGACTGATAATAAGGATATTTTTAAAGCTACTTTTTATTGAACGCTTGCTAATATATATGTGTGTGTATATATATTCTCTATAATTCCCCATGAAAACCCTATGGAGCAGATAATATCAGTTCATTTTACCTAGGTAGGGAGATTACTGCTCAAATAGGTTAACCGACTTGTCCGAAGCCCCCCGGATCGTCCATGGTGCTTCAAACTGTGTTCTGTGACCCTGGCTCTCACGCCCTTTGCACTATCCTGCGCCATCTCCATTCATTAAAACAGCTATTGATCTCTATATGACCTTCCTTTCCCTTATCCTGTGGTGGCTTCTCTTTCTACGTGCATCCCTCAACCTAACAACAACGTAATGCATATTTGAATAAATACATCCTCTGCTGCATTGTGTGCTTTTGTACGCGCATGGGATCTATTATTATCTACTTAAATCTATGTCTTTATTGCATAATTCAGCATCTTAATATTCGCTTTGAAAAGTGTTTTGAGTCACTTCCCTGCAAAGGTGCTGTATTAAATTACATTCATTATTCTTCTTAAATGTAGACAAGTCATGGTTCAGGTGAGCTAGAAAGTAACTCCCATTATCCTCAGCACATTCCATCACATTCGTTATTCTCTGTGACATTAATCAACACAGCATTTAGACCTTTTAAAGAAAGAAAGAAAAATCGCTTTAAATTCCGAAACACTGAACTAACACTGAGCCAAATTCCTCAGGTGAAAAAGTCACTTCCTTGCTACACGTGACACCCAGCCTCTTGGAGCACAATGAGAAGATGTAAAAGCAACATGAAAAGAATCAGGGTAAGTGAAGCCCTACACTTATCTGCCGTGATTTTTTGCATCTTCTTCATGACTCTGCTCATGCTAATTCTTACTAGTATATTGCTCCCTTGTAACAAGGATGCAGAGGTGTGTAGACATTCTCCTAGGTCCCCTTTGCTACCTCTATGTGTTATTTTTTCATCCTTATGTAAAACTCCTGTCTTCTAAGGCGCACACATATAGTATGTATCTGTGCATACTGTCCATACTGCCTTTCAACTACCATCTCGACTGGCATTTACCTATTGCACTTTCGTTAGTTATTTAGGGTCCTGGGGAGAGATTTCACACTGTCTTAGGCTGAGGTCCCCAGAAGCAAACCCTGAGATGAGGATTCAGATGCAAGGGATTATGAAGGCGGTACTTAGAGAAGAATCTGGCAAGAGGATGAGGGAAGTGTGGCAAGAAGATTTCAGAGGACATCTGTGGAAGATGTCCTCTGAAATCCTTATTCTCCAGGAGAACTCTGGAATGTAGATTCCATCTGAGAGCCCAGAAAGCTGTCATGCCCCACACCCTTTCATCATTGGGCGAGGGCCATTGGGTATAAGGAGGGAAGTTTTAAATTCCCGGGGACAGTCTGCACATGAAGGCAAAGCTGCTCCAGTAGCCTCAGGACCTTCCTCCCGAGAGGACATGAAGTGCACTGGAGGGAGGCAGGGTTTGAAGACGTGGGATTAAGAGTGAAGTACCAACAGTATCCACTAGAGGCAGCCCCATGGACCGACCATCCAAAGCCTACCATCATCATTGGTAGGGATGCTATTACAAGGTCCCACAAACTTGGTGGCTTAAAAAACAGCAGTTTGTTGTCTCACAGTTCTGGAGGCCAGAAGGTGTTAGCAATGTTGGTTCCTTCTGAGGACTGCGGGAAGGATCTGTTTCCTGGTTTTTCCCCATGACTTGTAGATGCCTATCGTCTCCCTGTATCTCCTCATCTTGTCGTCCTTCTGTGCACGTCTCTGTGTCCAAATTTCCTTTTCTTATAAGGACACCAGTGATATTGCATTAGAGACCCACTCTACTCCGATATGACCTCATCTTATCTGCAAGGACCCTATTTCCAAATAAGGTCACAATCTGAGATACTGGAGATTAGGGCTTCAGCGTTTGAATTTTGGTGAAATACAATTCAACTTGCAACAATGTTCTTTCATTGCAGAAACTCTATTACATCCCAGTTCAGTAACCCACATCCAGACTCACATCAACTGTGACCTCACCTCTTACCTCCCGCTCCTACCGTCTGGAATCTTCAACTCTTTACTTCGTGCCCTGCCTGTTTATTGTCTTTGTAACAATCTTCGGTCCTTGAATGAACACAACACAACATAGGATACTCATGAAACATGAAGGGAATGAAAAAATGCATTCTAAATTATAAATTCTTATGAGTTTTAATTGTAACTTATTAGCATTCCCTCAAGAAATATATACTGAGCTCCTAGTCAGCACGTACTCCCTGGCGTTTCTGATTTTAGAAAAACTCCACAACTGCAGGAAGAATTAAAGGAAGGGCATAGTAATTGGGAGGCCACTGTGGTGATGCAAATTCAGAAAGATGGGAGTTTGGACAGGAAACCGTTGCACAGATCTGGGGACTCGTTTGATACTGCCAGGCACGTCATGGGGAGAAAAGGAGTCTTGACACTTTTTTTTTTTCTGTATCCAGTACTACGATGCATCTAAATTTTATTTCATTTTATTATCTTCCTACACTGCTACTGGTTTCCTATTAACTGCCAAATAAAGACAAACTCTTTAGCAAGCAGCCCACCCAACCTTGTTCCTGCCAGCTCTCCAGCCTTGTATTTCTCCCATTAATTCCTATTCACCTCTTGCCAAACCACTTGAAGCTGAGCTTCTTACTTCTGTTTCTTCCTGCTGTACCTGATCTCTCTTCCTGCAAAGTCCTTCCCCAGCGGACCCCTGGCGCGTGCCCAAACCAATGCTGAAAGGCGGAAGCCTGGTTGGCCTCCCTCCTTTCTGCTTTCATGTTGCACTTGCGCCTTGTAAACCTTCTGTCATCATTCATCTCACGGTGGACCACATCACTTCCTATTGTGTGTCCCCCTCATGAAACCATACACTTGAAGACAGTACTATTTTAGATTCATCTTTCTATCTGCAGTTCTTAGCTCAATGTATTGTCTTCAAATGCAGTCAAGAATTATTTGTAGCCCTAGCTGGTGTAGCTCAGTGGATTGAGCGCGGGCCTGCGAACCAAAGGATCGCGGTTCGATTCCCAGTCAGGGCACATGCCTGGGTTGCAGGCCAGTTCCCAGCAGGGGACACACGAGAGGCAACCACACATTGATATTTCTCTCCCTCTCCCTCTCTCCTACCCTTCCCCTCTAAAGATAAATAAATAAAAATCTTAAAAAATATTAAAAAAAAAAGAATTATTTGTAAGTTGAATAGATGAATGTAGACACAGGCAAAATCAGAGGCTGCGTAACGCATTTCACCCCATTGGAGGGATATTGGTGACACTGGAAAGTCAGGAATTCTTCAGAGGCTCTATCCCTAATTTTCTTACTTAGATTCTGAGAAAAGCATGTATTTCTCAGGCGTGCCATCTTCTATGATTTGTTTGACACTTGATTTAATTACCAGATACCTGCACGCCTTAGCTCAGCTTCAAGAAGACGTCTATCGGACGCTCACGATGTTCTCTGGCAGCCACTGTGTGTTCACGCCAGCTCCCATAGAAGAGGCTTCTGGTACAGGAGAGCCTGGTTATTAGTCAGACAAGCTCCTGCTTAGCTAATGAGCAGCTTCTCACATGTGACAAGGAGAAAATTCTGAGATGTTCTAAATTAAATTACAGAGGCCAGGGAATGAGAGAACGCCTGGTAGTCTGTTAATGACTGCTGACCAGTTAACAGAAGATTTCTCACACCCATGGTTTGCCTGTTGGAAATTCAGATTAATTTCCAGGTGGCTATTTCACAATTATTTTAGCCAGACACCCCTCTAACTCCAGGAGCTTGTTTAGTTGACGACTTCCAGACTACACCTGAAGCCCATCTGCAGTATCAGACATTTCTTTTTTTTTTTTTTTTTTAATTTATTTATCTTTAGAGGGGAAGGGTAGAAGAGAGGGAGAGGGAGAGAAATATCAATGTACGGTTGCCTCTCGTGTGTCCCCCGCTGGGAACTGGCCTGCAACCCAGGCATGTGCCCTGACTGGGAATCGAACCGCGATCCTCTGGTTCGCAGGCCCGCGCTCAATCCACTGAGCCACACCAGCCAGGGCCAGACATTTCTTTATTGGGACTCTGCTATCCCAGAGCTGTGCCCTCTCCCCTTAACCATGCCCCATCTCTTTGCCTCTAGTTCATGTAAATTCTTTCAAACTACCTCTTTCTTCTGTCTTCCTCCATTGGATATGTAAAAACTCTTGCAAAGCTCAATGGCAGACATGCTATCTTTCTACCTAACCGTTCTGATGGCTGGTGGTTTAGAGTCCAAACCCAAGACCGGTCTTTTGGCTAGCATTTTGGGCTCAGTCAAACCTTATTTATGAAAAGACTTTCAGCCATGGGAGCTAAAAAATTGTAGTTTGACACATGGCTGAAGCTGATGAACTTCAATAATTGACCTGCAAATTAGCTATTTTTTCTACCCGGTTAGGACATTGCTACTTAAATTAGGATAGAAATTCATTGATTCACCCCAAATTTTTCAGTTTTTTAGAAGGGAAGTAATGCTAGTATCTGGATGTCTATAATCAAGAAGGGTGAGTACAGCAAAATAATAATAATGATTTTAGAAACAGAAATCAAATTCAAAACTGAACAATGCTAATTAATGACTTTTGGACCTTGGGCAAGTTACTGAAAATCTCAGTTACCTCCTCTGTGAATTGGGGGGTAATAATAACTGACCTTTTAGTATTTGGTAATGATTAAAAATTATGCAACCGACATGATAGGACATAGCTCTGTGTTTTCCCAACAGGAGTACTATTGACATTTGGGGTGGGGAGGACTCCCTTTGGTACAAGTCCGTTGTATACATTGTAAGACAGTAAACATCTGTGGAAGCTGAACTCTAAATGCCAGGAGCGGCCCTGCCCCCAGACATTGAGGCAGCTGAAAATGCCACCCCCGCGCCAACACATATACATTGCCCCCCACCATAATGAGATGAAACTTACCAAGTGTTACTACATGCTAGAAAGTGTTCCAACAACTTTATTGGATTCATCTCAATCCTCATAAAAACTTTATGATGCACTGGAAGATTAAATATATTGCTAGGTTATATAACTGGAGAGTGGAGAATCTGAGTTTGTAGGCTTGTGAGTTTAGCATCTGAGCCATCCTGACCAGAAGTCTAGTTGGTACTCAATAAGTATGCTTTTCCTTTCTTTCTACCAATTTGGTTTCATTTCCAGTGCCCTTGACTAACTCCTCATAGATCCACAATTAGAATTTGTCCCCACATGTGTCTCACAGACTCCAGACGCACAGCCTTCATTGGTCCAAGCCCAATCTTAACAAGACTGAAGACATCTTTTTCTCCCCCTAGTGACAGATATCTACAGGCCCAATTTGTCTTGCTGCAACATAGCATTGCCCACCAACATTTTTTTACTGGGGATAAATGAATAAGATATCAGGCCACCCATTTTTCCTCTCACTTGATTCTTTTCCCCCCTTCCTTTACCCCAGGGCCCTCCTGTGCTGTGGGTAGCACCTCTCACTTAGCTGACTTTTGTTATTGCTACATGTGCCATGGGATGTGAGAGTTCTACACCAAATTCCAGTGTCAGGGAAGAAGTGTTCCCCACACATCTAAGCAATTCTTCAGCCGGGTGCCGTATGACTCAACTCAAATCTGACACTATCTACCTGGAGACAGCGTCCGATTCCATAGGTTGAGGGTTCAGTCCTCTAAGATTGCTCCCACCACCCCACTTGAGACACCAATACCATGTCCAGGTTGTCACTTGTGATTATGACCAACCGACTGTAGATGGGGAGTTCCAATGGCACCCTTCTTTGGTGCACTTAATTTGTGAGAATGGTTTGCAGAACTTAGAGAAGCATTTTACTTACAACACCACCAACTTATAATAAGAGGATGTAACTCAAAAACTGCCAGCTGGAAGAGATGCACAGGGCAACGAATGGGAAAAAGGCCTGGAGCTCTCATGCCCTCTCTGATGCCACTTCCCCTGCATTTCCGTGTGTTCACCTACCTGGAAGCTCTCCAGACTCTGCCCCTGGTGTGTTTATGGAGTCTTCATTACATAGACATGATCGATTAAATCTTTGGTCCTTGGCCATTGATTCAACTTCTAATCCCTCTTCCCTCTTGGCAACCAGCACCCATCCTTAGGTTACCTAAGGACTTTTCAAAGTCAACACAGTGAAAGATACCTTTATCACTCTTTCCCTTAAGAATTTCCAAGGGTGTTAGGAGCTCTGTGGCAGAAACAGGGAAGACTAAATTCTTACTATTAGTCTTATTGTAAGTGACAAGATCACAGTAGGTCTCAAAATGAAGTCAGAGTACATTACCTTATACATAACAGTTAGGAGTCCCCAGCCCAGCAGTTACTAGCTCACCTGATGTAATGCAGAAGTAGTGCAATCAACTCTCACATTGTGGGGCCCACATGCTTTTGCCACTTGCTTCTTGCCACTTGTAGTGGAAAAGGTCTACAGTGGGGTTCTAGGCGGTGGGAGTGAGGGATGGGCAGCCTCCCTGAGGTCAGATGCTGGGGTAGGAAGAACCCTGCACTTAACAAAAGCAAGACCTTCCTTTACCATCAGCTCACTTCATGAATTCAGACTCTTTTTATAACAAGAAAGTATTAAAATAAATGCTTCTTTAGTTATTCCACTTTAAGATTCTGGTAAATTCTTAAAAGTAGACTCAAAGTCAGTAAAGAGGCTGCAAAGAGCAGGAAACAGAGATAGATGAAGTACAGGTCAACTCAAGTCAAGGTAGCAACACGCATTGAGCCCTTGCTGTATGTTCAGTGGGGGCTGGGAGTACCCAGATAAGTGACATTGTCCACACAAAGGAACTCGTAGCCAACCCATTAATGACTTGTTTCTGAAGACTTGACCTAAGAAGACAGTGTTAGCATCAATGAGAGGCTGGCATGGGAATCAAGGTGCCCTTGGAGTGCCCCAACATTCCTTTATACTCCACTGTGGTACTGTCTTGGAGATGACAGTATCACATGGCTGATCCCAGTGTGGTCTTGAAAGTCTGCATCCCTGGAGTTTCCTTTTCAGTGTTGTGACCTTGGATGTCTGTTTGCCCTTTCCCAACCTTGCTTCCATCCTCTGTAAAGTGAGAGTTACTTAACTCCCAGGGTATGGTGAATACTAAATAATCAACACACACACACACACACAGTGCTTTTCATATAATATAATTACTACTATTTGAAAGAGTCTCAGAAATCACCTCATCTAAACTCCTCAGGATATAGGTATAGGAACTGAGGTCCAGTGTAGCAGTCACTTGCCCAATGTCACACTTGCCCATGGTTAGTTCAGTTGAAATACAGTTTCCAAAAATTTTATCCCCAAGTTGAAATTCAACCATGGACCAACTAGATGCCTCCAACTGTGCTAGTTCTGTTCACAGTTAACCTCTGAGGATATTAGCATCTCCAGCTGATAAATAAGGAAACTGAGTCTTACAGAGGTCATCAGGAGCCTGCCTTCTCGAGGCCACACAAATAAGAAATGTTGGTGATAGAGCAGAACCTGCCCTGCCAATCTCCAAGTCTATACTCTGTTCAGCTATATTATGTGGACAGAAATCACCTATTGTTTATAAAAGTTGGATTGTTTGATTTCTAGAATGGGTGCATCCTCAATTTTGAAAGGATATATAGAGATTGACTTTATTTGCATAGGTAGGTTTTTCAAAGGCTCTTATGGTGGGAGGCTCTAGTTTGTTCCTGACCATACTTTTGTTAATTGCTCTTATTGCATTTTCAAGATCATGAGAACTAAATTGTATCCCTGCAGCATTATAATGTCCAAAGGGAAAAAAATCCAAAAAAAAAAAAAGTTTCTTTTTTTTCTTATTTACTTAGTTTACACAGAGGTAGATTTGTTCCACATAAGCTCTCAGAGATGTGAGTGCCCACAGTGATTGCATTTATCTGTGAGAAGGCAGAAACTTTTCTGGAGGGGGAAGCTGGGCTCTCAACAATTTTGTAGGGACCAAAAAGTAGAAGTAGAAGAGGACAGAATAGCCAACCTTGATCCCCATGGATAAAGACACAATAAGTTTTTTTTTTTTTTTTTTAAACCCTGCCCCCCAAGACACAATAAGTTTTTAACATCTTGCCAAATGAAGTGGCTCTGGGAAGGTATTAAAATCCATGTAAGGAGACCTGTACCTGTCAGCTAGAGAGCTGCCTAGACATCAGACATCAATGGATCCTTAAAAGTTAGAAATGAACAGGCTCTCAGGCTATCCCTTTCTAGAATGGATACCCAGACACAGCTTGCCTTTCCTGGCAATAATGATAGAATGACTCATTCTCAATAGGACATACATATGATCCTGGGATCATAAGCCAGGAGTAGGCATGAATTTCTCTTTCCTTCAATCATCCTTTGCATAATTAGCCCTAATGCATCTCCCAGGCACCATATATAGCTTCCCCCTTGAACCCACCAACCTCATGAACATTTGCACGTTCACACATATTTACAGAGATATGCTTAATGGCTGCAGAGATGAGCAAAGTTGTGTGGCCTTAAGCAAGATGATTCTCCAAGGTGGCTTCATTGTGCTTGTCTACAATATCATGATGTTGATCCAGGTGACCACAGACATCTTCCATCTCTGACATTTAAGGATTTTAAAAACAGTCCCCAGAGAAGTCTAAAAGCCATGTTCATAGCCCAGGAGATCCTGAGGCCTGGGTTCCAACCGTTAATTAAGTAATCAGTTCCTCACCCTCACATTGCTGTGGCAAACACGTTTTGGGCATCTCCTCTGTGTGTGTCAGGCACCAGAAACCACCCAGGCGGCTCAGAGAAGCAGACAGGCATGCAGACATTGGTGATTCAGCCTGCTGCTCTATCCTGCAGCGATGAAAATGGCTGGGGGCCAAAAGAGAGAGAGAGACCTTCTATCTGGAAAAAGTGCAAATCGGCTTTTCTATGGAGAAAAAAACCCCAACAGTAATCCTGGAATAGAATGGACCTTGTGTAGAACTAGGGATAAGACAAATCTCAGCTTCATCACTGGGTGAATATTAACATTTTTCATCTCATGAAGCTTGTTTTCCCATCTACTACTCTATGAGGGTGATGATACTACAATTTAAAAATAATTACAACACTTCCAAGAGTGTCTGAGAAGATTCAATGAGCTAATCAATGAGAAAATTCCTGTTAGACTAAAAAATCCTTTTTCTTTATATCCACTCACTTCTCGCCTTTCTTCAGCACAGAATGTAATACTGACTCCATGTACTTAGAAACCCTTACTTGGCATTCTTTCTTCATAATTCTAATACTTATCTTTAGCCCCAAACAGTGAAATTGTTGGATCTCTCTTTAGAGATCTCCAAACCTTCCTATCACCTTAGGCCTTCCTTTTACAACCTCCTAGTGTCTGGGAGAGGATTTGGTTCCATTTATGACCACCCATGCAACCTTCCCATTTGGAGGCCTGAAGCTGATAGAACAAATGCCCAGCCATTGATTTCCCCGCCAACGTTAAATTCACAGAGTTCTATCTTCCCCACCCTTCTGTGTTATCTTAAAAAACTAATACTTCCTTATGCTCATTTAATAGCTACAAGGGAGGGGCACAGGAGGGCTGAAACTGACATGATAGATTCTCAAGAATTCAGAACCCGAATTCAAAAATTCAGAAGTTGGAATCAGGAAACCAGGTTTAAGATTCAGCTGTAGGTTATGAGAACTTGACAAAGCCACTAAATGTCTCAGAGCCTCAGTTTCTTCATCCAGTCTCAAAAGATTGCTGTGAGGATCAGAAAAAAAGAGATAATGAATATATAATTATTTTTTAAATGCTGAAGTCCCATATAAACATTAGCTGTGTAGATAATTAATATTAATATTGATTGTGGGGAGTATCATGGATATAAGGGGGCTAAATGCTAATAGAAAAAATAAAATGAAGGTTAAATTTTAAAATGCGTTAACACTTACTGAGCTGTATTCAGAAAAAGCACCAGGATGAACTTTCTTTATTTATTCCACATGCCTAACTTATGGAATAGTAAGAGAGAATGTGCCAATGTTTGATGATGACCCAATGGTGCCATAGGAACAGAATATATGAAGTCCGAATGGCGTGGCCACCTCCCACAGTCTGATGGTATAAAAGGCAGCAAGTTCTCAAGTTTCTTTGCTGTTTCAACATGGTAGGACATCTACTCTGTACAGAAGATACTGATTCTTAAATTTCCTGACATCTCCATGGGAACCAAGGAAGTATCTCCCTTGCTTATTTACTAGTTCAAGGATAAATTTCAGTAGAAGCATCATAAGCTAAATCTGAGTCATGATCATCCTCCCCAGACTCGGGATGTGGATGAATCCTGTGTTCTGACCTCAGGCAGATGCACTCTTACCACCCTGTGCCTCCTTTGTGTGCCTGTACATAAAGTTCTATCAGGGCACCCACAGAATGCTGCTGCATTCGTTAGTCCCCTGTCAGTCCCATACCATTAGACTCTAAGCCTCTCAAAGGCAGACTTGTAAAGCAAGTCTTTAATACATAATAAATAATTAATATAACTAGTATGAATGTATAAATGAATGAGTCAGTGAGTGAGTGGGTGGGTGGTTGGACAGATGGACACACATATATCCTGGCTACTTAGGACATGGGGCAAAGAAGTACATGCTGTCTTTCAAAGTTGGCCTTTAGTGTCAGAGCAGATGGTGGAAATGGCCTAACTTCTATCCCTATATTGATCCCTAAATGCCTCCACCATCACCACCACCACCATGGACAGTCTCTTGTTTCATCTTCTCTTTAATGTCTCTTCAAGTACTTAAGTTCACCCCCAGTTCTGGCCCAGGTCACTGCGGTCCTTCAGTTGACCTCTCCATACTTGTACTTAGGTAGTTGCTGTTTCTTCTGGCCGTTGGAGTCACCGTGATTATCCCTTTCATCTCATAAACACAAAGACCAGGGAAGCTGAAACCCTTTGGAGACACTAACGCCAATCACATGTTTCCCTAGGCTGTCTCCTTGGCTTTGTCCTGTCTTTCTGCCATAGACTGCAGAGAAATTCCAGGGCAGCTTCTTAAAGCTGAAGGCGTTCTAGTACAGGTCAGCAAACTGTGGCCCACAGGCCAAATCTGGCCTGCTGCCTGAATTTGTAAATAACATTTTATTGCAATATAGCCAAGCTCATTCATTTACAGATTGCCCATGGCTGCTTTTGAACTACTGCTGCAGCGCTAGGTAGTTGTAAACAGGACCAAATGGCCACAAGGCCTTGTGTATTTACTATTTGCCCCTTTACAGAAATAGTTAATCAAACTCCCCTTTGTAAATTAACACAGATATAGAAGTTTTCTGAGCAATTCTCTGTGATAGAGAGTACTTGGCTTCCAAACACTGCAAATTCCAACACCACCAAGGGAAAACAACTTCGTTAGCATGGGCTAATTGTCCAGTGGAACTTAGACAATTCTGAAGTCTAAAAGTAGAAAGAAGGAAACAAAAAAGGAGAGAAGGAAGAAAGGGGGGAAGGAGGGAAGGAGGAAATTGGAGGAGAATGAAGCAATAGACATACCTAACACTAACAGGTTAACCCAGGGGTCATGGGAATAGACCGTTAGAGTAAGAAGAATATGAAAAATCTGGGTTCTCTGCCCAACCTGAGTGATCATGCAAAGGTCACTGACCTGAGTCTCAGTTTCCTCATCTGTAAAATGTTTACACTATTTACTCATGTACAGTATTTTGATAAATGTACATGGGGCAAAGAGGGGAGAACGTGCAAGCCACAAGATATGGGCAGAGGGCTTCCTAATGTGTCTTTCCCTGCACACCCGGACTCTTCCCTGCCCCAGGCTTGCAAGAAATTTCCCCCTGGGCACTTTCTATTTCATGACTTTTGATGTCAGAATGACACCAGTCACTGCAAACTGGGTGCCAGTGTGTGTTGTCACCAACCCTGAGCATGTGTGGATTAAAAGTGGCAGAGAGTAAATCAGTGACATGGCAGGCAGGCGCTCAACACAGCTGGGGCCCATCACAGGCTGGAAATGCAATTGAACCAAATGCCATTCACACAAAGGGAAATCTGGGAATCTCGCCAGCGTCTTCCCAGAATAGTAATTTTTCATTTAAATTTATCCCATTTTCCCCCCTCAAGTCAGACCTCCTTCTCTGTCATCATCTTAGCCGCTCACTCTTCCTCTCCTCCCATCCCTGTGGTGGAAACAACTGGATTCTTATTGGACCTTCACAGAGATATTATTTCTGGATACCAACAAATCAATGTGCTGAGCCTTTGCATCTGCTTCAAGACCAAAAGAGTCATGTGGGTAGGAACAGAAAGAGTTTTATCTAAGCTGCCAGGGTATCATCAGGTCCCTAGGCCTGAGGAAGAAGACATGAGGTTTTATTCAACATGGCCCTAATGGCTCTGAGACAGGCTGGCTTTTCCAGGCCCAGTGATAGACCAGTCCTTGCAGGAGAGTGAAGGAGGCTTAATCTTGCTGTGATAAATCAGGATGGAATGACTACAATGACATTTCATGACTTTCAACATTTTATACACGGAATACCATCCACAGGGATTAGAAAGTGTCTACATTGGAGTTTTGCCTGGAATCTAAAATACCATTTAAGTTAAAAACAAACTATAATTGAGACTTTGTGCAAGGATGAATTTAACTCACACTTGACTGTTAAAACAACATGGACAGTGATGTGCAATGCTAAACATTTGCCAGCAACCTTGAGAGATGTAATTCTGGTATTAATTCAATTCATTCAGCAAACACATTTCAAGTGCCTGTTATGAATCGTAACTATATAAAATAATTTTTATAAAGCTTTAAGGTTTATGGAGTACTTTATCTCATTTGACTCGTAAAAATTCTCTAAAGGAGAAATTACTACAATCCTTATTTTACAGGTGGACAAACAAGTTCTTCAAGAACAAGGTTATTTATTCAAGGTCACAAGGCTTGGAAGTGATGGAACTATGAAAGGAAATCATGTCTTTGGATCCCAGATTTCTGAATCCCAGATTCCTCTATTCCCCATCCTTCCTACCTTAGCTAAAATCTCTGGAATTGCACCATAGAACTAGATCCTCCAGACCATTCTTTCCCACATTCTGGTGTTTACAGTTTTATAAGTTTAATTTACTTCCATAAACATATTTATAGTTCAGACCCTCAGGAATCTAACCCCTAAAACTGCCTCTAGAGATCAACTCTTTAGATCAGAGTCATCAAATGCTTTCCATAAAAGGCCAGAGAGAAAATAGTTCAGGCTTTGTGGGCCATATGATCTGTGTCACAACTACTTAGTTCTGCCTTTGTCTTGGGAAAGCAGTTATAGACAATACATAAACAAATGCATGGCTGTATCCCAATAAAACTTTACTGCCCTGGCTGGTGTAGCTCAGTGGACTGAGCATGGGCTGTGAATCAAAGGGTTGCTAGTTCGATTCTCAGTCAGGGCACACGCCTGGGTTGCAGGCCAGGTCCCCAGACAGGGCCATGTGAGAGGCAACCACGCATTGATGTTTCTTTCCCTCTCTTCCTCCCTCCCTTCCCCTCTCTGTAAAAATAAATAAAATCCTTAAAAAAAAAAAACCCAAAACCTTTACTTACAAAAACTTACAAGGGCCCTTGTTTGCTCTGTATTGTTTTCCAGTACCCTTTCAACTAGTAAAAATCATCAAAGGATTTTCATTAACTGTTGAGTGTCCTAGTCATTTATGGAAAATGCTGGAATTTTGTACCTCTCAGGCCACAGAAAGTACGCATTAACTGGAGAGTAAACAAAGTTATACAGTAAGTGGCCAACAACGACAAGATACGCGGCTATGAACACACAAGCGGAACAGAGGCTCGGCCCATGTAGGGTGCCCAGTAGAAAAAGGTCCTCACAAGTGGTTTTCTGTGACGAGTAAGTCTAGAATGTCAGGGAGTAAAGCGAAGGCAGAAATTATCTTTTTAAGTGCTTATTATGAGCCAGCCAAATGTGTGAGACATTTTATGTATTTCATGATTCTCAGACCCGCAGTTTTTTACCTGTTGTAGACGGCGACACAAAGCCTTGGCTTACTGAACATCTTGCCCAAGTTCAAACAACTGGCACGGGGTGAAATTAGAATTCAGACTCACTCATGTATAACTCCAAAAGCGCACATTTTCTTGGGTTGCCATGGGGCCCACAAAGGAAGGAGCTATCATCCTTCAATGATAGGAATGTGAGCTCACGTGCATACCCAACCCTGAGCACAGAAGAGATACTACAAACAAGTTTCTTATAAAGCTATCACTGAAATTGGTAATCATTTTGTTCAATGTCTACTAGTAACAGAAGACACTTAAACTCTCCAGAATCATTTTTTTTTCTGAGCCCTTGTCCCTTCTGTTGTTGACCAGGTCAATTAAAAAGGTTTCATGGTCATTTATGAAGGAAAAACACATCACTGACCCGTGTGATTCACAAGTCAGTAAAACCAACGTCATGAAACTGTGAGTCAGCTACGGCCTAAATCAGAAGCCAAAGCCAGTTTCAGGACAACCAAGACATTTCCCAGAGCTCATAAACAACAATGATGCACTGTCTTATGTCTTAGGCTGAGGATGCAGTGAAGATGTTAGTGCTTAGTAACATGTCTCTGAAGCACAGCGTCTCTGGTTGTTGTTTTTTTTCCTAGAACCTGGAAAACTCAGAGTTCAGAGAGCAAGAGATGATGCAGTTGTTATTTCTGATAATTTTTCAGAATTGTATTTCTTTTTTATAGTGGTGTGGAAACCTTGATTTGGATACTTTTTTAGTCCGAAGATTACTTATTATTCCTATATCAAACAAAAGACAGAAAACCAACTCTTTGGGGTTTTAATCCAAGCCCAAGATGGAAACAAAAATTACCTTTATTCTTATTTAGTTTAGAATATTTGAGAGATTCAAGTATTTAATGCCTTATGCTATCATTTCTCAACTTGTTTTCTCTGGACAGGTGGCAACCTGAGAGAAGGCAATGGGTCATCCATGGAAGGGAGTTGAAAGGAAAGAGTATAAAATATTGTCAATGACCAAATATTTTAGGAAGCTGTATCTATTATTGTACAACAAACCACTTCAATGATTATCAAGTGAAGACCGCATGCGGTTATTGCCTCATAGTTTCTAGACGTCAGGAATCTGGTCTCTGATTAACAGGCTGCCTTTGGCTCTGGGTCTTTCATGATGTGGCAATGAGGCCATTAGCAATAGCTACAACGATCTCAAGGCTCACTTGAGGCTGGGGAATTAATATCCAAGCTCACTCACATGGCTATGGGCAGCCTCAGAAGGTCCATTTGCATGTGTACTCACATAGTTGTTAGTAGGTCTCGGGTCTTCCCCACATGAGTTTCACCAGAGGCTTTCTGAGTGCCCCAGATAGGAACCATGGTCTTTTTATAAATTAATCTCACGAGTGACATCTCATCACTCTGCCACATTCTATTTGTTAGAAATAAGTCAAAAGCCAGCTTACGCTAAGAAGGAGAGAGTTGCACAAGGGCATGAATAGCAGGAGGTGGTACTCAGGGGGTCATTTCAGAAACTGCCTAGCACAGCAGTTAGATTAAACCACATTAGAAGATTTCTTCAGCACAAAACTTCTCAGAGCTTTCAGCAGTACGCAAATATATTTTCAGACCTCTCCAAAAGGTCATTTGAGCAGGGGTCAGGAAACTTTGTCTTAGACAGACAGATGGTAAATATTTTGGTCTGTGAGTCTGAGAGTTTCTTTCCCAACTATTCAATTCTGCTGCACAAAAGCATCCACAGACCATAGATATATATTGGTGCGGCTCTGTTCTAATAAAACTTTATTTATAAAAATACTACAGTTTGGCAACCCCTTGGATTGGAAGATGTGACTTTAGCTGATAGCATTTAACTGTAACAACTTTTTGTCATGAACTCCTCATCCCACAGAATAGAGTGAAATATTGTCATATATGCCTCTGTGATTTTCTCAGTATAAGCAAACATGTCAGCAAAAAGAAAATGCTTTAAGCACACTTGCTGAAATGCCATTTTCTTCCTTGTTTAGATTCATGGAGCACTTCAGGGTCTCAGGCATCTTGGAGCTCTAAGTTATTAATTCCACGAGGGCAGATCCTTGTCTGTCCTATGAATTTACCACCGTATTTCCCATGCCTCACACAAGGTCAGAGACCCAATTGGCACATCATCTTTTTGAATGAATGAATGAATGAATGATTGAATAAATCTCAACATTCTATGTTTGTACTTTCCGTGTCCTTTTTCATTATCGATATTGTACTTCCCCAAATGTCCACATTGTAATAAATCAAGTGTCCCAACTTAAAGCTGACCTCTTTCCTGTGGCATCTTCCTTCTTTCCTGTCCTCAGTCACACCTGAGCCTACAGCTCAGAATCATTTGAACAATGGCCCCAGATAGACTAAGTGTGTCTCTGCTCACTCTTGGTCTTAGTTTCAACAATTGAAGACTTGAGGTGGGCAAGTTGGCAGGAAGGAGGGAGAGGAGGGAGAGAAGGGAGAGACTTGAGAACAGGAGAATGACAACATATATCACAAGCCTACAGAATGTCATGACTGAGCAAGGCAATTTTATACTCAGTGTAATGGATATTACTAATTCCGTTTTGCAAATGAGGAGTCTTAGAGAGGTTCTGTGTCACCCAAAGTGATGCAGAGGTGAAGGAGAAACCTGGGCTGTACTAACTCTAAAGCTCATTCCCTAAACCACACATCTCAGTTCGCCTGGGAGGATCCCAATATCCACCTGGTATCCTGTCACAATTATTAAAATCATCTTTTGTTTTCTCAAAAGGGTTCCATTTTAGTAGCACATTCTCTAATCATCTGCCCACTTCCCTCTCTCTCCCTGGGGATAGCTCTGGCTCCTGCCATGAACACCGATTTACTCAGAGACCATGTTCGGGATTTTACCCCAGATCCAGGGTCATTTCAGTGAGGAGACCATTAATTTCCCAAAAGATCGTGTGGAGCCCTTGCCACGCCACTGGCTTTTACATGGCACATGTCGTAGAAGTGGGGGGCTTTCGGCATGAATGCCATGAAAAAGGCCCATGCACAGGTGCGTGTAGACAGAGACAGGCACACGCATATGCATTTATTTTTAAGCCACCTTGCAAAGTATTTGGCTTCCATTTGTCTCATGGAAAGAATTTTGAATGCAGTCATTTCTCCAGTTGGAATCTTGTACAATAAAAGTTTCTGCCTTTCTCCCCTAGGGTCCTCACCACTCCTTCTGCTGTGGGTTAATTCTGTCTGCTTGGAAGTTCACATAACAGATCCCTAATTTAGCTGTATCTTAGGAAGGCTTCCTTGGCATTAACTGTGCACTTATCATTCAGTACACCAGTCTTAGCACATTGTTGATAATTCTTTTATGGTATTGATCTTCTTCTATCTAATATGAGAGTTTGTCATCTTCCTCCCTCCTCTAATCAGGATGCCCAATGTTCATATGATGTTTTAGAGTTTTCTAATAGTATCTCATACATTGCTGTATTTAACCCTGATAATAACCCCATGAGGTTGCTCAACTCACCCACATTTTAGAAATGAGAAAGCTGAGACTCAGGAAGGTGAAATAACTCACCCAAAGTCACAGGACAAGTAAAAATTGACAAAGTTGACACAACCTATAGAAAGAGATGAGATATAGTTCATCTCTATATCCTGCAGAATTGCCTTGCTTACAGCACACACATAATATATCAATATTTAATGGCTGGCTGAATTAATAAATAGTATTTAGCCTTCCTAAGTGACAGTGGTCTCTGTCCTAAGTAGGACAGGATTTGAAATCACGTCCCATGGGAAATTATGGGAGGATACGTTTAGATCTGGAGAAACTATCTTTGGGCAAAGATGTAGTTGGAAAGAGCTGAGAGCTTCCCTATGAAAGACTGATGGTATTTGGGCTGGCTTCAGTGAGGATTGTTGAATGAAGATCATAAAGACTTTAGGTCATTGTAGGGACACACATTCTAGCTAATAGAATGGTCTAGACTTTAGGAGAATTTCATGAGAAAATGAGGTTCACATCCCAGGGGACATATTTTACCAGGAGCATGACACATCATTGGTTAGAATATGGCCAAGGGGATTCAAGCATTGCATATGGCAGTCAAAGTGGCTGATAATTATTTCAGTTTCCATTGGCTGTAGGAATCTAAGATTTTCTCTGTGGATGCATTTTGAGATCTGTATTTTATTAGATTGTCTCCCTAATATGCCTGCAGGCTATATGAATTGGCAAGCTGCTGACCATTCTGCAATACTGACACTACTGTCCATGAATGCTGCATCTTTCTTCTGTATCCCAGCAACCATTCTTGTTTTGATGTCAAAGCATCTGAGCCTTAGCTACGCATATAGTAGCAACAGGTGTGAACCATTTAAAGATGGCTGCATCATAGTACCAAAAAGAATGAGGTTGATGTCACTGGGATGGGCTGCTTAGACACTACTCATTGCAAGAGGGCTTGGCCCTTCCTCAGGTCCAGAGTCAAGGGATCAGATACTCAGGAAACAGTTCTAAGATACTTTTCCAATCCCAGGACCATGGAGAAAAGGAATTCCAGTTAATTGGTGTATCTTTTTCAGGTTAACCCAAACACAAAAATCATCTCACTGCTAAAGATAACTGGCAAATAAGCAGTGAAAGAAAATAAAGTTTATAGGCTTTCAGCTTTCTCTGGATAGGTGGGTAAATACACATGACTCAGTAAATAAGGTTGGGTAAACCTAAGAAATTTGAGATGATTAAAACTGAGTCCTTAATTTTACAGATAGGGAAACTGAGGCACAGAAGGGTAATTGGCTAGCCCAAAGTAACACAGGTGGATCACCAACTGGGACTCCTGATTTCCACTTTCTCCAGCCCCTCAATACACTGACTAAAGTGGGAAGTACAACTGTATTCCTAAATCAGAACCCAAGAACCAGCCCACTTACGGTAGAGGAGAGCACCCAAAACACAGAGCATGGGACGACGCTGACATTATCCAGTGCTGGGTGCAGTTAGAATTGTGCCTCCAGCTTTGTCATATGGGAAAAAGAGAAATTCATTCACCTGCGAATGTTTGCTACAGGCCTCCCCCATGGACACATAAGAACCCCCACCTGAATTTTTTGCAACACCTTAAGGTTCTCATATTTACATAGTGCATCCTCACCCACAAGCAACATTCACACTTGGAATCTCCTTTTGATCTTTGGATAGAAGCAAAAGAACTGCTATTACACCCATTTCACAAAGCCCAAAACTGAGACAGAAGAGACAGAAACAGACATGTGTCTATCTAAAGGGGTTGGTTCATCTCAGTGCCTTATATGGTTCACCCAACAGCTCAGTCCCTGGACCTAAGATCCAGCCAGCCATCGGGATGAATTATATCATGTTGGGCTGCCTTTCAATTGAAATGGCAGCAGACATTTTTGTCACTTACATGTTACAATAAAATGATTCATCAACTCTAACATAACTACCAGCAAACTTAAAAGAGAGAGAAAACACAAGGATCAGATAGGGAAGATCAAATCATATTCTACATGTTACACATGAGAAGTCTTGGTCTCAGAGAGATTAAGTGTCACAGCTATTAATTGACAGGCCAAGATTAGACTATCCAACCCAGCATTCTTTCCATGGGGATACACTGCCCTGGGGAGTTGATGGAGCATTCCCAGAGACAGGCCCTCACTGTCTCATGAGGACTGTCTGACTCTGATAATTCTTCCTTATTGTAAGTCAAACTCTGCTACTGTGTCAATGAAAGCTTTGGACCATTAATTAACTTTGAAGTTCTGTGTAAATCTTTACAGGGAGAACCATTTTGCCTGATATAATAGAACATGTGCTAGTGAGAAATTACTTGGGATGTTGCCTGCTAAATCTTGCACCTGCTTTGCTGATCATGTAGGTGTATTAGACACATTACACGTTTGAACCTGGGACTGGAATCTGGGACTCATGATTTCCATTCCAGGACACATTAACTTCAGCACAAGCATACCAAGCACTTACCATGTACCATGTACTATGTTAGAATGAAGGGATGGGGCTTCAGATGAGATAGGCATGGCCAGAGTGATCGTATAACTTAGTGCCTAAAATGACTCACTTCAGGAAATGAAATAAGCGATAGTAAGAATCACTCAGAACAATAGGCATGTCACAGGCCTGTCCAGATAAACTGAGATATGCAGTCAACAAGACAGTGCCCCTATCTTCAAAGAATATTCTGTCTAGTTGGGGAAGGCAGGTAACACATATGGAAAACAGTAAAGGTATGAAAAGACTCTTAGGACATAACAGGGTGATGTGATGAGAAGTGGCTGATGGAGAAAAGGCTACTTTGGAAGGAGTGATACTTTAATGCGGAGGCTTCTTCTCCTGAGGAAGTGATTTTTGAGTGAAGAACCAAGATTAAGAAAGAAGCATTCATGGATGTCAAGGAGAGTCTGAAGGAGAGAAAACAATAGCTAATGCAAAGGCACTCAGGTGGGAAGAGCGTAGATGATGAAGATACAGAGAGACTGTTGAAGAAGGTGTAGATGGGGCAGCTGTCAAGAACCAGAGATGTGCAGAGGCATAGAGCACGGGAAAGAATTACCTTCACAATATGCAACTCAAGTTATGCTGTATTTTAACACTGTAACAACAGGAAGCTCAAATACGTTATTTAAATGTTTAAGTCTTAGAGACCTTCTAAGATATTATTCTGGGCAAAGTTAACTAGCTTCTGTATAGAACTTACAATAAAGATTCTCTTCCCATCTGTGCATATGGTTAAACTTCATGGAATTATATCATTATTTAAAATGTTTTCTTACTTGGAATGCCTTAGAATTCAGGTTTATACATATCTGCTTGCCCAAAATGGCACAAATGAGCACACATATATTATACTCAACTAAACGCCAAACATGGTTTTACATGCTTAGAGCATATTTTTAACACAGTGTGGAATAGGTAGTCCAATAAAAAGTGCACACATTACATGAAGCATCACAGCACCATGTTTTCACTCTGGCATTTTTATTTGTAGGTTTTGGATCCTCTAACTCTTGTATTTATAATGAGAAATATGAGCAGTAGCTAGATGTTGTTAGTGATTCAACATAGAGTAGAAAAGACCCAATGTACTTTGAAGTTTCTTAGTCCATATAACCAAAGAATATACAGTGTTTGCAAGACAAGTCCTTTCCTTACTGTAACTTTTATATCTATGTTCCCATGTGAGTGGAGGCTTCTTGGTACTATAAAAGCAAAACAAGAAACAAAATCCAAAAGTAAATTGTGCATGGAGACTAGTATAAAATGATTATCATCTCAGCCTTGCAAACCCACATATTTATTTCATGAAAACAGCCTCAGGATTTTTTCATTTATTGGTAGTAAATGAAATGTAATAAATGAGAACTTCTGAAGTAATGGCATGCCAATTGCTTTCATAGGCTTAAAAATTGGGTTTCCATAAAAGATTTCCTTTGAAAAAAGGGTTCATTGCTAACAATATTTAAAAATAAGGGAGGCTTACTTCCCTTTGTTCCCTCTACATGTTTTGGATCTTTGGGGGAAACTTTATCTTGGTTTAGGTCAGTTGGCTCATCGACCAATGTGGTTAATAATAGCTAACTGCCTCAAAGACAAGGAATTCAACCAAATGGATGTTGACACTCTGATTTGAAAATCAGCAATTCTAAGTTCATACAGTGCTGTGAAGGGGACCTTCGAGGACCCAGCGTGTGGTGGTTGACTTTCAATGATCAGAACTGTGTCATCGTGTGCGGCCCACATAAATAAAACATACTCCAGCCAGAAAGTCCTTCCAGAAAAATGAGGCTGTCAACATCAAGACACAAGTAAGTGCTGTGATTCTGAGCTTCATTGAAAGAGTCACATTCAATCCACCGCTTCCTTGAAAACTGACTGCAATACCACGGCTCCAAGTTCTACAGGATAAAAACCACAAAGTATGCACGAACCAGATGAACATTCTGGGCTGATGACAGAAAAAATAGAAGGCCATTGAGGTGGAGGGCAAGTTTGACAAAATGTCTTCTGTACGCCTCCTGGAAACATGGGTAAGAACTAGGTGCTAAAATCCGGACCTTTGATTGGTGGCCTCCAGAGAGGAAAAAGCATGGCTGGTCTTCTCCAGGCCAACAGATGGAACAGGGGCAGGATTTGGATTTGGGAGTCAGAAAGGAACAGGGGGATTTTATGATATGGCTTCTGGGGCAGGAAAGACATGTGCTGGGGAGGGGAAGAGACTTAGGACTTACACTCACATCTACCCTGCCTTCAGAACAGAAAAAGGGGCCATATGTTTGCCTGGAAAGCGTTAGGAATTCATTCATGGAACTGGGTGTTTTTTGTTTTCCAACATTAATCATGAGATTTTAAGCAAGCCATTCAACTTCTCTGTGCCTCCGTTTGTCTCATTTGTAACCAAGGGATTTAAAATGTCAACAATGTGATATCTGATATACATATATATTTTCACAAGTCAAATACTTGGTACTTAAATTTAATACTTGTATGATTTTTGAGAATTCCTAAAATTTTGAATACCAGTCATGTAATTTCTTTCATAAGATGCAATAATGAAAGTATACTTTTTTATAAAAGTATAAATGAAAAATTGAAACTCATGACTTGTAGAAACTTGATAAGTTTTACAATATATCCGAGGCTGAGAAGATAATAAAGCTTGGGAAGAGTCTGAATGGATCATGATATACCCAAGCAGGTGGTTCTCAGACTTTCAGATTTTACGGATGGGTAAAAAAAAAAATTTGTTTGTTTGTTTCTTTCTTTAACTAAGAGATTATTCTAAGTTTTTCAGGATTTTATTTTAGCTAAATAAAATCATTTGAAATGAAACCCAAGTACTGTCTAGCATCGTTTCATAAAGCAATAATCTTTTTAATTTTTTAGAAAAATTGGAAGAATATAATCTTAGAATTAAAAAAAAAAAACAATCTTTCTCAAAGAAATACAGCTGGTAAACTAACGCAAATGCATGAAAATACAGAAAAATTTCAATGTGCTTTGAAAGATGATAGTATTAAAGAGTACGCAGTTTTTTTGTTGATGCTTCTTTGGAATTAGGCATCTATATTCAACACTCTTACCTAAAGTTGAACTTAAATGTGGAACTTGGTCTGGAACCCCATTGTTAGAAATCTATTTTCATGTGATGAGAACAATGACCGGAATGCTGTTCGTTCAATTAAGTTAGAAATTTATCTGAGGCCTTAGTTCAATGTCAGACACACAGTGTGGGCCTTGTTCATGGTCAACACCACTTTACAGACCAGCATTTGAGATCCACTGTGATCTCAGTGATGTAATATTCCTGGTGCACAAGCCCAGTGACTCAAATTTGAGCCTCTACAAAATTAGAAATTAAGCCCTTATGAGATATTATTTCTAATTCAGTGTTTCACAATGAGGCAATGCAACCATAAGAGATTAAGTAAGTCATTCAAAGTCACACATTTCTAAGGGGTGTCTGATTCAAAAGCAGTGATTACTGGGATCTTGACTAGCATAATCAATTCTTCCTAATAATAGCTAACATTTTGATCACTTATTATGTGCAAGGCATCATGTGAAATATCAGAGTCTCACAATAACCCTGAGATGAGCTCCATCCATCATTACTCCCATTTTACAAGAGAAGAAATAGAGGCCCAGTGGTTAAATCACTTGCCCAGGTCCCAACAAAGATTGCATGACAGAAAAGGAATTAAAACCAAGCAATCTAACCCTAGTCCTGCCTCCTTAACCTCCGATATGTGCCTCTGATCTCAGATGTGTAATTTCGATGATAATGGGACTTCATTTCTAAGAAGGTAGTAATAGGCCACTGTTCCAACTAAAATGGCTGGAAAAAATTAAAATGATAAATTACTCTCCCCTTCCCACCAAATTCAGAATTTTAAGTACACTGGCAAGTTAGGGGAACTAAGAGGACTGGGTGAACTAAAACTGTAGCGAAAAGACTCCTTAAGTTAACTGAAAGTGTCTATCATGTTATTACCTGAGGGTGTTTACCAATTCTGGATACAGTCTAAGGATTGGGCTTGGCCTAGGCTGATGGTCTTGAATGAGGGAAAAAAGAAACCAGAGGAGGTTTGGCAGCCACGGGGACTGGTGGAAGGTATTGGCACCTGGAGGAGCACCTCGGGTGAGCTGAGTGCCGGGGAGGCATGGAGGCTGAGACTGATTTGAAATGGCAGGGTGAGATCTGCTGTAGCCTTGAGATACTTAGTACACAAAGTCCCAAAGAAAAGGGAGCCTACAACAAGCATCCAATAGCTTTCCACTCAAGATGTCTGCTATATTTTGATGCTATCTGGAGTTGGGGACTAAAAGAGATAACCTTCTGAGAGATAGAGATAATCCCTCCAAAATAAAGTGAAGATAAAATGAAATAATTTTTTGAAATACATCATTAATCCAGGAGAAGGTAGGAAAAACAAAGAAATCAAGGGCAAAGAGATAGGACAAGTAGAAAAACATCGGGATGTCCACATAAGCCCAATATTATTAGTAATCACATTAAATGTAAATGGATGGTTCATTTCAATTCAACGACAAAATCAGTCAGTCTAGATTTAAAAGAAAAGATGCACTGATATGTTGTTTACCAAATATACTTAAAATTAAAAGGAAGTTACAAGATGGAAGTGAAAAGACAGGAAAAGCTATATGACAAGAACACCAAAAGAAAGCCTATTTGGCTGTATTTGCTTCAGACAAAGTTGACTTACAGGCAAGAAACATCATTAGAGATCTAAAAGAATAATAACGAGATTTTAGAATGATAAAAATTCTGTTCAACAAGAAGACATAACAATCCCAAATTTGTATACACTTAACAAAATAGCTTCAAAATATACAAAAATCATGGCAGTGGACAGGCACTCGAGTGGAAATGAGGCAATTACACTATAATAACATTTGCAGAAATAGGCCTGTCTGGCTCTGCAGCCCCTGCTCCCCTTACAATGCCAACACTGTACCTACTTCTCACCCTCAGCCTCGCAGGAGCTGTTATTATTGGCAACGTCAGTGGCAGCTGTGTTCATGTGAGCCATTGCATAGTTCATTTTTATGGTGCTGTGAAATGTTAAACTGGAGAGCCGGAAGTTGCTCCAAGCAAAAGAACATGTGCATTCAGTCCTTTAGGTTTTATCTCTTCTACTTGGATCAATAGTACTCAGCTTAGAACTCTTTGTAGTTGAAGTGATAACCAACAACAGCCAGTGTTTACTTTGCGGAAGGATAAATCTCATGAGAGCCTAACTTTTGGCACAGTCTGATTAGCATGTACACAAATATCACACCTTCTATCTTTGGGCAAGGAACTGATTAACAACCCTGAATTTCTTTTTTAAAGTCCGAAAGGACCATAACTGTTTATGGATTTGTGCAGAATGTTTTTGTTCTCTCTGAACTTCGCTCCTTTAAAATGTTCTTAATCACACCTATAGATTTGCTATCTCCCTCAACTTGAGGGCTATTTAAAACATATACAGTGTCAAGGCCAATCCTTGGCAAAATTATGAGGAAGGTGTTTTTTTATTGGCCACAGAGTGGAAAGAAGCAGTTTATTTCATGGGAGATACCCCTTCAACCACACCCCACCAAGAAGATTACAGGTCTCAGACTATCGGTTCTATGATGAATGAGTACTGAGAAAAGCAAAAGGTGGAGTAGAAGAAAACAATTGGGAGGGAAAAGCTGGGAGCTGCAACTCAAAGGGGTAAGATCAAGGGCTCATAAGGAAGAATTAGTTTGGATCATGTGGAGGAAAACCTCACATTCTGATACCAGAGAACAGGAAGAAAGAACGAAAGTGGATGAAAATAGACACGTAGCTCTTCATGGGACAGCAGTGTAGGTTTCCATTTCTTATGGTCTCAGTGGTAAGGTTTTCTGCTGACAAGAGGTTGACAAGATGCTTGGAGAGGGTGATAAAGGTCTGAAGTGTCACTGAGGGAAAGAGGAAAGAGCTGAACAAAGGTGTGATGGAGACTGTGGCGGCTCGTTAGACTAGGTCAGGCTGGTGATGCTCATTTCCCAGGTTTAGGAGCTACGAAGACAAATAGTAACTCAGTTCCAAAGTTGGTACTTTACCGGGTGGGAAGGAAGAAGCATGGAACATCTTCCGCCTCCCCTCTTTTCATCCCCATTCTTCCTAGGTACCCAATGCTTTGAATTAGCTGAATATCTTTACAAGACAAGGAAAGATACCAACTTGGTCACATGGAGGTGTTGGGGTGTAGTGTGATATGATGAAGCTGCCTGTAGTCCTGGGGTTTAAATACAGACTCTATCACCTATCACATATTGTTAGCTGGTTGATCCTGGGGTAAGTTACCCAGGCACGTGGAACATCTGCTTCATCATTTGCAAAAAGAATTTTAAGCATTAAGTGAGGTTATATTCATACATCCCCTCGTTCATAGTAAGCATGAGAAAATGCTTGTCCCTCTTTTCCTTATCAACAACCCACAAGGGAATATCCCTTATAAAACTGAACCCAGAGGAGCTCAAATTACATTCTCATACTTGAATTTGCATCGTGACAGAACACTGAGTTTGGAGAAATAAATATATGAGGTCTGTCCAGAAAAAGTCCAGCCATCGTTACAATAACAACATTGATGTAACCTGGCAGCCAACGAGAGTGGACTGGAATGTGCACACATGAACAATAAAAACTTCACTGTACTAGTCAGGGGGGTCAGTAGGCACCATTGAGTGAGCATGTGTACTGTGGTCATCACATTAAAAATGACTGAGCAAGTAGAGAAAGGACTCTGCATTCACGTTTGCATTTAGTTTGAACATTCCTCTGCAGAAACTGTTCAGATGATTCAGGAGGTTTTTGGGGACAATGCAATGAGTGCAATGCAAGCAACAGTATGGCACGAACACTTCAAAAGATGGCTGAGAATCTGTTGAAAGTGGTCCATGTCCTGGAAGGCCTGTAACAAGCAGAACACCTGAGAATGTTGAACATGCATGGGCTGCAATCAACAAAGATCAGCAACTGACAGGACGAGAACCAGAAGCTGATCTGGGGATCCCAAAAACTACTGTGTCCAAGATTTTGACACAGAATCTTGGCTTGGAACATGTCGTGGCAAAATTTGTTCTGTGGCTTCTGCTGCTAGACCAGAAGGAACATCAGGCTGCAGTTGCTAATGACTTCATTCAAACCACTACCAACAAATCAGATTTCCTTAAGAAGGTTACAACCAGGGATGAATTGTGCATGCCTACTTTGAAAGGGACTGAGGCATCATTTCTTGTATCTTCTTCAATAAATGTCCCTATTTTTCATATTACATGGTAGGATACTTTCTGCACAGGCCTCACATGTATATCCTCATTCAAATTGATTAAACAGTGGCTAACTAGGTTGATTCTTTAAAAAATAACCCTCATCCTAACCTTCCATCTTCTTAGGGACTTAATTTAGCATAAGTGAGCATCTGCATGAGTTAGTGCCAGCACAAAATACCACTGTGTCCACTCTCCATCATCCAAAAAGGCACAGGCTGTACTAAGCCCATCAATGCCCACTGCAGTCACCAATCCAGATCTCTGACTTAAAGAGGGAGTTTACAATTATTAGAGATTATCTAACTCATATTTCTAATAAGCCAGAGCTTGCAATACTCTCTCTAAAGTAAGGCTTTTAAAGGATAAGTCCTCCTGACTAATTACATAAAATAATTTAAAAAAATCTCTGAACTCGTATCCAGTATCCATCATTTCCACTGTCAGCCATTGCTAGTGGAAGGAAGGACATGACTAATACTTTCCTAAATAAACCAAACTGCTTCTTTCCAATATGTGCTGTAGGAAGTATCCAAAGTTCCTTCTCTCCTGCTATTAATACCAGGGCAGACCATCTTGTGAATCAGTTGTGTGGTCAGTCCCCATGTGAGTCACATCTATTTCTACAAACACTCTGAGTGCTGTGTTGACTAAAGAAAAGAAGGAAATCCACATGGTGTCTTCCTTGCCTTACCCTTCAAGTCACCGCTACCTGCTGAAGTTGTTGGCTGTTCAGCTCTCCTTTACTTTTTAGTGTCTAGCTAGAGTGCCTTGTACCCACTGGGCACTCAGAAAAAGTTTCTAGAATTGAATCCTTAACGCACTTCAGGAGGGAGGGAGGGGAAGGATTGGGCAAAGAGGCTTTTATGCTTGTAGAGGGAAGTTCTCTTAAAAACTAGGAAGTAGGCAGAATTAAGAGAGATCATTGCAAATATATGAAACGTTAGATATGAAAGGGTTCTCAAACTCTACATAGCTATACAAATATGGACAGAAATTATAAAGGTGGGATGATGCATAGGACAGAAGTGGAGTTAGGTGACCTCCTTTATACTACAAAACTTTTGAGTGTTTAGGGTATAGCAAGTGTTATGCTAAGTATTAAGCATTGGGGATTTATCAATGAATCAAGCAAACACAACCTCAGTTTTCTGGAGGATATTTTTAAGGTGTCTTTTTGTAGTTCTGTGATCCTGGGCTTTACATGACATTTGTATTGGGTATGAGGTTGGGGGAAAGAAGTGTAGATGGCCCTTAATTTTGTCCCATTTGTTGATCCTTCTACTTGCTCTCTCCCAGGATTGTGCCTGGCAATTTTATTGTCCTTTATGCAGAAATTATTTGGAACATTCCTTCCTGCCTGTTGCAGCAGAAGTAGGGCAATAAATGGGGGCAACCAGGAAAGGGAGGAGATGCTAGGAAAAGGAGAGATGGCGAAACAAAGCAGGGTTGGTGAGAAGGAAATTATGGTGGTGATTAGAGGCAGAAAAGTCTCAAGGAGCTTCCCCAAGTTGTCTTATCAAGTCACTCCATTTACAAGACTGGTAAACTAAGATTCAGACAGGGAGTAACTCACCCAGAGCCATGCATCACAGGAACCACCTCTTTTTACCTGACAAAAAAATATATTTATTTTGATAGGTTTTGCCTCAAATGGAGCTCTAACCATCCTGTAAGACATGGTGGTTAAATGTCAGACTGTCTGAGTTCAAATCCCAGCCCTGCCACTTACTACTTGAGGAAATCACTGAACCTGTTTGCACCTCAGTTTCTTCATCTCTAAACTGAGATAAATTTGGTACTTATATGTGGTTTTGGAGGAGATTGAATTAGTTAAAACATATAAGAACCTTAGAACAGTGCTGTAGAATACAGTATATGCTCTGTAAAAGTATAATACAAATATGCATGTGTGTATAATTTAGTCTAGTCATCCCATAAATATTAGTTAAGTTAAGCAAACCAGCTTAGTAAACGGAATGTATTTCCTCTTCATTTATTTACTTAACTCTTCTCTTTTGTTTCTTCTAAATGTTCAATATGACAAAGTGGTATGTTTATCAAATATTCTTTAGGAAGTAGGCTGGGCGTATATATGCAAATTCACTTAACAAATAGATGTTTATCAAGGTTGGAGACGCACAATCACCAGACACTTTTGTATTACTGCCTCTCGGGACCCTACTAACAACTCAAATAAATGTCTTTACAAGGAGATTTTCCATCAGAAATGTTCTGACGCAAGACAGGCAATGCTCATAAAGTTTGAATGGAAGCTAGGGTTCTGAACTGTCCAGCATATGATGCAAGCTCTCACCATTCTGACTTTTTTACCTTTTCTGGGACACACTGAGTTTCACTCAGAGGTGAAAACTTCATCAAAAAATGGAGAGAATCATTGGGAATCTCTAAGCCAAGAAAAAAAATTATCTCTTTTCAACTTCAGCTATTCAAACGTAAGGCAGTGGATACTTTTTTCTTCCTGTGCTGGGGGTGCAAAATGACCCTCACTGCTGCTTAGAGGGAAAGGAGAAGGAAAGATAGAGACCCCCTCAGTCTCTAGACACCTGTCCTCCTCCCCTCCCCCAGACCATCCTGACCACATCTTCCTCTTGTACTCTCAGGGTGACTCTTGGCTGTGAGATTCAGTAACCATGGGATGAAATGTTACCCTCAGTGCTCCTGAGGGTGAGCAGCTGGAAATTTTAGAGCAATTTGCTGCTCACCTGGCATCCAAGAGTATGAACAACTCTGGTGTTGGCAAACCTATGTGGCAAAGTCCATGTGGTGTAGGGAAGCTGCTGGTTATGCACACTAGGACCACACACAGATCCATAAAGCGTTGGAAATTGAAACACCAGTCCTTCACCAGACATGGTTTGATAAGCACGGCTCTAAGACTTCATGCCACACAGACTCCAAAGGATCAGTGCTTGCTATGAGTATAATAAATCCATGAGATATAAATGTACATAGAGAAAGGAACACCAAATCAGGAGCCAGAAGGTAATAAACAATGGGCATGAGCAGGAAGTAAGGGCTATTTCATGTTCAAAGTTAGTAAGTTGCCATGGAAAATCTTAAAGACTAGAGCAGGGTAAGGTGTCCAGAGGGGAGGGACCTATAGTATTAAACAGAGGTCATTAAGATAGTATGTGACCATTTTCCTTGGGTAGATAAGCCCCTTTGTAAACGTTTAAGTTTGCCTTGACTTCTCCCTGCCACTCCCTCTCATATGTCTTGGTTCTCCTATTTTTTCTTTGAATCTGTTGACACAGAATCATGAAAGCAATCAAAATATAACAAGGCAATTCATTTTTTGCCAACAAGGAAAGCCCAATCCATCACAATATGTACTCTAAAGCTAAACTATGGGTTTGTGATAGATGATCTCTAAGATCTCTTCCAGCTTTGCCCTGGCTGGGTAACACACTTGGTTGGAGTCTTGTCTGGATATGCCAAGGTTGTGGGTTCAATCCCCAGTCAGCGCACATACAAGAATCAACCAATGAATGCATAAATAAGCGGAACACCAAATCAATGTTTCTCTCTCTCTTCCCCTCTTCCTCTCTATTTCTCTAAAATCAATCAAGAAATTAAAAATCAATCAAGAAATTAAAAAATAAGGCCTCTTTCAACTTTGAAATCTTGTGACTTTGGCTGAAAAAAAATGTTACATACAGCTCTCAGAGGAATAAACCTTATCAAGGGGGCTCAGTTGATATGATTCATTAATTAATGTATTCATTTATTTACTATATACATATTGGTCACCTACTATGAATCAGGCATTGATATTACAGTGATGCATGAGATACAGACTCTGCCTTTGAGAATTTCAGAGTTCAGCAAGAAAGCCAGACATATAAAGAAAAAGAAAGTCAACACACGCAGGTTTTAAGCACTACCACGCCTGTCTGAATGGAGTGCTACAAGACTACAGATAAGGGAGTATGTAATTTTTCTGGGTAACAAGAAAGGGAGAATCACAGCAAGATTGAGAGGTGCTAACATGTACTCTATGTTTTGAAGAACAAAGAGGAGTTGGCCTTTTTGAGCAGGGAGAAGGGGAGCCGACTCAGGCAGGAAAGTAGATGTGGAGATATCAAGTTGGGTGACCTGTTTAAGGAATAGAAACATACCTTGGTCTGGTTGTGACATTGTAAATATATGTGGATCATGACTGGGCTTTTTTGCTTGTTTTGTGATTGTTCTGAATATCAGTTTTTTTCCCAGTGTGGGATTTCAGATACACACACATACACACGCATGAAGTCATCATTTTCTGTTTTTGGCCTTCCATTTCTTCATTTATAACAAGATGTTGAGTCCCAGGGTCATTAAACTGTGTGTTCCATGAGTGATTCGCCATTTAAGTGTCTAGCACACACATGCACATACAGACACTCAAATCTGGTTGAATGAATAAATGAATCAATAAGTGCATGAGTCATTATCATTAATTATCATTCATATCATTCTTTCAGCTCTGTTTGCCAGTTCTAAAACCTTTAGATTTTTCTACAGCTCTGGATGATCCATTTGTCCGCATGCGCCTGACATGGGATATTTGTGGGTTAAGCATACATATGAATGTACTTACACATATTTAAATAAATAGGCATACAGGATGTCAGCATTCAAAAGCCATGGGGGTGGCTAGGAGAGAGAGGACTGATCAGAAAAAGGCTTGACTATCAAATCATTTTTAGTCCTTGAGGGCCATCTGTCTCTTTCTCCTCACTTTCTCCCAGTTCCGATGAGTTGAACTGACTCTATTTTTCTAATACATCGCTTCTGCTGCAACAACACATTTGGAGTTCATCTCTCAGTCACACTTACTATAGGAAGGGGTTTCAGAGTAAACCACAACAATCCCCTTCTTGGCATGAGCTGCTTAGGATGTTTCCAAAAGTACTCCTTGTTCGTGAAGCCTTTCTAGAAGCTCCTCTACACCCCCAGAAATGACTTCATCCACTTACATAAACATTTTTGAAGCTCCTTTGTATTACTATAGAAATTTTCTACCGTAAAAGAATACTTAAATGAACTCCCTTTTATCACTCAGCTTCAACGAGAGTCATAATTTTGCCCATATCACCTCTCACCCATCACCACCCTCCCTCATTTTGTTTGTTTATTTCTTTGCCTGCTGGATTGGTTTAAAGCAAATCCCAGATGTTACATCACTTCATGTGTAAATGCTTTGGTATGAATTTCTGAATGATGAGGTCGTGTTTTGTTTGTATGGTTTCCCTAACACCGTGACAGTAATGCACCTAGTAAAACTAAGAGCAGTTGCTTCATCTTATGTACAGTCTATGTTCAAATTTGTCTACTTATCTAGAAGATGCCTTTATATAGTTGGTTTATGTGCATCAGGGCTAAACAACATCCCTTTTGTTTGTTCCAATATGGCAATTTTAGGAAGTTAACTCGAAATAATAATGTTTTCCCTAACTCAAGGCTAAAAGGCTTAAATACTCAGGAAAGGGCAAATAAAAGCTGCCATAACATAGCCTGCTGCAAAGCACCATTTTTTAAATAAAGATTTTTTTACTCAGTTTATGCCAGTGGCAATCCATGATATGCAAATACGAGATGCAGTCAATATGTCTTAACATGCAGGTCTTCACATTCATCCTTCTAGGAATACAAATCAAGGGAGATACACTCAGGTGAATACTCAAGAGGGAGTTACTAAGGTTCTCCCTTCCACTCTGGTATCAATTTAATTTTTTCTAATAATTATTGTAATAACAATGCCATCTTATATAGTGCTTTAGAGTTTACATAGTACTTCCACATGTATTCAAGTTACTATAGCAAAGAGTCCACTCTTTATGAAAAATACTTTCTCTTTCAGGATTTTCCAAATGAGCCTGTGAAAGAAGAAAGGATTAACCTACTTTTACTGAGGTGGAAATGGGCTCAGAAATATTGAGCAACTGAGATCCCATAGTCAGTCAGTGCAGTTAAACATTTGGCCCCAGTTAAATTACATCAAGTCTAAAGACCTTTTGACCAAATACACCATGCCTTTACTTTATGTAGAAAAACTCTAGACCAGCCTCCTTCAAAATACTCTCTGGCCAGCCACTATCTGGTGAAATGTTATTTATTTCTTTCAGGGCTCCCTCCAACTTTTATAGTACCCTGGTAGCCACTGTAAATTGATAGATTAGATTAGAAATCAGGAGAAGTAAAATTATTTGAGAAATGTTCAAGAGGTAGACAAAGAATGATCAGCCTTCCCAGTTTTCCCAGAATAAGGAACTTTCAGTGTTATAATTGGGACAGTCCTGGACAAACTGGTCACCCTATGTAGACACACATGAGCTTCATGTCGAACTATGTGTAGGAATTTAGGAAGAAGATTGAGTCATTTTGGATACTTGAATGGATGGTGGTGCCATTTGTTGAAATTAAAGACAATGAATGAAGAGCAGATATGAGAGGAAAGAGAAAATAATAAGTTAATTTAAACATATGTGACCACTTCTGGCCAAGATGAAGGCACACTGTGCCTCCTTGCATAACCAAAAGAAGGACAACAATAATTTAAAAACAAAAAGAAAACAACCAGAACTTACAGAAAAATCGAACTATATGGAAGTCCGACAACCAGGGAGTTAAAGAAGACACATTCATCCAGACCAGTAGGAGGGGCGGAGTTGGGCAGTTGGGGCTGAGAGGACTCACAGCAAGGCAGCAGCTGGCAGAACCAGCAAGGCAGCGGATTGTGGAGCAGACACACAAGGCTGCAGCTGGCCAGGAAGGCAGAGGCTGGTGGACTGGGCAGTCCCACATCTGTGTGCCGATAAACCAGGCGAAACAAAGGGGGAGCGGGATGGACCACACAACCCAGGGTCACAGTGCAGGGAAATAAAGCCTCAAACCGCTGATTGAAAAACCTGTGGGGGTTCAGGTGGCAGTGGGAGAAACTCCCAGCCTCACAGGAAAGTTCTTTGGAGAGGCCCACAGGGCCCTAGAACATACACAAACCTACCCACATGGGAATCAGCACCAGAAGGGCCCAACTGTGTGGGTAGTGGGGGAAGTGACTGAAATCTGGCAGAGAGTGGAGCAAGAGATATTGTTCCCTCTCTCCACAGACAGAGTCACAACCCAGCGACAGGGGTTACCCCACCCTGCTGAACACCTAAGACTCTGCCCCTCACTATGTAAAAGGCACATCAGGACAAAAAAAAAATGACCCAAACGAAAGAACAGATCAAAGCTCCAGAAAAAATACAACTAAGAGACAAAGAGGTAGCCAACCTATCAGATGCACAGTTTAAAATACTGGTCATCAGGATGCTCACAGAATTGGTTGAATTTGGTCACAAATTAGATGACAAAATGAAGGCTACACTAGTGAAATAAAGGAAAATGTACAGGGAATCAATAGTGATGGGAAGGAAACTAGGACTCGAATTAACAGTGCAGACCAGAAGGAAGGAAGAAACATCCATTCAGAAAAAAAGGAAGAAACAAGAATTCAAAAAAATGAGGAGAGGCTTAGGAGCCTCCAGGATATTTTTAAACATTCCAACATCCAAATTATAGGGGTACCAGAAGGAGAAGAGGAAGACCAACAAGTGGAAAAGTTATTTGAACAAATAATAAAGGAGAATTTCCCCAATCTGGCAAAGAAAATAGACTTCCAGGAAGTCCAGGAAGCTCAGAGAGTCCCAAAGAAGTTGGACCCAAGGGGGAACACACCAAGGCACAGCATAATTATATTAGCCAAGATTAAAATGAAGGAGAGAATTCTAGAAGCAGCAAGAGATAAGGAAGCAAATTCCCATAAGATTGTCAGCTGATTTCTCAAAAGAGACCTTCCAGGCAAGAAGGAGCTGGAAAGAAGTATTCCAAGTCATGAAAGGCAAGGATCTACATCTAAGATTACTCTATCCAGCAAAGCTGTCATTTAGAATGGAAGGGCAGAAAAAGTGCTTCCCAGATAAGGTCAAGTTAAAAGAGTTCATCATCACCAAGCCCTTATTATATGAAACATTAAAGGGACTTATCTAAGAAACAGATAAAAAATATGAACAATAAAATGACAACAAACTCATAACTATTAACAAATAAATTTAAAAGAAAAGAAAAACAATGAAAACAAAAACTAAGCAAACAACCAGAACAGGAACAGAATCAGAGAAATGGACATCACACAGAGGGAGTTCAGTGGGGAGGGAAAAGTGAGGAATAGGGGGAAATAGGTACAGGGAAGAAGAAGCATAATTAGTAGGCATAGAATAGATGGGGAGAGATAAAAATAGTATAGGGAACAAGACTGAAAGAACTTATATGTACAACCCATGGACATGAACTAAGCTTGGTGGGGGATGCTGAAGGGTTGAGGGAGAAGGGTGGAGGGGGAATAAAGGGGGAAAGTTGGGAAAACTATAATAGCATAATCAATAAAAACTACTTTAAAAATATGTGACCAAAAATACGTCAAATAAGCACTTGCACAAACTGGTAAATCTGGTATATCTTTACTAATTATAGCTAATAGTCAAGTATGTCATGTATAAGATACTGTTAAAGACGGCATCTGTTAGCCCTCTCTTCTTAGTGGCCAGTGATATAACTCCATCTCATACTTACAAAGGCAAAGAAGTTTCTCTAGGCTGTACTGTTTGAAAATGATAGTGCTCGCATTAAAACTCAAATTAACCTGAATTTAAAGTGCCCTTTTCTGTTTCCGAGTTGTGTGGCCTTGGACAAGACTCAGGGAATTTGGTCAACTCAACCTTGAAAAAATGGATGCCATGCTGAGAGCAGACTGTGGGGAATGGGAGGAGGGGAAAAATTCATCATATGCCAGACCGGGACAAAGGCAATCTTTTAAGTAGAGAAATAAGTAAGGGGCACAAACTTCAGAAAGGCAAACTATAGGTCAAAGAATAGGAGGAATTAAATTTCAGCCATTTATTTACATGAGACTGTACAACATGAAAGTCGGATGGTGTGGTTCCTGGATTCAAATTGCTAGGATCAAACCTGGCATCCACCACTTACTAGTTATTTACTGTTGAATGAGTCACTTTCTCTCAACAGAATTTTGTCAACTGGAAGACGGTAGTAATTATAAAAGTTGCTATCCAACCACCTCACCCACTGATCAGGTGAAGAATTGAACAGGGTAATTTATGTAAAGTACTTCACGTTTGTATCTATCAGTGTCTAGCCAAGAAACAGGCATCACTTAGACCTTTCAATAGAGAGGATTTAACACTTGGAATTAGCTACTTAGGTGATGAAAAGTCTAAGCGAAATGTGGGACAGTGAGGCAATGTAGAGATGCTCAGAGGCAGGAAGCCAGCACCATCGCTCTGAGTGAAGGGACACTGTGAAACTGACCACAGCCCAGAAGCTGGGCTGCAGATGCAGCCAGAATGATGGGGACTGAACGGCAGCAAACGGGAGCTTAGAGGAAGAGACTGACAGGTGGAAGGGGGAGCTGCACAGGAGTAGCAGCTACAGCCAGAGCCACCAAAGGCTGACCTTTTCTACTGGGATTTTCACTGGCCACACCTACTTCTCTCTAACACATGAAAAGATAGGTCTGGGTGAGGGACAGATCTGGGAGCAGACAGTGGGCCTTCACAGTGTGGTACCTGGCACCTAGTGAGAGCTCAAAGTTAGCTCTTTAAGTACCTGCCATGTGCCAGACCATGTGCTAAGTACAAGGGATGCTAACATGAGCAAAACAGAGATGGAAATCCAATGCAGGGGAAACTACACAGCTGTAGAAAACAATAAACATGATGACATATACAAATGAGTGATACCGGAGGCTATAGGAAAGAAAAAAATGGGGAAGCTAACAGTCTGAGTAAAGTCAGGGAGGCTTGTGGAAATAACTATATTTAACCCAAGATCTACAGCATGAGTAGGAGTTACCACATAAAGTGGGAGAGAAAAAATTCAGGTGGAAGGAAGAACATACACAAAGGCATACGTGAGGTTTTTAGAGTTTCCAGATGACTGAGACAGGCTGTGCAAAGGGGACAGTGATCCATTTAACATGCAGTTCAGATCAGGACATTCTTTTCTGCTAAAACCCTCAAGTGGCTTCTATCACCGATGGGCTTAATAACACATCTGTAGCACAGCCTCCAAGGTTCTACAGCAGTTGTCCTCAAATCCAATGGGGAGCCTTTATAAAAACAATACTGAAATTCACCCAAGACTTATCTTGAATCAGGTCAAAACCCGGGGCTCCATCTCCAGCCTTGTTCATTCCCATTCTGACCCCTTTTTACGCCCCCTCTGATCTTACTGTTTTTCTCAAACACACCAAGCATAGGCTTCCTCATTCATTTTGTTTTCACTGCCCTTCGCTTCAGGTACTTTCTCCCACTTGTTTGCACACTTGACTCCTTAGCTCATTGAGTGTCTGCTCATCTGTTACCTCCTCAAAGGGCTCTCTCTCCTTTCGCCATCTTGTTTACCTTGCTTGTATAATTTATGTTTATTTTAGTCTCCTTACACTAGACTGTAAGTTCCATGAGAGCAGAAAATGTCTCAATGTTGTTCATCACTGTGACTGTCACTGTGAGAAACACTGTTCACTGTGTTTTTAGCAGCTTAGCACACTTAAGTAGTTAATGCACTGTTTTTTTTTTTTTAAAGATTTTATTTATTTATTTTTAGGGCGGGGGAGGAAGGGAGAAAGAGAGGGAGAGAAACATCAATGCGTGGTTGCCTCTTGTGCACCCCTTACTGGGAACCTGGCCTGCAACCCAGGCATGTGCTCTGACTGGGAATCAAACTAGCAACCTGTTGGTTTGCAGTCTGGCACTCAATCCACGGAGCCACACCAGCTAGGACTAAAGCATTGTTAACTGGAAGCAATATTCACATGTAGCCTGTACCTGGGGTCCCAAGGATCTAGTCTTCAAAGGCACAGGAATTCAGACACAGGGAAAAGAAGATAGCTAAGTACCTACAAACTTAGGTGTGGATGATACAAGCCCTCAGGCCAGGCAGAAGCCAGTCACTGGGACTGAAAATGTAAGGCAGGGTAGGACTAGCAGCAGCAAGAAGAACTCAGTGCTATATCCCTAGAGGGCCTTGCCTAGGGCTCTTTTCAGTCCTTGAAATAAAGACAACTCCAGTGCGTGAGGGTGAGATGAGCAGAGCTTTACAAGGGGGTCCGCTAGTGCAAAGGAGGCTTGTGAGCATGTGACACTTTCAGACCCTTGCTAGACAGAGTGTGAAATGCTAAACCTATCTTTGACTTCTCTTCAAATGTTTGGCTTTGTGACTCACTCTTGCAGCATTTTTTTTTAATTTGGCAAATAAGATATAAATATTTTTCTGGGGGAATCCCAGTGGAATAGTAAAAAAATAACAGGAAGCACTCAACTCTGTTAATTGTGCATCTTAATGTGGCATTAGGACATTTGTCACTCTGATGCATTTCCTTCTGATGCTCACCCCAGATGTTTCAGGAAGTCCAGTTAATCTTATGGGAAATTAAGCGGCAGTTAGATTCTTTAGTCCTCCTAGTCTAGACTCTGATATTGATCATGGAACAGACAATTGAAGGAACAAGGTAGAGTGGCCTCCTTGTGTCTGAGACATAAGTGCAAATATTCAGTGGAGAGTGACCTTTAACGAATGCAAATGTACTTTATAAAGCATCACATCTGTGACTCTTTTCAAAGTGTGTGCTAATGGTCAGCTGGATGGTCCTCTCTCGGCTTCCTCTGATTCACTTAGGAAAACTCCTGAGAGCCCACTAAAGTGTTTTATATGTCTCTCATTGATGTTTGCTTTTCAAATATTTGTCAAGTTCAGATTTGTATTGGTCCTATTAAAGTTTAAAGAATTCAAGCAGTGAAAATGATCCATAATTAATGGGCAAAAATAGAGATTCCCAAAGATCATGTATGCCCACCCCAACATGTTATAGCCCCAGGAAATAAATCCGAGTCCCGGAAAAATTAAGAGGCAACAATGTGGTAGATTGGTAAAGTGCCTGGGTTTTGAATCTTAGCCATTCCATGTCCTTGTTATACACTGTTACCCCTTTTACTTAAATTCTATACATGGGAAATGTCATATCTACGTCAGAGGGGCTATATAAACATATGGTGTCTAGAGGGATTCAGTAAATAATGTTTATTTTATGAGAAATATTTATGAAAAATTTGGTTTTAAATGAAGCTAATATATTCTGTATCAAGACCATAGGACAATAATTTATTAAATGTGTGAATCATTATTTATTTATTATTTTACTTATCACTTAAGCATTAAATACAAGTGCTTTTCTTTGACTGACCTTTTGAGACTTAGAGTAAGTCACAAATACAAACTGTTAGAGTTGTAAGGACCTAAAGACCTTAGTGGTTCTCAACCTAATCATCCACAGAATGTTAACACTATTTCTCTAGCAACCCTGGTCAATGGTTGTACTGTAGACATTGCAAATGATAATGGGAGCCCAACAGACACTCAGAGAAGTCATTGCATACTGAGGAACCTGGTGAATACTTTTATTCCCTGTGAACAAATAAAAAGTACCTCTTTATTACTTCCACATAGGCTAGAGGCTCACTTTCAGGAGTTGCCCAGGATCTAGTTTCTCTGCCAGTATTTGACTACTGGTTTATCTCTCTCTTTGTTTCTCTTGACTCCTGGAAAAGCTCCTTCATCTGATGTAGCAAATTTTCATACCAACTCAACCCTAATCACTGACTACCCATCCAATACTGGATGCTCACATTAGCACTTGCTTCAATTCACTGATGTCTTTTAGGCAGAATTGCCAACAGTATCCTCAGAAGTGGCCTAGCCAAAGTGGAAGATGGCAATCTATTTAAAGCATTTCCATTCATGGAATTCATGTTATCATCCTAAATGACGGACTTCAATTTTCTAATTCACTTCATTATTTTCTTTCAGCATTTTAATTTGTTAAAGTTGTTTTGAAAAATATAATCTTTATATTCTACATGCATTCATTCCGTGGCATCTCCTGAGCAACAGACAAAACTATCAAAAGAGTCCTTAGTCATCAGCCTCCACTCCAGACACTTCTCCTCTGTGACACAGAGTCATTATTAATACTCCTTAATTCACTCCACAGTTCATCTGCCAATAAACATCATTCTGAGCAGTTTTTGTCAAAACTTCATTCATGGGGGTATCTAAGAGGCTGTATCAGAATTTTTTCCCAAAGCATTATTCAAGGGAAGAGGTATGTGGATGGATTGCATTTCTGGTTAAATCATCATGTAACCAATCCTATGTTCTCAGATTTCAATATTCACAAATCTTGGGGGCTTGGGAAAGTATTTTTATAGATACAAACATGCAAGTCTCAAGCAAATCCTAACCCAGGTGTCGGGGTAGACTAGATCGAAGGTGCGTAACTCATAGGGAGCTGTGCATGAACTTCAAAAACTGTAATCCCCCTAGAATCATAGACAATGTATTATGGTTATGTGAACATGTGTATTTTCTTAGAATAAAGTCCCTCCTTCAAAAGAGTCCTATACTCAAACACCGCCATTGATCAAGATCAAATTTAATTAAAGATGCTGCCAATTTAAATCTGTCCTAGTCCTTCATTATATTTTCTATTTGCGCTATGCAGCAAGGCCCCTGGGATCCTACTTTCATTCTCCATTCCTTTCTGATGGCCCAAGACAGACAGGTGCACTGTGCTTACACCTACATGGATGACTATGTTGTGGACAGTGACACACTGACACAGACACCACCAAAAATTTCTTTGAACCTGAGCAAAATTCCTGGAGGCCATCTCAACTCCTTCCTGAGAATCGGTTTTCTCATCGTATGTTTATAAGAAGAGGGCTTTTCTTTTAATTAAGAAAGAACCAGAAGGACAGAAATTTAAAAAAAATAATAATGTGAACGATTTTTTTTTTTTTTTTAGGAAATGGAGAAAAAGTCTAAGGGAACTGATTCTGGGTCAAGGGTACAATTAGCAAGACTGGTCCCTAAGTTAGTCCTTAGGACTCTTAACACAAAGTATGTGGGCACCCAGGAAAGAAATGTTTTCTGGAAGGTGAGTGGCATAGCTTCAAAAAGAGAATGAAAATCCCTTCCTTACAGCATCATTATATTTCTATGTGAGAAAAGAGACCACAGGTTCTCTCTTCATATGGGTCCGTTAGAAATTCCCAAGTGCCTTCATGCTAGCTCATGCCTACATGCCCTCTTACATGTTGTCCCCAGTGCATGGATGCCCATTCTGTTAGCTGTCACTTTGTACTGTGCTCCAGTATCACCTTATCCAGCAAGACTTTCCTGAGCACTGAGTCTGATGTAAATACCCTTCTTGGTACTCCAGTGGTCACTGGAATCTAAGAAAGCAATTACCATAAAGTGGTTGAGATTGTTTCTCTGTGTTCTGATGTGTTAGAGGAGAAGTGACAGGAGCTATAAAAAATTAAAAAAGCAAAACTCATTGGCTTTGCATATAGGTTATGTCTTGCTTTGCATCATGGGCCTATGGTGATCTGTGGCTCTCCTGGGTGGCTTTCCTCTGAGCAATGGTTCAGTGATCCCAGCTCCTACAACTTGGGATGCTACCATTTTCAATATGTGGTCTCCACTACCAACTCTGGAGTGGGGACAGAATGTCTGAAACCCCTGGTGAGAACATACTAAGCAAAGCCTATAGCCCACTCACTACGGACTCGTAACTGAGCTGGGAAAGAACAAACTTGCAGTTATAAACCACTGAAATTTCAGGACTGTTTATTACCACAGCAAACTGTAGCCCATCCTGACCACATCTACCCTGGAGAATAGCAAGTTTAGGTAAGTCAGTAATCAATGACAAGATTTGGTAAGCACCATGTGCTATGATTTGATTTGCAGATGTTCAAAGCCCACTCAAGTTGGCTCATAAAAATGAGATAGGGTTCACACACAGCTGGACCCAGGAGCTATAATGGGGTCACTGAAAATCATATTCTTTCTTTGTTTTTTTTTCTTTCAAGACTCTTCTTTCTTGTATAGTGGCCTCATTCTCAGGCAGGCTCTTCTAAAGTGGTAGTAGCAATGTGGTTTCAGACTTATATTTTTACCAGATTAGCAACCTCAGTGAAAAAAAGGAAATCTCCTTCCTAGTAGTTTTAGGAAAGGATGCAGGTGTTTCTCTCACTTCACTGTTGGAATCATGTGCTTATTTCCAAAGCAGGTGTAGCCAGGAAATACAGTTCTCTCATTAGCCAAGACTGGGTCAAGTCCCCACTCCAAGAACCAGGATTAGTTTCATACCCACTCAAACTGCATGGACAGTGAGGGGAAAATGTGACTCCCAAAGGAAAACTGTAATATCATAACCAAGAGGAGGAATGGATGCTGGGAGAAAAATGCAAAAAAAAAAAAAATGGTCATCAAAATATGTAGTGCTTAAATAAGGGCACTGGACTTGATTTTGTCAAAGGTCTCTTTCAACTTTAATAGCCTATGGTCTCTGCTTTCCATTTATTCAAAATATGTTCTGATTGTGCACTTATTTTCACAAGCCTGGTCATCAGTAACTCTTTGTGATGAACTATTCTTCATAATAGTTACAGCTTAATTTTCAGGTATAATAAAATAGAAAAGCACTCCATTCTCTTCTTTTCTATTGTTGGACCTCTCTTCCCACCCAATGGTATTACATCCTCACTGCAGGCAACACAACCAAGGGGCTGGAAATTTTATTATGAGCACTGGCTTCACCAGCACAAAGCTATAAAGTGATCACAAGCCACATAGAGGCAATAAACCTCGTCCCTTCTTTCTGTTCGGGGCATTGTGAGAATAGATGTATGTAAACTCTTTAAGTCCTTCAGAGAAAAGGTGCTATATAAATCTAAGCAATTATTCACACCATTATCGAACACAAATTGAACCTCCATCCCTTGGAGACTGTTTCATTGCTAATTTCACTGACAGCAGTTGATAAAGTTGACATTTGGTTTTAATGGCACCGGCTAATAAGCTGTCAGAGGGTTTCATAATCTTATCAAGTAACATATTACATTGCAAATATTAAAATTAGTCTTGGAATTAACATGATCTGCATTGGACACTCCACCAAATTAATCTGATAGGATATGCTAAGTTTCATTCTTTACTTCTTTGCATTAGGAAGACTTACATGTTTGTTGGATATGAGGGTGATTGTTTACAGAGTCTTCTAAGAGTGTCTGTGTGTGTGTGTGTGTGTGTGCATGTTTCACCTATATACTTCTGATGATGAATATTCAGTCTGCATCAGAGCAACTGGCATTTCGGCTTGATGCCTTGAACTTTTGAAAATACACACAAACCTGCAGCACCTGGCTCTGCTTAGATCCCTTTATAGCTTTCAATTTTGAGACCACTCCAAACATTATCATGGAAAGAGTGTAGCATTTAAAGAAAACTGAAGATGAAATTACTATAATTGCTTCTATTTATTGCGAGTCTACTCTGGATCAGTGCTTTTCATAATTACTAATTCTTTATTCACTACAACCCTATAAGATAATTTTATTGATTTAAACCCTCATAAGTGAGAGAAAACCCAAGTCAAATAACTGAAACAAGAAAAAAATATTAACTCAAATGCAAATCCAGGGTAGAATCCAGGGACCTCAGACATGGCTCAACCAAGGGCTCAAATGATAATTCTCAGAATCTTTTATCAATCTATTTCTTTTAGATGGACCCTAGTCTCAGGGTCCCTATGGTGAAGCTCATTAGCTCAAACTCTCAAATAGAGTTCCCAATCCAAGAGAGAATCTCTTTCTTCCCTTAGCTCAGAAAAAGCATTGAGTTTTCTTTTTTCTGATTGGCCTGACTTAGATCATATGACTAGCTCTAAACCAATCATCAAAGCCTGAGGGATGGAATGCACCAGATTATACTGATTGTCTTAACCTTAACCTAGGTTACCTGTTGCACCCCGGAGGGGAAGGACAGAGACAACTTCATCCAATGCACGAGAGCCAAGGGTAGTACAGGGTAGGGACATCAAAACAAAACTGTGAAACTGTTGTCATTGGAGTGACAATGGGGAAGGAACTGATGCAAGGCAGCAAGACCAATAAACATCCATTACAGGTTGACATTATCCTCATATTACTGAGGAGGAAACAGAGGGTCAGAGTAGTTCAATCACTTAGGTAATAGTATACATCTAATGAATGACAGGACCAGAATTTGAAACAAAACCCCAAGACTCAAAGCTAATGTTCATTGTCTTCCAGGTCACAACAAAATGGTAGCCTACATGGGAAGCAGCATATCTAATTACGCCAGAAAAAGGCAGGTCCCAGATGCCCACTTTCTTTGGGATAGAAAGAGCTAGAAGATAGTGCCATCTGTAACCTGCACTGAATGCCATCCATGAAGAAGGTTCAAAGGGGGAATCAAAGAATTTGCGCTGGTGGAAAGAACAGAGGGGCGGGAGGAAACTGGCTTCAGGTGTTCTATCCAAATTTCTGCTGCCCTTCCTAACTGGAGTGGGAAGTTAGCCACCTCCTTGAAACGTGAAATAGAGGATAACAGCCCCTCACTCCCACACTGGGAACTGTTAAACAAAACTGATATACTCTAAAATGTCTTGTAAAATATCATGTGCTTCCAAGTACATGCTGCTGTTGTGAAAATGAATTTTTTAAAAAGGAGTCATATTCCCCGTTATAGTTCACAATGCTGAGCTTGGCATAAAAGGATGCCTCCATGTTTGTGAATTTTATTTAAAGATTAATTCTCTTTTTACCAATAAAATCCTCTCTCTCCTAAAACATCAGAGTATTAACACATTGTAAATGTGGTTCCTCCTCTTCTCTGTGGTCTCATCTTCTGCTTGCCTTCAAAATGTTGCAATGCCTTAGGGTCCCAGCCAAGACTCTGCCTCTTCTTTGTACCTTCTTCCTAAGTGATGGCACCCAGTCCTATGCCTTTTGTGTAGTCTGTGTACCGGTAAGCCCAAAAGTGGGTCCTTAGCCCTGACCTTCCAGATCCTGCATCAGATTGCCAATGCATCACCTTCATTTCAGCTTTTAACGGGCATTTCAATATAAATGTAGCTAAACCAAAATTCTAGATTTTCATTTTAGCTCATTTCTACCAATCTATTCCTTCCCTAATATTTTCCATCTCAATGACTTTATCCTTAGTTACTGTTTCCTGCATCTCCCACATCTGATAAAGCAGTAAGTCCCCTTGACCCCATCTTCCTCCAAATCATAATCTAGCCTTTTCTTCCCACCTCTACTACCACTCTTTTACTCCAGGCTACAGCCTCTCCCCCATTTTCCAGCAATAGTCTTCTACCAGATCTTCCCAATCCCGTTCTTTCTTCTTTGTTCTATCATCTAGATAGCTACTAGAGCAAAGCTTTTACACTTTGCATCAGATTATCCTACCCCCCTGCTCCAAGCTTTCAGTGGTTTTCCATCATCCATGCATAGGTTCCAAAATCCTGTATGATCTAGCCTCTGCATACTTTTCCATTTGTATCACGTAACTGTTCTCTTAGTCTCCCATGCTCCAGGTCCTGCAGCCTTCTTTTATTTCCTAGAACACCAACCTTAGAGACAAACCACTAGAGATTCCTTCTGCTGGAAATCTCCAGGCCCTTGATTTTTCCGAGCTGGTTCTTTCACACCATGCAGATTTCAGCTTAGATATAAAGCCCTCAGAAGAGCCCATCCTGACCACCCACATTGATGTGACTACCCACGGCTCTTTATCACATCACTTATTTTAATTCTCTGCAGAACACTTACCACTACCCCTTATTTTTCTTGTTTATTGAGTTGTTTGCTTACTGCCATGAAGATGTAAGTTCTTGTAATCAGGCACTTTAGATTATTTACAGCTGCATTTTCCAGGTCTAAAATAGTGCCAAGTACTGGTGAATGAATAAATAAATGAAAAAAATAGATGAATACGTAAGCGAATTAAATAATGAATTTTGAATTACAGCTTTTATTTTTAATGTTGGGTCACCTGTGCAGTAACCTTGACATTTACAGTATTTGTGAGATTAATCATTCTGTGAGGGCAGGAACAAGTCCTGAACTTCTATTTTCCTGGAAACTAATAAAATGAATTGAATCACACTTTGCATTGACCTCACTACAGACAGCTAGCTCAGGGTTTCCTGTGGTTATGTTTCTGTTTGGAGTACGAGAGCTGCATGGTGTTAGGGAACGAGCTTGGATCCAAAGGCAGCCAGGCTGGGTCAGAGGTTCCCACTCTTCTACTTGTCATGTATTCACGCTTTAAGTTACTCCACCTCTCTGATGTGCTGTTTTGTCAACTGTGTGTAAAGTGGCAATAATAATAATAACTCCTCTTTAATAATAACTAATAATTACCAACAAAACTAAACAGGACACCTGACACATGGAAGGCAGCCAATAAATATTTCTTCTCCTACTCTTGTAACCACACGTGTCATTAATTATAATAATTCACACAATTCTTGTTGAGAATTTTGTATGTTCACCAGACACTGTGGGTTTTGGAGGGAAAGGATCACAGAGAAGAAAAAGCTCTTGGTCCCTGTGTGGTTATCTTCCACTGGCTCTTCCAGATTCACACTCCCTCATCTGTGCCCTTAAACATAGACCTACATGAACTGTGTCAGGGCGTTTTCTTGCCTTCTGGATTCTGGTTGGCCCATGAAGAGCATCAGCAGGACTTTGAGGAGTGGGGATGTAGTCAGGGAATTTGTTCTCTGGGTTCCATAGCTTAGGGATGGATGAGGGCTGAGTGCTGCCTTCAGCTGAGAGTGGCAGCCCTCTCCTTACTGGTCTCAGTAACTATGCCTTGCCTTTTCCCATTGTAGGACAGAAATGCTAAGGACCCCCACGGTGGTAATTATTCCCTGGGGTTTCTGCACATCCTGCAACACATTTGTAAATATGTATTTAAATTTCCCTCAAAGTACCAAATTTGAGCGTACCATGTGTTCGCTACCAAGAGCCTGCCTGAAACAGTTCCCGTCTCTAAGGAGTTCACATCTTAAGAATTCATCACATCAGCAATCAATAATACTAAATGGACCAAAGCAAGCGTTCTTCACTGTCATCAAACTTACCTCATGGTGCATCCATTCAGCAGAGTATATCGACTTCAATCATTACCCATCTTCCATTGGATGCCATCAAAAATATCTGTGTTTATGAAACAACAGAGAGAACTGATAAGCACTGTAGGTTTAATATTATTTCTGTTTGATCAGTGGTTCCTAACTGATCAAGTCTTCTGAGGAACTTTCAAAAATTCCTATTCCCAGGCCAATCCTAAACCACTGAACTGGGATTACAGGATGTGAAACTCAGGCATGTATATATTTGCAGAAGTAATCTACGTGCTTCTAATGTGATGTCAGGCTGAGAACAACGGCTTCAATGTTCCTGGAGAGACCAAAGTAGTAGCTACAGTACTAGGTAAGATGCCGCCATGACCATTTGCACCCTCGCACTGCAGTAGCTCCCAGGTTCTCTGCTCACCACCAAATTCTTCTCACCTTGACCGCTACTGATTCTTTATTAGCCGTTATTCCTCCAGTAACTCCAATTGAGTTGCCATCAAATACGGAGGGTTCATCTTCTAAGTTGCCTGGCATTTCCTTTGAATGTACTTAATAGTATTCCCTTGCTTTCAGTTTTCATCTCCAATAATAAGAAGTATGCTGCTAGAACACCTGCCCAGAATGCCCAGTCCACAGCCTGTTGGGTCAGCGGTGTCCTGGAGCCTGCACCTTCCAGGGATGACTGGCCTTGTGGGGTATACACTAGACAACTACATAAAGAAGTTATTTTCAGGAATGGGTTTCATCAGGGAGACATTTTCCACATCAATTAGTGTGTTGAGAACATTCAAAAGGACTCGTAATCACTATCATCAAAGTAAATTGTAAGTACCCATCTTTAAACAGATCAAGGGACCTCAGTAATAAACTTATTCAAATATCTTAATGCACATGGATTTGTACTACAACTGGGCTACCCCCAGGAGCTAATATATTTGATAATTCTTTGTAAAATACAGAATCTTCCGTACCTACACGTTCCTATGATTACAATTTCTGACCAAAAAAAATGTGACAAACAAACATATTCAAGATAAAGGCAATAAAAATAAATTAAATGGATTTAGGCCATTTAATAATAGCAGTGTTGGGAATGAAATAACATCCACCGATATAAACTTCATGTCGATACAAACTTTACAGAATTTAATGCATCTATACAGATGTAAGCCTGAACATCCAAAGTTGTGTTATGACCAAGGATCTGGTGCTTTCTGGTAAGAAGTTTAAATGAACAGGAAAAGGGGTCAGTGGGGTGGTGGGTGAAGAGGGAATGGTTATTGGAAGCAGTAACCACAGGGCCACTCATCTGACTAGTACCAAGATGAAGTAGCTGTTGTTGGTCTCCAAGTGGCAAATCCTTTCTGACTAACTTCCAGTCAAGCAAACCAGCTGAGGTTTCTCTTCTTACTGGTGACTCTACTGCAGAAAAACTATCTCCAGCTCAAACAGAGAAGGCTGACTGTTCTCTCTTATATGACCTTAATGTCAGTTCAATGTGAATAACATCTGATGTGAAATCTGAAGAACTAATTTGATGTGATGAGCACACTTAATTAGCAACTGATACGGACTTTTGCATATACATATTCATAGGTCTATTCAGTAAACATTGCATGAGCAGCTAGGAAGCGCTTGGCACCGTGCTATGCTGTGGGAACTACAGAGAGCTGCAAGGCGCAGGCCTCTCTGCTCCAGCACACGCAAGCTTGTGCTAAAGAAACAGACATGATTTTTAAGTTAATAATATCAAATACATGCTGTGACAGACATGAGAACAGAGGGAGATGGGGCCATGGAGAAGGGAACTTTTTGGCTGCATGAGAAATAACCCGGTTTGGTCTACTTTAACTTTCCTTCTAGATATGTAACTTGTAAGATAGGTTAAGTAGCCTTAACTACCCCTACATTTTAAATAGTTTAAATTAGTTGATACGGCAAAAAAAAAGACTATGATGAAAAATTTCATTAGTGGTTTTTTTTTTTTTTGGCACAGATATAAATTATTCTGGTTTTCAAAACAAGCTATGATTTGGAGATTATTCTTAACAACTGTGAGATCATATATTATGTGAGTAAATTATCGCTTATCCTATCGTGCATTTGAGGGAGCTGTGGAAACACCATGATATAGTGAAACAATGCATTTCGAGTCTAGCTTTGCATCCTAGACCTGCCCCTAACAAGATATAGATCTTCAGGCAAGTTACTTACCTTATCGGCGCCCCAGTTTCCTAACCTGTAAAATAAAAATAATAATACCTATCTCACAGCTTGTGTTTATGGTGAGGGAATCTATATAAAATGTGATGCAAACATGGGTTGATTCCTAATGACCCCTGCTCTTCTCAGTTGCCCCATAGCCCTTCTCTACTGATGATGCTCAGAAGAAAAACATCACTGTCAAGCTCTGAGTTTCAAAACAGAGCGGTGTTTGCTTAAGTCTACAGGGAGATAATAACCTTGACAACCAGACTGATACAACAGGGAGGAAAGGAACTCTCAGAACTTTCACGGCTGTGGTTTTTTCCCCTTTCTTTCTATTTCTTATTTATTTTAATAGATAAAGAACTGGAAGCTGGAGGTATGACTGTGGAGAACATCACAGAGTGGGACTTGAGGGGAGCCACACTGTTTAAGGAACACCAATCTTCCGATGGGTTGGAAAAGTGAAGAATGGATGAGACCCTTCTTGCTAAGAAGGGGACTAGCACAGCTCCCCCATGTTGGGACCTGGGTGAGTGACAGGACCACGGGACTGTGAGCAGGTATCCAAGCAGGTATCCAAGCAGGTGAGTCAGGGCTGGTGAAGTCGCTCTATAGTCACTGCCTCCCATGTCTGGCATGATCCCTTATGGGTATGTTTGTTTCTTGGTTTTGCCTCATCTATAGCTTTACAAGTACTCCCTGCATTAGACTCTACTTAAATTATCCTAATTTTCATGTGCCATCTGTGTTCTGCCGGGAACATTGGTTTTACAGATGTTAATATCATAATTTCAGAAGATCACACCTACCTAAGAGGAGTATGGAAACCAGATGTTTTTATTAAATCATGAACTAACAAAGAACTTAGAATTATTTTGGAAAATAGAAATGCATGCCAGAATATCTTAGCTCCTTGAAGACTGAGTTCTGACAAACATGCCAGAAATTTTTTTAATGGGAAAAAAGTCACATTCACTTTCAAGTTAAAAGTTTTTTTTCTTATAAAAGTTATCAAACAATTCCTCTCCCTGAATGAGCCTGAGATAAGGCTGAGTCGGGCAGGTGTCTGTGGATGGGAGGGGCAGAGGGAGGTGGCCTAGGATAGGACCTGGAACCTGAGCAGAGCAATGAGCGTCTGCCTGGCAGGGCTCCCCAGCACACAGGACTGGAGCCCAGTCAGGTGCTGGAGGGTACCCCAGCACAGTGGCAGGCCGCCGTGGAATGTCAGAGTCTGAGTGGGCTCTGGATAGCATTTGTGTTGGAGTGTCACCCTCCAGGATTATTGGGGCCTGAGCAGGGTAAAGGGAGCACGCACATAGTGGGTGGCAGCATGGAAAGTCAGGGATGTTCAGAGCCCAAGAAGGACGAGGAAGTTTGTGTAGTGGGTGTTCCAGCACAGCGTCACAGCCTGAGAAGGCTGGGGAAGGTCTCTACATGGGGGCCAAGAGGGGTCCAGAGCAAGGTATGAGAGCTTGCACCGGGTGAGGGAGGTGTCTATGCAGAGGAAGAGCGGCATCAGGAGCCAAAGAGCTATAAGGAAGGCATGCTTCCGGAAGAGGGGTAGCAATGGTGGCAGACAGGTGTGTCAGAACCTGCACAGCTGTCCATGAGTGACAGTGGCATAGTGGAGGGCATGAAGGTCCAAGCAGGGTGAACTGGTGATCTTTGCAAATGTGAAGGGTGGCAGTGGTGACATACAGAGGAACTGATTGCATAAGTAAATGCATTAAGGAGAATGGAGTCAGGATTCTCACTATGAAAAAAGAGTTTTCAGATGTCAGATTTGAATAACTTGGATGTAAAAACCAAGGGGTCAATTCAAAGCAATGACCTCAATTTTTAAATAGTAAATGACTAATGAATGGATAATAAAAACTTTTACAAAAGAAACAAAGAGAGAGAGTTCAAAATACCCAAAGGGAGACTATCGGAATGAGCCCTGCGGTGTTGAACTGGAGTCAGAGGTATCAATGTAATGTCATTGTTTTTAATACAGCATGAGACCCATACAGAAACAAGTAGGATGTAAGCGTGTATATGTCTGGGGTACGCAATACACTCCTTAGCTCTGAACACAGAAAGGAACTAAGAGCAGCAGCACTCCAAAAGCAACGAACACACGTAACACTCACAACTTGGGGTCTAAATGTTATTTTCCAGTAAAACAAGAAATTACCAGTGTTCCTTGGGGAAACAACTGATTCCAGGGATGAGACAAGGAAAACACAAGATGCACCTGGAGCATCTTTCCTGTAATGTAAAGATGTCCTCTAAGATGGAAGGGGGCACACAGAAGGAGCACATAAGCCAGCTCAAAAGGACTTCCGATGGTCAAATCACAGAAAATTTAGTAATTAGAAAATGATAAGAGAAATGGATTATGGCCTATTGAATAAAAGCAGAATCCAAGTGTCTACACAGATAAAAATATATCAATGCATAACTCGAAAGTCAGATGAGTAATGGGTATTTGCATAGGTTCATACATGATACCTCCCTTCCAGACACTTATTAACCACAATGGAAAGAGGAATTCTTGCCCCTAAAACAAGGGGCATCCTACAAAACAACTGGCCTGTACTCTCTCAAACATATCCAGGTCTTGAAAGCCAAAAAAAAGAACTGAGAAATTGTCTCAGGCTAAAAGAAACTAAATAGATGTGGTATCTAAAAAGAACACTACATTGCATCTGTTTCCTGTTACTATGACCCTTGGAGAAACTTGAGTTAGATGGTAGTAGTGTACCGATGTTAGCTTCCGATATTGATGGTTGTTTTGTGATTATACAGGATGATGCTCTAGTTTGTAGAAAATGAATACAATTATTTGAGGGTAATGGGATACTCTGTGAGCAAATTACTCTCAAATTGTTCAGAGGGGGAAACAAAGGAAATTTTTTATGCAGTAGTTGCCATTTATATTTAAATCTGATATTGTTTAGAAATCACCCTGAAAAAGTCATTGAAAGGTTTTATCACAATCTAACACTAAGTCTCCACCCCTCAGTCATTTTGAATATGCAAATTTCATGTTTAATGAGTATTCTTGCTTTTTATAGCAACTTCAGCAAAGGGAACTCAGACATTCTTAGGAAGATAATCTGGGTGATATAATTTATAGGGTAGCAGTTGGCAACATGACAATCCCAGTGAGATTTCTTTCTCTCTTTTTAGCAAACTGCTTCCACTTAGAAATGAAACTTTAAATATTCTGCTGTGACCTTTCTGCCTGGGAGGAGAGTTTAATTACCTGACCAGTTTACATAAATTATGTCGCCTGTTTGTCTAAAATTGAATCCTGAGCAGAGATCAATATGGCCTCAGAAACGCCAGAGCAAATGACTTCTCTGAATGCCATCAAAGGTCACTGGAACCTTTCCTGCTTGGTGGGGGACACATTCTGTTCGACAACCTGGAGCATGTCATGGGCCTGCTGCCTGCTACCTTGGGTTCCAAGCACCAGAGTATGATTGATAATCAGTTAGAGGACACGGGGTACAAACTCCCTCAGGAGTCAGCTGTACGGAATTAAATGAATACCATGATGAGTCTGATTCATCATTCTCTCCCCAAAAAGGGAGGGGGGATGGCACAGCACACACCCAGAGTGTGATACATGAGGCCATGTAGAGGTAAATTGCAATTTATACGCAGGATCCTGGTGGTAGCAGACTGTGCATGGGCTATTTAGTTGAAGACTCAGGGGAAAAGTATCTTTGAATCTTTCTTTCATTCTCTTATTATTCCTTAGATGAAGAAGATAGTTGGTGAGGGACAACTCTGTGTCTGGCCTTATTCAGATAACCACATTATAAAATATTTCACGCTGGAGGTATAAATAAAATGTAAATTGATTTCTGATAGAGATAGGGTTTTCATCTGGGAGATTCAGAGAGAGTTTCATGGAGGGTATAATATTTGATTCCAAGTTTCATAGAGGGTATAATATTTGACTGCTAACTGGGAGAAGATATATGATTGTAGTAAATATATGGAAAATGAAAGCAAGAGGAAATAACAAGAGCAATGTCACAGAAAATGCGAAAATCTGAAGCCCAGAAATTATTTCAATATGATCCGAAATTTGAGGCAAAAGAATTGAAATGAGAGGAGAGCTCATGGTTGATGAAGTCACACACTCAGAAAGCATACAAGGTCTGTTCAGAAAAAGTCCAACCATTGTTAATATAACAAAAATGGTTTGCAAGACATCAGTATAACCTGGCAGCCAAGGAGGGTGGACTGGAGTGTGCATGTGTGAACAATGATGACTTAACTGTTAACAGTCAGTGGGGACAGTAGATGTTGTTGAGTGAGCATGTGTACTGTGTGGCCATCACATTCAAAATGACAGAGTAAGTACAGCAATGAATCTGCATCAAATTTTACATTAGCTTGAACATTCATCTGTGGAAACTATTTCAATGATTGAGAAGGCTGCAGCTATGGGTAACTGGTGATTGGCAGCTTCATCACGACAAATCACCTGCTCGTATATCACATCTTGTGCAGAGCATTTTGGCAAAACATCAGATCACCCAGGTTACTCAGTCCCTTGCAGCTCAGATTTGGCACTCTGTGATTTCTGGCTTTTCTCAACACAAAAACTACCTTTGAAAGGGAAGAGATTTCAGATTATTGATGAGATTCAGGAAAATACAACAGGCAAGCTGCTGGCAATTGGGAGAATTGTGTGAGGTCCTAAGGCACCTACTTTGAAGGGGACTGGGGTATCATTGTCCTATGTACAATGCTTCTTGCATCTTATTCAATAAATGTCTCTGTTTTTCATATTACATAACTGGGTACCTTCTGGTCACACCTTGTATGTGTTTAGTTAACATAAAGCCAGAGAGAGAAGAATCAATCAAGAAGAAACAGAAACATGTGAAAAAACACTGGAGGGTTCCATCAGCTCAATGACAAGAGAGAGATTCTCTTCAGGAAAAAATGATGAGCAAAGTCAACAGGTAGAGAGAGGTCAAAAAGAATAGAGCTGAGAAAACACCACCGATAGATAATATGACTGCAGGAGCAATTCCAGCCTAGGTAAGCATGAGACACACCAGATCTCAAGGGGAAGGAAGAGACTCTATAGTGAAAGCCAATGCACTAGGTGTGGATTGAGCTCTCTCATGGTTTTGTGGTGAATGGAGGTGAGATGGAGGTAAAGGTAGCAGTGAAAACAGAAATTAAAAAAAAAAAGGAGAAGGAAGAGAATTGATTTGATTGTGAAAAGCAAAACACTGTGATAGGCAGAAGGTTGAGTGCAATATAGTACAAGAGACTGATGCTATAAGGAAAACAGTGGGTAATTGTTTTACCAAGTTCTCTTGTGGGGAGAGGGGAACAGCGAGAAGTAGAATTGAGAGTTCAGGTAGAAGAGTATCTCTTCCAGCAGAAGAAGGAAGGAAAAAATAAAAATAAATTAAGAGAGGTGTGAAGTATGTCAGATCTCTTAAGGCTCACAAAGTTCTTCCCCAATGACAGAAACAAAGACAGATAATCCTAAATTATTCAGGTCATAAGCTTCAAAGTATGAGGAACATCAAGCAAGGGCCACAGGCTTGTGGAGCTCTCCTTGGTGCTGAGCACTGGATAGCGGTTTAGATCACTGAATTATAAATGATACCCACAGAAAAGGGTAAGGAACTCCGTGCTGCATATACCTGAAGGTGATGTATAACAACAATTTTGCTGCTCATACAGGAAATTTCCTTGAGCATTTTAAGGTTCATCCACTTGATGAGAATGATTAAGTCAAGGAATGAAAGCAGTCTTGGACTGAGAGTTAGGTAATCTGGAATATAGTCCAGATGTTGTCACTAATCTTCCGATGACCTGGTCAAATCACATCTTTCTACTGACTCTCAATTTTCTCCTCTTTAAAATGCTGATAATTGGCTCAGTGGGTCTTGTAAGGTTCCCTAGTTCAAAAATAAATGTGTAGAAAGGCCTTTTAGAGTTGACAGTGTTTTCTTGCCTTTGTGATCTCATAAAGTAGGAGCCCCGAGTGAGCGTTCAGCAGTAAGACATTTTCAAACACTGGTGTTTGGTGTACAGATTATAACTCTTTTCATGGACGGTAGTTTGGTACAGCTTTCAAGAGGCTTAGGTAAGTTCATGCTGAAGGAAAGATGAGAAAGCTAGGTATCTCTAGACAATTGTATACAGTCAACTCTTAATATGGATTTGAACTGCATGGGTCACTTAAACACAACTTTTTAAAATAAACACAGTAAACATATTTCATTTGCCTTATGATTTTCTTTTTATTAATTTTTTAATGTATTTTATTAATTATACTATTACAGTTGTCCCATTTCTCCCCCATCATTCCCCTCCACCCTGCACACCCTCTCCCACCCACATTCCCCCACTTTAGTTCATGTCCATGTGTCATAAATTCTTTAGCTTCTACATTTCCCACACTATTCTTGCCCTCCGCCTGTCTATTTCCTACCCACCATCTATGCTACTTATTCTCGGTACCTTTCCCCCTCTCTCCTCCTCCCACACCCCTGTTGCTAACCCTCCATGTGATCTCCATTTCTGTGGTTCTGTTCCTGTTCTAGATGTTTGCTTAGTTTGCTTTTGTTTTAGGTATGGTTGTTAATATCTATGAGTTTGCTGTCTTTTTACTGTCATATTTTTTTATCTTCTTTTTCTTAGATAAGTCCCTTTAACACTTCATATAATAAGGGCTTGGCGATGATGAACTCCTTTAACTTGACCTTATCTGAGAAGCACTTTATCTGCTCTTCCATTCTAAATGACAGCTTTGCTGGATAATGTTGGATGTAGGTCCTTGACTTTCATGACTTTGAATACTTCTTTCCAGCCCCTCCTTGCCTGGAAGTTCTCTTTTGAGAAATCAGCTGACAATCTGATGGGAACTCCTTTGTAGGTGACTGTCTCCTTAGCCCTTGCTGCTTCTAGAATTCTCTCCTTCATTTGAATCTTGGCTAATGTAATTATGATGTACCTTGGGGTGTTCCTCCTTGGGTCCAACTTCTTTGGGACTCTCTGAGCTTCCTGGACTTCCTGGAAGTCTATTTCCTTTGCCAGATTGGGAAGTTCTCCTTTATTATTTGTTCAAATAAGTTTTCCACTTGTTGCTCTGCTTCTTCCCCTTCTGGTACCCTTATAATTTGGATGTTGAAACATTTAAAGATGTCCTGGAGGTTCCTAAGCCTCTCCTCATTTTTTTTGAACTCTTGTTTCTTCATTCTTTTCTGTTTGGTCGTTTCTTTCTTCCTTCTGGTCCACTCCATTGATTTGAGTCCCAGTTTTCCTCCCATCACTATTGGTTCCCTGTGCATTTTCCTTCATTTCACTTATTGTAGCCTTCATTTGTTCATCTAATTTCCAACCAAAATCAACCAATTCTGTGAACATCCTGATCACCAGTGCTTTGAACTGTGCATCTGATAGGTTGGCTATCTCTTGGTCGCTTTGATGAATTGGCTCTGGGGCTTTGATCTGTTCTCCCATTTGAGCCATTTTTGTTTTTTTGGGAGGGGTCTGGTCGCAGCTGTTATGTAGTGAGGGGCAGAGCCTTAGGTGTTCCCCAGGGCGGGGCAGCCCAGTTGCTGGGTTGTCATGCTGTATGTGGGGGCAGGGTCTGAGAGGGAACAATGGTGCTTGCTCCACACTCTCTTGGATTCCAGTCCCTTCTGCCACTTCCCCTTCGCCTGGATTATCTGTGCATGAATGTGGGACTGCCTGGTCAGCCAGCTGCCTTGTGCAGCCTCACTGGGTCTGCCCGTTGCCACCCTGTGCCTGGGGTCTGCCAGCCACCACCTGCACACCTGGGATCTTCCAGGTGCTGCCTATGCACCTGGGTCACCAACCTCCACTTTTTCCTGCTGCAACTCCACTCCTCTTACCAGTCTGGATGAATGGTTGTTGGACTTCTGTACAGTTCAATTTTCTATCAGTTCTAATTGTTTTCTGTTGTCCTTAATTTTGATTGTGCGAGGAGGCTCAGTGTGCCCACCTACGCCTCCATCTTGGCTGAAAGTCCTCTGATTTCCTTAATAACATTTTTCCTTAATAAAGCATACTTTATTGTAAGAATACTATATATAATACATATAACATAAAATATGTATTATTGGACTATTTATTATATCAGTAAGGCTTCTAGTCAATAGTAGGCTTCGTATAGTCAGCCCACCACATCTATGGATTCCAAACTATGGATCAAAAATACATTTTCACTCTGCAGTTGGTTGAATTCATGGATATGAAACCTGCAGATACAGAGCCAACTGTAGTTAAGTTTTTGCAGTGTCAAAAATCGTACCCGAAGTTTTAACTGCATGGGGGGTTGATGCCCCTAACTTCCACATTGTTCAAAGGTCAACTCTATAATTTTATGTAATAGAGAAAATTAAAACCAATCAAAATGTCCAAATTCAATGGGAACATTGAATACAATAGTATATGCTGTTATTAACAATAGTTTTGTTTGTAAGTTTAGTTAACATAACGGGCATTGAGGAGTCATTAAAATGTTTGGTTAATTATTTTAAATAATGGATATAAACTGTGGCTTCTACATCTAAAATATGTCAATGCCTCCCAACACTCTCTTATATTTTTCCTTAGCTCGTATCACCACCTGAAATCTATATATTCTATTTACCATATTTATTTTTTGTCTCTCCTAAGTGAGAAGCATGTTTCATGAGGATCATAATAATTTTTGTTTCTTTTGTTCCCTCCTTAATCCTCATTTCCTAGAAATGTAGTTGGCAGATGGTAGGCATTCAGCAAATATTGTTGAATGAATACATTTAATGTCAAGTGAAAAAGCAGATAAAATTAGATAAAGAGCATGATGATTCTAATTTTATAAAGCTAAATATATATGTGTATGAGAGTCTGAATATGTCTTGGGGATTCATCATAAATTTACAATCATCTTGAAATGCAAAAGTGTAAAATAAGTACAAAATGGCCATTTTTTTTAAACTGAGGTGATTTTATGGGACTTTAAATCCATTGTGATTATCAGTGAGATTTAGGTGTGTGCATGCATATGTGTGTATGTGGTGTAATAATGCTGTGTTGATAATTCTTGGTCTTTTCTTTCTTTTTTTTTTTCCATTTTTTATTTTATTTTTTTAAATCAGTATTTTTTAATTGTTGATCTTGTACAGTTTTCTGTCTTTTACCCCGCCCCAGCCCACCGCCCCAGCCCTCCCCACATCCCTCCCATTTCCACCCCCCATAGTTTTTGTCCATGAGTCCTTTATACTTGTTGCTCTAAACCGTTCCCCTTTTCCCCTGAAATTCCCTCCCCTCCCACTTCAAAAATTTATATGGAATCATAAACGACCCCGGATAGCAGCAGCAGTTTTGAGAAAGAAGAGCAAAGTAGGAGGGATCACAATACCTGATACCAAACTGTATTACAAAGCCACTGTAATCAAAACAGCCTGGTACTGGCACAAGAACAGACACGTGGACCAGTGGAATAGAACAGAGAGCCCAGAAATAAACCCAAGTCTCTACAGTCAATTAATATTCGACAAAGGGGGCAGCAACATAAAATGGAGCAAAAATAGCCTCTTCAATAAGTGGTCTTTTCTTTCTGTTGTTTGGCAGTCCTGAGTCTTTCTAATTTTCTTCATCTCTATTGCTTCCTCTGTAATCTAAGATTCTACTATCATCTCTCACCTGAACTGCCTCAAAGCCTTTCAGCAGTTCTCTCTGGGATCCCTCTTGATCCTACAATCCACTGTTCATAACGTTCCTACAAGTTAAAACTATAAAATTGATCCCACCATTCCCCTATGAAAAACCCTCAACAACTTTCCTTCGCACTCAGGATAAAACCCAAGCTCCTTACTAACCACAGCCTAAAGACACTGGCGAACTTCCCCAACTTCATCCCTTGCCAATCCCTCCCACATTCACCTCACTTTACTACACTTCTTTCGTTATCTCTGCCTGAAATGCCCCTCTCTCAGATGATTTCAAGCTGTCTGCTGCTCATTCTCTGGGACTCATTTTAATATCACTTTCTATAGAGACCTCTAGGACCACCATCCACTCCACTTCCACATGACTAATTTTCCTTCTATTGCCTGATTGTATTGAAGTTAAGACATCCTTGTCTCAAATTGTCTTGTCCATTCACTTACATATTTATTGTGTATATCTGTCCCCTTCCCTAAAAAAGTAAGCTTCCTCAGGGCAGGAATATTTTCTCCCTTCTCTGCATTTCCAAGAGCTAATACAATCCTAGATACATGGAGCTGCTCAGCAATTATTTGTTCAATGAATAAATTAATGATTCTGACTTTGGCTCATATCTACTCCAAAGTGTGTTATTCCTCCTACAGCATTCTCAGGATATCTCATTCTGGTTCTTACTAGCACTCTTGTTTTTCTCCTTAACCTTTCTTTCCTGGGATTTTAAAGGAAGACTTGGAATTTAAATGAAAAGTTATGGGTAAAGATATGAGCAGAGGATACTCTGGGATAAGGGCATATGAGAGCAAGGGGACAGAGAAAAGTAAGGGATTTGAGAGTGTCCATTAAAAGCTATTGTGAAGTCTACAATGGTCATATTAATCAGAACTCTTTTGTTTATAAGAGACAGACAGCCAAAGCAAATTGCTTTAAGCAAAATAATTTTAAAAAAGAATTAGAAAGATGAGAGTTAGGGAGGGAGGGAGAGTGAGAGAGAGGAGAGAGAGAGGGAGAGACAAAATTTATTAGCTCATGTTACAAGAAAATTTAAAAGTATATTGGCTTTAGGCATTGGTGAATTCAAGTAACCAAAGAATATTGTCAGAAATGTTTCTTTAATCTTTCATATCTGCTTCTTCTACATTGGCATTTTTTTCAAGCAACTTCTCCTCAGGTAGAAATGACCGTCAAAAATTTCAGCTTAAAACATAAGAGCTTAGTAGTATCAGTAACTAGATGTCACTTCACTTCTTTCCCAATAGCTATAGCAACAATTTCAGGAGGTCTTGGCTGGCCAGTTATTGTCTCATAACAAACTACCCCTAAAACTCATATTTAAGACAACAATTTAGTCTTGCTCATGAGTGTGCAGGTGGAATTTTGGGTCCTGTTAGTCTCAGCTAGTTTCATTGATATAGCTGAGGTCAGCTCCAGGTCAGTTGGCTCTGCTGACCTTGTCTGAGTTCTCTACATGTTCAGGCGATGGCAGACCTGATGTTCTAGAGTGTTCTAGCTGGGACAACTGGGCTTTCCTCCATGTGTCTCATCCTCAGCAGCTGAGCCCAGACTTTTCTCCCGACAGAGGATGGTTCTGAGAGAGGGTGGAAATACACATGACAATCTGAAATTAGGACTTAGAATTAGCACAGGATGGTTTCTGCTGTATTTCATTGGCCATACCAAGTCACAAGGCCAGTCCACACTGAAAAGCTTGGGAAGAACTTGGTGGAAAGAGCTGCAAAGTCACGTTGCAAAGGCCATGGATACAGGGAGGTGGGAAAGTGAGATCGTTTTTTCTTCTTTTTTTGCAGTCAGGCTCATACTAGACTTGGGTCCAAGGCTCATCAGTAAATTGGTTCCTATGAACCAAGTGTGGACAGAAAACTTAAAAGTGATGATTGCTAAGGGGGAAGTAAGGTGCTGTTCCTGTGAGAAGTGATGATGAGAAAGCAAATCCAGCCGTTTCCACTACGTGGATGTACAAGCAGAAAGCCAATTTATCGTAGTGATTCAGAGCATACGGTTTTCATTCAGGACGTTGATGTTAAAATCATAACACTACCGCTGACTAGGTGTGTCTCACATATTACTTTGTCTCTCATATCCCAATTTTCTCCTCTGCAGTACAGAAATAATCACAGTTTTTCCCTCATGGAATTCTTCTGAGTATTAAATAAGACAGTACAAGAAAGTGCTTTAAAAAGAACTAAGCATTTCCTAACTGTTCACTAAACCTTAGCTGTTTTGCGATCTTCTTTGCAGCATTAAGATTTTGAAAAATTTTGACAAAAAGAGATGTCAGAATCATCATTTAAAGGAAAGAAGCTGGCTTTCTTTATAATGATGGACTGAGACTCCCCGTGTGTATATCCACTATTTTTGTATTTCTGCACTCAGTTTCTAGTATCATAGTAGAGGCTTGGGGAAAATATTCTTCTATAAAGAAATCTAGGTAAATTTCAGGCTTAAGAAAACAAAAGCTATAAATGTAAGCCTGTGGCAAGGGCACAAACCTGTGTCAGCATGGTTCCAGGGTAGGACTGGAGTCCATCATCAATTATTAAACAAGGTCAATATTTGTGGCACAGAGAAGCATTTTAGCATATATTATTTATGCAGATGGTTTGTAATAGGTACACTCCATCCTTGAACAGGGAGTTTCAAGAGTGGAATACTGTTAAAAAGAAAACTACTTGGCACAGGATATAAGACATTCTTTTTTCAGGAAAATCCTTCTCTCCCCTTCTCTCACTCCACTACCTTATTTCTCTACAAGGAACAAATCTCTAACAGATCTCTAATTACTGGGCTGTATATACACTACAATCTAGTATAATATCTGATATTATGCCAAGTGCTGTAGGAGAGGTGTGGGGAGGTTCTAGGAAAAACAAATACTGGTTCTGGCCCTTGGGAAGCTTCCAGTCTGGCTTGAGCAAATACGATTACAAGTAGGAAGCAGGGAAGAAAATGGTCTATATTAACCAATGCCATAACATGGGATAGAGACAGATGTCTACTAAATTAAGTTCAAACAAGAGGTGAGATAAATATCATGATGCACAAAATATAAGAGGTAGCATTTCCCCCAAAATTTGAAAGATGACCAAGTGGGAAGGGGAGAGAGGTGGTCAGTTGTTGTATTCTCAAGATGAGAAGTCTTAGAAGAGAACAGCCTAGCGGTGGCAGTGAACTAGCTGCACTTGGAGAGGAAGGTGTCCATTAGAGGACACTCACTTTGGTTAGAGAGGTAGAAAGAGCTGAGTAGTCAAGATGTGACTATCCCAATCCTTAATCCATGAGAAAATATGGCCACCAAAATAAAGTCATTAAACTTGATCTTATAAGGAATATGGAGCTGCTGTCAAAGGTCAAAGTCACTTTTTTATTAACTCAGAAAATAGTAATAACAACATCTTATTGAATGCCTACTGTGTGCCAGTCCTGTGCTACAAGCAACAAGAATGTAGAGATAGACATGCTGATGACCTTCTTCTGAGGAACCACTGGGCGGTTCACACACACACGCGCACACACGCGCACACACACACACACACACACCCTCTACTATGTATAAAGTTTGAATTGCATTAAGAGAGGTATAAATGGCCATTCAGAGGCTAGATAGCTTTGGACAGAAGGAAAGAAAAGATGTGACTGTCACATTTTAAAACTTTCACTAGAGTGAACTCAATTCACCTCTCTGGTTATAGCAAGCAGTTGTTAATTTCTAGGCTTAGCTAGAAAATGCAGGTTCTTCATTTTTTATGTCTGGTTTCAGAAACCTAGCAAGCCTGTCCACCCTTTGGTAAGAGCATTCACCCCATGCTCTGGGTGTTGTTCTGGCTCCAATCACCTGTCATCAAGGACTCTCCTAGGCATTTTGCCGTCACTTTAGCTCTGAAGCTGAAAGTGGAAGGTGCTCAGTAAAAAAAAGTTCTAGCTCTCTGGCAACAGAGATGTTTCCTGCCCCTTTGAAGCTCTGGCTTTATAAGAACAGGTGAGAAGTGCATTGAGACAGATAGCACCTCTTCTAATCCCATCCATCGGGGCACTGTGCTCCTCCTGGGAAACAGACATGCCACGAAAAACCTGTAGGTTGTCTCCAAAACCATCAGACAGTAATTACTGCTAAGTATCAACTCCTCTCCTCCCATCTAGCCTGGCATTTTTAATAATAATAGCTGGTCGATTGAGGGCTTCCAGTGTGTCTGAACTAAACCTTTAACATACAATATATTTTCATTCCTTACAGAAATGAGGCAGGGATCATTATCATCTGTCTTTTACAGGTGAGATTGAGTAGAGGTTAAATAATGTCCCCAAAGCCACTTACCTAGTAGCTCCTGAGAGCTAGGATGCAAATGAAGGTGTGTGGAAATGGTGCACATCTTTCTGTATTTACACCAATATCTTGTCCATGATTAAAAACCTTTTCATGGAGACAAGGGAATACGTATGTCAGCTCTGAGGATTCTCTTATACTGTAGCAAATAATCAATACATGTTTGTTGAATAAGTAAATTAATTTGTGCCATATGTTTCATATATTCAGATACATTCATATTTATCAAAATGCATGCATCGATATGCAAATATGCTATATGTAAATTCTAAAGTGGCACATATAGGCAATTATCTATTATTATTCTGTCTCCTACTAGATGATAAGCTATGTACGGATAACACTATGCCTCCTTATTGCTGCATGATAACTCCTAGTAAAATGCTCAGCTCACAATAGGCACTCATTACATATCAGTTGAATTACAGCATAAATGTACATGTATACTTATCAAAGAATATACATCTAAATGTTTTACATATATACAGTTCTACATATACACGTGTCACGTGACATATGAGATGTTATTCCTCCACACGCTTGCCATCCTTTCTCAATGGCCTAAGGATGCTTCTAGGATAAATCCTTGGAGTTATTTACATCCACCAGTAAGGAAAATACAAGTGACCTGATCTGGAGAGTTACAATCAAAGTACCTCAGAAAAAATGTGATCCAATAGAAAAATATCTATTTCTGAACCCTTGTTACATCAACGTGTTGCTGGATGATGTGAAGGAAACACAAAATCAGGAAACAGTTGCTACCTTAGGCTGTTGCTGGGATTGGGGTAATGAACTCCGCCCATCAAACAAGCAGAGAATAGCTCAGGACAATATGGGGTCATGGCCCTGTGATCCATGGGAAGAGCAAGCATTGTGATTGCTCATGGAGAGCCAGAGAGTCTGGAAAACACAGGACTTTTCATGGATATCTGTTCTGAGTGTCAAAAGATTATAAGCATTTAAAAATGAGTGAAAAGAAGAGGCAAGGGACAGAAATCAGAATTTATAAAGTGTAGAACCAGCTATGGTGAGCTCCTCACCTTGGGGTCTCCTTCTCCCACCAACTTCCTGGTTGACTTCATCGGTTCTCAGTAACCCCATCTGCAGAATGGCCATTGCAACAGTAGCTGCTGTTTATGCTTGCCATACAATCTAAAGATACCTTAGATGACGTGGTTAACAATTGCCTGTCATGGAGGAATGACTCAGTCGATGTTAGATCTGTTACTTCTCCTATTATAAATATAACTTGGGAAGAATATTGGAGCTGCAAGTTGTTGCACACCACCAAATCTAACTCAGTACTATCTAGATGTAGTGAAGTTTCTTCTAACCATCTGACTTCAGAAGACAGGTGGTAATTCAGCCAAGTCAAGCAAGACTTTTTATTGGTGTTTGTCTATCGAGATAGGTCTTTTTTTCCTTTTTATTAAATTCATTGGGGTGACACTGGTTAATAAAATTATGCAGGTTTCAGGTACACAATTCTACAACACATCATCTGTGCACTCTATTCTGTGTTCACCACCCCAACTCAAGTCTCCTTCTACCACTCTTTGTCCCCCCAAATGTCTCACTGATTTCTTCCATAGCAGGGCCACACTAGAGGACCTTGATAAGACCAGCCTAATACAGTGTGTTTCTGCATTTTCATCAGGAATGGCAACCAAGGTCAATCTATGTAGAGATGGGCTTTCAGCAGCAACAGCAATTTCATTATGCTCAATGAGTTTCATCGAGAAACTCTTCCAGATAATGATGGAGTAAAATATGCTCATGTTCCTCTTCTGTCCCTTTATTAATGAATTAGAGTACACAGAAACTCAATAAAAGTGACAAAAAAGGCTCAGGAGCATCATTGAAATCATCCTTACCAGGGGCCACCTGCATCTCACAAAGTCACATTCCCATTAAAAGGTCTTACTTACCTAGAGAATGATGCCACTCTCTACTGAGTTTGTACTATGTGTAGCAGGAATGACTCATTTGAATGGTGGCAGAGCCCCAAGCATGCAATTTGAGCCCCGTCGCTGTGGGATTCCATTGGCTCTGCTCTGGTCTTGGCTCAGTCCCTTCCTGGCCCACACTTTTAATCAAGGTCTAATCCCCCTTGTCTCTGGCCTATTGAGAGAGCCTCATAACTGGTACTTTTAACCACAGACTTGCAAATTCCCTACTCTTTAAAAAAGGCACCTACTGGCTCCTCACTTAGTTCTCATTGCTGCTGTTGGTGTTATTATCATCATCACCATAGTCATTGTCATCATAATTATCATAATTATTTCTGGATAAAATCCAAACTCATTGGAGTAGAAATCAAGATCTTGAAAATAGTCAATACTACCAGCTTTATAATAATTGGGATGAGCATTATTTTTTCAAAGTTAGTAAGTCCCAGGTCCAATAGGACCAACGGTTTGCTTCCACTATTTTATTGCATTCTCACAGCAATCCTGAAAAGTATTCTTTTCATATCCACTTAACAAAGGAGGACACTGAGGCTAGGAAAAGTCATGCATCTCACTCCAGACCATACGGTCAGTAAGCAGCGCTAAGAAGTCAAACCCCAAATTGCTTCATTCTCACACCTACATTGTCAACCACCATTCTCTCAGCCTCACCTCCAGGAACCCCTCCCACCCTCCCAACTCACCCATGCTTGCTTGCTGGCTTCTCTAAGGAAAACAGATCTCTTCAATTCTTTTGGGCCTTTGCACACATGTTGGCTTCTCCGTGGAATTCTAGAGCCAATTGCAGCAAAGAAATCACCTCCATGTCACTGCAGCAGATGCTGTGCGCACCCCATCCTGTTCGCATGTGCAGAGCTCGTGCCCTCACCTGTCAGCAGCTGCAAGTACTGGCTCCTAATGCAAACTATTCCTCTACGTGCCCTTCCCCAGAGAGCTTGCCCTTGGCTTTCAGGAGCCACCTCCCCTAGAGATGTCCAGGAGGTGGCCACACCCCCCCACTCACCCAGGACAAATGACTGACTGATGGGGGACAGTAACAGACCAGGCCGCTGCCTTAGGTGGGACAAACTGTGTGGTGCAACTTGAAAGCACATCTTTGCATTGCTATTTCCTCTGCCTTATCCTGTTTCCCTTTGCCTGGCTCCACTAAGATTACAGCCTCAGTAAATCCTCGTCTTAGGCTCTGTTTCTGGTGAACTGACCTAAGACAGTCACTTCCTCTGTGATGTCATTTCTGACCTCTCCAGAAACACTTTTCATTTTTATGGTGAATGCTCATAGAATACAATTCCATTATAGCATCTAGTGCATTGTTCTGAAAATACCGTACTGAAAGTCCCTCTCCTCCAAAAGATCATCAATTATTCTGGGTCCAAGACTGTGCCTTCCTCATTATCACATCACATTAAAGTCCTCTCCTCATATTAGGGCCAGCTCTCCCTTTGCCTTTTCAATTAGACCCCCCATTCCTCTGTCTTCTTTCTCCAACTCAGTTTATCTTCCTTTCTCACTCCCTCACTCCTCAGACTTCACAGAAGTGCAAATTTAGGGTCACAAATCATTTCATCAGAGTCAGCCAGATGACCTCTCACAGCCAGGTACAAATGTGTGACCTCTTTAACCTGTGAAGGTCATGCTTTTCAGAGGGAGGGGCGAAATGTCCCTTTAAGTGATACACATTTCTCCAATCTCATTACTAAGCTAATAAAAAGAGTTAAAGAGAACTTCATGAAGATAGACTGGCTTCTGTGATAGTATGTTGGCTGAATGAAATATTCATAAAAACATGAGACATGTCTGTGTCAGATTCTTCCATGCGGAGGTCTGAGACCTTAACTGACACTGTTTCTACTCATTTGTCCGGTGTGTGGCTTCAGTGTCCTTTCTATCTGGGTTAGTTTTTGTCATAATCAAATAAGCTTTAAAACACGCGCTGGGGAGCTAAACAAAAATCATTCACTGAGAGTTTGCTGCTCTAAATACAATGCCTCAATTAATGGTCACAACCACCCTAGAGGCTAAGTATTCCTAACCCTCTGTGCTAAGCCACTGAAGATCATCAGAAAGGGTGATTTGCCTGCCAAAGGTCACACGGGTAGCAAGTATCAGCGTTGGATTTCAGTCCTAGTTGACCTGGCCTCGGTCTACTCTGGTCACTGCACCATATTTTATGAGTTGGGACAGAAAAGGAATGACTGAAGAGTGATCAAGAGGTGATCAAGAGAAGGCCAGAAAAGGTCCCTTTACTTTAAATAAAGTTGTGAACTGGCAAAATGCAGAGGGGGTAGGTTGCACTTCCAGCAATGAGAGGAAATCTCTCAGCCAGTAGAGTGTTCTATTTATATTGTTTGGTGTAATATACAAGATGGGAGGCTAAGTAAGCAGACATAGGTAGCATTAGAGAGAACTGACCAGTGGTGTTGTTTAACCAAAGCAAAGATATGATAAGGCAAAGGATGTTCAGTGGCACCTTTCTGGATGGGCGAAATTAGTCTAATGATCAAGAACAAGTTGATAAAATCCATCACTGAGACCCCAGCCATCGACTGGGCAGAGTTCCCAGAAGTAAGAAAGAACCTCCATTTGTGAAAGTCAGGCATTTTAATGCAGGGTTTCTTGAATAAGAGGATAGGCGTAAATCTTTGTTGAGGAGGAAGGAAAAGGCATGAAGTGAGAGCCAGGTGAACCAGGTATAAGTAAGATGTAGACTGCAACAGTCTTAGGTTTGCAAGACAAGACCCTCACCCGTAGCCCCTGAGCCATGTTGGCCTCCTTTCTGCCTCAGGACCTTTGCACATGCTGCTCTCTCAGCCTAGGACATGCCTTTGTCCACCTCTTCACTGAGATAACTACCACTCACCCTTTAGAGCTCAGTTGAAATGTTCTACCTTAAGAGATACCTTCTCTAATTGGTCCACCCACCCTCATAGTACGTTCAATGAGTTGAGTTTAGGTCACTACATGTGATTAGTTTGGGTATCATGGCAACCTCAAATTGCTATAAAATCCCTAAATGCCTACTTTTGATTCCTGTACTTTTGTCATCAGCATTGGGTCACAGACCATCCTTTGAGCAGCCCTACTCTAACATGCTGCTTTATATTGCTGAAGCTGGCTAGAATGGTTAGTAGATTTTAGGTTTACATGACCTATCTGGAAAAAACATATTATAATTTTCCCAAGACACAGGTTGGAAAATGACCAGCAGATGAATTGTGGTTGTTTGTTTGTTTGTTTGTTTGTTTGGGGGGGGTAAGACTTCCCAAGCTCAAAGGTAAAACTGAGCGGGTTTGAAAGTAGCCTAGATGAACACACAAACAAATCTTTGACTGTTTCCCTATAAAATATCTTTGTATTAAAGGACTAATATAAACTATTTGCCTCTTCATTACCAGAACACATAGATGATACATCACAATTTAGAGCAAGATTTATGGAAGAATGAACACTTAGGTACAGGCTGGTAATTTTTCCCTATACTAAACTTCAATTATCATCAATCATAGCTTAATCTAGCTCTGATTCTTGCATTATCTCATTCATTCTTCATACGATCCAGGCTGCGCATGGTAAACAATCCCCACTTCGCTATGCAGAGGGCAGACCCATACATCTAGTCCCTTAAACAACAATGTAGATAGTACATGCTCTTCTGTTCTGAGAGTTTCAATGTGTCTCAATTTGACAATGCACAACACACCAGAGAGAAGGAAGCTTTCCTGCAATCCAGTTGAACTCCATTTCTTGATAAAGTAAAAAAAAACCTTTCTCTCCTGCTTGCAGCTTTTTATTTCCTTTCTCTTTCATGGACAGAATATAATTTCAGGTAAGAACATTGGGTAATGGAATGTTCTTAGGGGGCCAGCTGGAAGAAACAAAATAAACAAAAAAGTCCTCAAGGATAGTCTTGTTCCAACTGAGAAAAACCGCCTTGGCAATGAGTTTTTATGTCACCACAACCTTCTAACATGCCTCCTTTGTGGAATAGTGTCTCATTATCACAGAGTGCTCCTCACAGAAACATGATCCCGACAGTTTTTATAACCTGTTCGATCCCTTAGAACCAATTGATGATCTCATCTATGGAATGATTCTTCTGTAGTTTATTTCAAATGTTTAAAAATGCATTTCAGCGAAGTGGGGGAAACACACTTTTATGCAATGGGAGTTGTTTCTTTTGCGCTGGGTGCTCGTTGGGTTTTGTGGTTGTGCCAAAGTCAGGAGACTGGTGTAGCCTAGAAGTAGTCCTCGCAGATCAGGACCTGGGGTCAGAGACTAAAAATGGACAGCTGGGTCAGTGACCAAGTTCATGTTGACCAACCAGATTTAGCTGAGATATTAGAGAAATAAAAATGAACCTGACTTTATGAACCCTTTATGAAGACTTTCTGACCAAATTCTTGATCTCACTCATATCCACCTCAGTGACCCTGAAAGCATTTTTTTGTTGTTGTTTCCAGCTCAATCAACCACTCCTCTCACATACCTTCAAAGAGTATTGGGGGTTTCTGAAGCGTTTCAAGCAACAGAAAACTGCTTTGAGTTGTTTGTGAAACGTCTTAAAACTTCAAAGTGCAACTGGGGCACCGGTGTATTCCTCACTTTTAATTTAAGACTGATTCAAGACTGTAAAGTTGTTGGAACTCTAACGTGTCATACACTCTATTAGGTTCCCACTGAAAATTGGTTCCTCATGATCAAAATGTTCCCACGCGGGACTTTGTGTTGTTTATCAGAGAAGAGGGGTGTGAACACTGAAAAGGAGAGGGCGTTTGATGTGTAAACCATGTGCAAGGTGTTTTGCAAGGTTGCTGCAAAATACCATCTCATCGAATTATCACCAGGACCCTGCGAGCAATTACCATAATCTCCATTTTTATCATGAGGAAAGTGAGATTCAGAGAGATTAGGTGACATGCTCAGGTCACATAGAAAAGTTGGCACAGTCTCTGAGCTCATGGCTAGATACCTGGTCTTCACTCCCTAGGAATCTCATCTAGTCCATGGATTGACATTCCATTTACACATGGTTTACTGCCAAGATCCCAGTGGTCATTCTGAAGTGTGAATCATGTCACATTATCTTCTTACTTAGAACATGACAAAGGGTTCCTAATGCCTCCACAAAACCTTACCATCAGTCACAAGATACAGGTGGCCTGGCCATTAGCTACCTCTCTGGTCACATCTTCCTCCGTCCCCCTCCCCTCCTCTTATTTCTATACTCCGACAACACTAACCTTCTTCCCTTCATCCAAACACACTCTCTCTTCTGATTTACTTTTCTCCATAAAATGGATTAGTGCCAGAAATTTTCTTATTTGCTTGTTTTTGTTCTCTATATGCTTCACTGTGATGTAAGTTTTATGAGGGCAGAGGCTTTGTCTCTATCTGTGACCTAATAATAGTGAGCAGCACAGAGTCAACGATTACTCTACACTGGGAGTTTTCCCACTTTCGATTGTTTGTATATGCTGTTCCCTCAATTCACTTGTGCTTGGCCAACTCTGTTCATCCCTCTGCTTTTCACCTTAAATGGCACTGTCTTGGGAGGCCGTCCCCAACTCCTCACGCTTGGAAAGCTCCTGCTTCACGTTCTCATAACATTCATTCCTTCACAGTTTTTACTGAAATCTGGAACTACAGATGAGTGATGGTTCTATGATTTGCATGTGCCTCCTCCACTGGACAGAAAGAATCACAACAAAGGAGCTATGTCTGTTTTATTCAATGAAGAGCCTGCTGAGCCTATCAAGGAGCCTGGCATGTAGTAGATATTTAATAAAGTGGAAATGAATAAAAGAACGAATAAATAAATGAGAACACAGGAGTCCGATTCATGGCGCAGTGTGGAGACTGCCTCCCAAAACCTTAAAGGAAGTCCTACATTGCAGCTGCCATCATCTGGGTGGAGAGTACCTATCGGGCAGGGCAGTGTGTAGAAGGCTAGAAGTCAGATTTTCTACAAAGTAGCAAAGATGAAGAAGGATAAAGGAGGGAAAATGGACGAAGAAGGTGTGTCGTGAGTGTGATGACAGTTCCCTGGGCAATGATTTCTAGAATTTCCATGCGTGGAAAAGAGAGCAAAATAGAAGGCTCAAAGCAAAAGATGAAAAGACAAAGAAGAGATAGAAAGGGGTGTCCAACTGGAGAGGTATGGGAGGAAGGCAGGTCAAATGTTGGAGAGGAGATGGAGAGAGCAAAGAGAAGTGAACGCCTCTTAGTTCAAAATCCATGAGAAGACTGTGCTTCATTATAGTGGAGTAGAGTAGTCTTAAAGGACTTTAAGTGCTCAAACACAATCAACTTACAGTAACTAAATTACACAACTTTTTCTACTGGGATTTTTTCAACCACATGAGAAACCTCTAAGTTTTGTTTCAAGTGTGCTAGCTGCTACTGTGGTCTGGTAGAGATGGTTGCTTGCCTCTTCAGTAAATATCCCTCCTTCTTCCTTGATAACAGCAATACTCTCAGCTAAAACAAAACAAAACAAAACAAAACAAAAATAACATTTCCTAAGCTCTTTTGCATAGGAGTAGCTAAAAACATGTAAGGCAAAAAGCATTTAGGTAGAAATTCCAGTGGAGTTACTTCAACATGAGCTGAATTGGGTAGGAGGTAAACCTGTTGTTTTTCCTTACTCCTTTCTCATTCTTTCTGTCTGGTGTGCTTGTTGGAGTTCCATCAACAGTAAGGGACCATGAAGCAGCCTTGAGAATGGAAACTAAGTGCTAAGGAAGGTTAAGCAAGATAGAAAGAGTCTGGACCTCTGGTATTTTTTATTCACTTTATTTGTCTTAGATTTCGTTTATATGCATTAAAATGAATGCCTTACATGTTGGGTGACTACTTGGGGGGTTTTCATATATTCAGCCATACCTGATTCCAACAGATACATGAAGCAAATAAAATTTGGCTTACATGCCATTTTCAATGCAAAGTAACTTGTAGAGCAATGAAGCGGGACTTTCAGCAAAGGCCTTAACATCCCGAACCTCTCTCGTTCCTCTGTAAATGATGGTTGCTTAATAATTCCCTTGCAGAGATTTTGTAAGTATTAAATCAAAGTATAGAGTATGCCATGCACAAATTAGTAGCCCGACAGTTATTGTAATTGTACAGAATTTCATTTACTAGAAATAAGTCAATATTCATTTATTTATTCAGTCAATATTTTAAACAATTATCTTGAAGCAGAGAAGACAGAAACGCAGTCTGCATAGTTATGGCGCACAAGGCTGACTGGCCCAGGCCAATTATAGATATTTAGGGAGTCATCATTGGCCCTTGGCAGATTGAGAAGAAAGAAGCAAATAGCCAAAACATAGTTTTTTGTATTTTAATACGATTCTATATTTGCAAATTTAGCCCTATAACTGCAGACAATACCCCAGCACCACTTCTTGACACCTCCGCCCCCTCCCCCCGCCCCGTGTCTTCTTGTCCCTGACCCCACCGATTACAGCTTCCTTTGGTGTCCACTCAAAACTGGGATTTTACAATGTTGGTGTTACTGGTGTTTTGGAACTGATAATTCTTTGTGGGAGAAGAGTATGCGATGCATTGTAAGATGTTTAGAAGCATCCCTGACCCCTTCCCACCAAATGCCAGAAGCACCTGAAATTATGACAATAAAATGTGTCTGGAGACATTACCAAATACACCCTGGGGAGCCAACTCCCCTCCATTGAGAATCAGCACAATGAGATTTAAATTGCCGCAACACAGGGGAGGCTTGCCCTGGAGCTGCGCGCTTTGCACTGAGGTTAAACTTCTCGGAGGACGAGCCCTGACTCAGATTGCATAGCCTCAGGAGTCCAATTGTTCCCACACAGCCTCTTCAGATGTCTTCCTCGAGCCTATTGTTTTTGCTACAGTGCACATCTGAGACCATTGTCTTGAAACAATGGCATGGTTTCAGCTCCTGGACAATGCCAAGTTCAGGTCCTTCCCCAGGACATCAGATGCCCTGCCCTGCCCTCACCTCCCCCTTTGCTGAGCTCACGCCCCCAGGTGACATTAGGACTCTCTGTTGCAGGATCTCCTAGACTCAGTAGTTCCATTTTGTAACACTTATCATTGGAACAAATGCCTTGAAGAATATTCATTCCACTTTGAACCTTGCGGTGGGCAGGGTCCATGTCTGACCTGGCCTGTGCACTATCCTCAACATCATGCCCGTGAACTGGCATGAAGCAGATGTTCAGTGAATGATAAATGGTTAGAAAACTAATCTTATGAACCAAAACATTAAGGAAAAAGACAGAGAATTTACTATACTGACCATTCTGTGACTTTTTAAAGAGTTCCTGTGTATAGAAGAGAGAGCTGAGCATTTGCAAATTTGGCAGTTGCTAATCTTCCTTCTGTTAGCTCCTTTTTTTTGTTTTGTTTTGTTTTCTGAATTGAACTGATGGGGAAAGCTCAGAGACTGAAATACATGTGCTAGTCCTGGGAATATCACAGCACAGTGCAAATTTTGGAAGCTTCTGGAAGCCAGCCGATTCTAAAATTCACAATTCGTTCATTTCAAATGTCCATCATGTGGGTGTTTTCTAAATTGGAACTTGTAAAAAGAACTCATTGTTCAGGAGTATTACTTAATACTTGATGGTTTCCAAGAGCCCTGCCATGTTTAGTTAATACGATCAAGGAGAATCTTTCTAAGAAAGTCTCTGAAACTTGCGTTTCAAAATAGAAGTCACAAACTGGGAGATTCGAGGTTATGGCTAGCCAACAGGATGCTTTGTTGGTGTTTACTTGAACCAGATTGAGACTGCCTAGAGAATGTTAAAATCAGTTGCCAACAATAAAATCCTAGATTTCGAGCTTTTTGTGGAAAATGAGAAGATCCAACAATATTGAGACTGCCTTCCCCCATGCCAACCTTTGGCAGGACTGGAGTCTAACTCTACCATTTAAGGAGCCAGCATTCAAGTTCTACTGCAGCCACTGCGTCTGCTTGTTGTCAGTGAGCCTTGGGGTCTGGTAGCTTCGTAATCCTCATTTTCTGCCTTGCCTTGTTCTTATCCTTAAGAAGAGTACATATTCCTAATTTATCTCTGATATTAAAAACTGTGCAAATACGAAATCACAGGGGGTCTACTTCTAATCACAGATCTATACATTTTTCACATTTGATGAGTAGTCTAATCTACCAATTTTTAGAACTGTGCACTCCAATGCGGTAGCCACTAGCCATGTCTGGCTATTTAAATTTAAATTAATTTAAATCTAATGAAATTCAAAACTCAACTCTCCAGCCACAGTAACCACATTTCAAGTGCTCCCCAGCCACGTGTGGCTGACGGCCACCATGCTGAAGGGCTCAGCCAGAAAGAGGTCCCCTCATCACAGACCTTTCCATTAGACAGTGCTGCATTAGAATATTTCTGATAAACAGAACGTTTGAAGAAAGAAGAGCACATATAGTTTTAGAGAATTTACTCATTGTTATGAGTTGAATTGTGTTCCTTCAAAAATTCATGCTAAATTCCTAGACCCCAGCACCTCAGAATATGACGTGTGTAGTGGGAGGGTCTTTGTAGAGATAATCAAGTTGAAGTTGTGGTCATTACGGTAAGTCCTAATTCGATGTATTTGGTATTCTTATAAAAAGGGCGGGGCACAGAGACATGCATAGAGGGAAGATAATTTGAAGATACACAGAGAGAAGATGGCCACTTCCAAGTCAAGGAGAGTGGCCTGGAACAGATACTCAGAAGCAAACAACACTACAATACCCAGCTTTTGGACTTCTACCCTCCAGATCTGTACGGTGACAGAGTTCTTTTCTTTAAGTTACTCAGTTTCTGATACTACCACATTTCGCCATGTATAAGGCACACCCACATTTTAGTACTAAGTCCCATGTATAATATAAATTAGTACTGCCCATGGATAATGCGTATCCTAATTTTTCCCTCAAAAAATTTGGCCAAAAGTGCTCATTATACACAGGAAAATATGGTATGTTACAACAGAATTAGCAAACTACTACATTCCTGCTCCCTTCATTTGTTGACTAAAACAGTCATTCCCAAATACTATTCAGAGCTAAAAATAGCAGTAGGCATATTGAAGTCTGTCAAGATAATTTGATCTTCCTTCTAGTGAGGGTGTTGAAAACAATTTAAATAACTACAAAGTAGGAAGAGTTAAGTGCCTTGTGCAAGTTTTTTGGCTCCTTGAAATTAACTAGACGATTTAGGTGGATAGAAGTTCTCCCAGCCCTGCTACAAGAGCTCATTACAATGAGGCTCAATACCAAGCTCTTAAGATAAAAGAGGACAATTTATTATTTGTTTTAGTGGATAAAGCAGGAAGGAGTAGCACCCCCTCCTTCCCGCCCCAATCACAAGTTAGAGGACCCCTGATTAGCCTGACGTTTTTCTACATGGTAGATGCACCTGGTGACAGATGTGATCTTAGTGAACTCACTCAGTTTACCACATGGCTGCTTAGTGGGTCCCACCAACAGTTTATACTTAGCAAGGCCCCCCAAATTGTATCATTCGGTCAATGGAATGAGTACTGCAGAAGGCATGGTTATAACCAAGACTAACCCTTCTCAGATTCCTCTGATGCCCATCACCTCCTGTTACCAGTAGCAATCAAATGACACTTACTCACTGGCCCATCTGTACCAAGACTCTCTCATCAAAATCAGGGTCTTATTTTCATTAGCTCACTTACCTCAAAGACCACCTTTTTAGAATTAATAGTCAAATTATCACTGGCTTAACTATTTGTTTAATTTGGAAAGAGGATTCCCTTTCTTATCAGAAAGTGAAAGCTCATAGTCTGACACTCATTTGCTTTCCCCCCTCAGATCCCCAGACGTAATAAAAATAATAATGTCATTCGTCTAATGAAAGTCCTTGCACCATGCACAGCCTCTCATTGTGGGCGGGAACCATGTCTCCCGTGGTCCGCTGTACATCTCTAACACAAAACCCGTACAGAAGGTGCTTGATGAACGTTGCATGGTTGAACTAATTAATTTTATGAACCAACAAATTGTAATGTGAAAAGTTCCTCATTATTAATAAATTAGTTTTATAGACTACAAAAAATTATGCTACTTAAGAGGATGGAAAAATTGCTTCCTGCCAAAATGATCCTGAAAAACCTTGTGGAGGAGGTACTATGTGAGCAGAATCCTTAAGGATGAAGGGACTTATTACATGTGGAATTGAGGGAAGTGATGATACAGAAAAGCACAAGCAAAGCCCTGAAGGTATAAATGCATGAAAGAGAACTATAGTAAAGTTGGAACAGTAAATTGTAGACCAAATTTGGGAAAGAACTTTTTTTCCTGTAAGGAATGAGGAAGCTTTGAAAGATTTTGAGAAAGGAATGGATATGTTCAAAACTGTTTTTCAGGAAAATTAATTTGGCAGTAATACTTGAGATTGATGGAAGTGGAGAGAAATTGAAAGCAGAGAAAAGAAGTATGAGAGAAGGATGTTTCTATGCCTCCATGTTTATATATTACTTTTTAGGCAGACACTATAGTTATCACACAGTATTGACATATTCATCTGTCCGGCTGGAGAAAGCTGTCACAGAATCAGAACGATGTTCTGTACTTCACGTATTTTGTGTTTATTTGCCATCAGTGTAATGTTTTTAAAAGTCTTTGGAAATTTCCATCCTGCACCGATGTGCAAGGCTTTGGCCCACTCCTCTCGTTACCATGGTGGTGGTGGGATGTCAATCAAAGAGCAGAGAATCGACTCCTCTTGGTTTAACTTGGTGGTTCTCAACCTGAACTTCACATTAGAATCTCACCTGGAGAAGTGTTTAAAGGCCTCAGACTATAACTTAGTCAATTAAATTAGAGTCTCTGAGAGTAGAACCTGGGCATCAGCATTTTCTAAAGCTCTCCTGGTAATTCCAATAGCAACCACAGTTAGGAATCACTAGTCCAGAATCTCCCTCCTCCCTGGAAAGCTTCTATCAAGAGATAAACCTTCGACGTCTGCTTTTGTTTTATAAATACCATGTTGTTTTTCTTGGGGTGGAAAGTCTGTTACTCCCATGAGAGGAAAAATGAGGACCTGAATTAGGGTGACAGTAGAAATATTGAAAGAAGATGGCATCACTAATAACACAGAGGAAGACTCGGCCAAAAAGGGTTGGATTCAGGGGCGGAGAAAGGCAAGGCTTGAATTAAATTTAGCACCAAGCTTTGGAGCAGGATGATGAATCGGTTTTGCAGGGAAAAGATGAGCTCAGCGAATTGAAGAAATTGAGTTAGAGGTGTCAGCAGGACATCAGGTGGAGATGTCACCCAAGAATTAGATATATATGGATGAAGCTTTGGAAAGAGGCCATGCTGGGAAAATAGATCTGGGAGTCAGCCACATTAAGGTTAATGACACCATATGACACTGGATGAGTTAATAAGGAAAAAGCCCTAGGAAGGGAAGAGAAAGAAACCTAGAATAAGTCCTACTCACACTTCATCATCCCAATACCCGGAGATCATCACTCCTCTTTCTGTGGTTCTTAGTACTTTCTGCTAGGTCAGAGCGCTTCTCATATTGCATTGATCAACCATACATTTACATCTGCCTCCCAGCTTTATGCTCAACTTGGTCAAGGGCAAGACCATGAGCAATTAATCTTTACATTCACCAGTGCTGAACCAATACCCAACACATAGTTGGCCAATGAATTAGTACAAAACTGAATTAATAGACACCATGCAGCCCCAGGGCAGAAGTCACAGTCATGCAGCTTGGCAGCATCCTCATGTTAGCCTGACCTGCCACCACCGTGCCATCCCATCAACCTTTGCTCCAGCCTCCCAGCGGTCACTGCAACAAATAACATTAAACCTTGGACTTAATCAGCGCTTATTGGGCATCTGTGACTGGTCTAAGAAAAAGAGGTAACTCAAAACTTCAAAAAATGCATGGCCCTTACCTTTAAGGAGCTTATGGCCAAGCAGAGAAGAAGGGTTGCCTCCTCTGTGAAGCCTTCCCTGATACTGCCAGGCAGACTGAGGCACTCTCTTCTTCACTATCTTGGATATTTCAGGTATTAATATAATAGCTTTACACATTTTTCTTTGATGCCATGATATGGCTCTGTCCTTTACAGCAGATAGAACGATCATTAAGATAAATAAATTTCTTATTAATTGTTACACCTCAGTGTCTAATACACCAAATTGGACTACTTTTGCTTTTTTTTTTTTTAATGCTTCTATTTCTTCTGCTACAGGGTATTTGCATGAGCTATTCCTTCTACCTAAAATTTTAATCCCCAATTTCATCTAGTGATCGTCTGCTTTATCTTAAAATGATCATCTCAAGTGTCACTTCCTCCAGGAAGCCTTCCCAAACTCCAAGTTTACTATAGGTTACCTGGTTCTCCAAAATGATCCGTGGCTCACAGTTCTTGTCTGAAGGTTTATGCAGCCTCCCCACCCATTTACATCGTATCATAAGCTTCCTGAAGGTGAAGATTATGTCTTTGATTACATTGTGTCTTTACAGCCTAATTTAATTCCTGCAAGATATTAAACTTCCAATAAAAATGAATGAATGAATGAATGAGCCAACAAAGTGGTCCTTCACTATACTGATAAACAAATTGAATGTAAATGTATGCAAAAATTAAAAGCTCTAACTGAAGAAGAGCTGGTATACTGTGGATGTGAGTGATGGCTGTACATGGGCTGCAGATCAAGCCTACAACAGGAGGTCAGAAATAGTGCTGGTCAATAAAAAGCAGTAACAACCAGTGGTACAGGGCATTCCAAATAACCTCAATAGTCATTAATAATGATTTAATCCACCTTTTTCTGTACTTTTGATATATTTTACTGTGATCACAATGAACTATTGTTCTTTTCGGAGGCAACATTTAATGAGTTTAATGATCAACATTTTGAGAGATCAATAAATAGTTATTTATAAGTTAAGGCTTTGAAAGTTATAAGCATACCTTTTAAAAATATAATGAAATCTAGAAGGGGTACACAATTTTTTAAGATGCTTTTTGTGAATTCCATTAAATTCAAAATATACCATGTTTTTAAGAACATGTTATAGAAATGTTATATTTAATTTTTAAATGTTAAATAGACAAATCCTCAAAAATAAACACGATTCTGTCCACTCATTATCTACCTGTACCTGTCATTGTCAAACTTTATGGATCAATAATCATAGCACTAATGTTATCAGTTAGAGACTTCCTTGTTCATTGCTTCAAGATCATCTGGAAAACACAGCAGATTTAACCTTGACCGATCACACGTAACTATGAGGTAGATGGATTGATGATGGAAAAATAGATGGACGGATGGATGAATGATAGACAGACAGATAGATAGAAGATGGATAGCTGACGAGACATAGACATAGATGTAATTCATGTATCTCTTCCAATAGGTGAGACACTGTATTAAATGTTTTATACACATAAGTTAATCTACTCTTCACTACCATGCTAAAAGATAATATATTTACTTGTCATTCATTAGAATACTGGACTCAGAAACATTGTTTAATTTACCAAAGATTTTAAAACAAAAAGATAGCCAAACTAAGCTTGAACCCACAATTATCTGACCCCAGAACTTTGCAAAATTCTGTGCTGCATTGCTATGTTGTCTTTCAAGACCAAAAATCAATAATTGTTGGGATCTGCTCACATACCTTTACCCTGAAACCTGCTGCTCTCTTATCAAACCAGTGATAGGGCTGCAGACTCACCTAGGTCCTGAAACCTCCAGTGTGGTCTCAATATTAATCTTTAACCAGCCAAACCAAGTAGCCCTGAATGGGCTGGTGACCCTGCTATCTTGAATGACCATGTAAGAGATGACATATTCAAATAAGAACTGTCTTTGGGGAGAAGCTACCACTGATTCATTTCACTCTAGTCACCAAGAAGGTGAATGAATGCGATGCTTGCATCTGTTTGATTTAAGCTCTCCCCTCAGTAATATATTAATGGAGGCTCTAACTCAGGGCTTAAAAAGCAAAACAGAAGGCCTGGTTGAGATGATCACACCCACTATACACACAGTGGTTTAATAATGTGCACACATATATTTACATGATGTGTAAGTATATCCATATATACACGTATATGCAAAATTATATGACGTTATATATACACTGGAACCCAAGTACTTATATGCACTTATATACCTAGATTTTGCATTCAGCAAGGAAGGCCGAACTCAGCTGGGACTGTCCACCATGCCATCTCCCTTGGATGCTCCAGCATAGGAATCTGAGGAAGCCAGACTTCCCACATGGTATTTTGGGATACCCAAAGAAGATGTCACAGAGGCAGGGACATCTAGCTAGAAACTGCTCGCCTCATAAACTGGCATGTCATCACTTACACTATATTTCGCGGTTCAGAGGAGTGACAGAGCCTGCCCGGGTTCAAGATAAGGCAACAGAGACCCCACCTCTCACAGGAAGGAGCATCAAAGAGAGTTTATCCATTCTCTATGTGCCACAGCTTCTTCCATATTTTCTAAAAGTATATGCAGTAAATGTGTGTAGAAAACCATAATAATTATATTTTAATAGCTACCATTTTCACTGCCTCCAGATGGCCAAGCCTACTCTGGGGCAGATTTTTCTCAACCTTAGCAGTGTTGACATTTTGGGCTGGATGATTCTTCAGTGGGGGTATGGGGGAGGCCAACTTATGCAATGATAGAATGTTTAGCAGCATCTCCGGCCTCTACGTGCTAGATGCAAGTTGCGCAAGCCCTATAGTGACAATCAAAAATGTATCCAAACATTGTCAAATGTCCCTTGAAGGACAAAGTCACCCTAGTTGAGAACCACTGCTCTATGGTAAGCACTGAACACTAAGATAAAGTATAGTATCACATAAAATCTTCAGGAGAGCATAAAGCTGGTACTACAATTATTTCCATTTTATAGAAGAGTAAACTGAGGCTTGGTGAGTGATGATCCATACTCACTCAGTAGGAAAAAACCCGCCTCTGTTGGATTGCAAAGCCTCAGTTCCTTCTACCATTCCCTTAATTCCTTTTTCTATTTCAAAACATCCAGAAGGCAAAAAGTCAAAGGCAGAACCCTAGTCCCACACCCCCAGCACCACTGGGCCCTGCTGATTCAGCAAGATGCCTGGCTTGAGTCCTGAGCCACTGCAGGCATCTCCAGCACAGAAACCATTGATCCACTCAAAATTAGCAGGCGCCTCTGTCCCCTGTCCCGCTGTTTGCTTATGGAGGGAATTCGAGCCTAATTTGGACGGGCGCCTAACTCTGGGCTGCGTGCCAGGCCTCGGCATGGGCACACTGGCGCACACACTCTCACCTGGTGTGCAATCTATTTCAGGATACAGCCTCGGTTGCTGCTGCTGCAGGTGCCCTGACAGATGGAGCATGTCCAGCATTCATCCTGGGTTAGAGACATCACTATTTCTGGAGCAGGCTTGTCATTGTAGATTTTGTTTCATGGTCCTCTCACACAGAGCCCCCTACCCCACCCACACTGCCTACCATCCTTTCCCACCCCAGGCCCCTCCTGAACTTCCTATTTCTTGGTGGTGGCGGCGGGGCGGGGGGCGGGGAGCAAATATGCAACTGGCTACTAAGAAATGAAAGGTGGGACAGAGCTGGGGATGAAGGCTTCCCAGAGGAAATAAACACATAGAAGTTCTCCAAGAAGAATAAGCGGGAGGAGGACTTGGCAGCAGGAGAGGACATTTCCGGCAGAAGGACTCCCATGGGATAAGACAGAGATGCTCTTCCAGGGGTGTCAGACTCGTTTCCACTGGGCCACATCAGCCTCGTGGTTGCCTTCAAAGGGCCGAATGTAATTTTAGGACTGTAGAAATGGAACTACTCCTTAACTAAGGGCAAGGAGCTTTGGTGCTGCCGCCAGGTAGAAACAAGGTGCCGGCCAGAAAAAACCAGGTAGAGGGCCGCATTCAGCCCCTGAGCCTTGTTTTCACCACCTAGGCAAAGGCACGTTGCCCAGGAGCTACCCCAAGGTGCTGAGATGATGAGACATTGAGTTACAAAGAGGAAGGACCAGAGATTGTGATGGGCAGCTGGGATACTTCCTGTCTGTGAAGGGAAGAGCAAGTCTTTAAGGGGAGGCATGAGAAGTTGATGAACTCATCACAAAGATTAGTTCTGAGCAGCATGGTTTGGAGAGGGGCAAAACTGAACGCAAAGCATTGACGGAATCCCATTTGGAGTTAGTGCAAACATTTTACAGTTTAATCATTCAACAAATGTGAATTTAATATCTATCCTCGCTGCCAGACACTCAACTAGACAATCCAATGGAGTGGCGAGCAAACCTGACCCTGTCCCAACGTGTGCGGATCTCCTATTCTAGGAAAGATGACAGATATTAAACAACGGGCAAAGTAATCACATTGTTAGAATGAAAGGCCCTGAGAAGGAAGAGCGTAGTGGCCTGTGAAAGTGTGCAACGGACACTGGACACAGGCTGAGGGTTGCAGTCAAGGGCAGGGGCAACTTCTCTTTCATATTAGATACCTTCAGTCCCCCAACAACGCTGTGAGTCAGGCAATATTAGTCGTCATTCTACAGATGCAGAAGCAAAGGCTCGTGTAAGTCACACCTCTTTCCCCAGCAAAGTTCCCAGCATGCGAATAGCAGCAGCAAGATCAGAAGACAAGAAGGCTGGCTCCAAAGGAGCCTTCTTCATTTGGCCTGGTCATGCCAGCTATGTGACCTGGAGGACTCAGGTTTCACGACAGTTTAAACAGCTGCTCCCTCTCCTCCTCGCCCTCTCTCACCATCTCTCCCCCCCTCCCTTTACCATCTCTCTCTCTCTCTCCCCCTCCCTCTCTCTCTCCTCTAAATTGGTATGTGGCACTGTGGGGACAGAGCCAGCCAGCAGGGTGACAATGAGGTCGAGATGGGAGCTTGCTGCTCCTTGCATCAGAAAAGCAGAGAGTGCCTCTCTGGCCATTGGCCACAGATACAAGAGAAGTTTGCGTGGAAGGTGACTCAGCTCTGGCTTTCTCAGCAACACTCTACCATCGGCGATTAAAAAAGAGACAAGGCAGGTCTGAGGAGACCTCTGAGTGATTCCGCAGCAAGCCACTCCCCACTGGGAAGCTGCTGGGCAGGCAGCACTGGCGCTTTTGTGAGTGGAATGGCTGAGTGTCTCCATGGGGCATGTGCATTAGAATGCTGATCCAGGCAGGTCTTCACATCCTGCTCAGGTGTGACATTTGTTTCCATCACCTGGAAGGTGACTCTGGGAGCAGGTGTACAGCTGGTTGACTTGTTCTGTGTGGCCCCCAAATAGCTAGGTAAAGATGGCCCAAAGCTGAGAGAGAAGGAGGGGTTCGTGTATATGCAAAGACACCTTCCACGTGCCTCTGATGGAAGTGCTGGTGCTCGGTGGAAATGGCACAGGCTTGGGAACCAGGGGCATGAACTTGGAAGCCCTGCCCACTTTTAGCAGCTGTGTGGCTGGAACCTGTCCATACCTCAGTGCCAGTGAAATAAAGGGAGAAGGTAGAAGGGATGGCCATTGGAGTATTTCTACGAACCAGGCACTTCACCATCTCATCTGGTTTTATCCTCATCGCCACGTAGAAAGCTGTTTGAAAGGTGATCATATAGTACCTCTTTCCTAAGGTGTTTGTGAGAATCAACGAAGGCATGTCGATTAAGTGCTTAGCACCACAAATCTAGGTGGTATGTTTTCATTGTAGTCATTATTATAGTAAGTATTAGCCCCATTTTGTAGAGGGAAACCCTGACTCCAAGAAGCCACATCGCAGATATTCTAATCCAATTCTGCTTGGTTCCAAGGCCCCAATTCTTAACCCTGTCAAAACAGTGCCTCCCCGCTTCTCTCCGCTTCCCCAGGGGTTGGCTGAAACCCAAATGAACGAAAGAGGAAATTAGAATTTAGTCGAATGTTTCTTGAACAAATAATTCAATGATAATTAAAATTATTAAGAAATTATTAAGAAATCAAACTCATGTATCAGTAATGAAAAAGTGTTCCATAAATATTTACCACAACTATCGATGTGCTAGTCATTGGGCTGCTATGAGAGATCAAAAGACATTAGATAGGAATTCTGCCTGCCTACAGTTGATGTCTAGCAAATATCTAGGAATCACTCTAATGGTCATAGGATAACTGATCATCATAATCAAATACCACTCTGGCCTGCATTGCTGTGTATTCCAGACAAGTAATTAGCATCTTTCATGCATTAATCCTTTGGCATTTTAAGTAATCTTCTGCGATAGGAATTATTTAGTTTTAAAAAGGTGAGACCAGAGCTCAGAGAGGTTTGATAACATGATCAAAATCATAGAATTTGGAAGCGTGACAAAACCAAGAAGCGAGCTCAGGTCTGTCCGCCCCAAATCCATGCTCCTAACCATTGTGCCGCAGTACCTCATTCTCCCTAACCAGCCTCTCTACTTAGCACTGTAAAAACAAACTAATTTGATTAAATGGTTCTAATACAAAGCATAATTGCACAAGTTAGCACTAATAGGGAAGAATACCCAGTAAGATCGTGTGAATTCCTTTTTGGCCTGTTTCCTATTCTGGTGCAGATTTGTTACCGGCCACTACATCTGGCTCGCTCGCGTGAAGAACACACAAATCCCGCAGCAACAGCACCGCACTGCAGTTCACACCCCTTCCTACTCACAAGGCCCTCGAGCCACTTCTGGGACAGATCAGCTCCTTCCTCTCAAGAGGCGTTTGCCACCACCCATCACCTTAGACACTCCTTAAGCGGTGATGATCGCCTGATTCTTTTTCAAAGGTATGTTTAAATGACACTGTTAAAGAATAAAATGAAAACGTTACATCTCTCTCTTCCGTTTCTTCCAAGTTGCCCAAGGATGTCCACGCCAAACATGGATAGGCTTGAAGTTCCATGAAGGGTATAATTGAGGACAATATTGAAGGCAAGAAATGAACTGCAGTTAAATGGATTCTTTCCCCTCAAAAGCACACAAAGAAGAGGATTCTCAACAGAAGCATCACTCTCTTGCTGAATGTCAGTAGAGGGAGAAACAGTTTTTCACTAGATTCAAGGGATTTCAGGTGGTTGACACTCTCTATATTCCATCATCCTAAATTCTCTCTGGTCACGGATGCCCACCAATTCATCTCTCCCTCCCAATCGTCTATACACTATTCTTTAACTACACAGAGATCCCTTTACTGTCCAACACACTGAAAAGCTCTGTTGTGTATTCCCCATCCATAAAACACTTCAAGGACAAGATCAAGGACCAGCTCAGAATTCACCTCATTGGTTAAGTCTCCCCTGACCACCTAGTCAGGGAGGTTCAAGGACTTCTCTCACTGCCTTGCTTCCCTCTGACATGGTCATTATCCTCATGTATTTGGGTTGTGTCTTGAAATACCTTTCTGTCGTACTAAATTGACAGTGTTAGGGATTGGGCTTTAGCTCTACTTACTGGTTTAAAAAAAAAAAAAACCTGGTTACATTCTAGTAGGGAGATCACCAATAAATGAGAAAGCAAACAAATCAACAAGTAAAATATTACAGATTGCAGTAACTTCTAGGCAGGGAGGTAAATGGGGGATACAGTAAAGAATAAAGAAAAATGACAACAAACTTAGCATGGGCAATCTGAAAAGAGCTCTCATAGGAAGCAGAATTGATGCTGAGACCTAAAGGAAAAGAAGGAACTAGGTCCACAATGAACTGGTCCAAGAACAATTGGTAGGAGGCCCAGCCAATGCAAATAATTCTGCTATGGCAAGAGCTTGGTGGGTGCAGGGAACTGGGAGGCCAGCATGATGGAAAGTGATAAGAAACAGGGAGACTAGGTAGGAAAGAAGAGGTTCAAGGCCAGGCCAGAGCAGGCTGGAACTTGAATGCTACATTAGAGTATATTATTCTAAATGCAATAAAAAGCTATTTAGTGGGGGGAGTGACATTATTTGGTATTTAGTGGGGGGAGTGACATTATTTGGTTTTTGATTTTTAAAAGACCATTCTGACTTCTATATGGAAAGAAAATGGATTTAGGACTTAGGGGAACAAGGATAGAAGCAGAGAGGCCCCTGGGGGGTTGTTCCATTACCACCCATAGTGTCTGATATGGTAGAGGTATTCAAGAAAAGAGAATAAACGAATGAATGAATGAGTTAGATTATCCTGGGCTTGCAGAAAGACAGTGGCCACCAATGCTTTCCTAGCTGATGGTGATGATGTCTGCTCCTCACCCTTAGCACCTGCAGCATTTGACTTATTGTGAAACAGTTTTAAAATGTACATTCTAGAAATTCCTCACTCTTCACAGGCCAAGATTTCCCACGTCCCAGGCTTGCAAAAATCACCATCTTGTCCTGGTAATATTTGACTATGTTTGACATCATTCTTTGCTACTGTTCTTCGTTCCTGTGAACAGAAGACAGCTTTTCGTTTCTGAGGTGGGAAAAAAAGGCAGGCCCTGTCCAACCAGACAGAGAAGAGAAGGTGAGGAAATGCTGATGGGGACTTTCATCCCCTTTTCAGGAAGCTGGCTGTGGACCATACTTATAGTCTTGACTTCAAACCTGAAACCTCAGTGTCCCCAGGGAGCCAGGAGGACGGGCTCTTGGCACGGGGACTTCCTAAACAGCACAAGTATCCGCTTTTCATCGGCAATCTCCTGCTTTGTTAGCTAAACTGTTCCGAAGCCCAGACAGGCATCTCTCATGCTGAGTTTAGGGTGAAAGCGACGTGGCAGGCTCCATTCCCAGGGTGCTGCAGAAAAGAGACTGGGGTTGTGGAACATGAGCTGTGCTGGACCCTTTCCTAAACCAACAGGAATCAGCTGCTCTTTGACAGTGCAGTCTGCTAACAGATGGAAAATTCTTCAAGGGGAACAGAAGTAGAGGAAATGAAGAAGGTGCTGAGTATTTCGTATGGATATGATTCTAGCACATTTCCTCAATATCCTTTAGCCCCTGGAAGAGCCATTAAAAGGAACGTCGAAGTAATTCTCCAATAAACATCCTTAGAAATATGTGAAGTCAATACAATTGAAATAATTGGTGAGCCAGAAGGGAATTTAATGATCCAACAGTTTCCTGTCCCATGAGGAAGTTGACATACAAAGATGTGGAGTGACTACTCAAATGCACCGAGGTGTTCAAGGACAGCAGAAAGATGCCCCAGGTAACCAAACTCCGCTTTGTCCAGCCTCTTCCTGATATCATACTGGTTGTTGCTCAGGAGGCACTGTGGGACACCTTGTCATCGTACAGACCTGGGACGGAATCTCTGACACTCCCCAGATCTGTGATCTTTTACACCTTTCTTCACAGGAAGTAAATGGAACTAATCACACTTGCCTCATCAACGTAAATGAGATAATGACTATACAGTCTGTGCCTATGTGTTCTTTGAATATTTTACTTTCTTCTGGATGTGGAGGACAACTGTGTGTTCCAGCTCCTCTGCACCTGACGAGTTTTGGCCAGTGGCATGTAGGTAGAAGTGGTGTGTCTGCTCTCAGAGGGTTCCCACATACTACTTTATTCCTGTCTTTTTCCCACAGTGACATTGTGAACATTGAAGATGATGTCACCAAACAAATGAAGAAACGAAACAGAATAAAACAGACTCATCAAAATAGAGACCAAACTGATAGATACCAGAGGAAAAGGGGGTGGAGAGCTGGGTGAAAAAACAAAGGGAATTATTGTCAATAATATAATAAGTTTGTATGGTGACAGATGGTTATTAGATTTACTGTGGTGATCATATCATAAGGTGTATAATGTCAAGTCACTACATTGTACACCTAAAACTAACATAATCCTGTAGACTAACTAAAGTTAAAATTTGAAAATGTAGCAGGAAACGAGATCCTTGAATCACTGTGTGGAAGACAGTCACCTGACCAATCCCATTCACCCCGCATTCTGTGAGTGAGAAGGAAACATCTTTGGGTGAAGCCGTACTTCAGGGGGTTGTTTGTTAACAACAGCATTTACTGTTATTTACCCTGACTAATGCAGTCAGCACGTGCTAAATGACAGTTATCACAAATGGCATAAATTTGCTGTGTTCAAAATCTACACAGCTATAGGTTCCTACCATCAGACCTTCATTCCATAAAACTGAACATTAACAACCAATATCAACTCTGATGACAGCTACCTTCAGGCTCTGAATGTTATGGATAGATAATATTTTAATTGGTAAAAACTCTGTAATTGAGGGGAGTTCTCATTTTTTAAGCATTCATTTGGTACATGATTGCTAAGCTCTAGACACTGTCCAGGTTAAGATCACGTATGCTGTCATATGCTGGCCTTCCAACAGCCCTGTAGGGTTATGAGATAGCTATTATTCCAACCATGTCTCTTGCCTTCTCTTCCTGACAAGAATATTCTTGCTCCAGACACCTGCGTGGCTCACCTCCTGGCTTTGTTCGAGTCCCTGCTAACTCTCTAAATGTGCCTGTGCCATCCACATCACGAACCTCCATTCTCCCCTATCTCATGCATACAGAGTTTGCTGCTCATTCTCAACATTGTTTGACCCTGGTAGGACCAGAGCCCAGTTCCTGGGCTCCTTCACTGACAGCGCATTGGGTTCTCATTGTCTCTCAGAATTATTATTTAAAGAGTATGACGGGTAAAAGCCTAAGGTTAGATAAAATATATAATATGATGGGGACCCAAAAAACCTGGAATTTATTTATAAAAAATTATGTATTTATTCTGACATGTTTAAACTTCAGTCGCCTTCAAAGTACTCTCCATTTGATGCAATACATGTATTTTTTCCACTGCTCAAAACAGTTTTTGAACTCATCGCTTTTGATACCTTTTAGTGCGTCTGCCATTTTTTTTTTTTTTTTTTTTTTTTTTTTTGCTTCGCCTCTTCCACATCAGCAAACCGTTTCCCTTTGAGGACTTTTTTCATCCAGGGAAACAAAGAAAAGGTAGTTCAGGGTGAGATTGGATGAATAGGAAGAATGGGGCATAGGGGTCATGATGTTTTTGGTCAAAAACTGCTGAATGTTCAGCACAGTGTGGGCAGGTGTGTTCATAAATCACCCATCATAAAATGGACAAACGTGTTGAAAGAGTCTTCAAACAAAAGTCACTGATGCAGAATGCAGCCTCTCACAACAGTGCCATCTGGTACACTGATACAGGTGGGTTCCTAGAACACTCACCTAGCGAGGAAAGGGGCCCAGCCTCCAGAAGATAATTATGGAGCTTCTTGGGTCCCCCTTTGTTTGTTGAAAATTACATAAGAAACATTATTTTTTAACAAAATGAGAAAAAGGATGTGCCTTTAGGAAAGTGTGAATGAATACGCCCTCAATTGTGTTACGTATTTTTTTAGTTCATTCTTTAGAGATCTTACTTTCTTTCAATATCTACATGTTAAAAGGTCATGATGACCCTTGCTGAAATCAAGAGCAGTGGACAATTATGTTATTGTTGGATCCTGGCACTGACATCAAAAACCAGTGTCCCTCCTGTATAAGGACGCAGAAACCTGATGATAATTCATCTGGAGAGCTACCAGTCTGTGCAGTTAATTGAGAACAATGAATGAGGATTCCTGGATGTGCCTCTGAAGAGAAGCAGGCACTTGGTCCCCACGGAAGTCATCCTTTTGGAGCAGGCATGGTGACTGATGAAGTGAGTTTTGTGTAAAATGCAAATTCACCATTCGTGGGAACTGGAAGTTCATTTATCTAAATCATTTCTGTTATAGTCTATGACGGCTTCTGAAAATTGCCAGGGTAGGTTTTTTGTTTGATCTTTCAACATTATTGGAGGTCATATAAACAGGATTATATAAAGTCTTTCACTGTCAATTAGTGTAATTCTAAATCAACGTTCTGTCAATGATGTACAGATTTTACAACATAAGGAGGAAGAAAGAAGAGCTCATTTTTCCTCGAATAAATTCCTTGGCTTTTGGTTAATTCTTAATTAAACACAGAGGGAGGGAGGGAGGGTGTTAGGAGGGAGGGAGGGAAGGAGGCATGAGAGAAGAAGAGGAAGGAAGGGGGGAAAGCTACTAAATTTATTTTAAGATGTTTTGGGAAATGAATCCCTGCCTTATTTTCATCCTAAGGAAAAACACTGATGGTTATTAAAAGGTTAAAAAACCCCATTTTCTATGAAAATTGGAAGCCTATATAGTATTCCAACTTTATAATCTAAAATATGACTTTTCTTGAACTGAACATGTAGGAGACTTATTTTTAGCTAATAGATCTAGCACAGGGCACTCATTTTTTTGATGGAAATAAAAAAACAGACCAAATTTCTTTTATTCCTGGAATATTAGCCCCACTATTAACTGTAATTTGCTTGACTTACATGAGCCTTTAAGGATTCCAGGATACTTCGGGGACAATACTTTCTATGGTTTCTATAAATACAAGAAAGAACCCCTTTCATTTGAAAAATCTTTATAGATACTAGATTAAATTTTTATCCCCTTTATAGTGTCACAGGAAACATTCCAGGGGTGGATGAGAAAAGTTTTAGTATCAAGTAAACTATCTCACTTTTCTCCATAATATCTTTGTTAAAAAACTGCTACACTTCAAGCTAATAAAGTGGAGAAGAGCTAGTGGGTGAAATGAAATAATTCAATGAGTAAGTGCTTCTCTGACCCAGCAATCAACAGAACTGGCTTATTTCAGGCACTCGATGTTTTACGCTCCAGGGCAGATTCAACCTCTAGAAATAGACCTATGGGCGTGGGATTCCAGGCTGCCTCTTACTTTCGGTGACCTCTATGTCCTCCTCCATGAAACAGGGGAGATCACACTGTCCACCTCAGAGGTCTGAGGAGAGCTGGAGGACATAATGTAGGACAATGACCAGCACAGTGTGTGCCCTGCTATCCCCGCCATCATCGTCCTCTTCATCCACCACAATATCTTCCAAATGGACCCCAGATCCAGCCTTGCCTCCTTTAAATCCGCTCTCAAAAGTACAGCCAGAATGAACATTCCAGAGTATAAACTTGGTCCTATCACTCCCATGCATAAAATCGTTCAAAGTGTCTCCATGGTCCACAGAATAGTGTTCACGATCCCCCAAGGGGCGGACCAGCCTTTCAGAATCAAGCCCTTGCCTCCACTCCAGTGTCTTCCTCCATCACTCTTCCCTCTCCCCCCACTTCCTGTCCCCACTCTGAACTTCCAGCCACGCAGAACCATCTGATACTCCTGAAAACTTCCTTCCATTTCCTTATACTCTCTGTCTGTACTTTCACTGCCTAGAACTTCTTTTCCATGCTTATCCTCAAAAGGTTGGCTCAAAATAAAATATATTTCTCTTAAAGCAAGAAACCCCAGACCGAGGAAAGGAAAACGCACAGAGGAAGGGAAAGCAATCTGCTCCAGTGATGTTGAAAGGGGAGCAGGTGCTAATTTGCTCACCAAAGACAGGATTCATTACGAACTCATCAGTCCTGCTGCTGTGCACATCCCGCTGTGGCCTATTTGCTCACACTGCTAATGTAGTCATAATCTAAGCACGCCGAAAGTCCGCCTGGCCAGTGTACAATACATCTCAAAAAGCATCTGCAGCACAGATTGAACCAATGCTTTGAAAATATTGGGAAATGATAAACATATGATTCTGCTTAAGTAGTTACGTGGCTGCAATTAAAGTTGGATTTCTCCTAGCACCCTGCTAAATTGCATTTGTACGCACAGGCAATGAGAGAGCTACTTCCCAATTGGCTTCAGTAAGGGCATGAAAGAACAAAACAGAGAGCTGAAATGTACTGACAATTTCTGTTTAGAGTTACGGCGAGTTCTGCGGCTACTATAGATGGTCTTTAGTACCTACACCCAGCCCTGGCTCAGTCACCTCTTCTTAGGAAGTCCCTGAGAGAGATACCTGCACGAGAGGAAATAGTAAGTGCTACTTTATTATAATTAGACGGGCTTTCACCTAAGACCACAGTTGTAAGCTTTTGGTTAGCTGGGCAGGAGACGTAGCTTGGGTCAGACAGTACACAAAAGAGCACAGAGTTTTACCTACCCTTCAAGTCTAGGCACTAATGTGTGGTTCTCTGAATGTGCCCACGCAAAAAGAGATTTACGAGATTACCAACACACTACACCATATATTGAGAAGGGGACAGGAAGACTAATATGTGTGGCTTCCTGGATATAGAAGTGTTTCTTGCCTCCCTTAGATTACTTCTTTTTTTTTCAATCGGCATAACAAATACAATTACTTTTGACATTATTAGACATTAAGGAAAAGCAATTTCCTCTATTATACATAATGCTGGCTCTTTACAAGTTTTAATGAAGTGAAATTGTTCAATTCAGCTCATATCTATTCAACTTTATTAACTTATTTCACTTGATCTGTCATTGGTTTTTGATACATAATTATTTAATGTACAGGAAAGAAATGCTGCCAATTAAACTATAGTCCAGTGCTTCCTAATCAGTTAGAATTTCCCACACAATATCACCTTCTGGGCCATGAAGACCACCCTAAAAGGGCTGGTATATTGATCATTCTGTTAAGTTGTGATGTTGGTACTATCTTGATCTTATCAGATAGAACCAGCAAAAAGTTTCTGAAAAAATTCAGGAAACTTTTAAAACTCATGTGGCGTTGACAAAGCATGTGACTCAATGGAAGGGCTGATGTGAACAGCTATACCAAGTTCACTCATGAGCAGCAAGAACAATTGCTTCACAAAGATTACTTCTTCAGCATGCAACAAAGATAAGACCCATAAAGAGGATCGTAGTTTTGTAGGCAACCTTATTATACAGTTAGTTATCTTGCCAACTAGTGTACATAGTCTGGCTAGGGTCCCAGAATCTCACTTTCCCTGTATTTTCCAACTTACGTTTGCATGCGACTTTCTGGTCCTGAAGCTATGGAGCAAGTCAGTTCCAGATTCTAAGCTCGTATTTTTCATCTTTGAATTGATATATTAGGCAAGATGCATCTGTGGTTCTTTCCAGCTCTGATGTAATGTCACATGACTGTAAGTAAATGTTATCTCCTAATAAGCAAGAGGATTAGTGAAACCCAGTGCTTTTCCCAGTAGCAAATTGAATTTCTTTGGGGTATGAATTTTATTTTCATAGTCTTCACACTTCTAACCAGGGGCAACTCTTACAAGAGACTGAATGAGAGAAAGTGATTAACTCCACACCTACATCTATCTTCATTCCTGAATGAAAGCCCCAATATCCTGACATGATAAAACTCAGAATGTAAAAAATTGGGAAATTTACCCATCTGCCCTCTAGGGAATTCTAATGAGAATCAAAATAGTCAAAAATAAGGAACAAGAATTTCCCATATAAACAGAATGAGACAATTAAGCATTTTTTTTTCACATTTCTTCCAAGAAATCATGTTTCACAAGCATTAAGAAAAACTTTAAAATATTTGGATCCGTAGAATCCAAAATTGTATAAATTTGAACCCACGAAGTCCAAAATACACGTAACAGGCTACCCAAAATTGAGATTGGTAGAAGGGGATGGAAGGAAGAGATGAGGAGAAGCACAATGAGTGACAGGAGGCCTTGACACTGAGACCTTGGGAAGCTTGACCAAAGACATACTTCCTCAACGTGAGGTTCATGACCTAAGTGCAGAAGCTATCACCCTTCTTTGCGGCAGGCGAGAGAACTGAGTGGGTTGGTTGCCTGAGAGGCACAGAAAACTCTACTGATAAAGAATCACACAGATCAGCAATGCGTGCAGGGGTTCTGCTAACAATGAACAAGGAAAGCGACTCTAGGCTGTGAAACCTTTGAGGTTATTCTCCCACCCATAGGAATCTTCTCAATATAGCTAATCTCAAAAAAAAAAAAAATTGTTAAGAGATGAGTAACAGCACAGGAACAAGAAAAGCATGCAAAAAAATGCTATTGAAAAGTAAGAAAGGAAAAGCAAAATGTCCTATGAGAGACAGGTTTCTCATCAGAAGACAATCATGAACACGCATATTAATAAAGCAATTGCTCTGGTTCAAGAAGACCGCAGCAGGAACGTGGTGGCTTGGACGGATGTAACAAGACCACAGGAAGAGGGTAAAGATAAGCTGTCATAGTGGAGGAGAACCATAGGACAAGAAAGGAAAAGTACATATACATTAGACTAAAAGGGCCCCAAAAATGAGTGGTTGAGAAAATGCTTGCAATTTGGAGGTCTGTGATTCAATTCAGTGCTCTTATTTTACAGTCCATGAAAATGAAGGCAGAATATGCCTTTTACAAGGTCACATAGCTAGTAGCAACGCTAAGAATAGAACACAGAGCTCCTTTCCCTCAGCTGACTGCAGGATCTTACAAAGCTGATCAGAGAAGCAGACTTCTAATCATGGGACATGAGGCTGCGGGCATATTTATGCTCACAGCTCCTTGTACCACCTTCAGAAACAAATGGTTGAACACAGAGAAAGCAGAGCACCAGGAACCAGAGCTCTGGTGCACTCGTTCCATGGGGTTATGACGATAATTTATAATGCCATTGCAATTACAGCGGAATTATGGCTGCCCGGCACCTAATAGAGCTGTGTGCATACTCTTGAGAAAGACGAATGTGCTGGCATCTCTAGCTGCAGAAATAAGATTAAATGGCTCCCATCCCCAATCCTGCTATTGATTTTTGTAGCCCTCCCATTAACATGATACTTCACATACCCCTCTATCATTCTTCGGAAGGGAAGACATACTTTGAGAGTGTAAATAATTGGACCCTCAAAATCCAAGATGACGAATATTCCACACCTCCAATCGCCATGAATTAGGACACATAACTCAGGATGTGTTCATGAGGAGAGCACATGTATATGGAGTGAAACTGCTTTGTGTTTCTCTCTCGTCCTCTTTCCTCCTTTCGCCTCCTTGTGCATATTTGGCTTTGGATATGAATCAGTTAGAATAGGGTGACTACATAAATCAGGACATTCTGTAAAAAGGGTAGAGGGTGCTCTTCCACCAGGACAATTAGACTAAATGGGGATAGTCCCAAGTCTGGGGTCATAATGCCTTACATCACGAGTGTTGTTCTGTGTTTTTATTTCTTATAACATGTTTTTCTGTGGGTTGCTCAATATTGCCAAAGAGATAATGCGGTAAAGGCTCATAAATTTAATAATTACAGTGGCTACTTTTTTTGAGAGCCTACGTTTTGGTCCTAAATATCTAGAGTAATGACTAAGAACATGGATTACTTATAACACTCTATTAGGTTGGTCAACCACTCTGCACCTCAGTCTTAAGAAATATAAAGCACCAGTACAAGGCAGCATTCAAAGAGATGAGCTATTACATGAGATTCAGAGTTCTTCATATATACGTTATACCACGTAATCCTTACAGGAGCCCAATGAAGCAGAAATCATTTACACAATTTCTCAGATGAGAACACTAGGCTTGGTATAGGAAACTGTTCTGCGTGGTGTGGGCCAAGCTCCCACTTGAAAATGCACAGGACCCACGCCCACAGATAGGTTCTCCCATGGGGAATCAGGCCTGCATTGTACCTAGACTGCTATAAGACTTGCTTTTGTTAAAACTGCCTCACCCTGAATTGAGGCAGCAAGTGCTTACTGTAACTTCCCAAAGTCTGTGCTAAACCTCCCCAGTATGGAGTGTAACCGGTTCAACCACTTTTCCCTTTGCATTTGCAAATATCCTCCTTCTGTGATGTGATTAGCAGCATCCTCTCCTTCATTTTCTGTAAAAGGTAACCACCTAAAGTGAACCTGTGCGTAGTAAATGAGGACCATCATGTAATGTGCCCAGAAAAGCAATAAAAGCTTGTCAAAGCAAGGGTAGGGGGGCTCTACCTTGAGAGAGTGGGCGAGGCTCTACGAGGCTTTTTCTCCTCTTGAGAGAGAACCGGTGGCGTCCCTTTTATTCCACAGGACTCGGTAGTCCGTGTGAATTTCTCTTGTCTCATCCACAATGTCGTGGACCCCGTGAGCCAGGGTCTGCATCAGCTCGGCAACTTACCAGAGGTCACAGAACTACTAGAAGTTGGAAAGTCTGTATTCAAACTCAAGTCTGTCTGACATTAAGTCCTCACACTATCAGCTAGTTTACTGCCCCGCATGCTAAGTCCTAAACTAGTGTCAGCTGGACAAAAGTTGAAATACTTTGTCTGACTTAGGCTTACAGACTTACTACCTTTACTCATTTTCCACCAAATTTGCTTTTCAGTATGTTATATATGTATTGATTAATTTGTTTGCTATTTACCTACACAAACTCAACTCACTCCAGAGAAATTTATAGTAGTTTATAAAAACACGTGTATTTTTAAAAGTATGTAGGAAATAGGTTAAAAAGGAAATAAGACTAGGGAAAAGTAAAACAAAGCAAAGGATAAAGTTGGTATGCAAAATGTGGCAAGCTTTCACTGGGCTCATTCATGCATCTGACACCATTAAGGCATTGGGAATTTAAAAGTAAAATGAGGAGGTACCTTGTTTTCATAAATGTGGATTCTAATGAAGTAAATAAACACACAAACAATGACAGAGTACTGGGGAAAATTGGGAAACAATGTAGAAGATTCAGTGGGGGCTTGGAAGGAGAACACAATCCATCATATCCTCATAATGCCCATCAAAATAGGATATGTTTCTAGCTTGTGTGCCTGTGGCCAGTGCTCCCCTCTAGAATGTGAAGTTTGAGAGAGCTGGTGTCTTGTTCATGGCTGTGTCTCTGCCTAGAACTCTGCCTGCCACAGGATAGGCGCTCAGTGAATGAGTGAGTGAGTGAGGCTCAGGGAGGGTAAGAAGGGTGCTGTATTTTGGACAGCTTATAAATTGCAGAACTACTCTGTCTCCTCCAGCCCTTGAAGGTGACCTGCTCAAGCAATCATATCACCCACACACACTGAAACTAGGCAAAGATTCAAAAATAATTAATGGACAATGGGTCAGTAAGTAAATATCAGCACCCACACACACAAAAAAAAAAAAAAAAAAAATGGGGGATATGGCCATTACCAAGGTGAGAGTGTTACTTCTAAAAAGACCAGCATGTCGAAGGTGAGTGATTTGTCCAACTTAACACGCTTCATAAGGGGCCATCGAAGTGTTTCAGTCTGACTTCCTCTGGTCCCAGTTCTGTACACTTTCCACCACACTTCAAAGCAGAGATGAAATTGGACAGAAGATTGGAGAAAATACCTGGATAAAGAGAGAGAAAGAGGCTAGGGCACAAAGGAAGGACGAAAGAAGGTGGAAAGTCAGAACACACAAATGCATATTGATTCACTTTAAGAAAAAAAACAGATTTCAGCAACAGAGAAAAATTGCTGTGCGTTAATCAATGCATCATTAAAATGCATGGAGACAAGCCCATGGCCTTAGCCTTTTGAAAATGTACTAGTTTAGGTTCCTTTTTTTCTTTGCATTTCCTTATCTAGAAATCTCACTGTGTATTTAGGAAATTGATTTGAGAGTCAGGAAAGAATTCTTGAAAGTTCTAGAAATTCCATATTCTGAACCTGCTTCTTCAGCCGTCACAGAAAGCTGAGGCAGTAATTCCCTTCCTTGGAACTTTGATTTCTGCTTGAGTCAAGTACAGAATTTGGAATCAGTTATTCCTAAGGCTCTGTCTAACTCTTAACTTTCTATATTTCCAGGGCTCTGGGCAAAAGCAGGAGACCTGGTTCTGGCCTCAACTCTGTTATTTTATTTTTGACTCATCTCTTTTGTCTCTTTCCCCTTTTTTGCTGCTCTTCTAAGTTGAGATGAAATGCGGAGCATGTACAAAAAGCTTTAGAGTTTGAAGAAAAAACCCTTTATGTTAGCTTGTTTTAAGGCAATACAATGATCTGCCAGCTCTATCTTACAGGTCCTTTGCAGATCAAATGAAGTCATGAATATGTAAGTACTCTGGTAATTACCAATTGCAGTGTTTTAAAAAATCAACTATCTTCTGTACTAATGCCATTTTTACATAGACCTGGTAGTCTGTTTTCAAGATAGGTTAAGAGCCTTTACCTAGGAGACAGGTTAAAATAGAAGTAGAGGCAAAAAATTTGTCAACACATTTTTAAGTCATTCTATAATAAACTCCACAGTTAATTAGGAGTAAAATAAGACACAGTGAAATGAAGCGAAACAAAATAAAATAAAATAGAAGACATGGTCTCTCTTATATCGTTGAAAAGAGATTTGAAGAAACAGCAAGTGTCCAAGGGAAGATAAAATTTCAGGAGTGAGCGAGCCTTCCACGGACTTGGCCTCTGCCATCTAGCTCACTTTGCCTTGGTCTGCCATCTAGCTCACTTTGTGCGCTTTCTTTCTTTTTCTCTTTTTTAATTGAGAAAGTTCATTTCCTTATTCCCTTTAGCTGTTTCATAGGTCACTGCTCTTTAGGGATGGAGGCTATTTCTGCTATCCTGTTTCCTTTTCATTCAACCGTGTAATAATTTTTCCATATCTGGCAAGCTCACTCTGGAAGGTGGGACCAGCAAATTGGGCATCTGTGGGCACCAGGTAGAAGTCACTTGCCTAGATTTAAACCTTCGAAAACGTTTTTAGTCCTGAGTATTAACCAGATCCACACATACGTCTGAGATAATGACCATCCTTTCTGTACAAGCAGTGACATCCAGTAAATTTTGGAATTTGAAGGTTGCCTGAAATACTATACAAGGTGTTAAGGACAGAAACAATTCCTTGTTTGGATGTGTTACATGAGAGCCTGCATTTACATGCATGTGTGTGTTTTAAAGGAGTCTTCTTGAAAGGAAATATTTTATTGTCTGTCTCCTTAGAAACAGTCCCATCAGATGATACCAAGTACCACTTCTCATAGATTTTGTCTTCATAATGGAATAAAAAGATTTGTTGGTTGATGTTATTAAAATTCACTTGCAACTTCACTAAGATAATAAACCCTGAGGGGCTATGTGTTGTCGAGATCAGCAATTTTTTTTCTCCGCTGCTGTAGTCCCTTTCATTCTCATGCTAAAGGCATCCGTGTGGGTAAATGCCAAATAGGTTGGAGGAAAGAGGAGGAAAAACTTTGATAAAAGAAGAAATAAGGTCTTTCCAAAAGGACATGGGGAAGAAGAAAACGGTGGATATACTACCCTCTATGAACTATATACAAATCAAGCATGCAGAGGTACTCGTCCTATTAATAACAATGGAAAACTTTATTGAACACACAACCCAGCAACATATTGGACTAAACATTTAGCAAGCACTGTTTTATTTTATTCTTAACATAAGAAAGTAGAGCAATCTAGCAATTGAACATCTTGGTCAGGTAGTTCTGCCTAAAACTCTGGTTCTTTATTAGAGATTCCACCTGTCCACAGATATAAAACACATCCTAAGAGATAAAGGAATAACTTGATTTCCATATACTTTACAGCTTTATCTTCTTTCTATATTGGTTCAGATCTTGATCAAAGGTGACTATGGATACTGGTTACTGGACATGGGTCTCAACAATGTAAATGCCTTACCGAGGCTCACAGCCATCTGATCAATCGGACCCCAGGCACATCTCAAATCGTGGCCTCTTCTGGGGTAAATTGTTTAAAAAAAAAATGGCCACAAAGATGTTGCAGTGCCTTCCATCAAGAAGCGAAGTCATTTCTCTGATCCCTTGAATCTGGGCTTGTCTTATAACTACTTTTGATCAATAGAATTGGGCTTTTGCCCTTGCTTTCTCAAATATGCCTCTATGCAAAGAAACCCAAATTAGCCCAGCCTAGCTGAGCGAGAACCAGCAGCAGCTACTGGAGCGAGGCACCCTTTGACCACCCAGCCCTAATGCAAACACCAGAGTGATTGCAGCTGCAAATTTATGTTGTAACTTACAAAGTTATGAGGTGGTTTGTTAAGCATCAACACGTAAGCAAAACACCCCTTCCCTCTCTAGGCTCTGGGCTCCAGCCTCTCTGGTCTTCAATCAATTCATGGAATATGTCACTGTCTTTACCATTTCAGGGTCTTTGCATATGTGTGTGCCATGCATGAAAATGTTTCCCCTCCTGACCTGTCAAACGGTTTGCTCTTTCTCATCATTCAGGCCACGTACCCAAAGAGAATCCTCTACTGGTCATCTATATATAGTATATGTCTATTCTCCACATTAGCCCCTTGCTTATGTTTTTTCATTGCACATACAGCAATCTGTAATTAATTTGTTACTGACTATTTTCTCCTACCCAAATGTAAGATCCAGGAGAATAGGCGAAACAGTATTTGTCCTCTGCTCCATTGCACCCTAAGACAGTGCCTGGCAGAGGGTCTCACCCACGTTCCCTTGGATCCCTTTACCATTTATGTGCATACCTCTGCCCAGAGTGTTCTCACTCCCAACACCCAGAACTTGTTTCTCTTTTGGAAGGACGGTACTGCAGCTACTGGAGCCCAGCTGGAGTTGCCGACACCAAAATACTAAAGACTGGGAACTTCTATGGCTTTAGTCAATGACCGAGGAGTGGAGAGATGGTACGAACACTCAGCTCCCTCATCCACTGATCAGGACAACTCTGAGGTATGAGCCCCACCTTTGCCAATGTTCACCTACAGGAGTAAGCAACGTTCCCCTTCATGGGACCTTCCTTGCTTATTTTCATCACTGTGTCCATGGTGAGCGCTTTGTACCCTTGACTGGCTTCCTTCCTTACATGTCCTATTTCCTTACACCCTGCCGGGTCTTCCAGGAACACATCTTTATAAATCTGTTATATGAATCCTTATGCTAGAATCTGCTTCTAGGGAAGTCACCCTAAGAATGTGATTTTGTTTAATACATTCATTAAAGCAATTCTTGATTTCCACACATTAGCTTTCACGCTGATGCCCTTAAACTAACCTCATAAGCTGAATTCAGACACATTCTATAGCATCACAAGCCTCCACAGCCATGTTCGTGCAATTATTCCAATGTTTTACTGCAGTTTGCCCGAGTGCTTTATAAAGACAAGAGGGAAGTGGAAGTGCTGACACCAGCAGTTAAACAATTGAGACAAAGATAAAAACCACTCGGTGCATTAGAAGCAGGAGATTGGGGATTATATTAGAATGCTCACTGACTGAAGCTGGTCATCGGGGTGTTGGATTGTGAAGAACAAGTGCAAAATTAAAGAACGTGTAGAAAATTCTAGAAATAGATCATCTAGGACTGTATTGAAGGATATGGAGAGATTCTTACAAAGCATGTAAACTATGAAATTGGCACCAAAACCCTTGCAGAACCCCAAGGGCAGGGCAGTTCCTAGAACCAGAGAGCAGTTCTCAGGTATGGGGTTGCTTATGCCCTTGTCAAGAGGAGGAACAGTCCTACGCTCAAGTCTCGCCTGACAAATGTTTCAAGAAATCTTGTAAAATCCTGTTAAAGTTATCCTCGCAGTCTGATGCGGAATTCCCTACACAGTCTCTTGAAAAATCACCGCCAGCTCTCATGCTCCCGCATTTAAAATAACTTTCTTCTGTTTCCCAAATGTCACTTCAAATAAGCTGAAAAAAGGATGCTTTGGAGGCAAGAAATTACATAAGAACACAAGTTCTACTGTTTGCATTTAATATTCAAACCAATTGTTAATGTTTTAAATAATCATTGCACAATTTAAAATTTTAGTAATGCTTTCGGAGTCCGTGGAACTTAATTCTTCCATAACCCTTGTGAAGTTTTTTTTTCCCGGTTCTATTCAGTTTATATTTTTTCTTTTTGAATTAATGCTAATATTCATGACAAAACAACAACAAACTTCCACAGCCTGATGGAATAACACAAACCACAGCCCTCCCACCAGTTATGTAATCTCCTAGCAGCTGATCTTTCTGAGTCTCAGTCTATTCATTGAAACTAATGCTATCTCTGTGGGGTTTTAGTGAGGGTTAAGGTAGAGAATGTAGACAAAACACCGAATACAGATTCAGTGAGTCTTTATTCTCTTTCCCATGGTCCCATCACAAAACAGTTGGTTGGAATGATTTTGCAAACAATTTGCCTGTCTTGGCTTAAAGACCAAGTCTGAAACCCTTAGCAAGACACACAAGGTCCCCTGTGATCTGAACTCCACATGTTTCTCTTGCTTCATCCAAATCTCTCCCCATTCCCCACCTGTCGTCCCTCTGCTTCTAAAGGAGCAAGTGGAACTACCTGCACCTGGGCCTTCCCTCGCCAGAACACTCTCCCAGGATTTGGTTCAGATGTGCGTCCTCCTGAACACTTGGAGTCCCCGTGTCCTCCAGCCTGGGTAAAGTGCCCATCCCACATGGTCTCTCAGGACCATGGGCTTCCCTAGAACACGACACTTGTCATTTAGTTTTGCAAATATCCTTAACACTCATTTCCTCCATTAGTTTATAACCTCAAATAAGGATATAATATAACCTTATACTTAACTAGTCACCGTTCCAAGGTCTTTCCCTATATAAATCCTTTTTATTATTACAACACCTTATGAGATAAGTGTTTTCAGCCAGTTTAGAGGTGGGAGAAACAAAAAAAGAAGAGAAATTAAGCGATTCTCCCATGACCAAATATCTAGTAAGCCACAGAGCTGGCTCTGTTACCTCCATGGTAGAACAAAAAATTCTGCCACAAGAAGGAAACTGAGATCTGAGCAGGGATATAACCAGATTTAAACCAAAGTCTATACTGTCATGATTTGTTAAAAAGAAAGCAAATAGCTGGCAAATAAAATCTAGAGTCTGGAAAAACCTCTTACCTCAGTGTCGTGAATTGATTCTAGAATAATGGGGCTTTCACTGCCTTAGGGACCAGGATACCTGCATTTTTGTGTCTAGCTGAGTGACCTGTCCCTTGACAGACCTCAGTCACCTCATCCTTAAATGAGAGTAAAGGACGGGTGGATTTGGAAGTTCTTCCAACATTAGATGTTTATATTCTGTGGTTCCAACAGAAGAGTACCACATCAAGGACTTGTGCTTGCTGCTCTTCTGTTGATCACTGGTTGCCTTCTCATCATTTCTGTCTGATCAGAAATGTCAATACAGAGCGGTGGGGAACAGCGCTGACTCTGAAATCCTGGCTTCGTGACTTCCAAGCAACATGATCTTAGAATTTACTTAACTTCTTGGTACATCGGTTTTTCCAGTCTGTCTCCACTACTGGGAAGAGAACTGATGTATTGTTGTTTAATTGCTTGGTGCCATGGGAGGGAAAAGGAAATTAGTTTGCAGATTTTTACTAAGTAATGGTGCATTATTATTTTTAAAAATCTAAGCACATATAAAGGGTTGGGCAAAAGTAGGTTTACAATTGTAAGTATACAGAACATGGAGTTTATTCTTGTGTTATTATTTATTAATTACTATATTATTTTTCACAAGAACAACTGTAAACCTACTTTTGTCCCGCCCTGTCTATGGAGAGAAAGACAAATGGGGACTCAGAGGTATTATTGTCAAGTTTTTTCAGCTCTATCTCCAAATTTTGAGTCAATGATTGAGAGAACCGGCTGTCAAGAGAAAATATGACCAGTCACCATGCTAGACTCACAGTAGGCACTTATTAAATATTCACTGAATTAAATGTCAGCTGTTACCTCATCTGTACAAAAGGAATCAGAACCTTTTAAATACTTGAAATCAAGATACTGGATCACATAATTTTGCAAAATCTTAATATTCTGAAAACTATAAAATCTCTAGTCCAATATTTATTCTTCTGCTTTGGCATGTTACTAGTTTATGTTTCGCTCTGATTTTGTAAAATTCCATTCTTGTGACACCCCCCCCCCCATTATCTGACTATATTTAGCGTTGTACAAAACATGTGGTCTGGGTTTGAGGTGCGGAGAACATAGTGCTCTTTGGTTTGCCAAGGCAAATCACAGCAGCTAGTATTTATTAAAAAGTTGTTAAGAAAAGGCACTCTGCTAAGTAAATTGCATGATTAAACCCAGGCACTCTGCTAAGCAAACTATATGTAGTGGCTCATTTTTTTCTACAGCCCTCTAATCCCCATTTCATAGGTAAGAAAACATGCTGAGAGATTAAGCAGCTTGTCCAATGTCACATCCTTTGTAAACAGCAGAGTTGGGATAAGAACAAAGTTCATGTGCTTTAAGAGCCTGGGTTTCTAATCTCCCCAAGCTTTGCCATCCAGTTATCCAGTTTCAAGCAACAGAGACAGACTCTGGCTAATCTAAGCAAAAAAAGAGAAAGAAATCATTAGAAAGATTGAAGCTGAGTGTAAGAAAGAAACCCAAAGAACTAAAAAGAAGCAAGAATTCTTGAATCCAAGAAGTAAGAACTGACAAACACTCTTCTTCAGAGAAAGTTCTGGAATTGGGATACAAGAGATGTCCTCTATAACAAGATATACAAAGACCATATGGCCTACCCCTAAACCACGAAAAGCTACGGGGCAAACATAATGCCAAAACATGTACTTCTATCCTCTCACTGTACTCAGCAAAGCCCAAGTTCAAATCCCCCCTTTACTTAACAGGATTGGTTCTGGCTTGAATTTGGACTTGAATCTCATTTTCCCATTTCTTAGCTATGTGTCTTAGGGAATTTATTATACCTGTTCAAGCCTCAGTTTCTCCATCGGTGAAAAAGTCTAGCACCCAGCCATATACCTAGTTTATAGGGTTGCTGTGAGAATTCAATTCAATAGTGAATGAAGAGGTTTTGGCACAGCAGCTGGTACACTAAAGGAATTCAATAAATATCAGCTATTACTACTATTACCAATGGTACTATTAGCTCTCAATTAGTTGGAACCAATTTCAGCCCTTCCTCTGAGCACCGCAGAATACTTATGAGCACAACTAAAAGTTTTCAAGCACTAGTCCACAATCAAGCACTCACTAATCTGCAACAAAATGAGAAAAATAAGTTAATTTTTTGCAAAGTTAATTTTTTATGAAGTTAAACAAAGTGCTAAGTTTTTTCTTTATGACTTTATGGTGATAGGATATAGCAGTCGTTTATGTTTTTAATGTATTAATGTGTTTTTTAATTGCCAGATTAAAATGTTGTCATCCCCATGGCTGCCCATCGGTTTTCCCCGTGATCCTACTGGACCGTGGATTCAGGAGTCTGCACACGCCCCTTCAGCTGCAGCATTTCCAAATGCCCATCCACGGTGTCAAAGAGTCCTCACTCCCTGTTTCTTTGTCCTTGTGCCTCTTGCTTCGTTTTTCTTGGAAGCATCATTGCTCTGTGAAACGATACATTTACTCATCTATCTGTTTATTATCTGTTTCTCTCCTTCTATGTGAGTTTCATGATCTCAGAAACATTGTTTAATTCACACCTGCATTCTTAGTTCCAAGTACAGTCCCTGAGCCATGTTACATGTTTATTAAACACACACACACACACACACACACACACACACACAGACAACAACAACTACAGTTGAAAGGCCCTGGGCTTTAGAGCAAGATGAAGTTCCTATGAATGCCAGCTCTGGTGCAGTTCTCGGAGCCTTGGTTTTCTCACCTGCAGAATGCCCGTAAGGGTTATTGTGAGGATCAAGGGAGAAAAACGAAAGCAGAGTTTCTGTATTTAATGATCTCCCACTCAAACGATAGTGTATCTGCCCCTGGCTTCACTTTAGCATTGTTCCAAAATGTTTTTCAAGTCCGATGTCCTCTTGCCTTGAAATAAGATGCTACTCTGTGTAGGGAACACTTTATAGTCTTATCCTCCTGGTTGGAATGTGTCAACTCATCCTGCACTTCTATCTCCCACTGCTGCAACTGGCGGGATCAGAGAGGGTGCCCCAGGGGTATGGATGCAGAAGATTCCATCAGTTAGTCACAGGAGTCCAGAAAGACACAAGGTGACCATGGTGGTGACAGGTCTGCCTTGTTCCTTGCTGAGTCCCAAGGCCAAATGCAATGTCTGGTGGATGGAAGACACCCCCATCGTTGCTGAACAGTGAATCTGATTGACTGGGAATGAGCAAAAACAGGCAAGGCCGGAAGACAAGAACACAAAAGAGTGGAACCTAAAACCCACATGGGAACTGAGCCACTAAAGAGAAAGAAGAGGGCTCAAGAGGAGGACTGTGATAGAAGCTGTACAGTTCAGAGGTCACTCAGTCAAGAGCCCAGGCTCAGGTTCACCTTAGCTGTGCTCGGTGTCCTCCCTTCCTCTCTCATTTAAGCGTTACACGGGAGCTGGGGGCGCTAACATTCTCACAATGGCAGGGAGGACGGTTCTTCATTGCCTGGAGATTCTGGCAATATCCATCACTCAGGACAGACCCACTCACATTGCTGAGAGAAAGGAGCCCTGAAGAGCAGACCAAAAAAAAAAAAAAATGGCCAACTAATGGCCAACCAATCAACCATCTTAAAGATTACCGCTTGAACTACGGCCAAATTGATTCACTAGCTTTGCGCAGCCCACTGCCTGGACTTCCCTTCAACCAAGAACATTTGGGGTGTGCCTGCCACCTTAGGAAGTGACTCACTTGCTCTCTGCCTCCCTCTGTGATGCTCAGACCCAGCTGCTGTGATGTGTTCTCTAGGCTTAAGACTGAACATGAATGGGGGAAAAGCTTGGGAAGCTGCTAAGGATTAAAATTTTGGCCTAACCTTCCAATGGTATAACTCACTTTCAATTAAAGGGAAAAAGAAAAAGCGTAGAGAAAAAAGCTATATCATCAATTCATCCAGATGTCAGTTGCTGTTTAGTTGCTAATGCTTACTTTTTATTGCACTGAAAATTCCCAAGATATATTTTGACATTATTTACCCTGCATTGTAATTAGAGTTCGCAAGTCCTGCATCTTTTGACATGAGCGTGTTGTTTAAATACCTGCCACCATGTTGAAGGCTTCCCTTGGGAAACCTATAATTATAACTTTTACTGTATTATGCTGCTAAGGTTATTTTAGATAAAAAAAAATCCTTTGGCTCTTTGGTCATAGTCTCTGAAAAACAGGCTGTGAGAATGTACGAGGCTGTGAAGACTAAAGAAGAACAGGCTGGGCACATCAGTTTCTTTTGTGATGCCTATTTAGTGTGTTCGTGCTCCACAGTGCAGGAAAAAGACTCTGCCAACTTTAAATATCCAGGGGGTTGAATGGTGGCCCCCTCACGGAATGTCTTAACCTCTGGAATCTGTGAGTGTGACATTATCTGGAAAAAGGGGTCTTTGCAGATGTAATGAAGTTCACTATTTCAAGAGGAGATCATCTAGGACTATCTGCATGAGTCCTAGCAGCAATGACACATGTCCTGGTAAGAGACACCCAGAGAGAGACGCAGGGAAAAGAGGAGGTGGTCATGTGAAGATGGAGGCGGACGCTGGAGTGATGCAGACACAGCCAAGGAGTGCCTGGAGCCTCCAGAAGCTGGGACGATTGAGGAAGGATCCTTCCCTAGAGCCTTCGGACCAAGTGTGGCCCGGCCGACACCTTGATTCAGACTTCTGGACTGCAGAACTGTGATGGAGTAATTTCTATTGTTTCACGTCACCCACTTTGTAGTAATCGGTCACAGCAGCCTTAGGAAACTAATCCAACAGCTAGGTGATCTTTGGCATGTTGTTTCACCTCCCCGAGCCGCCTTTCTCATCTGGTAGATGAGGACAGTAATGCCTACCTGTAGAATTATAATGGCAATTAAGCCTAATACAATATAAATAATGTAGGGCTTAGTAGGTGTTCTGTAACCAGTAGTTGTAGTTATCACGCTGTTGTTATGAATAGTATCGATTTCACATTCCCTGAGATCTACTATAAAGGACGGGACTACTTTTAATGCAGGGTTTAAACTATTGAAGGTTTGCATTCAGGTCCCCCCGCCCCCCGCCCGTGGCCTTACCCTATACTGTCACCCGTGATAAATGGTAAGCTGAGTAAATATTAAACTAAAGAAAGTGGTCAAGGAAGCAGATATAATTAAGCTGGTGTTACAGTCTATTAACCTCCTTCAGAGGAACAAAACAATGGTCTTTCCATAAAGAAACTCCAGTTGAACTGCAGGCTGGAAAACCTTCTGAGAATGGTCTAATTTCATTAGCCAGTCAAGTTTCTCCTCTTAATAAACTCCAGCCTACTTAGGACCAATGGACTCTCTATTGCAGGGAAAAATCTGACTTTTCCCATTTTCTTGCCCTCCTGACTTCTCCAGACAGTTATTCATCTTTCGATCACTATTATTACTCTCCCTCAACTATAGTCCATGCGCACTCCTCATTTCCACCACTACCATCTTAGTTCAGGTCCCAGGACTGTGCCATGGATGACAACTACAGTGTCCTCACCGACCGTATTCTTCCATCTATATATAGCTAGGGTCAATACACTCTTCACAACAAAACCCTCCAGGCCACCTCAACGCCTCCAATGGCTTCCCATCTCACTTGGAACAAAAACCTAAGCACTTTGCCCTGGACTCGAAAACCTAACATGACCTGGGGCACTCACTCCCCACTTCTCTCCATAGACTCTGTCACGCTGGCCTTCTTTCTGCCCACCAAACACTCTGAGCACAAGCACACGCCCTCCTTTGGGAGTTACCTTCTGGCAGTGCCCCCATCTCCACGGTAATCCCTTCCCTTTCCCGTGGCTGCCCCCTCCCTGATCCGCAGATCTCATTTTCCTGTCACCTCCCCAGAAAGGCCGTCCTTGACAATCAACCAGTTTCAATGCCATCATGCTATTCAATCTTCTCCTTCCTGTCCATCACCAACTCAATGAGTGTGTTTATTAATTTGCTCACTTGGTTTCTGTCCGTCTCCCTCTATAGAATATACACTTGGGAGGAAAAACTTTCTCCATTCTGTTCCCTGCTGTGTCCCCACTGCCTAAAGTAGCATCTGGCTTATCAAAGATGACCATAACTATCTATAGAATGTTCAATGACTATTGACTTAGAGCAGCAGTTCCCAGCTAGAGTAATTTTCCCCCTCAGGGTACTAGTCAGTGTCTGGAGGTATTGTATATGATCACATCCGAGGTGGGTACTACTGGCAGCTGGTGGCAGAGGCCAGGGATGCTGATGAACACCCTACAAGGCACATGATTGGCCCACAATGAGGATTCATCAAGTACAAATGGCCGGTACTGTCAAGGTCAAGACACCATGATTTTTGGTCCACGAGTTGTCTACCAGGCACCATGCAAAGTTCCAAGGACCCTGAAGAAGGAACACTCAGTGCTTGACACAAAAGCTTCTATGAAGAAAGAGGACAACATAAACAGTAACCAGAGTTTTTCGGAGGTGACTCATAGTGTCTGGGACACGTACAAGTTTAGGAAAGATTTACCAGAGGGGCACCTAAGCTTTCTCCACCATACCAGGTTTTTGTTAACTTCCATCATCCATGTACTACCTATTGTGGGCCATATACAATACTTTTTTCTAAATCCACTCAGTTTTCTTTTTTTAATATTTTATTTATTTATTTTTAGAGAAAGGGGAAGGGAAGGAGAAAGAGAGGGTGAGAAACATCAATGTGTGGTTACCTCTCACATGCCCCCTATTGGGGACCTGACCTGCAACCCAGGCATGTGCACTGACTGGGAATTGAACAGGTGACCCTTTGGTTCCCAGGCCTGTGCTCAATCCACTGAGCTACACCAGCCAGGGCACTCAGTTTTCATCTAAATACATTTATGTTAAAACTTTGATCTCACTAATCTTATGTGATTGTATTTTTCCATCAATGCACTTCTTTTTATACAGCTTTATTGAGATATAATTCATATATCATACAACCCGCCCATTTAAAGTGTGCAATTGGCTGATTTTCAGCGTATTCTCAGAGACGTACAACAATTTTACTCACTGCTAATTCATTTTGTAAGTGTTTGTCTACGTGTTCCCTGCAGGCATGTTGCTAGCCGACGGTGGTAGAAAGTACTTCCCTTTTGGAAGCACTGCTTGGCCCCAGTCTCCGAGGTGCAGCACAAGGCATGGGTGTTTGGGCTTCTTCCGATGCCCTTGGCCTATGGTTTGGGCAGACAGACATGAGTCACAAAGGGTTAAGTCCTAAGCAGCAATACGATAGGACTTGGTGGTTTGTAAAGAAGCCTGGGGTCAGGAAAAAAGCTGTAAGCAAAGTGTTCAGTCTGCAATCTCTGGTGCACAGATCATGGTGAGAAAGCCTTGGAAAGCATCAGAGCTTGGAACCTAAAAGTGAGAGCAGGGCCTCTCTTGGGGTCTATGAATTTCAGGAAGATGCCTACAGCAACAGGGAGCAAAGGACTCAAGCACGACAGACCACCCCCAGGCTCAGTGCCCCTCTGCCTGGCGAGCCTGCTGGAGGCCAGGGTCCATCCAGGTCTTCTGATTGCACGTCCTCACTCCCCTCAGCCTGCAGCAAGGTGGCAATGCCATGTTCCCTAGGAGACCAAGACCCAGGTCTTAGCTGCCTCCTTCATTATCCCTGTGTTACCCACCTAAAAGTCCACCAAGATATGTTTACAAGGAAAGCTTGTAACAGCTCCATTCGAATGACCAAAAAAAATTTTTTTACAAGGCAAAAGCAGTACACTCAACCTTTCAATGTGAAAGTATGCAGAGAAATGGCATGATTTCTATACTGCCATCATTTGGACAGAGAGGGATGTCTGATGAGAGATCAAGCCCTCTCCGGAGTAGGAGGCGGTAGGGAGGCAATATGATAAATACAGAGGTGGCGCGTGGAGCTCTCATTTCTGTTCTTGTGACACCAGACAGTCTGTTGCTATGGAAATCATCCTGTCGCTTCCTGAATACAGCCTTCCTTGCAGAAATGCAGAACAACCAGGCAGTCAGTACTGGGGGCTTGAACCTGGCCAAGAGAGGTTCTGCCCTGCACAGAGCACACCTCTCGCATATCTGACTTTGCGTCTTCTGACTTCGTGATCAAGGATTTTGTCACATTAAGCTGGATTTTAAAAATGGCTTCCTCTTTACCAACAAAAGCACCTCCATCAGTCTCGTCTCCTCTCAGCCATTGAAAAGATTCATGACACCGCATTTGCCTGAAAGAACCCAGCACCAACTAGGTCTGTCTAGCTCATTTCTGTGTCCAGGGAATGGTGCTCTTGAGATGTCTCAGAACCATTTGGAGACAAGAAGGCATCTGGTTGTCTTCCAAAAACATTTATTTGATATACATCTAGTTAAGACTGCTAGGTCCCAGGCAATGCTCAAGGCATCAGAGAAAACACAAAGATGAACTCAGCCTAGCACTTGTTTCAAAGCGTGTACATACCAGTAACAGCAACAAACTTTGGAAACTGTGCTTCCAGTTAACAAAGTGCTATCTGTATGATTTCTGACTGGGTCTCATAAGATGCCTGAGGTAAATAATACTGCAATTAGTACCACTTGCCCAGTGAGCCTGGGAAAAGTCAAGCAAATGCCTTTGACTCCAGAGCCCTTGCTCACAGCACGCTGTACATCCTCAGAGAGACCTGATGCCTGGAAGAACAGGGTCAAAGCCACAGGAGAGTTCAACCAGGTGACTTTGGCTTATATATAAGGAAAAATCACATGTTCTAGAAGAAATCAGAATGACTTCATGGAGGAGGGAGTACTTGATGAACTAAAGGTTTGAAAGTGGAAATCTGATTCCAATATCAAATAAGGAAGAAGTTTGTCCTAAAGGCTTCCCACAGTTTTACAACCACGTTTTATACCTAATGTGGACTAAAGGTTAAAAATGTTACCTAAAGGCTGGATCTTCAAGTCTGACTAATGAAAAAATTGATGATCATTGAATTGCTTTCTATACTTGTTAATACTTATTTCTTAAGAAAAAAAACTATGCTTAGAAAAGAAATAAGTAACAATAGATTTGTTTTGACCTAGATTTTACATAGTTTGTGCTTTACTTATTGGCTAAAGAATGGATTTTATAAGGTCAAGACAGTTAGCTAGTTCATACAATTTTGCATAATCTATATAGACAATAGGTTTTTGCCATCCCCAACCACAAATTCAAATACAAGGGCAAATACTTTTTGGACATCATAAAGGCCATGCACATTATACCTTTAATTCAGGTCAACAAACAATATTGTTTCAACGTCTATACTTTGTCTTACTACAGGATTAATCATCCTCATGGAATTCTTAAAACCTAACATATCCCCAAGATGAAAATTCTCTTCTGGTTCACCAAGGGGGAGGGGGGTGCTTTGCGTCTCATAAATAAGATGCAAGCATCACACCAATCTGCTGGGACCTATCACTCCCCTTTTGGAACACAATGAGAATTGAAGAATGATGATGCTTAAGGCACACGGACACACACACTTGATATTAACCAAGCACACATTAACGCAATCACAGCTCTAGGATAAAGGGTTGTGAGCAACACAAACATTGGGGTTTGGTGAGGTCACTTGACTCCCGAAACCAGGACCCCTCTGTCCTCCAAGGATGTGGAGGGGGAAACACTGTCTCAATGGCTTCCATCTGCAGAGAGGTTGCACTTCAGAGGTTATTGATTTTTCTACAATGTAGAGAGTTCTCCAGAAGCTTGCTAGTAAGATTTAGCAGGTTAATCCCCTTGGGGCATGAAATAAGATCTTCACGGTCTGGTTTCCTCCGGGACAAAGCAGACCAGAAGCATCAGCACCGCAGGACTTCTCAGAAAAGTCCTGACAACATCCACCCAGTAACAGCTAACAATGAGAGAAAAGGAAGGTTGATTAGAAACTAAAATACTCTGTGGTTTGCGTGGCAAGAGGCTTCTCCTCTCTCAGTATCCCTTGAGCGAGTCACTGTGCAGAAGATTTGGCCCTCAGGGTGGAGACACTGGCTCTTTGCAGATGAGAATACAATACAATGTAATGGGTGAGCCCTCAGGCTCTGAGACCAGATTGCCTGAGTTCAAAAGCTGGATCCGTACCTTTATTGCAGTGCGATTTTGGGTAAATCACTTACCCTCTGTATTTCATTGCCCTTCTCTATAGAAAAAGCATATTACAAGGATCTCCCTGGCTGGTGTGGTTCAGTGGATGGAACACTGGCCTGTGAACCAAAGGGTCACTGGTTCGATACCCAGTCAGGGCGCATGCCTAGGTTGCAGGGCAGGTCCCCAGTTGGGGGCACATGAAGGGCAGCCACACATTGATGTTTCTCTCCCTCTCTTTCTCCCTCCCTTCCCATCTGTCAAAAAAAATAAAATAAAATCTAAACAACAAAACCATATTACAAGGCTCAGATAAGTAAATCCAATAAAGCACTTTTTACAAAGTGAAATAACTATTAAAAATGTTACCTATTATTATTTAAGATCTGTTTAGGAACTCAGGGGATTGGGTAATATATTCTAAGACATTTCCATTCGGAAAAAAAGATGCATTTAAATGTTTTTGTTTGGTTTTGTTTTACATAAAAGAGTAAGCACCACTTATGTAGAAAATTAGTTGTTTAACTAAATAAACAAACAATAATTAGTGCATGTTTAATATGTGGCAGGCACTGTTCTAAGCCTGGGCATACAGCAGAGGGAAAACAAACAAAAAAAGAATCACATCTCTGCTCTCATGGAACTTACCAATTTGGGGAAAAACATGCAATGCCCAAGATGAATAAAGAAAATAGATGGCATGTTAGAGAGTGTTAAGGGCTAGAGAGAAGAGAGGAATCAGGGAAAGGGAATAGGCTGTCTCCTGCAGGTAATCCTTTAATCAATCAACTCTACCGAACACCTGCAGAGACTCGGGGCTCTCCTAGCCTTTTAAACAGAAAGATATGTCTTAGCTACGGGAAATAAGAGGTATCGTGGGACATGTCTATAGCGCTTGCTGGTAAGATGGGACCAAGTCCCTACGAAAGTCAAACCGTGCCCAGCCACCCTTGGCCTGTCACATAGGTACCTCTTTGTAAATACAGATGCACCTCCTTTTTGAACCACTGCGGATTTGGAATTACCTCTTTCCTTGCCCTGAAACTTTATAAAGAGAAACCCTCCTAGGCCCCAGAACAGCACAGGTGTTTCATCTGCGTTGCATCAACCTGCACTGGTCCGATCTCAGTGTATTTGTCTCTTGCAAGTCCTGGGTCTGGTGGGGTTTTTTTTGCCCAAATCAACCTCTGAACTGCTGAACTATCCATGCACTACACGCCATAGGGGTGTAGGTCTAGGATGGGGGCTGAAAGTTGTGTTTTGAGAGGATAGAATGGAAATGTCAGCAGCCATAGTTTTAATGTTTAAAAAAATGAGAATAGACATGAGGTACTAAAGATTAACCCCTGAAGACCACAGGTGAGTCATTTGTTCAGAAAATGTTAACTGAGTCACAACATTTAACATTTGAGTAGGTTTAACAGTTTAGAAAGTCCTCCCTTGACCCCCAAATGGCCCCGTATAAATACATGTGAACATCTCCATTTTAAATAAGGAAACAGAGGGGAGAGGGGAGGGAATTTCAGGGGAAAAGGGGAAGGGTTTAGAGCAACAAGTATAAAGGACTCATGGACAAAAACTAGGGAGGGTGGAAATGGGAGGGAGGTGGGGAGAGCTGGGGCGGTGGGCTGTGTTGGAAGTAAAAGACAGAAAACCGTACCAGATCAACAATTAAAATAAAATAAAATAAAATAAATAAGGAAACAGATCTAAAGACTAAGTAAGGAAAGTCAGAAGGTAAGGAGGTCCTGTAAGACATCGTTATAATAAAAAATTGACAGCTCACAGCTATTTTTATAGTGAAAATATTGATCGCCTGACTCCTCTGGACTTGAGAAAATAGGAGACTTTAAAAATCGGGCAAAAGCAGCAATGCCGCCCATACATTACTTCAGCATGAAAACAAACAGACTTTCAGGCAGCTTGATGGAGGTGTGGAGCGATGTGTGAGAGGCTGCACACCCACACAACTTCTCCAAGGGCGAACCTCTCCTGTGCATCACTGGCTATGGGGTGAGGAGTAAAAGACCCCAATTCCCAATCACTAGTCTTGGCATCACCGCCCAGGGGACCAGATCCAGCGGTGGTATGAATTTCAGCCCCTGCTGATGACAGAGAAGCAAGAGAGGATAGGTGGGAGACAGGGGAGGGGAAATCGTCAAATCCTCCTCTTCACGCGGAGCCCGGGGAGAGGCGCATCACATCGCTTCTGACAGTTCTCCAGGGGCAGCACTATCATCAGGATAGGTAGTTGTATACACACTGCGATACCGAAGGGGAGGCTTGGGGAAATGAGGCAATTGTTCTCTTTGCACAGGGCTGGTCACGTTGCAAATGACAGTCCACCTGGATGTGTGGAGTTTCTGTTACTTACCAGCACTGAGCTCTGTAGGGATGCTGGCAGGGCAGCCTCAAGGATGTTTCCAGCTGTCTCCTGCAGGAGAGGAAGACTCTGCTTCAGGAGACACTTGGGGACTGACCATGAATAGAGTCCAGAGGAAGCAAGAAGCTATCTGGGTGACCTCCAAGGTGCCAAGAACCTTCTCCAAAGGGCCTCACTCTTCTAGAAGCTGAGGAATCACCCAAGCAGATCAGTAGACGTGTTTTTCATGGAACCAAATACCATCAAAGGAACAAGTTTCCCCTCCTGGTTATGTCTATCACTTGTTTCCATGTAATGACAATAGAGGGCAGGAATCTCCAAAGAATTCAGTTTTGAGTAGGAAGGGAGAGGTGGGGACAAGGGAACTGGAGTTTGGGTTTGTCTATAGCTCCACTTTTCTTTCATGAATATTTCATTTCAATCCTGTATTAATCATTAAGTAGTAATGACTGTCTCTGTCTCCTCTGCACTCACTCTCTGTCACTTAAGCATCCTTCACCATCTCCCTTTCTTTCTCTCTCTTCTCTATCTTTTCTCTATCCATTCTTGATGCAAAGCCACCTCTGATTCTCTCTCTCTCTGTCTCTGTCTCTGTCTCTCTGTCTCTGTCTCTGTCTCTCTGTCTCTCTCTCTCTCTCTCTCTCTCGTTCTCTCTACATACACAAGCACACACACACACAAACCCCTTCCTCTCCTGCTTTATTACCTCCCCTCACCTTCAGAATCAGGAAAGCATCTAAATCCACTGACTTCTTAGCCACATGTCACGTATGACAAAGCCCATTATAAAAGATGTATGGAGGTGGAGGATGCCCCAGTTGCAGAAAGCCAGGAGCCACAGAAGTCACTCGAGAAGTCGTTCTCACGTCCAGCAGAGTTCAGGGCCTGGAGGTTACAACATGTTCCAGTCATTAATAACCCAACAGGCGGCCCACACAGGAACCCGGCCCAGACACAATTCATGTTCCAGGAGAGGACTGCTCACTCCAGCGCAGCAGTCGCACCAGGGAGCGAACGGCCCTCGAGCCCTCTCTTCTCCTGGCTGGGTAAGAGTCTGCCTTTCACGTCAGTGGGCTTGAAGGAATTAACAAAAAGCAGAAGGTGAGACAGCAGAACGAAGAGACAGAGTTAAGATTTTGTGACTTTCCTCCAAAAAAGGAGAAACTACTGGTGCCTATGCATACAAAATCCATCTGACTTGTCTCTGAACTTACCTTCCCCTACGCTTCCCACCCCCAACCCAAGTGTCCTCCTTGCTCAAGCCAAGCCTCTGTGTTTAAATAATATTAAGTGACCAGAATTTTTTTCTCTTTTATTTCAACAAACTAAGTTATATGTGATGTAGATTTCCTAAAAACATTAACGGGCACTAGTTCTGAGTAGTCAGACTAGAAATTAACTTCATTTATTGTTTATGCTTTTTCTCAAAGATTTCACAACGAGCATGGATGACTATTGTAGTGTTCAGATAAACTTTTAAAATCACTAAAAAATCCAATAAATCCATCGTGTTTAGCCCAGCTCCACCACCAGAATGTCCGGTGACTCCCCCTCACTTTAGCCTCTGCCTGCTCAGAATTATTAGTGCTCTTCATCGGGACTCATTTTACCTTTTAATCACATGCTCCAGGCCCATTTCCTCATCTAATCTTCATAAAGTGACTGCTTCCATTTCACAGATGAGGAAAGGGAGAAAGAGCATGAAAGCAAATGACTTGCCTGTGTTCACATATTCAGTGTCAGGATCAGGTCCCTAATGAGTCTCTTGCAGACTCTTGTAGTTGTTGCACAGATGACTGAATGGCTGCAGGACCTTTCTTAATGGTCCCACTGATTCTCACAGGAGGGTATTGATTTTGGGGTGTCAGGCACTGACTAGCTCTGGATATGGCTGAACGTATTCACTATGCAGAACATGCTCCTTTCTACTGAAACCACCCAGAGAGAACTCTTCCCTCCCAACTAATTGCCCACATACACGGCTGTCCTTCCTCTTCATTCCAGGGCAAGCCCCAGGCCAGAACCTCTGAAGAAGGATTCTGATGAGATAATAACCCCTTCTCATGCCTACAGCTCTCACCGAAAGTGTTCGTTTGTAGAACCTTGATTTCCAAAGGGAACTGGCAATATGGGGAGGACAGGGCTTGTGTCACGGCTTGTTCTAGGGGAAGGCAGTGCAGGCCTTTGAAAAGAAAGACTGGGCCATTCCTACTTGAAGTCCATCAGCCTGAAGGTGGATGAAATGCCACCATAGGTCAGGGTCATGGTCGATCCAGTCAGCCCAGTGCTACGTCCCCATCCAACATCCCTGCACCACAGATGTCCTCTTGCATCTCAATGACACTTGTCTCAGAAAGAAATCTGCCTGAATATTTTGGCCTGGCTTCCATAGGGAATCTCCCCAATCCAGAGTATCATTAGAAGCTGGTGAAGAATAAGGGTGGAGGGAACCAGAGGTGGCATCTCTGCTTCGCCAGGGGCAGAGTCTCATCTTCCTTTTACCTCACAACCTTCATCTCAATTCTCTTGTCCCTTAGAAGTTAACAAAAAGGCCACCAGAAAGGGAAGGGGCTCCGTTGGATGAATTATGATAAAGGATTGTGACATGAAATAAAAATAGTATTTGTGTATTGCATTAGTTGGGAGCAATTATGCATTTTTAAGTCATTAAGATAGGTTTGAGTTCAATGGCAGGTGGTCACAGAACTAAGTTTGAGAACCAATTGTCATCAGAAAAGATGCAGAGAGGGGAGAATAATGATAATAGGTAATATTACCAATGAAAGCTTTATCAAACTCATTCTCACCATTTTACAGACAGGCAAACAGAGGCACAGAGAGTTAAATTACCCAAGATCATCTAAATAATCAATGAAGCTGGGATTAAGACCCAGGCAGTGTGTCTCAAGGGCAAAGGTTCTTTCCACCTATGGCATCGTCCACAAGGCAGGATCAGGGGCCAGTTTGTGTCCTTGTTTGCATAAACTGGAAACAGAAATGTACAGTCAATGAGAAAAGTGTCTGTTTATCATCCTCTAGATCAGTACTGTCCAATAGAATTATAATGTGAGCCGTGTGTGTGTGTGTGTGTGTGTGTGTTAATTTTCTAGTAGCCATATTTTAAAAAGGTTAAAAGGAGCAGATGAAACTAATCATAATGGTAGATTTTATTTAACTCATTATATCCAAAGTATTAACATTTCAACATAGAATCAATATAAAAAGTCATCACTGAGGTATTTTCAGTTCTTTTGCTCACACCAAGTCTGATGGCACCTGGCCTTATGGATGTGCCACAGTGCAAGTGCTCAGTAGCCACTTATTGGACAGCATAGGTGTAAACCAACACTTCTGCATCCTGGGGAGTTTTACAAATCACTGATACCTGGGCCCCTCCAAAGACCCACTATATCAGAAACTCTGCAGCTAGGGCAAGTTTTGGTGTATGTATATTTTTAATTAACCTCCAAGATGCTTCTAGAATGTAGTAGGATTATAAACTCCTGGCGGGAGATCCCTTTTTCCTACTCCTTGTGCACACCAATGACCTTGAAGAGAACCTGAACACTGTGCACATTCCAAGCATGCTTCATGAACGAATGAATGGGATGCAGACTTGCATTTAGGTGTCTTGAATTCTAGTTCTGCCTCTGTCACTAATTACCTCTGTGACCATGACCTAACGTCAAAACTTCTCTGAGCCTAACCTTCCTCAGCAGCGGCAGCAACCTCTCTGGATGCCCTGCTCACTTAGCTCCTTCCACAACTCTGACATAAAAAACTCCTAGGGTGTGTGCCACACACCTACTACGCACAAGCACAGTACAGCAGTGCACACCCCTTTCACCAGGTCTTCATCTCCACCCGCAGCCCACAGCCTGGGATCCCCAAGGACAGCGCACCTGCTGCATTGCACTCACTTGACATATGTCATCACCGCATCAGTGATATCTCTACAGCCACAGGAAACTTACATTGCATCTTTTTGGGTCTTAATATGATGTTCCTGAGCCATTTCATGTGCCATTCCTAATAGGAAGGCATTTGCTTAGCGTGCTCAGCAGCTACACTAATCACGGGGGCGGGGGGGGGCAGTGGCATGCCACTGTTAATAACACAGGGGCAGGGGCAGCTGCATCTCTCTGAGCTGTAGGTTCTGCCTAGGAGTGGGCAGGTAGGGAAAAGGAGGGCACAGGAGGGTAGAGAAAGGTGACTTTTCCGTGTGAATGTCATTTGCATCTGTGCTTTTGCGAAGACATGAGAAAAAGTCACTGTGACTCTTTGATTGAGTCCAGGCACCTGAAATGTTGGGAAGTTGAGGTGTTAATGTATTGAACTACCAGCATGAAGGGACAAGGGAAGAGAGGTGCTGCCGCAAGCCTTCATGATAAGCCCAAACTCAGCACTACCCGCCCCTGTCCGTTCCTGGGTCTCAGCACTCATTTCCTCAACGCCCACCCGATGCCCCAGGCACACAGGGCAAACAAAAGTTGCCTGGACAGGCTACGATCTCTCAAGGCCCCTTGCATTTGCACATGGTCTTTTTCCATCTTCCTCATATGATAAATTCTACCCATTCTTTAACACTTACGTGGATGCCACCCCCTCAAGAAAGTGTTCTTTGACCACCGCAGCAAGCCTAGAATGGGTTAGAGATCTTTTTTTATCTTCTTCCTTTGTCTCTCCATCCCCAGTACACTAGGTAGAATATGACAGGTGCTTAATGTGAAGAATGAGAGAGAGAGAGACAGAGAAAGACAGACAGACAGAGAGAGTGCGAGCATTTACTGGTTGAAACGTATGCACTTTATGGACTGAATTGTGACCCACCCACAACCAATCTACACGTTGAAGCCTTAACTCCCAATGTGACTCTATTGCAGATAGGACCTATAAGCGGGTAATCATAATTAAATAAGGTTATAAAAGGGCGGGGCCCTATTCCAATCAGACTGGTGTTTTTATAAGGAGAGAGATGCCAGGAGCGCAACACAGAGAAAAGACTACGTGAGGACACGAGAAGAAGGCAGTCGAATGCAAGCCTAGGAGCTTCCCTCTGGAGAAACGAAACCTACCAACACCTTGATCTTGAACCTTCCCCCTCCAGAACTGGGCGAACATAAATTTCTGTTGCGTAAGCCACCAAGCCCGTGGTGCTTGGCTATGGCACTCTTAGCAGACTGATACAACAAGAAACAGAAGTCTTTAACCCAGAGTGTGGACCTAGAAAGAGGAAAGGTGTGTGTGGCTACTCTGGCTATATGCTGCCCAGACGTTCCCTCCTTGGAGAACCTGCTGGGGGTGGTGCAGGAAGCCTCTAGCTGCCACCCCATGAGGATGGACCAAGTGCTCACTCAGAGGCCATGCTCCCCCAGCTGCTCCCAGGTAATGACAGAGCACAGCGGCAAGACTGGAGCCAGGCCATTTCTGCCCGATACAGCACCCTCTGGCTCCCAGTCTTTGCTGGGGATCCCCCACCTGCCAGCTGAGACTCCTTCAGAGCTGGAATGGGATCTGAGGCTCTTCCTCTTCCCCGCTCTGCTTCCCAAGTGTCAGACCCACATCACAGTTTGAGTGTCTCCGCATCTGCTCCTGCCCCCTTGTCTTTTTATCCTACAGCAGCATTTCCCCCAACAAACCTCTTGCCCCTTTAATTCCAACTTGGCAGCTGCTTTCCATAGATCCTAAATTGACAAACGATGTGGGGAGGGCGCACCCACTACATAATCTTTGCTTTAGAATCATCTTCCGTTTATATTGTCCGAGCAACCTGGACAGGACAGAGATGTGTTTCTCCTGTACAGAGGGAGAAACTGGGCAGGGAGGCAAGTGGTTTGGCCCACAGCCCGGACGCTGGTAACGAAGGAGCTGTGCTCTGTCTCCAAAGCCAAATTGCATGTGCTGTGCCTTCCGCCTTGCCCCACATGCCTTTGGCCTCCAAGCGCGGCTTCCGCCTGAGCCTGTGAGCTGTTCTCTCCGACACTCGGCAGCTCTTGTCATGTTTCCAAGGGTATGTCACCAAGTGACTTTCTCAGTCTCACGCTTCACCCTTGGCAAGTAGGTGGTCAAGTGTACTCTAGAGCCTGGGTAGTCATTCCTTGAGATGACATCTCGAAGCATAAAGAGATACTAAAACGGCAGACCAGGGTGCTGCAGGACCTTCTCCGCCAAGGCAGGAGCACGTGCTAAGGCTGGTGGCCCGAGGGAGCATGACTAGAGTGAGACCAGTCTGTGGTCTGATGAGGGCGGAAAATAGCGGGATAAGAGCACTAAATGTGAAGCCCAGAACCACCTCGCAGAGCAACTTGTCGTCTGCATTGATTCCCTAGTGTCCTGGGAATGCCTAGCAGCTGGCAGGCACTTAGTAAAATACACTCTAGTAACCAGCCAAGACAAGAAGCAGTGAGCTTATTGGTATCCATCTGACTCATGGGTTAATTGTATTCAGTATAAAATAAAATGAACAATGGATATATCTTTTTACCCTTTCCTTCTTCTCTGCCCACCCCCCCGCCCCCATTCCCTATCATTGAGGATTGGAGCATATTCAGGTCAGAAGCGGGTCCTGTTCTCAGACTGCGTGGGGCCACAGCTCCCAAAGAGTTAGCCCCTGGCAGGATTCCAAGTGCAACCTGGAAGCCAGCAGCTTGTTCCTTCTCCACCTCTAAATCAATCACACACCGTTTTCTGCAACTCTCACTCCAAGTTTGCCTTTGATCGTTATCTTGTCCCTGGCAGCAGGGGAGATAGCTGACTGTCTCCTGCGGGGGCTTGAACTCTGCAGGACTGGGATGCAAACTCTACCTAGTGAGCCCTGGCCATGTTCTTTCTCAGGGGAAAGAGGAGCCACACCCTGAGAAGACACAGAGATGAAGAGCATTGATTAAGGGAACTGGGGGTACATGAAGTGAGCAGAAGTGGAATTTTAACCAACACTGAGTTGCTCGAAGCGAGAGATTTCTCTTCATTGCATCTGAATTTCCCCATCTATATAGTGAATGGATTAATAATTTTTTAAGTGTCCTTCAGTTCTTCAGAATATAATTATTTCTGGGGGAGACAGAGGAATAAATGGAAGGAAGGAAGGAAGGAAGGAAGGAAGGAAGGAAGGAAGGAAGGAAGGAAGAGTGGAGAGAGGGAGGAAAGGTCCCAACAACAATGGCATAAGATTTGAATCCAGACAAGAACAAGACCTTGATTGGAATTCTTATTCCACTGATTGTCAGTAGGTTTCACCCAGTTCCAAATCTGAGCATTATCTCAGATATTTTTTTCTCACTCTCAATTTTCTCCACTAAAATTAGAGAATGTTTCATCATGTATCAGGCCTAATAAGATAATACATAGAAATTGTCTCATATTGCCTCATAGATGTTATTAGATATAAAAAAAACACAAAGTACTAAAGCTACTGCTTTAGTACCGAGAAGCTGTTGTTTCTCAGAATCATCAAAAGAAATGAGTTGTATGCAACTGTCACATTTGTATATTCAACCACCTTCTTGATATCTTCACTTGGGTGTCTCACACCCAGTTCAAAATCAACCTGTTCCAAATGGGGGGCTTCATCTAACCTCCAATTCTCCCTTTGTCCCCCTGTCTCAGTGATCACTATGGACTACCATCCATCATCTCTCTTAAGCCAAAAATTTGAGAGACTTTCTTCTCCTTCCTTCTCCCTAACCCCCATGTTTAATTTTTCACGGATTCCTAGTTGGCTTCCAAAATACTCATATCACCCACTTTTCAACTTGCCAATGACCTGTCCTAAGTCAAGACATGATCATCTTTTTTCTGGACCAGTCTGGGAACCTTCTAACACTCCTTATTTCTATGCTTGTCCTGCTTCCTCTAATCCAGTTTCCAGACAACAGCAGAGAGTCTGTGAGCAAGTAAGTTGGATCAGGCCGCTTGTCCAATCAAAGCCCATTACCAGCAAAGCCCTCTCTCCATATTGTGGTCCCACCTTACTCCCAAGCTACATCCTGTATCATGCTCCCTCTAACTTCCTGTGCTCTAGCTATACCACTTTTCTTCCATATCCTCAAATACGCCAAGTTATCTCTCAATTCAGAATGTTCGTTGTGATACTCTTTTTCCTCTGATGTAACCCCATCCATCTCATGCCTTAGGCTGATTAATTTCAACCCACCCTCCATCATAAATATTACCCAAAAGATTTTCCCCACTTCTCAATTAAAGTAGGCTCCCAGTTACACCCTGTCCTAAAACTCTCTATTTCTCCTTATAAATCCCTATTACAGTTTGGAACTCTGGGTTTACATATACGATTACTTGTTTAAATTCTATCTCCTAAATCAGATTATAATTCGTACAAGGGCAGAAAGTGTAATTTTTGTTATAGTTGTACACCACCATAACCCCAGTTCTTTGCTTACTTCCAAGTATATCTGTCATTAAATATTTTGTTGAATGAGTGAGTTGTTATGCCTTTAATGAATGAAATGAAAATGTTGTTATGTCTTCAATGGCCTCTGATAAAAATCAATTTTAAGGTTTAATATTTTAAATAATATTTTGTTATTTTTTCAGAGTTAAACCTCAAAATATTTTAAAAATAGGGTAATTCCAAATTAAATTTTCTGAGTCCATGGAATCAAAAAATTCCACATTGAAGAAAAATTAAAAGGAGTTCTCATCTACCTCCAATCAGAAAATGGGAGTTTGGGGGACTGCTAGCCAAGATGGAGGCATACATAGATACGCTTTAACTCCTTGCACAACCAAAAGGACAACAACAAATTTAAAAACAAAAAATAACCAGAATTTCCAGAAAATTGAACTGTATGGAAGTCCGACAACCAAGGAGTTAAAGAAGAAACATTCATCCAGGCTGGTAAGAGGGGTGGAGTCGGGCAGATGGGCGAGAAGACTAGTGGCAAGGCGGCAGCTAGAGGACTGGGATAGGCAATGCAGCAGCTGGTGATCCTGGTGGCCCCACGTTTGCTTGCAGATAAATCAGGAGGAACAACTGAGGATCAAGACAGACCACACAACCCAGGGTTCCAGCGCGGGGAAAATAAAGCCTCAAAACCTCTGGCTGTAAAAACTTGTGAGGGTTGCAGTGGCAAGGGAAACTCCCATCCTCACAGGAGAGTTCGTTGGAGAGACCCACAGGTTCCTAGAACATACGCAAATGCAGGAATCAGCACCAGAAGGGTTCAATTTGCTTGTGGGTAGCAGCATAAGTGACTGAAAGCCAGCCGAGATCTGAGTAAGTGGCATCTGAACACCATCATTGTTCCTTCTCCTCCCCCTCCCCCACATACTGCACCACAACACAGCAAAATGGGTTGTCCTACCCTGGGGAATACCTAAGGTTCTGCCCCTCACTATGTAACAGATAAAAAAAATGGACAAAATGAAAGAACAGATCAAAACTTCAAAAATAGAACTAAGCCATGAAGAGACAGCTAACCTATCAGATGCATAGTTCAAAACACCGGTAATCAGGATGCTCACAGAAATGGTTGAGTATAGTCACAAAATAGAGGAAGAAGTGAAGGCTATGAAAAGTAAAATAAAAGAAAATATATAGGGAACCAACAGTGATGGAAAGGAAACCGAGACTCAAATCAGTGGTTTGGATCAGAAGGAAGAAATAAACATTCAACCAGAACAGGATTCAAAAAAATGAGGAGAGGCTTAGGAACCTTCAGGAAAACTTTAAACATACCAACATCTGAATTATAGGGGTGCCAAAAGGAGAAAGGAAGAACAAGAAATTGAAAACTTATTTGAAAAAATAATGAAGGAGAACTTCACCAATCTGGCAAAGGAAATAGACTTCCAGGAAGTCCAGGATGCTGAGAGAGTCCCAGAGAAGCTGGATACAAGGAAGCACATACCAAAGCATGTCATAATTACACTACCTAAGATAAAGAGAAGGAGAGAATCTTAAAAGCAGCAAGAGAAAAGAAGACAGTTACCTACAAAGGAGTTCCCATTAGACTATCAGCTGATTCCTCCAAAGAAACTTTACAGGGAAGAAGGGACTGGAAAAAAGTGTTCAGTCATGAAAGGCAAGGACCTACACCCAAGATTACTCTGTCCAGCAAAGCTATCATTTAGAATGGAAGCGCAGATAAAGTGCTTCCCAGATAAGGTCAAGTTAAAAGAATTCATCATCCCTAAGCCCTTATTATATGAAATGTTAAAGGGACTTACCTAAGAAAAAGAAAAAGATGAAAACTATGGGCAGTAAAATGACAACAAACTCACAACTATTAACAACTGAACCTAAAAAAAAAACAAAAACAAACTAAGCAAACAACTAGAATGGGAACAGAATTGCAGAAATGGAGACCACATGGAGGGTTTTCAGGAGGAAGGGGAGAATGGGGGAAAAGGTACAGTGAAAAGTGAATAAGAAGCATAAATGGCAGGTAAAAAATAGACAGGCAGAGGTTAAGAATAGTATAGGAAATGTGTCTATATTTCAGTTTCCAACTGAAAGGATGTATGGTATCATCGATTGATCTCTTTTATACTTCAATTGTTTTCAGTTTTCCCCAAAGACCTTGTATGTCCGACCCATGGACATATAAGGTGGGAGAATGCTGGTGTGGGGGTGGCGTGGGGTGGAGGGGAATAAAGGGGAGAAAAAGTGGAACAACTGTAATATCATAATCAAAACATATTTTAAAAAACTGGGAGCTTTTAAACTATTTTTCTAACCTTGCTCACATTCGTTATAAAAAGTATCCATTAGTAATTGTGTTATAATGGTGTAATTAAAGGCATTTTTCTTTTTAACTATTTTCTAATTAAATGTTATCTATTACTCATAATGAAAATAATATGTATAAATGCATTTTAACTGCTCTGGATTAGATAGCAAGTAGAATTAAATCTGTGTGACAAGTGAAAGATTCACCATGATTTTGTTATTATCAGTATCATCACAATAAACAAACATTTACTGACCAGAGACCTGTTTAATGTAAGTTTCCAGATTCTTTTTTTGAAAATAATGTTACTATAGTCCAAAAAGATTGAGGATTTTTTCCCCAAAGTCATACAGCTGATAAGCATAACACTAACTTGAATGTCTGACTTCAAAATCCACACAATTTACAAATTTAGAGATTAGGAAAATCCCTGAAACAATTTGTCGGTCATAACAGATTACTGCCAGGTTCTGCATATCCATCCACAGATTCTCAGTTTCCCACCTATCTGACTGCACCTCTCCTGTAGTAAGCATTTTCTTTCTTAATGGGTTTACGTTTTATTATAGTTTTTAGTGATTAGCAAGCCAATACCTACTCCAAGAAAATATTTGCAAAATAAAGAAATAGTAGCTCACAATTCAACCAACCAGAGGCAGCATTGTTCATTTTAACAGTCCCGATGAAGAGATGAAGTCCATACTTACGATATCATGTCTACTAGAGATTATTATCAGTAACATTTTTTAGGAAAAAGCAGATATTAATGTTCTTGCTTATTTTTATAAAAATCATCAAACAGTCAATAATCTCCCTTGAAACGTTGATCAAACAATCGTTGCTGGTTAATATTGAACAACTGATTGAAAACTTTCAAAGGGGATGAACACAACTTGCCCTAGCTGACTTTGAAATGACGCCTAATCCAGTTAATGTTTACATCGGAGGTGCTTACCTCCACTGAAACCAGCCTTGTACATCAGCTCCACAGGGAAGAGCAGCTCACGTCAGAGTTAAAGGGGGACTCCAAGATAAAGAGTAACCCAGCCGGAAAGCTGAGGTTCAGACGCATCTGGTTGCCATTAACTGGGATTGTAACAGCTTCTTAAAAGGCAAAGAACATCTCTCCCTCCACACCTAGACACTCTTGCTTCCACCAAGACAGCAGATCCGGAAAAAGGTCCTACATGGGTGAACTGAGTTCTCAGTTAAAGAGTTACCCTTTTATGCTCATTTTACCCAAGTATTTTTAATGATGCAAGTAATATTGGCTTATAGCAAACAAAACATAGAAAACACCATTCATCACAAAAATAATTAACTGATAACCCATCTTTATTCATGTTATTTAAAAGTATACAACAAAATGAAGTCATACTAATGGTTCTCACGTTTTGTTATATTGCCATCACCCTTTCTATATTTTAAAGATGCCTCCTTTCCAGCTGAAAGGATATATGGTATCATCAATTAATCTCTTTTATACTTCGATTGTTTCCAGCTTTCCCCCAATGTTCTTAATTATGTCTTTAAGAGAAAGTTGCCAGAAGTGGAACTGTTGGGCAAAGCATACTTTTTAGATTTTAATTGGAAATGCCAGTTACTCCCCCTGGAGAAGTTCTACCAACAGACACTCCTATCAATACCACCTGAGAATATCAGCTCTACCTGACCTTCACCCCAGAAGGCAGCAGGTCTGGCTTCAGAGCACTGCTACTCAAAGTGGTCTTTGCCTTATGTAGAAATGAAAGTTCTCAGGCCCTGCCCATAGCACCTACTCAGTCAGCCTCTCTGGTAGGTAGGACCCAGTAATCCGGGTTTTCAGAAGCTCTCCACATGTTCCTTATGTCCATTAAAGTTTGGGAACCATCCATTTAGAGCACAAGAAATAGAGCGATGAATGGTGTGACCATCCAACACACATTTTCCCGACTGCCCCAACTGATGTTCTTTCTCCGTGACCTGTCCTGAAGCTGGACTGGTAGTTAATCCTTCAGCAGAGACGTATAGAGGCTTCAAATATTATAAACTCAGTTTTGTAACAAAGCTACCTTGAGCAGAAAGTGAACTCCGGAACTGGGGTGGGCTACACAGGAAGGCAAGTGGAAGGAAGGGAGGAAAGTGGCCCTCTGCAAGGGGGCTGACAAGAGTGGCCTTGGGGTTTCCCTGAGGAGAGAGGCATGAGGAGCCCGGACCACTGCAAGACCGGCTTTGAAGATCTGCCCCCATGTCACTTACAACTCTCTCACCTTGGACAGCCCCTTAATTCTCTTGATTGTCTGTTCCTTCTTTGGTTTATCAGGAATAAAGCATCCCGACTTGCAAGCTGTTGTGAGTTTCGCACGTGATAAATGATGCGAAATGCTTTGGGTGCTGTAAAGCCCTGTCCACATGTCGGGGGAACATTATTATCAGAGACCTAGGCTTGGGGGAAGGTCGCCCTTCCTGTGGTCTCTCTTCCCCATTCTGACTCTGAAATTCACTTCTTCCCCTGGACCTTCAAAGGCCCCATTTATCAACAGTCAGAATACAAAGCAATCTGCCTTGTTGGCCTCCTCTTGAGGGGTATCGCTTACACTTCCCAGTTGGAACATTAGCTTTCTTATCTCCAGACTGCAGAAATGCATGGCCCACCACATTTCTAAGATGTATGGAAAATTGCTTAGGTGAGGTACCCTAGATGCAGAGAAGGAAAGAGATTGCAAAAATTCAAAGCGCTGTTGGGAAAGGCAGCATGAGGTTTGGAAGTTAAAGACAGGAACTCAAAGCCTGACCCTCTTGCCAGGATGGAGAGGGTCCCGATTTGGGGGCATCACAAGAATAACATCGCTAAAGCAGGGCTCTTGATTTCCTTTTGCAAATGCTCTCCCTCAGATGTTCCCATCTCAGGAAGTAGCTCCATGGTTTCTCACACCAGAAACTTTAATTACCCTTGATCCCTTTCTTCCACTTACCTTCCAGGCCCAACTGGTCACTACAGCCTACTGACCTTAAGTAAGTTGCTTAACCTCTGTGAGTGCCAGTTGTATCCTGACAAAATAAGGGATAATACTGTATGTCATCCCAGGCTGTTCGAGAATTTAGACAATATCCTTCTAGTCCTTGCTGCTGACAGAAACACCAACGGTCACTCTAGACAGGACAATGACACCTCTGAGACCCACTGTGTAAATATTCAAGGGGCTCATGTTGCAACCCAGGCACCATACAGAGAACACAGCAAAGAAAGAGAGGAGGATTCGTGATCTCATGGAGCCTATAGTCCAAAGGGTGGAAAGGTGGGCAAAAAGAAACCAGAAGACAAATTTCAGATCAGGATAGGTGCTGCCCCAAAAACAGACCTAAAATAAGGTCATTCGATAGATAGTGGATACATACTTGGCTAGTTAAGAGTGAGTGGTTAGAACTGCCCTCTCTAAAGAGGTCACATTTAGGCTGGGATTTGGATGACAGGAAAAAAGAAGATGAGGGGACCGGACACTCCAGACTGAGGGGACAACCACTGTAAAGGCCCCTTGGGCTAAGGGAACTTGGAAAATTTAAGGAATATCGAGAAAGTTAGCATGGCTGGCATATGGATGATACAAGGAGAGACCGAGAGAGTCAAAGAGTGTGGCAAAGGCAGGTCATAAAGTGTTCCACCAACCAAGAGAAGAAATTTGAGTTCATGTTTGTTTGTTTGTTTTTCAGTGGCAATGAAGCCCAGCAAAAGGAATTGGTCTTATTTGCCTTTTTAAAAGATTACTCATTGCTTTGTGGGGAACGGATCATAGGACAAGAACAGAAGGTGGACCAATGAGGTAAGTGTTTGCAGTGGTTTGAGTAAGAGAAGACACTGGCTTGGACTGGGGTAAAAATGAAGGAGTTGGAAGAAGGAGACAACTTTGGGAATGTTTTAAATGTAAATTCAGGAGGACTTGGGAACCATCCGATCTGGAAGGTAGAAAAAAAGAAAAGAACCAAGGATAACTCATTGCTGGTATGAAAAACGATGAAGCTACCAGTGGGGGAAACAAAACTCAGAGGAAAGCAGGTTTGTTGAGAGAACGCATGTTCTCCATGTGATGCCTACAACGTGCAGGTAGCAGTTAGACGTATGAATGTGGAGTTGCAGGGTGTGCTCCAGGCTGGAGATAAAAATTCGGCAGTAGTCACAATCCCAGATTTGATGCAAGGAACCGTTCCGTAAACGTGTTACGCGTTGATGTATTTCAGAATCTTTGCTACATCTTAGGAAAATACAGATGAAAGACATAGCTTCTGCCCTCAAGACACTCTCACTGCCTTGGGAAAAAAGAGACAGATAAGCAGAGAAGCATAGCATACCACTTGGTGAGTACTAGATAGAGGTGTTTATGGTGTGCAGCCATGTTCTCAGGTGCCTCCGGGCCTCAGTTCTGCCAGTTACAAATGGTAGTAATATCTTGTGTCTTGGAATAGGGCGATAGACACATTTCAAAGAAAATGATGGAGATGAAATGAAATGAAAACCAAAGAGCCCGGAATTATTATCCCACTGCAAAAAAAAAAAAAAAAAAAAAAAACAACGCTAGCATGAACAGCTTATTCCCAAACTTACCAGCAAAACACAGAGCTAAGTTCTGGCTGATAGGACTTAAATGAGTCTGTCTATCTAATCACTGCAGGAGGAAATGTAATTCTTCACAAAACCAATGTTGCTATGAGGGAATTTGCATGAGGCTTGAGATAGGATAAAAAAGTTCCTCTACTCCTGCTGCAGCTGAGTGATAGCTCCGAAAAAAACAGGCTCAAAGGACTCAGTGGCTGCTTTATACCAGCCTACCCTTGACCCTTAGCAAAGCTAAACCTTTATTCTTTCTGTCAATGACATCACACAGTCCAGTTGTGACAACCATGACCCATGGAGTATACATGCCCTGGCTTCCCATTTGGATACTGCCCCCTAATAACTGTAACATACAACAAAGTCCCTTAGCCTCAGTTTCCAGAATTACACTATGGTAGCCATCTCCCAGGTAACTGTAGGCTTTATCAAGACTAGGAAAGCACTGATACGGTCCATGGTCCCCGGTTCATATGAGTGCCCTAAAAATGGGAGCAATAATAGCACATGAGTCTATTCAATCTTTACTCACGCAGGGAGGCCACACATAGATTTTGTTAATCTGGATGTTGCCAACACCGAGCAGAATGGAAGCTCTCTGTATGTTTGTGTGGTGAACAAATGGCATTCCGAACAGCTAGCTGCATGAAGTCCTTGAGGGACAGAATAAGGGACCTCTGGCTAAAAATGCCTTCCTCTTTCCCAGAGACCCTTGCCTCCTGAACCCAGCTGGTGCCTCAAAGTTGGAAAAATCCATTTTATGATTCACGATTTCAATAGCACCTTTGTTTAAGAAGACTGACATTGGTGTTCAACAGGAAAAAAAAGAAAAGAACAGTTCCTGTCACTGTATAATTACCTCTGTTTTCCTCCTAATGGCAAGGCTTACTTTGACAAAGGGAATGTTAAAACCTGCTTCTGCTCTGGCAGGTTAAAAAAATATGCCATTTTAAGGTTCCTTTGAACATGATTAGCTCATACAAGAAGGAAAATATTCATTGAAATAAAGTCTCTTCACCTTGGAAAGTTGAATCACACAGAAAGTAAAAGTTTGCTTTGACTAACCCTAGTTATCCATATACTAGGATATCCATTGATATCCCAGCTCCCAAAGGATCTCAATGAGGACATTGGATCCACAGGATGTAAATAGATATTATTGGGATAAGGGTTCCATGGCACTTAGGTTTGGGAAAGACCAAGGTAGAACTGAAAACTAGGGTGAAAGTTGAGGAGCTTATTTTATCGTCAAGTTGTTTCATCTTTAATGTGCTACTGTGCAATTTCCAACAGAGGGTAAATCATTGCCCAGATTCATTGGATTTCTATGGACTTGCCATACTCTGAGAAAAGTTGCCTGGAGCCAGAGGAATGGACCAGATACACACTTTCCAAATCCCTTCTGACCCAAATCAGTTGTTCATTTCCTGCACTACAAAATTCAACTGGAAGCTCCACATTGGCTGAGCATGTTTGCATCCTCTGGAAAATGTTCTCCAACAGCCCCATGACTCCACTTATTTATTCATGTGAGGATGCATTTAGTCATCAAACATGCATCAGAAATTGGCTACAGACCAGGCACCGTGATTAAACAGAGATCTGCAATCTGGGAAAGAAGATGTTCGCGAATTACAGAGGTGAGAGAAAGGAGAAGGGGAGCCCGGGTCAGAATGGAAGATTTGAGAGCTGGTGAAAGCCTGAGGGTGTGGAGGGGTGTGAAAGAAGAGCCTCTAACAGATGGAGAGGTAAGAGGCACATTTAATTACATGTATTTATTAAGAACTTCCTGTTACAGGCTCTTTGCTAGGTGTCAGGAGAACAAGAGTGAACAAGGCACTAGGCTTGTCTTGGAAACATTAACTTTCGATTAGGAAAAGAGAGGATCAGACTGTGCATTAGAAAGACCCCTTGGGCTACCACGTGGAATGGGGCAAGACCATATCTGGGATACAGGCAGAGTAACCCAGGCACAAATTAGAGAGATTAATCGAGAGCAATGGCAGTGGAGACAGGGAGAAATAGATACTCAGAAAATACCACGGCTACAGAATGGACAGAATAAGATAAATGATTGAATTTAGGAGTAAAATGAGAGCTAAAGTCAAGAAAGTTTTTTAGGAGATTAGCTTTCCGTAATTAGGCAGAGAGCAGTGCCAGCTGCGGGCTGAGTGAGCACAAGAGGGATAACCATGCATTCATTGTGTGGGGTGCGTGGGTTGAAGGTGTGTAGGGGTAGTCAAGAGGAGGCATAGGCAGTTGAAGAGTTGGAGATGCAGAAATAAAGTTCAGAAGAGGGAGCAGAACATAGGTAGAGATTTGAAGTTCTTCCGCACAGAGATGGAAACAGAGGTCATGAGAGTAAAAAGTATTCCTCCAGGGAGAATGTATAGAATGAGGACCAAGGAGCCTCCAGAGGAATGCAATCCTATTGATGTTGATTTTAGCCCAATAAGACCCTTTTGGGATTCTGATCTCCAGAACTATAAGATGATAAATTTGTGTCCAGACACTAGGTTTGTTGTAGTTTGTTACAGCACCAGCGGGAAACTAATACGAGTGGCCATAGAGGGCCACATTTCACCTTGGACCAAATGTCCTCTTCCTAGAAGAATCAAGGCACAGGCCAGCATGCCTCCTCTCCTGGGAGCTCACCCACTGTGTGCTCGGAGGACATGAGACTGGTCATCTATTTTTTTTCTGTGGTCTTCTGCCAAGCACTTGAGCACAGCACAGTAGCTGAGAGGGCAGAGCTCACATACTGTATGATTTTGCATTTATAGAAAGTTAGAAACAGGTGGAACAAATCCCCAGTGTCAGAAGTCAGAGTGGGGTTATCCTGAGGAGAAGGAGCAGTGTTTGGCAGGGAACATGCGGGGGACTTCTGAATTATAAACTTTTTTCTGTAAAGAGACATCTAGAAAATATTTCAGGCTTTGGGAGACATATATCTTTGGCCCTCAAAGATATATGGGGGCCAAGGTTTTATTCAACTCTGCTACTGAAGCATAAAGGCAGCTATCAACAATCCGTAAATGATGGGTATTGCTGCATTTCAATAAAACCTGTTTACAAAAACAAGGGGCAGGCTGGCCTTGGCCATGGCCTTGGCCTGTTGGGCGGCCCCGGTGATAATGCATTGAACTGTGTACCTATGATTGGTGCACTTACCCACATAGGTTTCACTGTTCAGTATTTTAAGTTTAAAATGTAACAAACTATAAAAGAAGGCAGGATTCTTGATTCAGACTGCCTGGATTCCTGACTCTTCTACTCAGTTATTTCGTGACCACCTGTGCTTGATTTCTCCGTGTCTCTGTTTCCTCATCTATAACCTAGGGACAATCATACTCCCAACTCTATAGGATTATTGTAACATTGAAATGAGATGAAAACATCCATAGTGTTCAAAGCAGCACCTGGTTTATAGACAGCCTTTAATGAATATTTGCTCTTGTTACTGATGCTCACAATTCTGTAAATGTTGGCATTGTTAGCCCTGCATTGCGGATGAGCAACTGAAGCAGTCATTCTACCACAGTCTTTCTCAGTGGCTCTTCATCTCTCTCCAGGTTACAGAAATTTGCATATGAGGCTCAGTCAAGCCTCGAAGTCTCCAGCCACACTGAGGCCATCTCAGCACATCATGCCCCTATACTTTCGGGAATGCTGTTCTATCTACCTGGAATGGCCTTCTTAGTTACTCAGTGACCCTTTATTCTTTTCTTCAGTAAATGCCACTTCCTCTGTGAAGCTTCTGTAGTCTGGATTAGTAACCCTAGAACTTAAACGCATGGACCAGTTAATCATTTTTCCCATTCATTTGTTCCTGTCAGGAGCCAAGCACATTCTAGGCACCAAATACACATCTAGTGAATGTAGTTCATATATGCATTCCACTCGGGTTGTAAACTGATTTATCCTTGTGTCCTCAGCCCCTAGAGTAATGCCCAGCACATGGCTGGTACTCTATAAATATTTGTCAGGTGGATGAATGAATTGATTGTTGGAACCAACCCCAGGCCTGGGCATCCCCCAGACAAGTAGAGCCAGATGACAAGAAGCATAGTCCCAGTTTCAGTGAATCCCACAGAGAACTCCATCCATCACAAATACCAGTTATCAAGGGATAATATTGTAAGAGTCTTATCTGTATTTTACACCACAGGGGAAATTCTATGGATGTTACCATAATTATTGCTCACATTTTCCAGTCATAACAACAGATAAAGTACACGCCCACCATTTCCCAAACAGCCGGTGAGAGATACCCTATTGAGACAATTATACTCCACATCTGCTGGCCTCAAATATCTGTAACTCCCATAGAATCCAAGAACATCACATTAATGCTAGAAGGGACCTCAGAGACCAACTAGTCCAGCTCCATCATTTTACAGAGAAGGCAAAACTAACCTATAGAGTTTTCTTTTTTATTTTCTCGGATCTTTTTTCTATGCTTTCCACACCCCCACCCCGAACCTGGACTTGACAGAACACAATACTATTTACAAATAAAATTTTATTTCACTTATAATCACTTCTAATCTTACAAATACATACCTACATGTATAGCTGAGGTGGGGGGAATAAAAAATTACTTGGCAGAAATGTTGTTATGCAGCCAGGACCTAAAAACAGAAAAAGAACCTGGTGTACAATTTCACCACTTGTCATTTATGACAGTTCATGATATGGGAACCATTTTACACAACAATCTCCCAGCAGAATCATGACGAGCGTGACACCCACGTCTGAAGGAGAACAGGGTGTAGCAGGAATAAAAGCATGAACTTCTTTGTTATGTCACTGATCATCAATGGGGGAGAATGGGTTATTGAGAGTACTCGTCACTTCAGGAGGAGTTTCTGGAGGCATCTACAGTTGTCTCCTGTTCTGGCCGTGTCCTACAACTCTGGAAACTGGTCTCCCGTATCCTTAATCATCTCATTCCCCTCTTCTTGCTGCTGAGAAGAGGGCATGAGAAGCCTAACTAGAGCCGCCAGGCTCAGTCTTAGGATCAGTTCTGGAAAACCAAGAGATAAAACCAGATGGGAAATAAGACTCTTACCTTCTTCCTTCTTTCATGTCATCTCCCTCTAGTGACACACGCAAACCCTGTAACCTAAGCAGGCCAAACTTCTCCACTATCCTGAGCTGATGGCTCCCACGTACCTCCTGTTGCCTGCGACCTCCTATTCTCAACCAGTGGCTTGGTTAATTTCCAATTCTGAAGAACTGGCTCAGAATCACTTCTCCCCCAGCTTCCTGCAAACAGTTGCTGCTTCATAGCTCCTGGCAAATGCCTCCTTTAGAAGGCTCATCTCAGTCATCAGCCACCATTTACTTATCTGCCTTCCCAAGAGACCCCAAGTTCCCAAAGGCGGAGACTACAACCTACACCTCAGTGTCCTGCACAGTGTCCGGCAATGCAAGCCTGCCAAATGAATGGATGAAAAAGTAGAGTTATGGGGAGGATCCATTTACGGAGGATGGCAGTGGGAGATAATATTATAATGTCTGATAATTTTTGGAAACAAAGTCAGCTAGGCTTCTTTATACATGGACTTTCAAGAGACATTCTTATGCATATGTGCTTAGTAAATATCCAAGGTTGTGATCTTTATGAAGTAGTTAGTAAAGACTTATTTCCCAACTTACTTATTCATGGAACACTCTGTGTGTGTGTGTGTGTGTGTGTGTGTGTGTGTGTGTGTGTGTGTGTATGTGTTGCTTCTGCTAGTATCTTCTACAAAATGCAGTTAGGACATGTAACTTTAGGGCATGTCTACCAGACTATTGTCTTAAGAGTGAGATGATTACCAGAAAGTGCACTGTCTATCAATGTCTGAGTTATCAACCCTGTATGCCCAGTTACAAGTGCTACCACTAACAGGTGAGTTGAGTTAGCCTGAAGAATACTGCAAGTCATCTTTGAGGCTGAAACTCCCACAGTGAAGAAGTTCTTCCTCCAGAGTTCTATAAAATTCACCTGGAATTTTGACCCAGACATATCTTACATACTTTCCATAGGAAAACAAAGAAAATGGCTATACCAAGTTCCCTAGCTCCTGTGTTTCTTATCTCTAAATTAGTAAAGGGCACCAGAAATAGCTTCTCACTGTTACATTCACATAATATATTTCTGGGTGCTGTGCATGCAGTGTGGTGAAGATAATGAGAAAAAAACACACCTTTGAAACCCTGTTAATTTTCCCACAAGTGATATTTTTGGTCATAAAATTCTTGCCAATGATTTATGCATGTTTTGATCTTCCCAGGTATTATATGAATAATTAAGGCAGTAAGGGAGTGTGATTCAGAAATTCATTCAAAAACATTTAATGACCACTTACTATATGCCCATGTTAGACGTACAAAAATCCAACTTTAGATGCTGGAAAAAACATATCTACTATCAAAAATATTATTGCCTTTTTATTAAAATAAATCATAATTTTAGAAAAATAGATGTGCCAAGAATACTCTCTGGTTTACCAGGATACATTTGTTTAAAAGCCTGGTACATGGTAGATGCTCAATACATACTGAGCAATGAAGAAATGAATGCACAAATGAATGAATATAGATGGCATTTGAATGCACTATTTGACACATTAAAATAGGGCTCTACAATGGTCTGAGAATTGAGGGGACTTTGCAAATGAGCACCTCCAAATAGACTTGCTCTGGACCTATGGGGAAGATAAGTGGGAACCTTCTTAAGTATGTAGGGTGACAGGAGATGGGTGTTTCAAGGACAATGACTGAACCTGTCTGACCTATGTGGGGAGTTTGGGTTACAACACCATTCACACTGTATTGTTACATTGGGAAAAGCCTTAGAACAACGTGAAATGCCATATAACGGAGCCCAACAATTTTTCCTAAAAATAAAAGGAATCCACAGAAAAAAGCTTTAACCTGAGGAGTGATAGATAGGGGGTATTTTTAGGAAGAAAGATGTCTTATTATGGATTACCAAGGGAAACATATTTGTTGGTTAGATATTGAATAAAAAGACCCTTCCCAAATAAGACCGCCTTGGGAATACAGGTACAAACCATGCGTTGGACTTCTGCACATGCAAGGACTACAGTAGACAGTGCCTGAGAACAGCAACTACGATGCCAAACAGACCAGTGTTTATGTCTGCTGCTTAACAGCCATGAGATTTGAGGTAAGTTACTTAACCTTGCCAAACCTCAGTTTCCTCCATTGCAAAATGGGGATAATAATAGTACCTACCTCATGAGGTTGGTGGTAAGAATTAAATTCGACAATGAACATCAACTACCTGCAAAGTACCTGAACCACAGTGAATGGTCAAAACATATTATCTATTAACTTTGGACTTGAAATCACAATGAACATCTCATCCATTCAACAGGTTCTTGTTAAGAAGGTAATAAATTAATGAATCAACTTTAAAAATGCCAATTCCCTGGTTCTCATGAGATTTTGGAACATGTTTTGAGGGACTTATGTAAAACAGACTTAACGTTTTGATTCTTTCATTAATATTTTTGTTACACATGAGTAGCCATAATTGCATACTGCTGGGTTTTAATTTTTTTGTGATAGGAAAGGCCTGTTTGTGCCCAGCCTGCTTCTTGCTATTCTGACTCAATTTCCATATTCGGGTGATTTGATGTGAGACAAAAGCAATGGCAATTCATTCTTAATGTCCACCTGTAGGACTTGTCTCTAAGCACTCTGCTCCCAAGCAATGAGGGCATGGGGCCCGAAAATACGTTTTCTCATTCCTGGCACAGTGTTCACTTGCACCACGAAATGGATTCTTTTATCTCTACTGAAGTGTGCCAAGCAGTGACACTGAGGTGAGAGCAAGCACTGAAGTATCCACCTCAAGAGGTACAGAAAGGCATGGCTGTTTACCAGCATGTGGCAAATCTGTAGTGTTCACTTTCTAAATGAGTCAGCTACACATTCTAATGACTTCATTCAACTTCTGCCTTAAATATAGGAAATTGTATATACCAACCCACATGCAAATATTTGAAGTGGTGCTTTTTTAGCTCACAGTGTTTTCCCTGCGCCTTCCAAACAACCAACCGGAATCAGTGCAGAAACAGTATAGAAGGCTTTTATATTTTGGTGTCAGAAATTTCCAAGCGGTATATGATATCATTAGGGGACCTTATCCTGACATCAGTACTTTCCCAGTTGATACTGAAGCTCTGCTCCATGAGAGCCATGCCTAAATATAGGTCTTAGGCTCATATATTTTGGTCTCTATTAGCGGGAGTCATCAAACACTGGCCCCAGATAACACGTATGAGTTGGTCTTGATTTGGGGTCAGAAGGTATGTCTGGTTCCATGGTTTTGCTACTTCCCATAAAAAAATTAATAATTATTCTTTGAATAATATACCATCTTCTTCAACAAGCAACAAGTGCTGGTGAGGTTGTGGAGAAGAGAGAACCCTAGCACGCTATTGGTGGGAATGCAGACTGGTGCAGCCACTGTGGAAAATAGTATGGAATTTCTTCAGAAAAACTAAAAATGGAACTGCCTTTTGACCCAGCAATTCCACTGCTGGGAATATACCCTAAGAATTCTGAAATACCGATTTAAAAGAACCTATGTACCCCAACGTTCATAGCAACATTATTTACGATAGTCAAGTGCTGGAAACAACCTAAGTGCCCATCGGTAAATGAGTGGACCAAGAAAACTGTGGTACATTTACACAATGGAATACTATGCAGCAGAAAGAAAGAAGGAACCCCCAACCTTTGTGACAACATGAATGGAACTAGAGAGCATTATGCTAAGTGAAATAAGCCAGGTGGTGAAAGACAAATACCATATGATCTCACATGTAAGTGGAACCTAATCAACAAAACAAACAAGTGAGGAAAATAGAACCAGAGACATGGAAATAAAGAACAAACTGATAGTGACCAGAGGAGAGGGGAGAGGGGATAGTGGGGGAACAAGAGGGAAGGGTCAAGAAACATGTATAAAGGACCCATGGACAAGGACAATGGGGAGTAGGGGAAGGATTGAGTGTGGGAGGAGAGGTGGGTAGGGCAGAGGAGAGTAATGGGGGAAAATGGGGATAACTGTAATTGAACAACGATAAAAAATTTCAAACAAAGAAAAATACATTTCACCTTTAAAAGGCCCACTGTAGTGCTTTGCATTCATCCTTGGAAGCAGTGTAAATAAATCTTGGAAAGCAACTTGAAAAAATATATATATACATACCATCTTCTGAATGCCCCACTATCTTGTCATTAGCACTTAAATACCACAGCTCCCTCAAAGTGCAACTCCTACCTCAAAACTCAGCTTAAAGATCCTCTTAGTAAGAACTTCCATGACTGGCCCTTATGTTCCCAAAATTGCTCTATGAATGCCCCTCCTAGTCCAGAACTTTGCATATTGCTCTATGTGTTAACATGTTAACACATCACTTCCACACCAAGCTATGGGTCCACTTAAAGGTAAGAACTGTGAAATTCTCTTTTATGGCTGCCAAGAGACAGCTAGCTTTGGAGAAGTACACACTTTGAATGCTGGAGCAGATCAGGCAGTTACCCGTGGCAGGAACTGTTTGAAGCATTAGTGGGGGAATGCAAATCAGAGCCAAGGAAAGTCACCAGGAGGTCAGAGAGACACCATCATCAGCATCAGTTCCAAAGCAGAAGTATGACTCCAGGGGTAAAAGCTGAAGACAGATGTCCTGGACCAGGGTGATGAAGAACAGATAGATAAGTGTGAAGTGGAATAGCAAGAAAGGCTTAAGATAGAGGAAAAGTGCGGTGGGAGAGCAAGGGACCATTTCCAAGGAACTTAAGCTCTCTACTGATGACTTAGAGATTAAGGAGAAAGTTGACTATCATAAAGGAGCAGAGTTGGACTACAGACTAACCTTTTCTACGTCTTTTGTACCTAGCACACTGCCTGAAACAAAGCAGATACTTGACAACTTCTTACTGAATGAATGAATGAGTGAATGAGTCCTGTAAGAGTTGACCTACATATTCTAACAGTCATCTCCATGTCGCCTAAACAGTAATTTGGCATTCCTCTCTTGTGGTAGCTTCTCATAGTCTGCTTTGTTTGCAAGTGATATATCTATGGGTCTCCCCCATTAGATTATTGCCCTAAAAGAACATCTAAGGAGTCCTGGCAGAGAGCAAAACACCGTATCCTTCACAGAGTAAGTGTTCCATAAATGCCCGCAGAGTTACACGGAGCAATACTGAATTTAAATGAATTGGTTTTTAGTACAAATTAGCTTAGTGGCTCAAAAGAGTATAGTTTTAGATTAAAGGTAAAATAGAGACATAAAAAAATAAGTACATGAAATGATACTCACCATCACTAATCATTAGGAGAAGGTAAATCAAAACCACAATTAGATGATCACTTCACACCTATTAACATGGATAGTATAAAAAAGAAAAGCAAACAAAAAAAAGAAAATCACAAGTTTTGGTGAGGATGTAGAGAAATTAAACAGACCCTTATACATCGCTGACGGGAATGTAAAATTGTGCATCTACTTTGGGAAATGGCATGGCGATTCCTCAGAAACTTAGAAGGAAAATTACCACAAAACCTAGAAACTCCACTCCGGACATATACCCAAAATAAGTGAAAACAAGGACTCCCACAGATATTTGTACGCCCATATTCATAGCAGCATTATTTATGATAACCAAAAGGTAAAAGCAGGCCAAGTGCCCATTAATAATAGACAGAGAGGAAAAACAAATGTGGTATAGCCATACAATGGAATGTCATTCAGCCTTAAAGAAGGAAACTCTGATACATGCTACAACATGGATGAACCTTAAAGACATTATGCTGGTGAAATAAGCTAGTCACTAGAGGACAAACACTGTATGCGCCCACTTATAGAAGGTGCTTAGAGCAGTCAGACACGTAGAGACAGAAAGTAAATGCTTGTTGGGGGTAAATGGGAATAGAAAGTTACTGTTCAATGGGACAGCTTCCCTTTGGGAAGATGAAATAAGTCCTGGAGATGGATGGCAGTGATGGTTGCACAATGATGGGAACGTACTAAATGCCATTGAACAACACACTTAAACTCATTACAATGGCTAATTTCGTTATGTATCTTTCACCATAATAAAAAAATACATATCTTATCAGAAAATTTAAAAAATTCATAAACTGACCTTGGCTGGTGTGGCTCAGTGGGTTGAGTGACAGCTTGTGAACCAAAGGGTCACTGGTTCGATTCCCAGTCAGGGCACATGCCTGGGTTGCGGGCCAGGTCCCCAGTAGGGGGCGCATGAGAGGCAACCACACACTGATGTATCTCTCCTTTCTTTCTCCCTCCCTTCCCCTCTCTCTAAAAAATAAAATCTTTTTAAACATTCATAAATTGCTCTAACTTGCTCGAAGTTCACCATTTTGGAAATCTCCCATTTTACCACACACACACATGCACACACTATTTTATAATAAGGCTTGCTTTTTACGAGCCAGATTGCCTATTCTAGTAGTAGAAGCCAGAAACCCTTACCTGTAAGACCTCTCAGATAATTAGCTTCTAAATGAGCAGGCAGGCTCTACTCACTCTCCATTGTGAACGACTCGTTCTCACGTACTTTGAGTGCTGAGGACTCAAAGAGCAAAAATAATCCAAATTATGAGGTAGGAGGGCACTCTGAATGTTCGGTCTCTTCCTGGTCTCTGAGAGAAAAGAGGTGTTTCTCTTCACCTTCTATAAGAGGCCACCTTCAGTACAACTCACTCAGAGGCAGAGGGAAGGTGGAGAAAGTTCTTACAGGCCACCTGCCCACACAGAACTTTGATGATGGCTGTCACACATATGACAGTGGCCTACGTGGCTCTGCCCTGCGCCGATCCTGGATGTTGGACCCATATCTTAGCTCCTGATCTACTCAGGAATTCAGAGAAGGTGTGTGCCTCTGATCAGTGGGTTCAATGAACAAATAAGCCAGTGTGTAGCACTGGAGGCTGGAAAGGAGGGCTCCTGAGTCCCTGCTCCCTTCAGATACTCCTCCTCTGCACCTGCCACGTGCTCTTGCAAGGATCGGTTCAAGTTCCACCTTATTTGTGAGCCCTTCTCCCAGTTATTCAAGTTCTTAGGAATCTCTTCCTTTTGATTTCTAGGTAATAGAGCTTGAATGCCCTTCAGAATAAAAGTTTGCATAATAGAGTCTCTTTATTGTTTTTATTAAGTTCTCGTGCTGGGTGGTGTTTGATTCTCCACTAGACTGTGAGCCCTAATTAAAGCCCACTGCCCTGTCTTCTCGTCTACTCCCACTTGATGCTAACTATGTCATGGAATATTCTTAGTGATTGTTAAGTGAGTGAAATGCTTTGACAAGAGCTTTATTGGGTAGAAACACAATCTCTAAAATAGTATCCCCTTTGAGAAGATCTTGGTACATAGTAAATGCTCAACAAATGCCTGTGAATTGGCTATCTTGGGACAGTAAGAAGTATTTCCTTTAAATGTCATTTTTGCATCCATTAACCAACCAGGAGGCAAAAGAAGGATTCTCACAAACCAGCCCTCTGAGTGGAGGAGACCCATGGCCTTCTCGAAGAGTCAGAACTATAAAGGACTTTGGCTCAATTAACTAATGCAATCTCCTTTTCCAGAAGGGGACCTAAGTCTAGGAAGGAGAATGGCTTGCCCAAGGTCACACAGGGAGTAAGGGGCAGCTCTAAGACTGGGACCTAAGTCTCAACCATGGAGTAGGTGTGGCATCTAGTCAAAGGGTTTGCAACAGTCCATTTGGAAACTTCTTTTTTTAATATCAGAGTGAAGTTGTCACTGAGCTATTGCATTGTGGCATTGTAGATTGGTGGGCCTGCTTAGAATGTCCCTGACTTTTGTGAAGTTTCCTCTAAAATCTTTGTAATACCTGAGTGGAGAGGGTGCTGATGTTCTAAAGTCATAGAAAACAGAAAGTTGTGGGTAGTACATTGACAGTACTTTGGTAGCACTAGAGGCAGCGTCTCATTAGCAACATTTCAGGAACAGCTGGAGGAAGAAGAACCCAAAAGGAGGCAGAGAAGAAACTAGTAGGAGGAAAAGTAGAAGAGAGTGCTGTCATAAAAACCAACAGTGGAAAGAATTTCCAAAAGGAAAAGGTAATTAACATTGCCTTCACTCAAGAATCATTTGTTGATCAACCACTTTAGTGGGACTAGGATGGGACAAGTTAGAAGGCTAGAACGTGATCTTGAAGGAGGCAATCACTGTTAGAATCATGAAGTGCAGGGTCAACACTGAGAGGAAGTGTGTCCTTAAATTTTGTTTCCTCTGATGCCTTGTTTGCCTCACCCAAGTCCCAGCCCTGTTGAGCTCAGCACTGTATCAGATGCTTCGGGGATAATAATCCATGAGACACAATTCCCGCCCTCAAGAAATTCAAGATCTAACAAGCAGACAGATCTAACCCCAGTGGTTATCATGCAAAAGGTGAGGTCTGACAAGTCAATCTCAATCAGAGCTCGGGCTCAGAAAACGTGATAGCGATTGAACTGAGACTAAGAGGTGATCACACTCACAGAGAGGGAGGAACAGCGTACTGGGCAAAGGAAAGGCATCCACGAAGACCAGGGGACTTGAAAGTACACAGAGTGTTTGGAAATGGTGATGTGCAGTAGCTGGAAGTAAAGATGGGTGATAAATGAGGATAAGAATATAGGCTCTGGCTCTTTGTCCTTTCAGACTGAACTCCATCTTTATTTTTACAGGTGTATTAGTTAACTGGGGCAGTTGTCCTGGGAAACGAGGTGTTGCCTGCATTAATTGGGAAGCCCATCAGTTTATTGGTCCTGCCAGACCCAGCCATTGAGAGAATGGGGAGGTGGCCCCCACAAGAGCTTTAGCTGCTCAGTCAGATGTATTTTTAGTCGCAGCAGAAAATAACAGCAGTGTTCATTTCATAAAAATATCGAGCCATGGGAATTCTCTAGTGCCAGTGCTGGTGCAATCAGGGACAGAATACATTTCCAATTGAATTACTACTGTGGTCATAGTTATAAAAAGAGAGAGGGAAGAGAAAAATGTTAGGCTGGTCAGTTTCTCGGGAGCATTTAATCTTGGTTCACTCTAATTTTAACGTTCAAAGACACATGAGCCAACTCTGCCCTTAGGAGCTATTTCCGGGGGACCAGCCAATACCCACAACTTGAAGTCAACACTGGGCAGCTCTGCTGCCTGAAGTTTTCTTTCTCTTTTTCTCCTCCCTGCCCTCCTCCCAGTCTGGGCCTCCAAGAGTTCTTCTGCTCACAAGCTGATGAGATACAGTGTGAATAATTACAAGGAGGGTAAATTCAGGATCTGACAAAACTGAGGAATGTGGGCTCAGAAGCTGGGCTTGGGAAGAGGGGCAGCCAGTGTAGCCTCAAGAGCGAGCCTCGGGGAGGCGTGGTTACTGGGCTCCCCACTGCTTCCAGACAATGTGTAACATTTTTTACAGTCAGCGGCCATAAACGGCTCCTCCTGACCTGGTCACAGTCAACCTCCCCAACGTGGTCGCCTTCACACTTCCACATGGTCCCTCACGCTCCCATCATGTCCTCTAGTCAAAAATCACAATCATCCGTTGTCACGTACGGAAGGCCTCCCTTGGGCCAGGCACTGACTAAGCAATTACAGAGAGTATGTTATTTCATCCTCAGACTGACATTGAAAAGCCGAAACTGTTAGCTACCTGCAGCTGGGGAGGAGAAGGAAATTTGGACTAGTTAAGTCACTTTCCAAAGGTCACCTAGCTAATGAGTGGCAGAACCTGGATTCTGGTTCGTTCTAAAGCCCGTCTACCCTCTGCTCATTGTGTGACCTTGGTCTCCAAGTTAAGCCAGTTCTTTAGAATGCTGTACATCTTCGTACCCCCATATCCTACACAGGCTACCTTCCCTGAAGTGCCTTCACACCCTTTGGCCTAGAATTGGCTCCTACAATATCTTAGTTTTTGTCCACCCCTGTTGTAGCGTGTATTACCACAAGTGTTGGTAATCATCACTATGATATATTCAGTTCCTATTGTGTACCAAGCATTGTTCTAAGAGCTTTGCACATGTTCTCTGATTTAATTATATTCACATTTTTAAGATGGTTATTATCGTTACACCCATTTGACAGAAGGAACACTGATGCATAGAGAGATTTGCTGACTTGCCCAAACTTATGAGCTAGTAAGTGGTACAACTAGAACAATAACTACTATTAACTAAGTAATTACTATGTAACAGACATTGGACTTAGCTTTGGACACATATCATCACACTTACTCCCCACAGCAACTGTAAGGTGCCATTATCCACCCCATTTCACAGATGCAAAGAATCTCGGAGAAAGTTTTAAGCAACTTGACCAAAGCCACAAGGCCAGCCCTGTGCCTTGTTTGCATATCTGTCTTCTCAGTGAAGCATCATTCCTTAGGGGTAGAAGCCATACTTTCTGCATGTCTCTCCCCCCAGCACCTTGCACAGGCCCCTGGCACACAGTGGGCACTCAGCAAAGGCTGGAGGAGAGGAGGAGTAAACAAAGCGCCTGGGCAACCGTTTCGGATGTGATATGTTTAAATGCACCGGGAGGAACAAGCGGAGCGCGCAGGGCTGTGAAGGTCATTGTTCGGACAGAGGACACGCTGCCGGTGTTCAGCTCTTGCCAGCTAGTCTGGGCTGTCAGGTCAATTCAGACTCATGTGTAAGAAGGCCCTTCCCTGGACAGATTGGCTGCTGCCTGAGGAGAGAGCTGGCCCTGCCCTTCTGGCCTCTTCATGGTCACTGTCCTCACCCTTTCTGATCTGGCCCTCGCTCACAGGGCTTCGACCCCAGGCCCAGGCTCTCCGTCAGGCACCTAACGATGACCACCGGACTGTGGGTTCCTTGCAGTGCCCCCTGGAGTCCAATTGTCCTGACACGCGTCCTTCTCTGTGATCCTTCCCTGCTGCTCTGCGTCAGGCCCAGGGGCAGGAAGCCATACAGGCCTTTGGAATAAAAAGTTAAAGGGCTGAAAGAGCATTGTTCTGGGGCCCTCAAGAGCAGATGGATGGGTTCCCAGAGAAGCCGCTGCCTCTACTGCACATCGTCAGTCTTTTTTTCTGTTTATTTAAGTGTTCTTGGGATATGATATTATATTAGTTTCAGGTGTACACTAAACCTTTGCTTATATAGTCAATCTATAACAAAGTAGGTGAGACTATACAAAAGAGAAATGACAGACTCTTCAACAAGTGGTATTAGGAAAACTGGACAGATACATGCAGAAAAATTAAAACTGGACCATTATTTTATACCATATACTAAAGTAAACTCAAAATGGGTTAGAGACTTAAATGCAAGCCCTGAAACCATAAAAATCCTAGAAGAAAACATAGGTAGCAAACCATATGACATCACTTCTACTAATATCTTTTTAGGTATATCCCCTTAAGCAAAGAAAACAAAAGCAAAAGTAAACAGATGGAACTTCATCAGACAAAAAACTTCTGCAAAGCTAGGGAAACCATCAACAAAATGAAAAGACAACCAACTGGAAGAAGATATTCACAAATGACACACTTGTCAGTTGTTCCCTTTGGAATGATTTTTTCAGAGAGTTGCCTAGAGGAGCCTCAGAGCCAAAGGCAGCTGGGTTCCAAACTGCCTCTGCCACTGCTCGGTCACTGGACCCTGGGCAAGTCACTAATCTCTCCGGGCCTCCATTACCCCATCAAGAAAATGGGTATAACATCCCCAAATTACAACATGGTTGGACAGCCAGATGATGTCATGGATGAGAGGCAGGGCAGTACTAAGTTTAGGAACATGCTCTTTGCAGCAGAGGTGGGATCTCAGATCCACAGCAGGTGACCAGCTGCCCCAGTTTGCACAGGACCAAGAGATTGTGGGGAAGTGGGACTCTCAGTGTGAAACCTGAAGTTCTCAGTCATACCAGTCATCCACCACATGGTCCTCAGGAAGGCTGTGGGGCTCTGTGATAATGTATGTAAACTGTATGTTCCCTTCTGCTCAATACGGTTTCTCCCTGGGTCCACCCATCGATCACTGTGTTGTTTTCTAAATAAAGGCTTGAGTCAGGCTACTCAACCAGGCAGATGATAGCTCAGGGTGAACCGTGCTGCCCTTGCTAATCCTTGAACGAAGGTCTCCCTCCTGGGACTAGTGGCTGTGTAGGTGACTCTCCTGACCTGAGGATGCTGAGAGGTCCCCATGAGTCCACAGGAACAGATTTTTGTGATGCTAAATTTAAGCCAGCTTGCGCTCACCTGCTTCAGTCTGGCACCTGGCAGCTGCTGGCTGGGAGAGGGCCAAAGCAGAACAATCATTTAATGAAATGACTCAGGCCTTGAGCTGAGGGAATAAAGGAAGTCAGATGGTCAGTCCTTCGAGTTGCTCCTAAGATGAGTGTGTGATAATGGTACAGCATCGCTTATGGGTAGAGTTCAAATTGTCAAATCTGCTGACATGGCATGGTCAGCAGGCTCTTTGTCTGGCATGTAGAAAACACTCAATAAAAATATTGTAAAATACATGGACTTTGAAATTAATTTGACAACCTCATTTGGAATATCAAGGATTAATCATATTCTTATTTCATGTGTACTTGCCTACAGATATCTTATTCATGTATCTTCCCTCCAGAATATATAAGAGCACAGCCTAGAAAAATTTTTAAATCATGAGACCTGTTTTCAAATCCACTAATCATTTATCATGTATTGGCTTTGTGACCTTGTGTAAGTCACCTTCTGACCCTCATTTTCCTTACCTGGTAAATGGCAACAATATTCTTTTCCTGTCTACCTCACAGGGTTGGCTTACAACCCCTGCAAAAAAAAAAATACACTGAATGTGATAATAAGACACCTGTCAATTGTATTGGGCGTACATGTGAGAGCCATTTATCATTAACCTTTTCATTGTTTATACCAGCAGCTTCATTAACTGTTCACCTCCTTGAATTTTACTTCTCACCTCCATAAGTACCTAAAATAAGTCAGAGAGACCTCATTTCGAGAGGAGAGCATGAGATTTCTAAATTCGAAAGACCTGGGTTCAAATTCAATCCCATCACTAATGGCTACTTCCATGAGTCTGTCTCTTAATCTATAAAGTGGAGGTTATAATGTCTATTTTACAGAACTGTTATACAAATCAACCATAAGTCCTGTGAAAGTCATCCCACTAGAAACAGGTTCACAGCAGAACCAGAATCCAAACCAAGACCCTGACCACCCACACCAGTGATATGAACTTGAGCAGGATAACTACTCAAGATCTAACACAATATTTCCTGAGCAAGTTACTCCTGGGTAGTGGAACACTGATTCTGCTGGGATTAGATGCATATGTGAATTATCTCTTCCACGTTTACCATGTTACAAGACACTAGAATGGGTAAAACGCTGCAGCAAGCACAATGGGTGCTGCCACTGCAAAGCTTACGATCTAGTGGAGAAAGGAAGCACGGAGACGTTGCCAGAGAATAACCCCAAGGAGCTCGGAACCACAGAACGTTAGGATCTAGAATACTTTCTGAGGCCAACTTTCCCGATGAAGAAATTGAGATAAAGGCTTTGCTTTGGTGACTGAGTCCATGTAGCCAACACAAGCAAACATGATGAAATGAAATAATAATAATAGTTAATAACAACAGTAGCAGTGGCTAACATCTATAATGCAAGTAAGTTATAGTGCAATGATCATGGAAGAATTTTGGCGATTGGTGTATGAGTGCTTTCATCTTTTCATGGTTTGGACGTTTTCACAATAAAATGTAGGGGGAAAATGTAAATCCACAGAAGCAAAAATAAATTCATCCTAGTTCTCTTGAGGAAACAAACTCAATGAGCTTCTGTCCTGTTCCTAAAATGCCAGCAAAATTTAAATTGCATTTGAAACGGCTGAAAACCGAGACTTCACGCACAGGAATTGGCAAGGGGATGCAGCAAGAACGTTTGCCTGAGAAAACCAGACCCTTCCCTCCAGTGGAACAAAGTCTCACCCTTGCTGAGTCACTCCTGGGCTGAGACCGAAGGACATCAATGGGTGAAGGTCGAGTGCATGTGATAATGGACCCACGTGCCCAGTGGGAGGCTGACATCACCAGAGATACATCTCTTAGATCAACAGATTGACCTGTTTGCTGAGTTTAGAAGTGAAAGAGACAGTCAAGAGCTCTCCAAGCCAGCTGATGAGAAGCTCACCCCTGGCAAACGATGATTCTCTTCTCTGACGTGGTCATGTTTAGTCCCCCAGTTAAATTTTATGTGGTTATTCCTATTCAATAATCCATTCTGGTCTGCTCCCTGCGTAGCTTAGCACTAGCAAAGCCTTGGTTCAGAATGATGTAAATAGCCCTGCCCTTTTCTTAAACCAACAGTGGCAGGTCCTTGGAAGAAGCTCTGGGTGTCATATCAGGAGGCCTGATTAAGGATTCTGGAAATGACCAGCTCTGGGACCTCAGGTGAGTCCCTTAAATTATCTGGGCTCTGGTTCCTCTAATCACATTAGTGCCTTATAAATGCTAGTCATAGATTCACCATAAAGTCCTCAGGAAGACCATGTCTCCATCCCATTTATGTCCTTAGAGGCTAACCTAGCACACTAACACACACAAGGCTTTCAGTAAATGTTGGCTGAACTGAGATGAAGAAACAGCCCCCTTTATGCCTGCCCACTATGACATGCTCAGAGATTCGGAATCTCGGTTTTTTCATTATTGCACCTTGTCGCTACACATCATACATTCGACATAACCACTTTAAATCTCTGCCACCCTTGCAAGGTGGGCCTGATCACCCTCACTTTACAGTTTGGGGAAACTGAGGCAGAGTGGTTTCCCACGGAGCCAGGATCTGAACCCACACTAGCTTGGCTTCAAAGCCCACCCCCTCACTTCTCACCACCTGATGGCGGATCCAAGCAGCATGCATCACCGTCTGCCACTGTTGCACCCTACCTTTTCCGCATGAGAGACCGTAAGTAACAGCTTCGTCCACAATTGACTAAACACAACTGAAAATGCAGGCCAGGGAGCTCTTCTTGGGGAAAACTCCAAATTTCCTCCATTCCAGCTTCTGTGGAGGAACAAAGAAACACATCTCTTCATTGAGGGCCAGGCCCCGCAGTACGCTACATCACACTTTTGAGTCAGCAAGCAGATGAAAAGTCCCTCAATAGTGGCACAAAGGAGCTGCAAGTCATTCAAAAGTGAGAGCAGCGTACCTTCCATCCGAGGGCCTGAGTGATGGAAGCACTGGAAGAATGTCCTCTTTGCAGGCAATGACAAAACAGCCTTGGTCCACCTGTCTTCGCTGACCACAGCCTCTCTCCCGCCTGCTGGGGAAATGGGCCTCGCACCAGAGGACGGCTACATCTGCCACATTGATTCTTTGGCTGTGCTGCCTGTCCTGAGATTACTCTTCGAAGAGGAGATAACATATGTTCCAGCAGGAAGGATGATTCGTAATATCTTGATCCTTGAACGATACTTCTGATCCACAAGAAAAAGGGCAAATCGTGCTTTGATGTCAGAAAGCTTAATCTGATCATTAAATTTTGGCATTCCTCAAGAGCCACGCGATTTCCATCTTTGCGGCCTGGAAACACTTGGTGCAGGTTTCTAGGGGAATGGCCCCACTTACTCACCCACTGAGCAGACACCAAGAACAGTACATTGGATACCTTATTGCCCTTCATCCTCACAGTGACCTTTGAGCTAGTTGTGCACACCCCATTTACAGATGAGGAAAATGGATTTTGCATCTTAGTTCAGAAGAGGGTACTTGACTGGAGTCTTAAAGCAAGGATATGATTTTTAAAAGCTTCACATAAGTACCACAATGCTACATACGGGGACAATGGCATTTAGATCAGTCACTCAGGGTTTGCATGTACCAGCTGTGTGACCTTGGGCAAGTCATAGAAACTCATCTACAGTGGCAATAGGGATGATGATAAATATTTTATTCCAAGACTGATATGAAGATTAAGTTAGCTCATAAATGGGACAGGGCCTAATATAGGGAGAGCTTTCGATAAAATTTTGGTGATTCTTAATGAAGAGATGGGCTACAACATAAATAGAGTACAAAGCAGCAAAGGTGAAATAGCCCATCACCTGCAGGTGGGACACCCAGAGAGAAGTTTGGACTCGATCTGGAAAAGGAAAGAAGGAGCCATTGCATGTTCTTGAGCAGAGGTGTGGCGTGATGAAAAAGGAGGTGTTTGGAGACCATCCTGATCTCCGAGATGTGATGGTAACGTGGTCATCACACCAGTTGTTGAACTGCAGCAAACATTTTTCTTCATTGTCAGATGCTTATCATTCCACAGTAGTTTTTCTCTGAGTATGATCAGGCAGCAGCGGAATCGCCTGGGAGCCTGAGAAAATTACATGGTCCTAGGGCCCTGCCCAGACTTAGGAATTCAGAAACTGTGAAGATAACGCCCAGGAATTTACTTGCATGCTTCCAAATACCCTGGATGATTCTTACTGACATTGAAGTTTGAAAGCCACTCATCTAGAACATGGGATTTCAAGCTTGGAGGAAAGAGGAGTCTCATCTGAACAGGTTGTTTTATTATGATCCAGGGCACTGGGTTTCCAAGGGCAGCTCATATTGTAATAATAAACCAAAGACAGTTGCAGCCTTCTTTTAAATAGTCGGACACCTAAAAATAATGTCAGCAAGGCTCTGTGAGTTCAAGCCTAAGAAAAGCAGCCAGAGGAGGAATTACATACAATTAGTAACTGGCCCCTTGTTCCAGAGCAGGACATATTTTTAGGCCTAGAGTTCATGCCAATTCGGCAGCCTAGAGCATATCCCAACTCAAGTGCAGCTTACACCACTGGCTAAATAGCATCCTGGAAAGTAACTGTAACTCTGGCCAGCTCTGAGACTTCAGGCAGAGCTGCAGAGAAGGGGGAGGGAACTGCGAGGTGATGTGAGTCAGGTCCACCACACTGACCTGCAAGCTGCCAGGAGGGAGACACACCTGCTAACTTCATGGAGACACAGGTGACAGGCCTGCCCTCAGGTGGCTGCAGTCCAGTGCGGTACATAACACAAGAATACGATAATGTAGTAAAAAAGGATGAAGGAAACAGGAAAAAAAAAGGTTCTAGGTAGGTTGGGAAGGGAAGGGTCTGTGGGAAAGGCTGACAATTGAACAAGATCTTCATAGGATGAGTGGGAAGTCAACAGGTAGAGGTAAGGGTGAGCATACACAAATAGAGAAAATGTTACCTGCAAAGAAGTAAGCTGGGGGACTATCAGAAACGCTGAAGATGCAAAAGCAATTGAAGCTGGGTTCTCTCTCTCTCTCTCTCTCTCTCTCTCTCTCTCTCTCTCTCTCTCTCTCTCTCTCTCTCTCTCTCAGAAGTAACAGGGGAAGAGCCTGGAAGGAGAGACTGGGAGCAATTGATGAGTACACTGAATGCCAGACTAAGAAACCAGGTCCTTCATTTGTAGGCAACAAAGAATTTTATCAAAGTAACCTTGGTGGACAAAGGGAGAGTGATTTATCAGACTGAATGACAAGTAGCATGTCTGTTTCTTCTTCTAACTGGGAAGATAGAAGACGCCAAAGAAATGATTGTTAAATTGTCTCAAAGGCAGGTGTATCAGTTTGGAGTTGCAGTTGCCTAGGTAGCAGAGATCCTGAAAGGCTGCCCTAGGGCACTGTCAGGGGGCAAAAAGATCAGGGGTGAGATAAAGAGATAGATAAGAGAGGATTCACATTTGTTCCACTTGCATTTCCAGCATTAAATGACTGTTCCACTTAGGTTCAAAGGTTATTCGATTGATTGCAAACATGCTCCAATTTCTATCCTCCCTGTTTCTGCACCACTTGCAACGTGACTTTACAGCTCTTCCCATCAGTAGGTAAAGTCTGTATTCCTACCCCCTGAATCTTTAAACATTGCTTTGGAGCCTGGGAAGTAGACCAGTTTTGAGCCCAGACTTCTGGAGGCTTGAGCGATTCTGCAGTCTTTTGGAAACACTTCCAGCGTGAACAGAAGCTCAGGCTAGCCTGTTGAGGATGGGGGACTTCCCATCTGATGGCATCCTATCCCAGCCCTTCCCCAGCTAGCCCACGAGCTGGCATCTGATGCCTGAGAACAGATAAGACCAGCCAAGCCCAGCTGAGATTAGCAAAACTATGCAGCTGACCCACAGACTCAAAAAAATAATAACAACAAATGGTTGGTTTGGGTTTTGATGTTTGTTTGTTTTTCCAGTGTAAGTGTTGCAGTGGTTTTTCAGGCATAGGGAGCCTGGAGATCAGAGCTTCTCCTGGCCAAGGACACTAGGCCCTCTCCAGTGATACATTTTAAACTACATTATAACAAGAAAAGGAAGAAGTTTTGAGCATCTACCTAAAGAGAATTTGCTTAAGTTATTTTCTTTTTTCAGCAGCATGTTTAGCATCAACTATGTTGTTATTAGGCATTTAGTATGTAAATATTTGTCCGGTGACTAAGTCAGGCCCTGCCCTTGGGAGCTCTTGGGTGTGGTCCCTTCACAATTTTACAAAGTGCTTTCATATCCACCAGTTATTTGATTCTCACAACTCCTGGAGGGAGGCATTCCCAGGAGCCCCTATTTACAAATAAGTAACTGAGTATCAGAGAGGTCAACTGACTTTCCAAAATGATGCAACCAGTTAGTAAGCCCACGTGCCCCACTAGACTGGGAGCTCATTGTAAGGTGAGAAGATAGTCTATTATTGTCTTGACTCCTGAGACAGGATCTGTAGAACCTATAATTAGATTTTAAAAGAACAAATTCAAGGACAGCTCTGACTTCAAGCCTTCTGCTTGCTCTAGAATATCAGCTATGCCTCCAATAGTCTGCTCTGGAACTTCCCTGCACAACTCAAAATCAGCCCCCAACTCTAGTATTGAGTGCAGTGAGGGTATCTGCACAGTGAAGCTACAAAAGTCTAGGCATTCAGGCATGGCAGGATCCAGGTGTTCAACCATCTTCTCTTTCTCCATGTCTCAGCTCTGTTTCCTCTGCGCTGGCTTCCTTCTCCAGCAGGCTATCTTAGTGTGGTGGGTAAAACGGCCCCTGGGAACACCACGATCTTTTCAGTTCAAGATCTGAGAGACACTTTCTCTCTGAGTGTTCACATTAATTCCTGATATTGGGCTCTTGCTCAGCTTAGGTTGTTTGTCAAACCATGCACTAATTTTTCTGCCTAGGAGAATGGAGAACTCTGAGTGGTCACTTTTCTGTTCAGGTAAACAGAGACCATACATGTTTACCAGAGTCATCAATAGATATCTTTGAATAAATTAACGAATGAATCTTGGCTCACAATGATTCACATATATCTCCTTTGCTAAGGGACAACCCAACAACTTCCCGGCCCCCTGCATTCCATGAGTCAAGCGTCACCTAACCGATAACCTTTCCCGGCAAGCAAGATACGGTCTGCAATTCTAGAGGCAGCTGTACCCTAAACATATAATTAAATCAGAGGCAAGTACAGCTGGCGAAAGCAGGAAGATGTGCATAAACTGTTTAATCTAGGGATGTTTGCGGGCCCTGTTATTACATACCCCATACACTAATCCATCCCACTGTGAGTCCATAAACTCTGGGACTCTAACTCTGCTCCAGGTGAAAAGGCACACATTTTCTCGGGACTGTGACTTTTCTTCACCCTCCTTTTATTGAAAGCCTTTTCAAATCACCAAAATGCAGATTCATGTCATCAGAAAAGGGGTTGACCTAGGTGTTATTTCAAGGTAGAGTATTAGCATTGGCAGTGGGAGGGGGGAGAATGAGTTTTAAATAGAAAACCTCTCTTTCACGTACTCGCTGTGTGACCTTTTGCAGGTTACTTAACCTCCGAAGCCCCGGCGTCTCGTTCTGTACAATGTCAGTAATAAATCAGCCTCCTGTGGTCACTGTGAGGATTAGTGTTATTAGAAATGCAACACGCCTGGAGTGGTGGGGGGGACAGGTCAAGCATTTAAGCATTTGACAAATATCAGTTCCCTTCCCCTTCATAGACAGGAAAAGTTCTGATTCTATTTGTCAAGTGAAGTCAAGACCAACCAACGAACAAGAGCAAATGTGAAATGAATGCCTTTAGAAATGGTTTTCTTAAAGCAAAAGCAAATTGTACAGATAATTGTGCGACTACTCACTGACCCACTAAGTTCTGAGATGCAATATTGGGCTGTAGGCTCCAGGAGCTTAGTCCGGAGGACCTGACCTGCTCTAGTAAGGGGTCCTGTGACTCAAAACTGTAACTGCATTTTAGCTGATACACTTTGCCCTGAAACTCTTGTATTATTTTTGAAATCCTGGGCATTTTTATCTTATCTCCCCAAATAAACTGTGAGATAACCTAGGGCAAAATTTTTATACTTTCCACACCACCAAATAAGAGCAATTTTTAAAAGTAATTTGAAAGAACAGGTGGGGATTGAAAAATAATGTAAGGTTTTCCTCTGAACAAATCCTTAACTTAGGGGTGGCCAAGTTCTGGGATTCTCTTCACCACAACCACATATTGTGGCACTCATTTAAGCAACCTTTCCATATCTCAGCTTTTCCCATCTGTAATACAGACATTGGGGTATTTTCCTATCTTAATCTCATTGTGAATGCTCAGGACCCCGTCAAGAGCGTGGACCCCATTTCCTTCATCATTATGTTCTCTAAATCTATCAATTCCTGGCACACAGTGTATGATCAATAAATGGCAATGGTGCAAACAACAAACATTTCTTAGTTCTGACGCTCAGCAGATCTTGACTGGACTTGGGTCTGCATCACTGAGCAGCTAGTGGGTCAGCTAAGAGTTTCCTGGTCTGGAAAGCTTGCAGTTGAGATGACTGCATTTTTTTCTGCATGGCCACTCAGAGAGGATGGGTCCTCTGGGAGACAAAGGTTTAACAGGTCAGCATTAAACTTATTTAACGGTACTAAGTGATATTCTGGGCAAGATACTTTATCAGACAGGTCCACATGAGTAGGAAAGAAATTAAAAAAAAGAGAGGAAGATAGATGGTTCCACATACTTTTATATTCTTCTAGAGAAATAGACAACCTTCTGGAAGGCAATTTGGTGATGCGTGTCAAAATGCAGCCTGACTGCATTGTAATTTTGATGTGTCTTGGTATGGGTTCTCTGGGTTCATCCTGCTTGGGACTCTTTGTGCTTCCGGGACAAAGAGAGAACCTTAAAAGAAGCAAGAGGAAAGTAGCTAATTACCTTCAAGGGAGTTTCCATAAGACTGTCAGCTGATTTCTCAACAGAAACTTTGCAGGCAAGAAGGGAGTGGCAAGAATTCAAAGTGATGACAAGCAAGGACCTACAACCTAGACTACTCCAAAGTTATCGTTTAGAATCCAAGACTATATAAAGAGCTTCCCAGACAAGAAAAAGCTAAAGGAGTTTATCATCACCAAACCAGTATGACACAAAATGTTAAAGGGTCTTCTTTAAGAAGAAGAAAAAAGATTTAAAAAATATGAACAATAAAATGGCAATTAATACATATCTATCAACAATTGAACCTAAAAAAACAAAATAAATGTACAAGCAGAACAGAAATAGACTCATAGATAACAGAGAACATTTTGACAATTGCCAGATAGCAGGAGGGAAGGGATTAAGAAGTACAAATTGGCAGGTACAAAATAGTCACAGGGATATAAAGTAGAACACAGGCGAACATAGTCAATAATATTCTAATAACTATGTATGGTGTCAGATGAGTACAAGATTTATTGGGATGATCACTTAGTAAGTTATACGAGGTTTGTCCAGAAGGTATCCAGCCATGTAATATGAAAAATGGAGACATTTACTGAAAAAGATACAAGAAACATTGTACATAGAACAATAATACCTCAGTCCCCTTCAATGTAGGCACCTCGGGACCTCACATAGTTCTCTCAATTGCCATCAGCTGCCCCATAGTATTTTCCTGGATCTCATTGATGGTCTGAAATCTCTTCCCTTTCAAAGGCAATTTTAGTTTTGGGAAAATCTAGAAGTCACAGGGCACCAAATCTGGGCTGTAGAGGGGCTGAGTCACCTGGGTGATTTGATGTTTTGCCAGAAAACTCTGTATGAGATATGATGTGTGAGTGGGCGCATTGTCACGATGAAGCTGCCAATCACCAGTTGCCCATGGCTGCAGCCTTCTGAATCACCCAAATAGTTTCCATGGATGAATGTTCAAGGTTAATGCAAAATTCGATGCAGATTAGTTGCTCTACTCACTCAGTCATTTTGAATGTGAGGGCCACACAGTACACATGCTCTCTCAATGGGTGTCTACTGCCCCCACTGACAAGTACAGATAGTCATCATTGTTCACACATGTGCATTCCAGTCCACTCTCTTTGGTTGGCAGGTTACATTGACGTCACGCAAACCATTCTTGTTATATTAACAGTGGCTGGACTTTTTCAGGACAGACCTCATGTACTATCTAATCACTGGGGTGTATACTTGAAACTAGTATAATAATATTGGATGTCAACTGTAATTGAAAAATAAGAAAATAATTTAAAGAATGCATGCAGCCTGGCTGCACATTTGAGCTGAAAGCTGAAAGGCTTGGAGAATCAGGCTCTGTACAGAGTGTCTGCATAGAAGATGAAAAGGAGATGGGCGTGGGAGAAGAGATGGGGGAGGGGAAAAGGCAGAGAAGCAAGGGGGCACCCTGCATCCTGATGCCCCTTGCATACTGCTGTCTTGCACTCTTCCAACCAAACATACTGGTCACCCTGAAACGAAGCCGTGAGCCTGTCCCCACTTTCTGGAGATAGGGGAGAAGAAAATGTGGACCATCGACACATAATGTGGCAATCCAAGAGCAAACCATACATCCCGGGCTGACCCCCCATGCTCTCCAGCGGATGGGGCTGAGGGCACATCCCATGGCACAGCTCCAACCTTCTGCAAGGAAAAAACCCATTGAAACACACTGAGCACGGAAGACAGATCATACCGAAACCATTAAGTGGGTGGGTAATGCAATGTTCAAACGTAACGATTTCTTAGCTTCAATCTCTGCAAGGGGGAAAAAATGCCTCCGTTTCTTTTTTACCGTATCTGTGACTGTGTCTGGGTTGCTGGAGTTGGTAGCAAGCTCTCAACTGTCTGGAATATGTTCTCCATTGTGTTCTTTCTGTGAAGAAAATTACAATGTGAAAAGGAAAGGGGGCGGGAGGAACATTACATTCTAAACAGTCTCCAGGAGATAATTGCAAAGGCTCTTTTGCTTTCTTCTGACTCCCCCTCCCTTCCTGGATTCTCTGACTTTCCTGTCTCCTCTAGGATCTGGCAAATCACTGCTGCAGAAACTGCTGGGGCAGGTGGACCTGGGGCTTTGGCCAGGGCTTCCCCTCGATGTGCCAGCTGTTTCTCATCTTCCTGGGGCAGCAGCGTGCCCACCTGTGGCTGCCCACAAAGGAACCTTCAGAAGGTTTTGTTTAGGGAAAAATGGGCTATTTTCCTCCCTTGGCGGTTTAGGTTATTCCTCAAATACTTCAACTGTCTGCTTGGCCATGTTTTAGTTCAGGTGGGTTCCAGGACTTATTGAGTAACCACGTCACTGTGTCAGCCATTTCCAAGTACACAATAAAGACCATTTATAGATTATTTACTATGTGTCCAAAAGCAAGCCAAGCATCTCTAGCCCTAATTTCATTTAATCCCCATAGCCAACCTGGAAGGTCAGTGGTATTCTGATTTTCATATTAGGGATGAAACATTGAGTCTCAATGAATTCAGGTCACTTGTACAAGCTCACAAGCTATTACATGGCATAGCCAAGATCTGAACCTACTTCTGTCTGATTCCTGACCACTATGCTGTAATATGCCCACTCTTTCTTCCCTCAGAATTGATGAGGGGCAGTCCCAGTCCTCAATATCCTTAAAGTCCTAAGAAGACAGATACTATAGGTGAAGGTGGTTCTGAGGGTAGCAACGTGAACCATTTCTGCCCAATGAGATAGATGCAAGCAGAAAAGGTTTCCAAGGGGGTGAAGGACTTGCCCAAGGTCACCCGGCTGTAGGTTGAGGTTGGAGGAAGCAATCCATGCAGTTCCTTCTATAACAGAGATTTAAGGAACTGTGACGACCAGGTCCCACAGCAGATGCTTGAAATAGTGCTTATAATGATCATCTTCCCTGTGCACATATTGGAAGAAAATGCCACCAAAAAGTGGGGGGTTACCTTGGTTTTCTTCCTTCCTTCCTTCCTTCCTTCCTTCCTTCCTTCCTTCCTTCCTTTTTTCTTAAATCTAAGCATTAGGTTTGTTGGATCTGTATGTCCCTATTTCACGAATGAGGAAACTGAGGCTCAGAGACATTGAGTCACCTGTGATGTGAAGGCCAGGTCTCTGTCTCCCACATCAGTGTTTTTCAAAGTATGGTCCCTGGGCCAGCAGTATCAGCATCACTTACCTGCAAGCTTGTGAGAAATGCAAATTTTAAGACTCCACTTCTAGCCCACTAAATCAGAAACTCCGGTGTTGGGGCCCAGCACTCTGGGTTTTCACAAACCTCCCTGGTGATTCTGCTGCAGTGGGAGGTTGAGGAACCACTATTTTATAGTGGTTTGTAATTCATAATTAATAACAAAATCCAGGTATGAGTCCATACTTTTTTTTCAACTTTTGCTGCTTTAAACTTCAGATCATTCTGAAAGCAATTTTATGTTGACCTTGGAAAAGTCGGTTGCAACACTAGGATGGCAGCAAACTTCTAGAAATCTAATCAGCCAGGCAACTTACGATGTGCTGGCATTTGGAGTCTGGCACAAAACAGCAGGTCACTGTATTAAATGCAAAGGTGTGGATGAAAGAAGATTTCCTAAGTTCTCATCACTTCCTCTTGAGCTGTGCCCAGCTGGGGCTGAGCTAAGTAGAGTCCTTCCCAGCTGTCAAAGCATAACATGCCTAGTTAGAGGTGTCTTCATCCAAAGGCCTTGTTGTACTGATGACAAATCCTACCAGCTTCCTCAAAGGTGAAATGACTGGCCCAAGGTCACCTAGCTGCCTAGTGAGGCTGGGGCAGGCAGTCCCTTCCAGCACCGATATCGATGGGATCTGTCTGCCAGGTGGCTTCAGCAGATGCTTAAAATAATCACTCATCCTGCCTCCCAGCAATGATTGGCACACAACCTGGAAGAAAATGCCACAAAGAATAACCTTGGGGTGGATTTTTCTTTTCTCCTATGTTTTAAAGCTTTGGGTTTGTTGCATTTTTAAAAAATGTCTTCAAGATTTTTCAGTGGTAAAATGATTACGTGGTATTATAAAAGTACTCTCATAATGCCTTCAGTGTTCACTGCAAACAAAAACTGAGCCATGTTGAGTTCACGCAGTACGGAAGCATAGAGTCGCAGCTCAAGGCTCTCTGCCCTTCTGCAGCTGAATTGCTGTCAGGGATGGCCCCTCCCTCCCCGGCTTCGCCTGCCTCTCTGCACTCCATTTTGGCTTCTGGTCCCATCACTGTGCTTTCTCTCCAGTGATCACCAGCCATCTCCCCATCCAGACTTCGCTGTGGTGTTTCTCCTCCCATTTCCATCATTTCTTCTCTGTCTCCTCCTCGAATCCACATCCTCTGCCTGCTGCCACGCATGGGTGACCCCCCCCCCTTCAATTTCAGTCCATGCTCTTCTGGGGTGATCCACCTGAGTACACCAATATCTCAAATGGATATCTGTCCTGTTCTGCCTCTTTTCTGAACCTCAGACTGGAGTATCTGATTCTTCGCAGGGCTTCTCTGACATGGGCTTCCAAGTCCACATGGCCTAAACTGAGTTCATCTTCTCCACCTCTGCAAAAGTTACCTCCACCATCATCTGAGACTAGATGCACCTCACCACCAACTGTCCAGTTCCTAGAGGCAGGAACCAGGGAGGCATTAGCAGCCCTCACTGATTCTCACAGCCTCACTTTTATGACACACACATGCTTTCTCTCTCATACATGCGTGTGCACACATACGCACGCACACATGTTCAACTACGCACATGCTTTCTGTTTACACCCATGTGTGTGCACATGCACACACATATGCCACATGCAAAGACCAACTCCTGTCATTTTGCCTCCATACCCATCCCTCCTCTCCAACTCCGCTACCACTGTTCTTCAGCGGAGAACCTGACCGTTGCTCGCCTGACTTGGGGGAGAGTCTCCCTCCTTCCTGTAAAGCAAAGCTCCATAATGCAGCCAGAGGAATTTCTTTAATGTGTACATCAACCATAGAAATTCCCACTTTGTCCATTTCCACATCTTCTGTGGCCATAAAGTCCAAGCTCTGAGGCATAGCCAACAAAATCCTTCTTGATCTGACTGTTTTCCTTTCACCAGTGTCCACAAGAAACTCGCCACCAAAGAGCACCTTGGTGTCCTCCAGTCCTTACCCAGGTGCAAGTTATATCAATAGAAAACTTTTAATTTAAGAGCTTTAATGAAAATGTGCCCTGTGAAGTGTAGATTGGGGGCATATCCTTTAGTCATATCAAACTGCCTTATCCCTCCAATGCATTTAACTAACCAAAGGACATTGGCACGAGAAGGTATGTACCTAGTAGAAAGAATTAGAAAGTCTTTATGCATCGAAATGAAGGTACGATAATTTTTTTAACCCGTCCTTTATTGATGGAAATGAAGGCATTTGCCCATCTTTCCAATCTACACTATTAGATTATCAGTCTGTCCGCCTTAGGGAGCAGAGACTAGAAGGTGGGTAAAAGTCAAATGGGGAAGACCAATTATGAGCCATAGTCCATCTAAGAGACCAGCTGGTGGTGATGGAGATGGAGAAAAGAGATATTTCAGGGCCTGGAGGCCCTGGCTTTAAGGAATCTAGCATGGTGGGCAGAAGCACAATAAACAAACGGTTTCAATTGATTCATTTAACACGTATGGATTGTCCACCTAATATGTTCTTGGAGACTCTGCCAAGACCTGAAGATAGATGATAGAACAAAACCGAGGTCAGTCCCTGTACTCATTCAGCCTCAATATGAAAGCTGGGTCAGCTTTTCAGAGGAACTGACCCAGCCTGGAGTGTGGGCGTGGAAACATTGTCAGTAACACACGCACTCAGCTGTGGTCACAGAGAGGGAAATCGCTCAATCAGGGGTCTCCACTGTGGTCCTGCAGCGGCAGCAGCAGCGGCGGCAGCACCTGGGGACTTAGTAGAAGTACATATCTCGGGCCCACCCCTGACTTCCTGAATGAGACACTCTGGGGCCAGCAATCTGGGTTTCACAAGTCCCCAGGCCAGCCCTATGTAGCTAGTTTGGGAGGTACCTCCTAGAAACCCCAAAGATACAGGAGCAGCTTTCCCTGACTGGTGCTGGTCTAGAAAGGCTTAAGGCAGAGAGTGACTGACAAGCCAGGTCTTCAAAGGCACCTGAGTTCCCCAGAAGAACAAGCAGACCTGGTGGAGAGCGTTCCAGAAATGTTTGCACTCTGGACCCGTGAGCCAGCTTACAGGACCTCCACCTTCGTATTCCTTAATGGATTTAGGAATCTGTCAAGGGAAACAACTGATGCACAAAATTATTCATGGCATTTTTGCAAACAATTTAAATGCCTATCAGCAAATGACTTGAGTAAACTCTGAGTCATGCATGTAAATGAGCACGATCCCTTCGTTTAGAATAAAGGTCTGTATCTCCTGGTGAAGAGATGAGCCTCAGAATACAGTGCTTAATACAAAAAGCATGCATATAGGATGTTACTGTTTGTGTGATAAATGCAAATCTATATGTTCTTAGAATTCTGCAAAGGTACATAGCAACTAGTAACAGGAAACTGGCTCCCAGGTAGAGATTTTCACCAGATCCTACTTTGAACCTTTTAAATTTTGTTCTATGTGCATAGATTACCAATTTGAAAGAATAGACAACACACCTCTGGTAGTATACAAACCAACGGTGAGGGGAGAAGTTTTTCTGAATGTCCTCCTGGCTCCCGGGAGGGAACGTTTCCCCCCACCCAACCTCACCCCTCTCACACCTCTTGGGGGAATTTCACAGGGTGGGGGATGTGACAGGGAGTGGTGTTCGGTGTTATAATTACCGCTTTCGGTACCTATTTTGTACTACAGGATGTGCTTTTTGGGGTCAAAACCCTAGGCCAAAGTTATAGCCAAGTTCGCGGTATCCCCTCCTAGTTCCCGGTACTGGGGAAATGGTCACTGAACAGCCACCGCAGGAGTAGGACAGGGCAGGGGTGCAAGTGTTGGGGGTGGTGCAAACAACCACTGTGGCGCGAAAGGGAGACCACGGGGGCTCCATTCAGCAGGAGTGAAATGAGACAACCTATCAGAGGGGAAACACTGTCCCTCACTTGACTCTATCCAAAAAAGGGCAAATATCGGTGCAAAAGAAGTGACCTTTAATGCAAAAAAATGATACTTCCTCAGCTGCTGTCAACGCTCTCAACATCCCTTGTCTGCCTCGCCTTTACCAAGTGCCAAGCACACACCAGGTTCATTTTATGACCTCCTTTTGTTATCACATGGAATCCTCTCTAACTACCTTGCAAGAAAACATCACACTCCGCAGATGTGGCACCTGAAGCTTAGAGAAGCAACCGGACGTGCCCACATTTGCCGCAGTGAAGCCAGGATTAGGACCTGGTTCTTTCTGACTCTGAAATCTCCGCTACACTAATTTTCTACGACCACTTGTCAGGCTCTGAAATCACGCATTATCGAGTCATGTCCCTGGATTGGAAAATTGTCATTGAAAGCAGCAGAGAGCCCTGTGATACCTGCGAGAAGGCAAAGAAGTCACCAAGGAGATCCTGTAGGAGGCAGACAGAGGATTCCCAGGACTTATCTGCTTGGTAACCACGGTTTGTATTTGCTTCTGTAAAAATACTGGTTTATCAAGTCCATGTACTTGAGGGCAATTTCACTCCCATCCATCACAAGAATTTTCTGTTTGCATGTTGCCCAATAGCCAGGCCCACACCATTCCCCAGCTCCGTGGACACTGTCAAGATAAAAGCTTGTTTGTAAGGGACATGACCTTCTCTGGAGTTTCGGGGAAAAAGAAAAAAAGCCCAAAATCTTGCAGATGGCTTTAAACTAAAAGGCACCTTGACTCAAATAAGATATATCTGGGATTTGTTTGGTGAATCATTCAGCAAGATTCATTGAGGACCTACAACTTGCTGACACCATCAAGATGACTAAGAGATAGTTCCAGTCTTCACAGTCCTTCCAAGTTTCAATGTAATGTAAGTGTAATGCTGAAGATAAACTCTAAGAGAGTCTGGTAGGATGTGGAAAAGAACATTCCAGGTAAAGGAAGAGTGTGAGCAAATTTTGGGAAGCTTGAAAATTCATTGCATGTGCAGGATCATTGCTCACTGAGCAACCTGCCATACATATAATTCTAGATGTCTCATTTTACCCCTCTGATTGGGGTTCCCAAGTATAGTTTGTGTAGACTATAGAAGCAGAGGAAGGAGACAGAGACAGACACCTGTCTCAGTTTAAGGTAAGAAGCGACACAGAATTGCATGTCACAGAGGGTCCTGACTGGATTTATCACAATCTCCAGGCAGCTCAGCATGAAAACACGTATGTTTGACTCAAAGGCCGCAGAGGAGGACTCCAAGGTTAGCTAGTGGCTGTAATTCACACTACCTCACGTCTTAGGTATTTGGTCAAGATCTCAAGAAAAGAGGAAGTAAACATAAAAGTGCTAGACAGCTGAGAGCAGCTGATGCCCAGGGAGAGCCAGAAGGTGGGGTTCTTCTTTCATACTGTTCCCCTGCCTGGACCACCTGCATCCTCTCTGTATTACTGAGCAGACCCAGCTTCCACCTCCACTCTGTCTATATCCTCCCCTGATGCAGCAAGACAGGTCAGGTTCTCCGCTTCTATGCTTCCCGGCACTCCACGCTTCCTTCACTCTAGCCTCTATCGTACTGCATTGGGACCATCTATTTACTTTTTAACATCCTTCATTAGACTGTGTGTCGTACTAGGAAACCATCATGTCTCTCCATTCTACCCCTAGGCTGTCACATAACATAGAAAAAGCAGCTGTTTGAGAAATATGAATAAGGAAACAAGTAGGTGAGTAAATGAGAGAGCAGAAGGTGGAAGGCAAAAGCAAATGGCTCGCATTTGCATACAGAGTAGTCAAGAAGACTAGCTCCTCGGAGCATGAATGATACACCCGCTGGGATTCCAGGCGCCATTTAGGATTAGTGTGAGAAAAAGAGGAGAGAAATCCCAGTGGTATCACGACCGTCTTGGAGACCAGATTTCATCCCCCATTGCTGGAATTTGGAAAACACAGGTGGGATTTTTGGCCATTTATCTGGGAAGATCGAAAGGTATAATCTACTCCTATCTTCCACAGTCAGCCTCAGATGGCTGAGCCCCATGAGTTTCCAAGGACATAAAAGGAATTTTTTAAGAAAAGATGAACTGTTATTTGATTTGGGAGATGGCAGGCTAGAATGAAATGGAGAAATTGAAGTGGACCTCAACTGAGCCACAGGAATGAGGGGCAAAGTCAAGATAGATGTTAATGATGGTGACGAGGATGATAAAGACAATGATAATGATGAGGATAATGTTATGATGGTGAGAAGTTGCCAAAATTTTGAGCATTCTACATTTGTTACCTGATTTACTTCTCACAACAACCCTAAGAGGGGATACTGTTCTCATTCTCTTCTACAGGTGAGGAAAATAAAACTCAGGAAGTTTGATTGATTTGCCCAGAATCACACAGCTCAACTGGTGTCAGACCCAGGACTTAGACCCAAGTCTGACTCGAAAGCACATTCAATTAAACATGATGGTTCCACCCTTCACTTTTTTTTTTTTTTTTTTTTTTACGGGTTAGTATTCTCTAACTTAAGACCTTGATATCTCCATGCCAACATGCCCTCTATCCTGAGTAACAGTCAGTCATTGCCAAGAAGAAGTAAACGTTATATCAAACTTAGGTCCCTGGAAGTGGGTCAAAGCACTCCTGACTTTCATACTAACTCACTGACTATTTTATCCTCAGATTCTGAAATGAGCAACTACTGTTACATAGCAGACAACATCCAGAACCCGATTTCAGAAGACAGAAGGTGATTGGAGATGTACTAGGATCAATCCAAATTTCAAATAATGTGTATTGTAATTCTCATGAGCCACTGAATTGTCATAGAGATCTTACCATTTCTGCTGGTGGCCCCTCTTTATCCAAAGGCAGCCCTGAAATCCTTTCTCAAACTCTCCCAAATCTTTGCTTCGGAAAGAGTAATCGTATTAGGCGCCTGCTCCACTCCAAGGCATTTAGTCACTGATGTTTTAACTAATTGCCAACTTTTAAAAGATGGTAAATATGAACTTTAACTGCCATTTACCCAGAAGTCAGGGGATGAAATAGTTAATTAACTATTAATTAACAGTTAATTAATTAACTCATTAATTAACAGTCTGGTGAATTAAAAAAGACTATAGACAAAAAACATAGGTTTCTAGATTTCCAAAGGCAGACTCTATAGATAGAATACATTTATCCTCATATAAAATAAAACCATTATAGAGTTTACAGAGCAGTCTGAAGAACATTACCAAATATGATCCCACACCACGAAGGAGAGAATAGGGTTATCTGCACTACAGATAGAAGAACTTGGAGAGATTTAATTACGTATCCCAGGTCACGCAGCAAATAGGGACCAGAAGTACAATTTGAGCTTTGTCTCCTAACTCCTCACTCTGTGAGCATTCTGCGACCTCTCCTGCCCCAAATTTTGGTCATTCTTCCTCTCTAGTCCAGGCGAGCATCACCAATGAAGATGGACAAATAGAACTTACAGTGAGCAAACTATATAGTAGTGTAGCCAGTAATCTGTCTTAATATAAAGGAAATGTGAAATTTATTATAGAATAGAGATGGTTATAAGTCCCTTGAGTGCAAGGATCATGTCCTGTTGACCTTTTTATGCCTGGGACTCAGCACACAGTGAAATGTCTATTGATTTTAGCAACTAGCACATTACTATTCTATTCGGATAACAGTGTTTTGGGAGAATCCTGAGTTATGAGCTATCTCTCTCATAATTAGTTACTCTCTCCAGTCAAATCAAATCAAGAGCTTAGATTTGGGCTACAGATATTCCTGAACAGGATCCCTCGTGACCTTCACTGTAGAACAATGTCATCAGGTGCTGTCAGAAGCTGTCTCCTCAAGAGCAATAAAAGAAACATTAAGTAACATCAAGTTGATGAAATCAGAGCCCGGCCTACATCAGCCAGTGGATACAAAGTCAAGGCCTGGCTTCCAGCCACGGCTTGCATTTACATGCATGACACGCTAGATGTCCCTAAGGGAACCAGGAGATCAGACTAAAAGAGTTGTCCTCAGTCTCCAGGGGATGCCCTGAGTCATCAAGATCAAAGGTCCCATGAGGGCAAATGACAAGGCCACATTTTCAGAGATGACCATTGACCCATCTCTCTTGTTGACCACTGACCCCTGCTCACATGGGGACATTCCTGTTACCCAAAACCCAGATCAGCCAATAAGGATGGGAATGAATGGCCATCCTTATGGCTTGGGTTTCAGACTATTTTGGTTTTAAAAATCTTGATTTTTGTAGCTGTGTGTCTTTGGGCAAGTTGATTAACCTTCCTGGTCCTTAAATTTCTCTTCTGTAAAATAAACAGGTGCACAGATTTCATGAGATGTTATATGTAAAGTATCTAACATGTAGTAATAGAGTTGATATGACATGTAAAAGTTACATATAACTAATGCTACCCATGAGAATCCCATAAGTTGCCCAGAAAGGGCAATATAGATGTTCTCTTATATATAATCTGCCACAGTAATATATGCATATTAATATGTGATGTAAATAATAATTAGTAAATATGCAGAAATATAATTTTATACTACTGTAATTACATATAAAAGAGTGTATAGCTAGTTGAATTTGCATGAGTTAAATAGACAGATGAGAAAAGTCCATTCTAAATACAAGTTGATCGATCACTTATGATGTTACTGTTCTAGGGGTAGTAGATAAAAAGAAGCATAAAGTGATTACTAATAGTGAGTTAAGCATATTCCCTAATCAGGATTATCTTCTGTTTTATTTAGTCCTCACAACAACCCTACCAGGTAGTTCCTATGATGATCCCCTCTTATTAGTTCTATAAGGAAACTAAAGAATAGAGAAGTTAACACATAGTCTGACCCACAAAGGAGAGTACAATTCAGTTACATGGATGAACTAAAATTGAAGCCAATATTGCCTACATATTTGTAATATGACAGCTTGGAAGAGTAAAAATGAATGACAGGAGAGTGATACAGATGACATTTCATAGACTTAGGATTTCCAAGCTGAAAGAACCCTGAGTGCATCTAGTCACATGAGGGAAGGCGAGGTCTCTGTGCAATTAAGAATCTCAGAAAGGACTATTCTAAAGTTGAAACCAAGGCTCTGCCTTAAAGGGTGGGTTTTCCTAGTCAGTTGATAGAAGAATGGAAACAAGTGAGTGTGTGTTGATTAAGTGATGCAAAAATGTGGAGTCAGGCATGAATTTGTTTATGGATACATAGAAAACCCTAGCTATAGCTACAATGGGAAAAGACTGGGGGTGGGGGGATGTGGAAAATAGGCTGTCATATCATGTCAGTTTGAGGGGAAAACTCCAGGGAATCAGATTGTGGAGCTTAGGGAGATACGTTGACCCTGAACTGTGGAGCAAGAAGATAAAAATGGGTATCAGAGAAGATCGATCCTACTCCTGGCTGAACACATTTGGGCCTTCACAGCAGCTGGAATGCCTCTCAGTGAGAAACAGCTAAAAACAGTTCTGTAGAGGTCATTTTTACTCAGCAAGCAAATCGCTAAACAAATACATTTCCTTTCGGGATGAGTCTGGACTTTCGAAACCATTGAGGGGACATCTTCATACACAAGCCACAGGGCCTCTGCTGAACGTCCCTTGAAGCCGAAAGACAGCCATTCCAGGCACTCGATGGTGGGGCTTTGTCTTCAGTCCTCTCGTTAAATGACACATCCCGGAAGGCACCTTCCCTGCACCTTTTCACTCTTGCCCTTCATTCTTCTTCTCCCACTGCTTCTGCAAACTAAATGAGTGTGCGCACTTGGCAGACTGTTGACAGTGACTGTAAGCATTCACTACAAAACATTCTGACTTCTGGTGCCTAGAACTTTAGTAGCAAAAGAAAGTATTTTCTCCCAAATGTCTTAGCATACTCACCCCACACCCCACTTAAAAAAAAATACTGGGGAGAGAAGTGGGAGGACTGAGTGGAAAGGGAGAAGGGGGTTAACAAGCACAAACTTCTAGGTACAAATTAAATTACAGAGATCTAGTGTTCAGCAGAGAAATAGAGCCAATAATGTAATAACTACGCACAGTGGCAGACTTCTTATGGTGATCACTTTTAGCAGTATATAAAAGTTGAATCGGTATAATATTGTAGGTCAGGTATAATTAAAAATAAATTAAAACTTTCCTTAAGTGAAAAAAATCTGCTGGCTTATTTTACAAAGCTAGAAACACAAAGATTCGATCAACTAGAGCCCTGCCTGGTCCATTTAAAAAACTTGAAGGCGACTCAACATTGAAGTATCTCTTGGGCTGTCTGGTAGCACCTAGTGGCCAAATGTAATGTCATAACTCACTCCTGTTAAACATTTGAATACAGTCAGTCCTCATTGTTCATGATTCCATATTTGTGAATTTGTTCACTTGCTAAGATTTATTTGTAATCGAAAATCAATACTCATAGCACTTTCAGGTTCTTCATCGACATGGGCAAAGCAGCAAAGAATTTGCACCACCCACCAGGCAGATCCCTCACTGTGGCCTAATGAGGTAATGCTTTGCCTCCTCGTTTCTGCTCCGTTATTGTACAGGAGTGTCCTTTTTTTCCCTGATCTATTTAGTGCCTCGTTTTCCTCATTTTTATGCTTTTGGTTGGTCTGCTGTTTAGAATGTCTCCTTGTGGAAGAGCTGAGGGCTGTCTGGTGTTTCTAAGCACAAGAAGGCTGCAATGTGCCCTGTGGAGAAAATACGTGTGTTAGATGAGCTTTGTTCAGGCATGAGATGGAGTGCTGTTGGTCAGGAGTTCATCGTCAAGGAATCAACAATATATACTAAATAAGGTGACGTTAAGTAGACACACAGGGGGAGGGGCCACAGAGTAAAGGCATTGGTCAGTCAGGAATGCCTCTCTCCCAATCTTTCTTAAGATCTTACTCCCTCTTTTGCATGATATATTTTTTCCCATATATTTTATCACTCCTGCTGACCTGAGAGGTCCTGAAGAACATGATCTGTGGCTGTTTCATCTTTGAATCTTGGTTTCAAAATAGGTACTCCATGTGGGCGATGAACCCAGACTTCAGAACAGCAAGAGTGGATTAAAAACCCAGCTCCACCCTTTTTGAGCCAAGTGACCCTGGTTGGACTAGTTAAATTTCTTCTTTAAGATCCATTTCCACATGCGTGAACTAAGCAAGAAAAAATATCTATCTTACAGAGCTGTTATGAGAACACAAAATCACAATGAAAATGTTTGTATAATGCCTAGCATCATACCCGGCACACAGTAAAAGCTCAATAAGTGGTAGCTTTGTACTTCTAGTACAGTCAGCAATTACTTATTTATTTTACATACCTCTTACACAGTACACAAGAATAGCCCCATGCGAACACTCACTAACTTAAATTATCTTATTCTAGTTCAAAATATATGCCTATAAGCAAGATCATGTTAATTAAGACTGTATCACATATTTCTTTTGCAAGGCAGATTTTTGTTCTGCCCCAAACTCATAAAGAAACAGCAATTGAGGTTTAAAAAGCTAGTTCTTAATCATATACCACCTTCTTCAGAGTTTATCAATTACTATACGAATGAGTCAAGTATTCATTATTCTTAAGTGTGTGTATACGTGGCCATTTAATTAAAGAAATAAAAAGGGAAATATAAAAAAGAATTCAGGCCCAGTAAAAAGTTAAAACCATGTTATTATATCTAAGCAGATTTTTTTTTGTTCTTTATTTAGATGGTGGTGGTTTTTAACTATTCAAGATACAAGAACACTCATCAAAGAAAGAAAGTTCCATTAAACTTTCCCAAGTCAACTTCTTTAATTCAGACTAATGAGAGGAAAGGGCAGATCATGAATTTAAAGAATTGTCAAAAATGCCATTGTGTTACCTTCAAATGCACAGGGGGACGTAAATTACCTCTCTCCTAATTAAACAGATCCTCAGTGAAAGAGATCCACATGGATAGAGAAAATATAATAGATTAGAATGTTGAGCACATGCAATACTACACACCACTCTAGGGCAACCGAGGAGAATACAGCCATGAATGAGACGTAGGTTCTTTCCTGGGTGAGAGAAATATGCAAATATCCAACTTCATTTTGCGATAGAAATAACACAAAATGGAGGCAAAGTGAGCATGTTGTCTGAGCTTCCAGAATGGATCAGTCATTGTAATTAGGATCAACTAATTTTCTTATCTAGAGGGAATGATAGTTTATCTGGCCTTTGAAGACTAAACTCACAGGAAAAATTAGGGAACTCATCTTTGTTGAGAACCTACTCTGTGCCATATGTCCTATATATCATATTTTTATTTCATTCTTAAAATAGTTACCGGTATCATATTCTCATTATAGACATAAGGCAATTTTCCCATGGCCGCACCACCAGAGAGTAGGAGTCTGGGTTCTAATACGGGCCTGGACGATTCCAAAGCCTGTGATTTCCTCTCCTCTCATGTCCTGGAGCTTCCGTATGGAATGTCTGAGGTCAGCTACTGGGGCGATGAGGGTAGAATCATAGTGCTGGGTTTTCTGTGGTTGCAGACAACCAATGAATGCACGACAGCCTTCGTAAGCAGCTCATTCCTGGAAGTCGATTACGCTCACTGCCAATACTGCTTACACTATTCATTACCCAGGATAGATGAACTAATTTACAGCTAACTTATAGCTAATTTATATAATTAATAAGGATTATTGGATTGAATTGAATGAATTTCTCTCTCATTAGAGACAGTATAAAGGTTAACTCTACCTCAGTTCAAGCCTAATTATAATAAATCATAGAAAATGCTGAATTACTCAGAGATCTAAGGAGATGTTGCTAGAGCTTTGACTGAGACGCCAGTCTACCAGGTCCTAACATATAGTTGATGTCTGTGTGACAGGCCAGGGAAATACCAGAGAGCATGGTTAGGGTGTGGGCAGTAGAAACTTTAGCATGCTTATAGAAAGCAACTTAACATCCTTCCCAAATGGAATGACTCAGTAAATTATGGTACTTCCCTGTGGTGGAGTAGTATGCAGTTATTAAACATTTCACTGGATGCTTCTTTTTGGTTTCTTCCCTAAGCTCCACCTCTTCTCTCCAAAGAGGAGACCTTGGTCTTCTTTTACTAATCTACTCTCACCCACTAGGTGATCTCATTAAGTCTCATGGTGTTTAATACCACTCAACACTTAAACCTCCAAATTTGTATTCTATACCTCTCTCCCGCACCCAAGACTTGTATATCCAACTGCTGGCTTGACATCTTCATTCGAATGCTTGAAAAATATTGCAAACCTAACATGTTTCAAATATAATTATTATTGAATTAGTAATTTTTGCCTCTCCTTTTCACCTCCCTGACTTGTTCCTGCTGAAGTTTTCCCAATTTGAAGTTCATGAAAACATGAAGGTCTCAGTCGATTGGGTCAAAAGAACTTGGAGACAACCCTTGATTCTTCTCTTCCTCATACTCCACATCTATTCCATCCATCTATACTATCATCTCATCTACTGTCAAATACTACATTATCATCTCAACCTTTAAAATATATGTAGAAGCTGACCACTCTGGTCACCTTCATGCTACCAGCCTGGCCTGAGCCACTATCATCTCTTGCCTCTCTTTCTGCATTGCCTCCAATGGTTGTCCTGCTTCCACTCTTACCCCTACATTCTGTTCTCAACACAGCAGCCAGAGTGGTGTCCATGTCTCTCCATCTCATCAGAGTAAAAGTCCAAGTCCTTACTAGGAATGCTAAGGCTCTACATGAGCTGTCCCCTACCCTCTACACACACTTCCCTTCTCTGCTAATCCTGGCTGTCTCCCCTTCGTTTACTACACTCTTGCTGCGCTGCCTTCCTTGCTTCCTAAAAATGACACACACCCTCATACCTGGGCCCACCATCACATAGATCCTCAACCTCCTTATCTACAAAATGAGGTGATGGGATCACATGATCTTTCAGGCCCCTCCACAAAGCTGCTAGGACTTTGTAACTATTTTCATGTGCAAATTGTGAAGATCATGAAGCCCCAAGCCTAACAAGGTAGCCTGATCACGAGTTCTACCAGCAAAGAAATACCTACATTTTCAAAGCTTTTTACTATTGGCTCTGAAAATCAAAATTAGATCTAATGAGCCATTCTTACAATGAGAACCAGAAAATTAACAATGGTCTATGGGTGCATTATTTAACTGTTTAAAGGTTATGGCATGATACTATACTATAATAAAGAAAATTACTCTGTTGAAATGTTAAAGGAAAGCAGGGAAACAGCTTTATAGGAATACTAGTATAATGAATGAAAGTGTAAAAATAAGTATGAAGAGTTCTGGAAAAAAATCATCAATGTGCTAATAGCAATAATGCTGAAGTCATAAAATCAGAGGTAACATTTTTTCCCTTATACTTTTCTAAATTTTCTACTATATGGCTTATTTTATTACCTTTTGTAATAAAGATGTGAGTGTGTGTGCTTAATCTTAAATGTTTAAACGAAATTGCTCTCTGACTAAAAACAATACTTTATGTTTTTAAAATGACTGGGTCCACACACTACAGGCAAATTAGGAACAGAGTCCTTTGAACAGGAACATGGCAATAAAAGATTAACAGACAATTTCCCTACACTGAGGTGGATCAGCCATACAGTCAACTCAGTTGGCAGCTAAAAAAAGCCCAAACACAGAGATTCAGGTATCTTTTTTAATCCCATAAATATAGTTAGTGGCAAGCAGTGATTTTAGTTTGCTGAACATGCTCAGAGGCCCTCAGGAGAATGCTGTATGCTTTCTCTTCCTGGTGATGCCAAGAGGCAATTCTCAAGTAAAGAGCTAGAATAAGCCACACCATTCAAGAATATTCATCGACTTTCTCAAATTGCAATTCAGTCTGCCCAGCATTTATTAAGTCAATATTGTGGGCCTGCGTATGTAAAATCCAAAGTTATAGAGTCAGAGTCTTCATGGAAAAGCTGCTTGGCTTTGACCAGTCTACTTACTGTCACAGGTCTCAGTGTTCTTATTTACAAAATTGGAAAGTAAGACCTTTGCCACAAAGAAGGAAAGAATGAAACAAGGGAAGAAAAGGTGGAGGAATGTCTTCCATTTATTAGGTTGGTTATGTACATTACATGTTATAACGAGTTAGCATAAGATGTAGCTCACAGTACAAACTCAGAAATTCTGTCCTTTGTCCATTCAAACCATGTGTGTTGAAACTTAGGATGTGCCAGGCCTATGCTAGGTGATGTGGATACAACAGTGAACAAGGCTCATTCCCTTCCTCTAAAAAAGAGTCTATGCTGGTAGGAGAGTGCCAAAACCAAAAGACAATACTACCCTGTAGAAAATGCACCAGATGCGCAAAAAGTACAGTGCTATACCATCACAGAGGAGGGCAGGATGATAAGGGACAAAAAACTCTAAGTAAACTAAAATGTGTTTTCAATATTAACAATAATGAGTGTTCATTAAATACTAGGCGCTGTTCAAAGATTTTCAAAATGTTTTACTTGCATTATCTCCTTGATTCTATTCCATGATTAATATCCCTATTTTAAGATAACTGAGACACAGAGTAGTTAAGCAATTTTCCTAGAATCGCACAGCTACTCATCACTGGAGCCAAGAACTCTAACCTCCAATTTGCTTTTCCAACCATCGCGCATGCTGCCTCCTTCACTGGCTATGGCACATTAGATCATCACCTGCCACATAGTAAGTACTCCATAAATGTTAACTAGTGTTAGTAATAGCAGTACTAGCAACAGCAGTAAGAATAATAGCAAAAGTCATAACGAGTAGCAGTGGTTGTAAAAACAGTAGTAGCGGAAGCAGAACGTAAAGCACTCTGCAAATGTTGGTGGTTAGTGATTAGTCTGGGCTTAGAATCATTCTAAGAAGGAAGGGAAAAGTTCTTGTATTTCTGTGTCTTATGGCTCTTGCTCTCAAGAAACCCACTTCTTGGTACAGAAGGAAGACCTCCGCACATGATGCAGCGGGTAATTTAGAATAAAAACTATTAAAGTTTCAAACTGAATAATTGAATTTTGAAGAACCAAATGATTTAGGAAAATGTCACCTTTTAGGGTGAGTGCAGAAGGGACATAATAATTAAGTAGTCCCATGGGCATACTTAGCAAGCAGGAGGCGCCCTAACGAGCACTTCCCAACTACCAGGTCATTTCTTCCCTACAACTGCTCTGTATTATCCCCTTTCTACGCAGGAGAAGACTGAGGTTCAGAAACAGTAAACCCTTTGCTCAAGATTACACAACTAGTGAGTAGCAAAAGCCAGGATTTTCACCTAGGGCCATTAACTCAGCTCACCTGGCTACTGGGACAAGGGGGAGGTATAACCCAGGCTGGGGTGGAGATGGGAATCAGACTTAGACGAGAAAAGAGGTAAAGGCAGGGCGCACTTGAAAGAGTGGCCAGAGCAGAAGTATGGGTGGAGATGAGTGTGCTGAGGATGAGGGCAGCCAAGAGTGAGCTGGGCCAGCTGTCAGGCGTGAGCCTGAGCCCTGCCCTCCCCGAGCTCCGCACCCAAGAAAAACCACAGCCAACACACACACTTGTTTAGACTGTCTTGTTTTCAAGTTGTTTTTGTCATGAGAACCAAGGTGTACAAGACCAAGATCAGAACACCGAGGAAAAACAGCTTTTGTTTTTGTTTTGTATTTCGGTTTCTTCCAAAACGCAATCAAATAAAACTTTTTGTAAATGCTACTTTATGTTTACAATAATATTTGTGGCCACATTTACATACCCACTTGATTCCCCTCCCTATTGAAAACCCTCTATAATTAGTTCTCACCTGAAACAACCATGGAAGTCTTAGACTGGTAGTCATTTATTCAATCGACAAGCATACTCTGTTTCATGCCATTGGCTCAGCAATGTAGACATGGCAGTGAATATGGAGAAGTCCAATCCTTGCTCCCCTGGATTTCATATTCCTTCTACATGAAAGAGATGGGCAATGAATGCAAAAGCATCTAAGATAATACCAGATTGAGACACACACTTGGACAAAATATGAGTGCCAGCAAAGACAGCTATTCAGGCGGAGGGCCTATACTAAGTTGGTTGGATAAGATTGTCCTGAGAAAGTTAAGTCTGGACTGAGAAGGAACCATAAAAAGGAGCCCTGATAAAAATATCTGAGTCCAAAAAGAACTAGGGAGAGGAAACAGCTAGTACAAAGCCCCCAACACTAATGAAAACTGGGGATACTAGTGGAACATAGAGAAACCTGGTCTGGGTAGACTGCAGCCAGAGAGCATGAAGTCAGAGATGAAAGCCAGGATATATTCAGGTACTAAATCTGGAGAGGTTTCATGGGCTCAGATAAGGAATGTGGGTTTTACTTTAAGTGCTATAGAAACATTTGAGGGTATTAAGTGGACCAGAGAAGGAGCTTATATTCATTGGGGAAAACATCTACTTGGTAACTGTGTAGAGAGTAGATTGTACAGGGGCCAAGGAAAGTGAAAACCAGTTAGAAAGGTGTTATAGTGGTCAAGGTGGGTGATGATGGAAAGTTGATTAGGATGGTTTTGGTTCGTCTGGGGCAAAGTGCACCAATTTGGAAAATGTTTTCAAGGTAAGAGTAAGAGGTCTCACTGACAGAGTAGATGTGAGGCATAAGGGGATTTGTGAAATCCAGGAAGATACCTGCATGTTGGCTTAAAGAACTGGATCCTTAGGGGTGCCGGTCAATAAAATGGGGAGCTGGGTGAAGAGCGAGCTTCTAGGGGTGTTGGGAAGGGAATTCGAGTGTTCTGTTTGGACATAATAGGTTAGAGATGGTTATTAGACATCTATGTAGAAATGTCAAGTAGGCATGAGATACGTGACTCCAGAGTTCAAAGGACAGAATGAGGCTGGAAATGGAGATTTGGGCTTTTCACTATATAGGTGGTAAGTCTGGTGGGTTACTGGATAAGATTATCTTTGGGGAGACAGAAAAGGCAAAAGTAGGTTCAGATCATCTCCAAATGGACACCACGAGCCTCAGTTCCCTCATTTATGAAATAGATATAATAACAGACAACCCCTAGCGTAGTTTTACAAATTGAATTAAATTCTATTTATATAATATAAGTCTCTAATTCGTCTGACCCCAAATCTCTGGTCCATTCCAGTGTCCTACCAAAGTCCCATTGAGGCCAATTTCACAAGGGTTAGAATTTCTTAAGAGACAAGGTTAACCGATTGATTTGCAAAGCCAAGATCCTGTGGACCTATGGCCCCCAACCGCACTGCTGTTGTTCCCCTTATCCCTCCTGGATTCAACTCCATATCCAACCTGTTTTTGTACAGTATACAACATTACATTTGGGCTATTTCCCATGCACTGCTGAATCCAAGGTCCTCAAGAAAGAAAAGATGTTCAAGAGTTCTGATTTGGGGACACATGACCCCAAGGAGTTATAATTGGCATGGGTTAAGCCCCACTACAAAATGTCAAGTCAAGTGACAGCTAATTCTTCTTGGGTGGAATACGTAATGGCTTCCCTTAGAGCCCTGGGTTGGTGCCCAGTAGAGTGAGTGGCAGGCAAAGGAATCTCCAGTCAGTGGAGTACTTGAGGACATCGACATGCTTATGCCCCAATCTTCCTTCTCTGCCATGTTACATTGTCCAAAAGAAAGGGTGACAGAGTCTGCAATAATAATAGCTAACATGTATTGAGTGCCTACTCTGTATCAAGTACTTGGACAATCACTTTCCATGCATTATCTTATCTAATCTTCTGGTAGTCCAGCAAGGCTGATGATATTATGACTCCCAGGTTACAGATGAGAAAACTGAGACTCAAGGAAAACAAGTCATTGTCTAAGTCAAACACTAGAAAGTGACAGAGATTTAAATGCACGTCTTCTTTCAATGATTATACAACATTGACCTACCACTAAATGAAAAGTCAGGATGAGTTCTAGTCTCAGGTTTGTTACTTTTAAATTAGGTCACCTGTAGTAAGTGTATGAGCTTTCTATCTTCAGAGTGAAGGGAGTAACTCTGCCTCCTCAAGAGCATTGGGAGTACACAATGTCAGAACTGATGTAAAAATCATTTGATGTAAAACCACTCTCAAGGGAGGAATGCACGTACGTAAAAGAGGATGATGATGATGATGATGATGATGATGATGATGATACAGATACTGATAATGACACACACACACACAAATCAAAACATCTCAGAAGTCTCTTTACTCATTATTAAAAATAATTAGTATAGTGCCTAATTCCTGGGTAGTGTTCGATAAATATTGAGTAAATAAGTAATGAAGATGAATGTGGAAGAGTTGGTAAAGGAGAATTCAGTGGACTCAACCCACTTCAAACAATTGGGTCAGTAGGTGAATAACCTTTAAACACATAAAGTTAGAGTCAGGATAAAGGTCAAGGTATTAATAGCAAGGTAAAGATTCCATATCTATGGTCCATCTTTATCTTTCAGGGACTTCAGGAAGGATCCACCCTGGCTAAAGGACATCCCCTATCTATCAGTTAAAAGAGTTTAACATACATTCAGTTCTTTATAAAGGTGTCTTCTAATGGTCTCCCTTTCCTTTTTTCTCAATCCCTCTCCCTTCTCATCTCTTATCTTTCTCTCCTTCTACCCTCCTCTCCTCCTTTTTCTCCTTCTCTTTCTTCTCTCTTCTTTCTCCTTCTTCTTCTCTCCCATTTATTTTTTAAAAGATTTTCTTTCAGTAACGTCCTGTCTTCTCTAATTTCTTTTCTTCTTTCAGTTCCTCCGTATTTTCTTCACCTCTCTAGCTCTTCCTGTCTCTTTTATTCTCCCCCAATCATTTTTCCTAGCCCACTATGTAATGAACTCTCTTCTCGGTTTTTTGAGTCTCCACTCATATATGAGCCCAGTAAGCTCTTTCCTCCCAGGTTTTAATCACTATGAGTTCTATCTGGAAAAAGTCCAGACATTGCTAATATAATAAGGATGGTTTGTGCAACATCCATGTAACGGGGCAGCCAAAAAGAGTTGGACTGGATTGCACATGCTTGAACAACGACAACTTCACTGTACTAGACAGTGGGGGTGGTAGACGCTGTTGAGTGAGCATGTGTACTGTGTGGCTAATGCATTCAAAATGATTGAGCAAGTAGAGCAACGAATCTGCAACAAATGTTGTGTTAAGCTTGAACGTTCCTCCGTGGAAACTATTTGGATGATTCAGAAGGCTTTGGGGGATGAAGCAATGAGTTCAGCACAAATAAGACTATAGCACGAATGCTTCAAAGATGGTCGAGAAGAAAGGCATGGCAAAGTCGCAGCAAGATCAAGACCATGTTAACTGTGTTTTCTGATTAGGAAGGTGTTGTCGATCACCAGGGCACTTCTCCAGGCCAAACAATTAATAAGGAGTGTACTATCTCAATGTTCTTCATTGGCTGAGAGATGCAATATGATGAAAATGGCCACAGCCATGGGCAATTGGTGATTACCAGCTTTATCGTGACAATGCGCCTGCTCATGCATCATGTCTCATACAGAATTTTTTGTTGAAACATCAAATTACACAGGCAACTCAGCCCCCGACAGCCCAGATTTGGGACCCTACAAATTCTTGCTTTTCCCAAAACTAAAATCACCTTTGAAAGAGAAGAGATTTCAAACCAACGATGAGATTCAGGAAAATACAATGGGAAAGCTGATGAAGATTCCAACAAAGGATTTTCAGAGTGTTGTGAACAGTGGAAGGGATGCTGGGAGAACTGTGTGAGGTCCCATGGTGCCTACTTGGTGGGGGACTGAAGAGTCATTATCCTATGTACAATTTTCTTGATTCTTGTATCTTCTTCAATAAGTGTCTCTATTTTTCATAGTGCATGGCTGGATACTTTCTGGACAGACCTCATACAGTTAAGAAACTCAACTATGCAGCCAATATAGGAAGTCCTCTTCCAGGCAGTCCCAAACATTGTCATTTTCCAATGGCCAAAGTTCAATTTCAATGTCCAATATGTTGATAGAACCACCCCCAAAGGCACCATAAGAACCATTGATATGATCAAGGCCAACTTTTCCATTATTATAGTGGTTAAAGAGAATCTTGTCAGTTTTAGGAAATATGCGTCCATTTGTGTTGCTTTAACAGACTATCTGTTTTAATGACTAGCTATGTGGGTTTCTGTCTCCTCTCTGAACTTTGAGCCCTCAGAGGACCCATTCACATTTATCCTTTCGTTTAATTCCCACAACAAACATATGGGAAGACCCTGTTCTTCTCTCCCAATTTAGAGATAAGTAAAGTCAAAAGTAAAGAAAGAGGGGAAAAAAAGGGACAGAAAGAACAAAAAGAAATAAATATTCCAAATCACATACTTATTGTGAGGAAAACATTGAATTCAAGCCCAGGTCCCCTGAGTCCAAGGGCATTGGAAAGTCACAGATGAGCACTATCCCCCAAATCTTTATTAAGTTTCTAAATATTCACCATCAAAATTATTGAGGATACAGAGAATACAGGTTAAGGCTGTCAAATCAGACAGATCTGGTTAATTTCTTAGCTCTAATACTCACTCGCTTTGTGATCTTGGGCAAGTGATGGAGGCTCTCCGTGCCTCATTTTTCTTAAAGTAAAGGGGAAAGAAGTATCCTCCTTGTAAAGTTAAAAGTGGTAACATATGTAAAGGCCTTAACAGAGCTCTTGGGAAATAGTAGTAAAGGAAAGCTAGCTACTGCTGCTATAAAGTTTTGATCCATGAAAGGAGGAACCCTTAAGCCATCATTAGAAGAGTGAATATGAAGGGTCAAAATACAGATTGGATAATCCCCAGAAATGAGTTGTAAGCAGAGTATTCCCCCATCAGCTCATGGAAAAAGGAAAAAAAAAGAATGAATTGTGAGAAGCAGCCTCCCATGGTCCTGATGTCCAATTCTCTAAAAATTCTCACAATGACCAATACGTAAAGATGGCTTGTCCATCATAGGTTTTCCGGCAAGTCTCTCTAGAGTTAATGACAATGCATTCCAGACATCCCTAGGCTTTGAGAGAGTCATCACAGAAGGTTCGATGATATTCAGCCCTGGGAAGCCCTGAGTTGCTTTCTTCTTGCACAAGAGCCTTGGAGTCTTCAGGACGTTACATAACGGGGGTGTCAGAGAGGGGATGACATCATCAGTCTTCATTCTGTTGATTAGAAGGTGGATGAACTATCTATGTTCATCTATGCTCACAGATATCACTGGGCATCGGAGAGAAGATCAGCTTCCTCAGACACCCTCTGAAAAGAATGGAACCCTAGAGATTAGATGTCACACTCTTCAATCTTCATATTCCTAACGATGCTACCTAGGAAGGGCCTCGAATAAACCTCACCATATTAAAGCCAGAGATCCAAACTCACAGCAGACTTTGGTGCTCCTGTGGGTCCTTCAACATGGTTCACCACATTTATGACTTTTATTCCTTCAGATTATTAAACCTACTATGAGCAAGTCATTATGGTAGGTATTAAGAGGAAAAGTCTCATGAGTCTCGCTTGGCCAGGAGGTCATGGACAGTAGAAATGGCTTGTTGGCCTGGCTTCTCTTTGATACTGTTCTACACAGGTAAGTTGAGTCCCCCGAGGGACATGTCTCACCTGTCCCCTCTCCCCAGGCACTTCCATGACCCTGCTTCTACTCATTCAAAGGATGGTGGAATAGGCCTTTGTGGACATTGACATTTACTCTTTGGGTAACTGTCACTCCGTTCAAGACCAAGGCACAAAATTACTTCTTCTCCTCAGCACAGACATCACCATTATTTGGCAGATGTAAGGTTGATGTCTGGCGATTGCTTAGTGTCATTGAAGTCTTTACTTACGTTCTTTTGATTTTTTGTTGTTTTTAATTGGGAGTCAAAGAAAGGCAAAGAATCTCCCAAAAACACTATCCTGCCATCTTCAAACCAATTTTCTAATATTTCAGGAAGTAAAATAGGTCCAGAGATGTAGTCAGCATCAAGACACCCTGAGGAGCAGTGATGAGCCAAATTCTTATCCCTTGGCTCCAACCTCATGCTGGACAGCAAAGCCTGGGAAGGCGGGCTCACTGGCTTGATGCCTTCATGATAACTTGAGGGGGGAACCTTGTGTTGGAAGATGACCACCTCCAGTGATTTGTCCCTGTCTCATTGCTAAACCCAAGAAAGTCCATCTGGTCTCAAAAACTTGGAAATGTACTTTGGTCAGCAAGTTCATTACAAGTAACTGACTACCTCATTTGGCATGGTGAATCAAATTAGGTGAGAAAATTTGGTGAGAAAATTAGGAGGAGATGTGGTTTCCCGGTCAACTAACATTTCTTAAAATCCATCTGTAAGGTAAGTTGATTCATTTATTCATTCCATATGACTTGTGTCTTTTTCACATGATAGAGGCAGCAACATGAGGTCATCTCAAACTCCAGCTTTAGAGGACAGCAGCTTTAGTTTGCCTCCTGGATTCATTTACCAGCTGCTTGGTTTAGGATAAATTCCCCAATCTTGACGAGTTTGACTTTCCGCTACATTAACATGAGTACTGGACCGCACTTTTTAAGTAAAATAATGTAGGTTAAGTAATTCACATGTTATCTGGCACATTAACGTCTGAAAATTGTAAATAATAATTATGTCTGAAAATTGTAAATAATAGTAAGTGCTCAGTTATGGTTGGAGGACAGTATTGTGTACGAGCAGGCTATCTCCTGTCTTAATTAGGTAAACATTGGAGAAATTTTTCAGATGTTTATTTTGCACCTGAAACACTTGTTAGTAAAAGGGCGGTGTGTTTGCATGTGTGTCCTCGTGGGCCAACACACACTGACACAGATGTTTCACACTTCAACCTGCTCAGTCTTAGAATTTTTGTCTTACTCATAAAAAAGATTCTGGCGTGGCCAGGTCTTTCCAGTGAATCATTCAAAATAAGGACCCTGTGGGATGTCGTTTGCATCTTTATTTCCCTTTTGTTCAATGTTGATTTTGTGCTTACAGTTCACCGAAATGGACTCTAATAAGTGTTTTTTCTAGTAAATACATTCTACAATGAATTTACATCATTCTTGAGAAAGATCACCTCCTCCCACCCACTCAGCCAACAGTGATGAGAAAGTGAAATGAAGTACATGGGTTACTAATGTGAAAAATAAGGACATATATATAAATATATATATACACACACATACATACATAATGTACAATAAACATATTTCCATATTTTCTCCTCTTTTATGTATATATTTATATAGTCAATCTCCCCCCCCAATATACATCCAGTTATCAGCAGCAGTAAACTCTAGAAAGTGGTACTATAAATTTCTTCTCTTTTTCCTTCTTCTCCTTCTCCTTCTCCTTCTTTGCATGTTTCAGAAAGACTACAATGGATGCATGCTGTTTGTTCAATAAGATAAATAACACACTTAACTTAGGTTAAAATCACATTTACCATAGTATCTGGCAAATCGTAGATGCTCAATGAACGTTTAGTGATGGAATCAATGGCCCACAATCTGGGCAGTTCCTGATGAGGCAACAGTGCAGCTGCCCTGGCATATCCATTGTCCTAGCTCCACCACTAAATGACCCCTCCAGGCTAACAAGAGAATTCGGAGAAAGAAAAAAAGAATGGAAAGAGAATGGAGAAAGAAGATGAAGGAATAAGGCGTGATCACATGACCACGTGGTCACGGAATGTTGTACCTAGAAGGCAAACTATGAAAAGGGGACTCACATTTCTCGGGGGCTACTGTGCAGTTACCGCATGGAGAACACTGCCCCTGCTCTTTGGCAACTCTCAGCATGTGGGAATCAACCTGACCCGCCACGCAGGTAAGTAGTGGCCATGATTTGAATCAATGCCTCCTGATTCTTTTAGGTTTGGGACTCCATGTGATAAAGATATATATCTACAAAAATGCGATATATGCAAATTTCATTTAACTTAGGGGCTCAGAAGGGTTATGGGAAATAGGAAAGATAGAAAGGGCTCAGAACTCTGGAAAAAAAACTACTTAAGGGCACATTTATGAGCCCCAGTTCAATATTTATAACCTCTAGTCAAATAATATTTATGAATGTCATAAATGTTTTTAGGACCTACAAGAGCATCAGTCTACAAAGAAGAAAGAAGTGACTCACCCAGTGCAGAAAGCGCTTCATCAGCCCAAACAAACAGGGAGATATTTAGCAACAATCTGTGGGAAAATTTTTCCATTGTATATTTAGGACATCATTCATGGCTCTACTGAGTTCTTACATTCAGAGGAATGTGGCAAAGTGGATTTCTTTTCCCTAACTCTTTGGATTTTTGCCCTTTATCCATCCCCCACCAAACCTCTACATAAGAAGACAGATATTAACTGACTGCATTATTTACTCCAACCCCCAAAATTTTACCTCCAGGTGTCAAAGGGATGACTTCAATGTACACCACTGGTGCACCTGGATAACTTAGTGCTCAGTCAAAAGGGAAAAGCACTTGTCTCTCCCATATCCCAGTTCTCCACTTAAAGGTAATCCCTTCCATCAGATTGTCCTTTAATTTTCAACTGTGAAACAGAACACCGTATTTTCGCTAGGAACTCAACATGCTTCACAGATGTTATCTAGAGGCCAGTATTAGTCTTGTCTGCTCTTCAGACCCTTCTTCCACACAACGGTCTAAATGATAAGTAAAAGCTTAAAGTGATATTGAGGGTTTACATTGGAACAGAGATAAGAGCCTAACCCTGAGGTGACACTCCACCCCTGTGCTTCACTGAAGGCATTATTAGTTCTCCGGCTGGGAAAGTCTTGGGAAGAGCCATAAGAGCCTTGGAATCCCTCGATTCCACCCTGCTGACCCTTGTCTTTTCCCCTGTGTTGTCACTGACTAACTCTACTGATTATAAAAAATGAGAAAAAAATGTGATTTCCCTGGAAATCGACTCATCATAAACATCAGTTAATTAAAATATGGCTTTTGATGTTACTTTTATTAGCAAGTGTTAATTACTTAAGGTGTTATTAGCTAATTTTATCAACAAATTTCAAAAATGTGTAATGTCCCAAATACAATAGAAATTTTCACAAATGGAACAGCCAAAATGGGGGCTGTTGATCACAGCAAGTGGCCCTCTTTCTGATTCCGGGAGACAGGTGTCTCCGTTTCCTGGCTCCATGGTCTCCCAGATGGGACTCCCAAGGTCGATAGCTTGTCTGTGTCTTCCCCGAGCTCGGAGACTGGAAAGAACATGGAAGAGACTACGAGAGCTCTTTATGTGCTGGGCCACCAAGTGGGATGGATCACTTCTGATCGCGTTCGATTGGTTAGAGTCCAGTCACATGACCATACCCGACTGTCAAGGAGGCTGGGAAACGGAGGCTGTGCGCCCAGGAAACAGAGGGAACTGGGATGCAGGGCCGCTGCCCTGTCTCCATCACAACCGGTCAGCAATTTTCAACCTGTATCATCTGAAGGCACACGAACTCATCGCTAAAATTCTGCCATGCACCAAAAAAATACATTGTATTTTTGCCTCTCTGACAAAAGAGTGCACATAATTTTGATTTATTCACACTGGACAGCTATGGCTACGTTGGCTGGCTGCTGTCAGTTTTTATTTGACAGTCTAAGGGAGGAGAGGCCAGTAGCCCTGACTCAAGAGTCAGGTATTGCATGTTTTAAAGATTCTTGCAGCACACAGGTTGAAAATCGCTGCGAAAGGGAAATAGCATCAGTGCAAAACAACCAAACGGCAGTTTCCGGAGTACACCTTGGAGGGTAGAGAAGTGAGGACCGGTCTCTAATAACTGCATCTTCAGTCCCATACAAGAATCCCTACATGGAGTGACGATCTCATAAAGTTTTCTGTCTAAGAAAATTTAATTGCCATCACAGGACTACTCCAAAAAAATGAAAACATGATGCACTTCAGAGGAAAAAAAGACTTTCAATAGCAGTTGAAGGAGGAAAAAAAATCATCAAAATACCCCTAATTTATTTGAAATTTTAATTTGTCAGAAGATACATTTCTCATTCAGTCCAGCTAATTTGGATTTTATACCCTAATCAGTTAATAAGCCAAGGCTAATTTAATAGTGATATTATAATATTTGTTATCCCAATGAGTCCCTATTTACTGCATATTCTACCTCAGACTAAACAGAAGTCTCATGAAAGAGGGGGAAACAAAGGAGGGAAGAAGAAAAAAATGAAGAAAAAGGGAAAAATAGTTTCCCTTTCCATGTTTTTTCCATCATCTGTTCACTGAGCAACTACGCTTGGCTTTTAAACCAGTCTCCTCTGCTCTAATTGCAATGGCAAAAAGTAGCCTGAGTGAGAAAACCCAAGAGTATCGGAAACCAGGTTACAACTCTCTTCAGTAATTTGGTTCTGTAAGAAGATATGCACACCTACAAATTATCTTTAACTCCTGCAAGGAGAGATCCAGTCCCTGTGGGAATTTGAATTTATTTGGGGATGGAAGGAGGCATTCTTTTCACCAATTTTTAAAATGGAATTCATCAATGTAGTAAGCGTGAAAGAAAAGTCTCTGGCGGAAAAACACCTTCGCACTAATCAGAGCTGAACTGTCGCTGATGTTGTAGGGCGCAGAGTGAGCAACAAGTGGATGGTGCCCCGGTGCCGGGCGTGTCTGCCTCAGATCAAGTGCACATGGCCTTGCTCTTCAGTCTGAGTGCTTCTCCAAGAAATGCAAACACGGAGGCATAGTTTTCTCTCATATGTATTTTAAGGATCACCTGACATTGATAAGGGTAAATTAAATAGATACACTCAAGCATCGCTAATGGGAGTATAATTTGGAAAGCAGTTTCATTGAAAATTTTATCAAGTTTAGATATAGTCATATTTTTGAAATCACCGATTGAATTTCTGAACTTATTTCAAAGAAAGTGCTCTTAATTTCAGAAAAATATAAAAGTCTTCTACACAAGATGTTTGTTGTAAAGCTATTTTGACTGCTAATGCCAACAATGAGGTTGGTTAAGTTGATTTGGCATATAGACTATACTGAAATTATGCTTTAGTTCCTATGCAAATTATTGCAAATTGTAGATCAGTAAGCTCATGACTACTGATTTCTTTAGAGCTCTAGTACCAGAGAAATTGTGAGCTCAGTCTTCAGTGTTAGGTGAACGTATTAGTACGTGTTAGAATATTGTATTTCAGGTTCTACATTTGGGGCATTTAATGAATTTACATTTGGAAATGAATTGAAGTTGAATTTAGGTATCACTCTGAAATGATGCCATTTTGCACAAATTGGAGACAGGCTTAAAATGTAGTGTTAAATGAAAAAAACAGGAAAAATATTGCTGGTACAATCTGGTGAAAACATGAAACAAAAATAAAAGAAAAATGAAAAAATTCAATAAAAAATGCTATTTTTTCCTATTTTTCTTCCTCTTCTCAAAATCTCAAGAAAAAACATTAGATTTTCCTTTGAAAAATAAGAAAAACATACACACAGACACACACACAGGGTCTGGCAGAAGTAACACCTGATTGAGTGTGGTTGCTAGGGTAATAAGGTGGGTGTAATAATTTATAGTTTTAATTTGAACATTTCTCCTAAAATGTCATATGGTGTGTTTGATTGTGATATTGTTATGTTACAGAATTACATGCTTATGATTCTGTAATAAAAGATACTGTAATTTAAAAGGGGGTTATTTGTGCCAGACCCTGTACATACTTGAAAATAATTGCTTCTTAGGTCTGCACCCTCTCATACCTCAACAGCAACTCCCAAATTGTACATCCAATCATTTAAGTTACAGGAAGTCTGACATTGGCCATGTGTCTCCAATATTTCTCATGAAGTTCCGTGGGATTTGTTAATTCCCAGGAGTACTGTCAGTCCTCGGAAGTACAGATGTCCATGTGGCCAACCAAGGGTCCCGTGCTCACACATACTCCCTATGGAGCCACGATGGTGAAGTTGACTGTACATTTACAAAAGGAATACCAGCAAGAATTCCATTCTTCTTCACCTCCACAGCTCTTCTTTACCCTAGTTCTAGAAACTTTTTCTCAGACCAAGGTAATGGTGTGCAGCAGAAGGGTCACAGAACCTGCCTTTCCTCTCCTCTTTAATTTGAGTGCACATTGTCACAAAGACCTAAGTCACCACCAGACAGGCTGAGTCAATCTCGTGGCCAACAACCTCCTCATTGCTCTTGCGGGTAGAATGCGGTTTTGTTTCTCTTTCAGTGGCAATAGCCCTGAGCCCATCTTGGTGAGGTCCTCAGCATCATTCTGAGAGAACGTTTTCTTCCTCTCTTGCATTTAGTCACCTTCTCGGCTACTACATTTTAGAAGCAGCAGTACTCAGATCCTGTTCACAGCTGGGCGTGAAAGAGCCCCTTTGCTCTCTGGGTTCTGACGAAGGCAACTTGCCTTCAAGTTGCGAAGTATTTTAAGGATCCTGCTTGTCTGTGTTCCCACTCCAGTCCCCTTGTCCTGTCACCTCCCCAAAATTCATATATAGGGTTGAGGTTGAAGAGGTGCAGTGTAACCTCACCACGTCACCTCATCACATCCTAAGAACTTATTAGGTGTCCACAGTGCATTGGCTGCTAGAAATATGACATCCTGTAAACAATTCCAGTAAGTTACAGGAATTGTTAGGGGGACATACTTTAGTCGAAGGCAGTGATTCTCTATGAGGGGCAACTTTGCCCCCAGGGGATATGAAGCAATGTCTGAAGACATTTTTGGGTACCACAGCTTGGAGGGAGGCAAGGACCCGGACAGGAAGGCTGCTGGCATTGAATAGATAAAAGCCAGGGTGCTGCTCAGCATCCTACCATGTCAACAGTGTCCAGGGAGAAACCCCAGTGATATTCAAACTTGAGTGGACAAAGGATCACTCAGAGAGCTGGGCCCCTGCCCAGAGTTTCTGATTCTGGGCTGAGACCTGAGAATTTGTATTTCTCACAAGTTCCCAGGTGATGCTGCCCTTTGCTGGTCCAGGGATTGCAATGGAGAGCTCCTGGTCTGGAGTGCCAGTGCAAGCATCTGCAAGAGAGTGGTATGGGAAGGTTTAGCAGGAATTAGCTGGAATAAAAGGAAAAGACAAATTTTGAAGGCAGTGTGTAAAACGCCCAGAGGAAGGAGGCTTTGGCATGTTCAAGGAACTGAACTAATCGAGCATGGGGTCATGGAGCTGAAGGAAGCTGACGGAGGAGCCAGAGGCTGAGGGTGCAGGGCCATAGTACGAGTGGGTCTGTCTTCCATTTAAAGCAATGGAAAGGCACCGAAGAGATTTTAGCAGGGGATGTGGGGAACCTTAACCAAGCCACTGGGGTGGAAAGTAGAGTAGGGCATGCTGCCTACAATTTAATAAAATAGAAGAGCGTCGCTTTTGGAGCCAGACAATCCTGGATTTTAATCCTTGCCAGGCCTCTTATTAGTTATATGATCAAGGGCAAACTTTTTTACTTCCATGAGCCTCAGTTTTCTCATCTGTAAAATGGGGCCATTCATACCCACTTCACTGGATTGTTTTGAGAATAAGTGAGATCATGTTCATAAAAGTGTCTGGCACACAGAAGGCTCAATGAATGTTAATTCTCTTCCATTAAGTGTCAATGATGAAAGGACCAGAGGGCTCCTTCACCACCTAATTTGCATCTCTAAGAGCACAAGGCAAAGCATGATGTCAGCAAGAGGTCTGTCCAAAGAGCGCTTGCATCACCCATGTGCCATGCCTGTGCCAGGGCCTGCTGCTGGCATGTTCAAGGGCAAATTAGGCAACCACCAGCCCACACAAAAATGCTGCAAAACTAATGCTAGGTTTGCAGATACCATCACAGGGCCCAGGCCAAGGTGACCTAATCTATTAATGGCTGAATACTTCAGAGGTTCTTTAACCATATCCCTTATTGTTTTGTAGCCTGACAACGAGGAGGAGACACAGTACTTGAGACCACAATAAATAATACTTAGCACTTAAATAACCTTTGCCATCTTCAAAGCCATTTACAAACACTCACAAATTAAGACTTATGCAGCCCCAGCCTTGGGAAAGTGTCATTATCTTTGTTTCTTCAACATGGCAAGGAGGATGAGGTCATGGAGTTGCCCGAACTCTGGCCAGTTGGTTTTAGAATGGGTTGCTTTTATTCAATCCAGGCAACCCTAAAGGGTCCATTCCGGAAGGATCTGGGTAGCATGTCCCTGAACTATGGGTAGTATAAAATGTTTGATTGGAGGTACAAGTTCCACTTTTTAAGAATTCCTTAAAATAATTATTATAATACATAAAGAAGGTGGAAGAAAATTTTTGGAAGGGATGGATATGTTTGTGGGATAGGTTGTGGTGATAGTTTCACAGGTGTGTACTTGTCTCTGACCATTAAATATAGGTGGTATTTGGTATGTCAACCATACCTCAATAAGGATGTTTTACAAAAAGGATCCCTTGTGAATCCAATGTTGCACAGACATTCTCAGCACAATCTGAATTAGACTTAATTGGAAAAGTTGCTTTTTGGCCAACAAAATGCCATCTCTGGCTTCCAGCTCTCTTACTCTGCCAAATCCCAAAAATCTTAGTGGACGTCAGGCTTTTTTGCATGTTTGATAATTACATAATTAATAGTGATAATATCTCAAAGTTTCCTCATCTGTAAACTAGACAATAATGACCCACAAGGTTGTGGTGAGGGCCTTGTAGGAAGAGTGCCAGGAAACTTTCCTTCTCACTGTTGTCATTGATGCCATTGTCATTGTACTTATATCATTTTGTTATTTTCCACACGTTTCATGTACGCTCTGTCTTATGGTGTTCATAACTATTTTCTTGTAAAGATAAGCAGGAAACATTATCCTACCCAGAAATATGGACTCAGAGAGGGAAAATGGACTCACCTAAACCCACACAGTTAATCACTGGCAGAACAGGGAGGAGTCCATAGGTTGTCTGTCTATCCTCCCACTTCATTCATAACTTTCTCTCCTCTCAAAAATGACGTCTTCATGTTCATGAAGTCTAGGGTGTTTCCATTCTCTCCCTCTCCACATACCAGGCAAATAATGCCACCTCTCACCTTCCCTCCCATAACACCACAGGAACTCAAGACATTGATTAAGGCCCAATTATATACCCTGCATCTATGGAATATCTTCAAGGAGCTTGTCTTCAAGAAGCTTCGTGTCATGAGGGATAGATGAGTACCAGTTGGAACAACTGTTTCTTAGAACCAAGATTCAGAAAGGACTTTAGAATGGCTACCACTAGAATTCTAGATCTTGGAAATGAAAACCACCCTCATCTTCTAGATAATACCAACCACCACCAACCCCAATCTTGTCACCAGCAGCATGATGCTTTAGAAATAGCATTAGACAACTGCATAAAATGGTCCTCACTGTCTCAAGATATTAGGTCCTCCTGTTAAATAAGGTGTCTGGAAGTCCTGTATGATTATTTCAAAGTGGACGATGTTTTCCAATGTATTGTACTTATTAAGTGCTCAGGCTTGGGGCCAGATAGACCTGGACCCAGATCCTAAGCCCTCCATTAGAACTACCTTGTACATCTTACTTAACATCACAGAAACCGACCTTCCTATAAAATAGAGATTACATATCATAGGTGGAGGATTTGAAGGAGAAAATATAATAAAGTGTGTGGCACAAACCTGGACATGTGATAGCTCTCCATAAATAGCAGTGATTATTATATTATTCATCTATTATTACTATTGTTGAACCTCAATATTATTTACAAGAAAATTCTACTAAATCCAAATGCAAAGTTTGGCAATGATACTGCTAATATCTCTCCACCAGAAAATCTTAGTGCAAACTAACTGGTTATCTATGGTAACCAAAATGGGGTCCTTGAAAATAATATCACGATCCATGATATTGCTGCATAGATTAATCAAAATTTTTAGCACGTCTTTGTGCTTTTTAATTGCAGTTGCATCGGCTCAGTTTGAAAGCATTGGTGATGCCATGCCCGTCAGAGATAAGGAGCCAGCTCAAAGGCACAGTCGTTGGAATCAGAGGGAGTGAAAATGCCAGCTTTGCTCCCTGTGTGTCCACGGGGAGCTCAACTCCTCACAGATTGTTCCCTCAGTTATGAAATGGGGACAATAAGATCAAGTTCCCTGGGTTATTGAGGAGTTAATGAAATGACACACGGCACTTTACAAATGGTAGTAAAAGACTAATGATGAGTAGTATTTCACTGTTCTTAAATACTGATAACTTTAGTTAATGAGAAACTGGAAAACAAATAACTTACTTTATATAGTTATTTTATGGATAAATTCTTCAAAAATAAGCAGTTTGTGATGGAATAATAATGAAAGGGATGGTTAGGGCAAAAGGGTGGAAAGTAATGCACCATAATTATTAAATACATTTCATGTGCCATACAAGTACAATAGTAAGTATGACATGGTGTGGTTCTAGATCCAGACCGACGTGGGTTTGATCTGTAGCTCTACTGCTTAGCTGTGCAGTTTTGGAGAGCTGCTTCATCTCTCTGGGACTCAGCTTCCTGATCTGTAAACAGGATGACAAATACCTCCTTTAGAGCACTTTGAGGAAGACTGTGTGCATGAAAAGCACTTGCCACAGTACCTGAGAAGTAGCTGGCACTTAATAAATGCTCTCTTTAACAAAAAAGAGAGAAGACATCTTAGCCCAAGTTCTCTATGTCAGCGCTTTGGGGAGCGGTGGAGCAGCAGTTACAAGAATAACTTGTGAAGGTACTATGCTAGGTGAGAAAAGCAAAGGTACAGGATTAGACTCATCAGTGCCTCCCCATCAGAGAGCTGCAGCAGAGGAAATAGAACCAGAGCTGGTACAGTGCTCCTGAAATGTCACTGCAACTAGGGGGACCACCTATCCCAATCTATGCGGCTGTCACTGCTATCTTTGGATACATAACGAACCACCCCGAATTTAATGCCTTCAAGCAACATCATTTTGTTCATGGATCTGCAATTTTGGAAGGGCTGTACAAAAGATAGAGAGAGAGGGAGGGAGGGAGGAAGGAAGGAAGGAAGGAAGGAAGGAAGGAAGGAAGGAAGGAAGGAAAGAAGGAAGGAAGGAATAGAAAGAGGGACAGAATAAATGATAAAGTGAGAGAGGGGATGAATAGGTAGGTAGAGAGAGAGAGAAAGAGAGAGAGAGACAGATATTTATGAAGTTACACAAGGATGGAGTTTGTGTGAACTCATAAAAGAAATTGCAGGGAATACCCCACCCCTGTGGGCTCCACAGGAAAGAGAATTCCTCTAGGAAAGGGAGGTTGTACCATGACCTCTGACATCCATTCCAGCTCTCAGATTCTGTGACCCTCTCCAAGGAACAGACAAGGTGGAGATTAACATTCCCTTTTCCCCAAGATGAGTGGTGCATGCTTTCATCTTTCAATGTTTATAAATGCCTTTGAAAATGGAATGTGCCACATACATGCTAAGAGCTATTATTAACATGGTATCCAAACACCTCGCTCCACATGATAGTTAAGGAACAAAGCATTTGGGGTGTGAGCATAGAGAGAACTGATGTGTGTGCACACACCCCAGGGAAGGAATGTTCCTTTTTCCCACCCTGCCTTGGGAGAGGCAGAAGATTTCGCAGTGGCTAGAGGTGGAGCAGAATCAGGACCATAGAAGCCGGAAGGGAGAATTGGGTGATTAGGTTGGAGCACAATTAATTAACACAGTACCCATGAATCGCCTGTTTGCAAGACATGAGCTGAGCACTATGGAAAATGTAAAAACTTAGTGGACTCAAGGCCCTGTGCTGGAGTAAAGGTGGCAAAGACATTGACCCCGTTTTTAAGAAGTATAATCTCAGAAGATAGACTCAAAAATCAGGCCCCACATGCAAATAACCCACCAAGAGCAAAAAGGGGAGATCCCACCTGTAGATAACCAGAGGTGGGTCACCTAAATTTTTTGCTGTGATTTCAGAAGCCATGGTTCTCAAACATGTTTTGATCATGAATGCTTTAAAAATCCAGTAAAAGTTATGAACCTCTTCCTAGAAAAATCCACATGTAAATAAACTCTCGTATTAAGTGTCTAACATAGTTCATAAATTTCCTAAAGCTCTGGGCCCTGTTCTGAAAGCTCCCTGGGCCCTTTTCAGTAGCTCTTGTGTAGCTGTGACCTCTGACTTGTGAAATTAGCAAATACGAACAGACTCAAAGCAGACACAGGGCCTTCTCTAGCTCTGGATCCTGGGCATCCAGCCCAGTGTCTGGCACAGCATGGACCTAAAATAATGCTTGTTTAATAAATAAACATGGAATTAAAGTATTTTAAAGAGCAATGGATTCTCCTTTAGCTGTACCTCTAAAGATGTTTTTTTATTTGTTTGTTTTTTTTGCTTCTTCTTTAATACTTCTCAGGTGTTTGATCATCATAAGCTAGAGAGCCAAGAACTCATGAATGAGTAACTGAATCACCCAGAATCATTTCAAGAACAAGGGAAGGTCAAAACATTTGCTCTCTCTTACCCACAACACCGGATGAAAACTCTGTCTTGGAGTACATTAAGAGACTGTGTGTAAATTGCAAAATCTACATCTAAAACAGCAAAATTGAGGAACTCTCCAGACATCCCAGAAGAAGAGCAAAGCAGCATGTAACTCGAGGCTTTGATCTATGAGTATAACCATCTTTGGATTCTTAAACTTCCCAATATTCCTCCACTGAGAAAGAAATGGGAGTCAGTCCCACTTTAACTCACCCTGGCTAGAAATGTAGCTAAGGAGAGACCCCTCCACCTCCCCACTGGCAACCATTTGCTGGAAGAAATGGATCCTATCACTAAAGCAAAGGTCCTCATTTATAAAAGTCAAGATGGCAAGAGGGACGTGCAAAGGCTGGAGAGAGTGACAGAGGGTGAGGGGAAGAACAAGAGGGACAGAAGCTTGGGGCTTCCGGTTTCCTCTCTTTCTAAAGTAGTCATTTCCTTTCAAGAGGTAAATAAAACAACACCATATGGTTGTGACATGATGCAAATGAGGAGCCAGAGAGAAGAAATTTTAATAGCTAGTTAGAGCCAGAGACCCAGACAGAGCCCTGTGGTCACTATCTCTGGGCCCCACCCCTTCCCAGGCCTTTGCATGTCGGTCCAGGCCTTTGGGCCTTGAGGGCTTCCAACTTCCGGCCACCTTGAGGGGCTTTCTGGTAGAGTGCCACAGAAGGTAAAATTAGAAACAAGGCTTCCTTTTTTCCTTCTCACTCTGCTAGTCACTCATAATTCAGCATCAACTGAGAAACTCACCCTTCCAACTTTCAGTGACGGACACCAGAGTACGCTAAGCTTCAGCGGCTGCTCCATTTGCTGCTACCTCCTTCTCCACCTGCACTGCCAAACAGAAAACCAGGACCCTTGTCCTGTGTTCTCGCCATTTTTTCTGTTTCCTCTTCTTTCTACATGTGTGACCCTGGCAAATGACTTCACTTCTTTGACCTTCACCTATGAAATGAAAATGTAAAGTCTGTCTACCTGCAGAGATGTCCAAGTGCAACAATACGAGTGGGATTTGGCAGCAAGCTGGGTGCCTACTTCTCAGTGACAATTTGTATACAACCCCCCATGAGCCCAGCTACTCAGAATTATAACCCCAAATTCAGCCTCAACTATGATCTCCAAGGACAAGGACCTGCTGTGCTGGTCACCCACTATTGGGGCCTGTACCTCCGCAAGAGGTTAAAATCCTGCAGACATCGGGGAGAGGAATAAAAGATTCATTGATCCTCCTCTTTTCCCAAGAACTCCCTTATGTCATTTATGTTTATCAAGAGGAGAAAATAAGGGCAGAATTTTCATGTTGTTTTTTCATAAGGGCCAAGGCTTGGTTTATCTGAATATAATTTACATTTACTTTATATTTTTAGTTCAAGATTTTATTTATTTATTTTTAGAGAGAGGGGAAGGGAAGGAGAGAGAGAGGGAGACAAACATCCATGTGTGCCTCTTGCTCGCCCCTTACTGGGGGACTTGGCCCACAACCCAAGTATGTGCCCTGACTGGGAATCAGATCAGTGACCCTTTTGTTTGCAGGCCAGTGCTCAATCTACTGAGCCAGTCAGGGCTACCATTCGCTTTAAAGAGGTCATAATGTTGCAAGGTACCCTGAAATGAAGCCCGGTGAATCAAGCAACCTGCAATGTCTACTCAAAGCCTGCCTCTGACAGGTGAGGTCTTCAGGAAGTCCTGGGCAGCTTTTCTCAAGGGAGACAACACGTGGGGAGATGCTTCTAGATGGTGTTTGGGTAAACACTATCTTTCTGTTGTAAAGATCCTCTCCTTTCCCCAAGATCAATACTATCTTTCCGTTGCACTGTGTGACATTGAATAAGTCATGTGACCTCTCTGAGCCATAGTTTTCTCCCATCTGCACACTGAGGTTTTAAGGCCCTCTGATTGCTCAGGCTCTAAGTCTCCTATTCTATGGCTTTTCTTGGGGTCACAAAGCCACATGGTCTCTGCTGTGATCGGTGCCTTTGGAGTTGTCCAATGCCCAGGGTCCTCAAGGCTTTTCATGACCTGGCCTCCACCTCTTACCTCTCTAGCCTCCACCAACACAACCATCCTTCTCACCACAGTCAAAGATGCACCATTCCTGAGACCCATTATTAACTTGAACCTACCATTACTCTGTTCAGTCAGCTTCCCCTGTGAAGAATCCCTCTTGCCCTTGCTTCTGTCTGCCTGGTACAATCAAGTTCATAATTCGAAGCCCAACTTTCAAATGTTCCCCTAGAGAAACTTTCCCCACCCCGCTCTTTCCAACCCCTGAGGTCCATGGCACTTTGTCTGTACCACTAAGCAAGACCTAAAGGTTTCTGGCCATGTTCACGGTCAGTCATGGGATTTGTAGAATCGTGAGCCAGCAGCTCAGGTCTCCTAGCTCCCTGTCCTGCTCTCTTTCCATAGATGCTTCTAAAGAAAGAAGGAACTCCTACCCTTTGTGACAGCATGCTAAAAGAAATAAGCTAGGCAGTGAGAGACAAATACCATATGATCTCACCTATGAGTACAGCCTAATCAACAAGACAAACAAGCAAGCAAAATAGAACCAGAGACACTGAAATTAAGAACAAACCGACAGTAACCGGAGGGGAGGTGGGAGGGCACAATGTGGGAGGGAAGGGGGAAGGGTTTTCAGGAACATCTATAAAGGACACATGGACAAAATGAAGGGGGGGCCGGATCAGGGGTGGGAGATGGTGGTGGCTTGGGTCGGGGGAGTGGTGGAGGGAAAATGGAGATAAGTGTACCTGAACAACACTTTTTTAAAAAGTTAAAAAATAAAAAAATAAAAACACAATTATTCTAGAAATTGCAGGAAACTCTAATTAACATCCAAGACAGTTATTCCATGTTGAATAAAGCTAATCTACCAGCCATTCTAATAAACTTGTAGAAATGCAGTGGACTGGGCCTGTGACTCACTCGTGGCTGGCTCTGTCTCCCCAGATAAGGCAAAGAGAGCTGGAGGCAGAGCTTGTCCAGATGATAAATGAGGAAAAAAATGAACTAAGGGACTCTAATTACATTAAGGATCTCTTTTATTTTATTTTATGTTTTAAGACTTTATTTATTTATTTTCAGAGAGGGGAAGGGAGGGAGAAAAAGGGGGAAACATCGATGTGTGGTTGCTTCTCCTGCACCCCCAGCTGGAGACATGGCCAGCAACCCAGGCATGTGCCCTGACTGGGAATCAAACTGGTGACCCTTTGATTTGCAGGCCAACACTCAATCCACTGAGCCACACTAGCCAGGGCCATTAAGGGTCTCTAACAATGACAGATACCTCCAAAGCAGGCTTCTGTGGTCACAGAAATAACTGACTCTGTGACAGCATTAGTTCCTGCAATATTTGGCTTTGATTCTGATGGTAACAAGACTTGCCAGATGAGGCCACTGGCTGCAGTGACAGATTGGGTTTCAGCAGCAAAGCTGTTCACAAATGAAGGATTCACTTTATGTCAATGGGAGCACATGAATTTCAGTTTAGTGGCATCTTGAGTCCACAACCTCCAAAAGGAATTGCATCTCCCCCATTAGAAAACATTCCTGTGTGCAAAAATGGAAACACTTCAAAATGCATATGAGTAATAGGAAGAGTGATTTTGCTATTATGTCCAACTGACCATAAATTCTCATAAGGAATGAGATGTCAAGATCTGTAGGCATTGAGAAAGTGGGAGTAATGTGGAATCTCTTCCTTAGAAATATAACGTGGAGTCTTCTACATAATATTGTACAACAATTATCTTGGTAGATCCTCACAAAATCCATAAAAGTTGGCAAGTAAGCAGCACAATTGTCCTCATTTCACGCATTAGAAAAATGAGGCTCCAAGATCTTGAATGAATTCCCTAAAGGAGAGATTCGGAGCTAGAAAAGGTCCCCAGCCCAGTGCTTTCTCCACCCCACTAAATAGCCCATTGTCCAGGGGATTTCAGGCACCTTCAAATAGAGAAAGAGATAATCAGAAACTGTGAGATTCTATAAAAGGGAATGGAAAGTCCCATATTCCAAAGGAAACTGGTTGTTTTTCAAAGTTATCAGGCAATAATAAATATTCATAGTTATCATTATTAATAATAAAACTGGAGTAGGTTTTCCTATCTATACTTTTGGTCTTCACGCTCCATTGAATGTGTTTTACTAAGGAAGAGATTATAATATATTTAAAAATGCAATGGGATTTGACTTCAGACAGACTGGGGTTCAAATACCAGCTCTGCTATTTACCTCTTGTATGACTGAAGGCAAGTGACTTAATCCCTTTGAATTTGAACATCCTTATCAATAAAGAAGGCAATAATTCATGTAGGCTAAGGAAAGGAGTAAATAAAACAGTATATGCAAAATGCTTAACAGAGCATACCTGGCAGAGTAGGTGCTCAAAAAATGTCCGAATCTAGAGAGACAAGCTTGTAATAGTGTCTCATCTGCTCACAATGAACACATTACCTATGAGCTCTTTTAAAGGGAGGCTTTGCTCAGCATGGCCCCACTAGGGCACTGCTCTTTGCTCAACATCCCACCCTTTGTGAAGCAGGTCCATGTTCACAATTAGGGGATTAAGTCATTGTCTTTAGGCTTGCCGCTGGGCCTGGAACTAAGTCAGCCTTTCTATCCACCGGCAATAGATAAAGTACTCTTTTTCTTTATTCGCGGAGCTAGGACTTACTAGTTCAAATATTCAAAGCATCTGAAATAGACCCCAATGCTAGGAAAGCACAGAATGTCACTGAAAAGGTCTGGAGCACCTGCCCACTCCACCCACATTTCTGCTTTGCCAACAACTGTACAAGTGGGCTCTGGAAAGATAAGAGTCTCCATTTCACCTGTTAGGAAATGGAGCCTGAGTTGCCTTAGGTCCTACAGTAACTGAGCCTGAGATCCACCTCTAATGTTTTCCCCTTTCCTTTAGGACCAGAGCTCACTGCCATATGCCTCCTAACAGAAAGTACCTGAGAGTGTCAACATCCAACAGAAAGTACCTGAGAGTGAGCAGGGATGGTCCAGAGTGACACACTCATCAATGATGCATAACCAGAGGGATTCTGCCATGGGCCTTCATGCTTTCTGACTCTTCACTTGTGAAATGGGACAGCTCCTTCCCTGGTTTAGATTTAACTCAGTATCCAATCACCGAGGAGCCGGATTCATTTCAGAACATCACATGTGTAGTGTGTTTCCCAGAAAGTCATTTGGAAGGGCGGCCTTTCTTTAAGTTTACTTTTTATTATTTTACTGAGAAAATCTTTTCACCTTCACCAGCTATTATGGAGTGAACATTAGTGCCAGGCCCTCTGCTTGGTTCTGAGGAGAGAGAAACCAACCAGACAGACTCCATCCCGACCCTCAGGGAGCTGACAATCTACTGGGAAAGAAAGGACATAACCACTAACCTGTGAGAGTTACGATATGATTAGAATTCTGATGACTGCAGCATAGGAGAAGTCCAGCATGCACTGAGAGGATTATCAGGGGACATACCCTGGTCTTGGGGTCAAGGAGGGCTTCCCTTAAAAAGTGGTGTTTATGGGGAAAGCGGAAGAATAAGTACAAGTTGGCCAATCAAATGGGAGACAACGATACTCCAGGAGAAGGAAACTACACTTGCAAATTCATGGGAACCTGACTTCGTTGAGGAACTGAAAAAAGACCAGGCTGGTTAAAGCACAGGGACCCAAGTGGAAGGAAGGGCTATGTGAACTGAGCCAATGGGAGAACAGCATTGATTTCAAAGTAGTAACTGGTGATGACTTTGGTCATTGTGAATACACCTTTTAGCCCAGTGCTCAAGCCAGTTAATGGAGCTGATATTTACAGAAATTAGACCAAAACAAATGATGAGTTCAATTGATTAACTTCTCTTTCTCCTTCTCTTCCTCTTCTACCTCCTTTTTCTTCTTGATTATCATCTCACTTTCTACCTGTGGTAGAAGAAGTAGAGGGAAAAAGTTCCTAAGAAACTCTAGGCATTCAAAAGATACAAGTTTCTAATTACAAGATGCCTATGTTCTGGGGATCTAATGTACAATGTGGTGACTATAGTTAACAATGCTGTACTGTACACGTAGAAGTTGCTAAGAGAGTAGAGCTTAGAAGTTCTCATCAGAAAAACAGAAACAAAACAAATAAACAAAAACAATGTGAGGTAATGGAAGTGTTTACTAACTATACTGTGGTAATCATTTCATAATACCATATACAAGATCTGTCCAGAAAAGGGTCCAGACATTGTTAATATAATGAGAACAGTTTGCACAACATCCATGTAACATGGCAGCCAAGGAGAGTGGGCTGGAATGTACATGCGTGAACAATGATGACCTCACCATACTAGTCAGTGGAGGTGGTAGACGCTGTTGAGTGAGCATGTGTGCTGTGTGGTTGTCACATCCAAAATGACTGAGTGAGTAGAGCAATGAATCTGCATCAAGTTTTGCATTAAGCTTGAACATTCCTCTGCAGAAACTATCTGATGAAATAGAAGGTTTTCAGAGACAATGCAATGAGTGCAGAGCAAATAACAGTGTGGCACGAATGCTTCAAAGATGGTCAGGAATCTCTTCAAAGTGATCCACATTCTAGAAGGCCTGCAACAAGCAGAACACCTGAGAATGTTGAACCTGTACCGGCTGCAATCAACGAAGATCAGTGACTGACAGTGTGAGAACCAGAAGCTAATCTGGGGATTCCAAAAATTACTGTGTCCACAATTTTAATGCAGGATCTTGGCATGGAATGTGTTATGGCAAAATTCATTTGGCAGCTTCTGCTACCAGAGCAGAAGGAACATTGTGATGCAGTTGAGAGAACTGTGTGAGGTCCCAAGGTGCCTACTTTGAAGGGGACTGAGGCATCATAGTCCTATGTACAATGTTTCTTGTATCTTCTTTAATAAATGTCCCTATTTTTCATGTCACATGGGGGGATACCTTCTGGACAGACCTCTCGTATATACATATATCAAATCATCATGTTTTTATACCTTAAATTTACAGAATGAAAGCTGGAAAAGTAAAACTCAAAAACAATTTTTAAAACTGGGAAGAAGGATGGATGGAAGGAAAGAAGGCAAAAAGAAAGAAAAGGAAGGAAGGAAAGATGGAAGGAAGAAAGGAAGGAAGGAAGGAAGGAAGGAAGGGAGGGAGGGAGGAAGGAAGGAAGGAAGGACATCCAGCAGAGTGCCCAGGAAGGGGAGGAAGCAAATATCAGTGACTAGCCAGCAGCGTTGACCACCACACCAAGAAGAGTGAGAGCTCCTCATTATTAAGTCAGCCTCAGTAAACCAACATACGTGAAATAAGTACTGCACACCTCCTTTCTGCAATGCCTTTTTGCAGTCTAGGTATAGGTGTGGCATGGCCGTAAGACAGGTCAATAAAACGGTTCTCTTCCTCCCAACCTGGAAGTTCCTAAGAACGTATTAGCAGCCTGACTCCTCCCTTTCCTTTATCTCCACCACCACCCAGTCATTAGATTTTTTTGGTTTTCACTCCTAAAATGCGTGAAATCTTTCCTCCTTATGCCCTCTATCTTCCCTCTCCTGAACTGGGACAACTGTTTCCTCTGTTGCCTTTAGCCAGCCTGGTTCCCACCTCACCCACGCCCATCTCCAACTCCAGTCCACCCTCCTCCCCAAAGCTACCAAAGGGTCGGCCCTCAAATGCAAATCCCAAATGCAGTTGCCACTGGGCCACTTCAAAACCTACTGAGTGTATCGCAACCTGCAGAATAAAGACAAAACCCCTTAATCTAATAAATAAATAAATAAATAAATAAATAAATAAATAAATAAATAAATAAAAACCCCTTAATCTGACTGCTTACAGGACCTGGGCCTGCCTCCAGGGAGCCTCATCCCACTCTGAGCCCAGTCTTTTGCCTAGCTGTGCAGCAACACCGAGTTACTTATAGTTTCCTGCACACAGAGCCACCAACCTCTGTCTCTCCTCTAGGTCCCTCTTGAATTTTGCTGGTCTACTGGCATTTCTTCTCAGCACACCTGACTCTTAGAAACCTCCTTACCCTGTTCCTGTGTTCTCAAAATATCCTGTGAGTATATTTCTCCCAAAATTATTATTGTTGCATGTCCATTTGTATTTCATCTATCCACCTCACCATCCCTGAAACTCCAGGTGGGTAGAAAACTTTGAGAGCATTGAATGTCATTTTAACGGCTTGGACGTATATCCTTAATATAAGAGGAAATTCCTGGGGATTTTTTTAGTATTTATTTATTTATTTATTTATTTATATTTTTATTTTGGAATTTTTGATAAAGAGAGTGATACAATGTAGTCAATATTTTAAGAAGAGAGACCTAAGGGGAGACCATATAGTAGATTATAGGAAGGACCGAGTGGGCATGGGGCAAATAGCAGAGAAGAGAGAAAAAAACTGGGTAGAATTTGTTCTATACTCAGGGTCTCAGAATTTGGGTCCCAGCTGTACCATATGTTCTTAGGTAAACTTAATCACAGCACCTCTAGGAGTCTTGTTTTATTTATAAACAAAATGGGAATAATAAATCGTTCTGGACTATTTCACCAGGCTTATGTGAGGACATTGCAAAATATACATTTCAGTGACATTAGTAAGGCTAGTAGTTAAAATCCAAATAAATCCCAAATAAGCCAGCCTCTCCTTGCTCTCAATGTCAAGTTCTGTGCCATCTTGACGTCAGATGAATCCCATAACTCCCCAGGATTCCCCTGTGTGATGCGAGGCAAAGATTATCGCTGCTCGCCTGTCACCTGAAAGGTGACTTCCAGTATCTGAAGGGTTGTCATGCAGAAGGACAGGATTAACTCCCTCCATGGGACTGTGCGGCGGTTACTAGTAGACCAATACTGGCTCACCCCAAGGAAAGATTTTCAAACTGTCAGAGCTGTCCAAAGGCTGCCTGGGGCTGGGAGTGGAGGAGGGCTGTGGATTCTGTGAGACTGGAGATGATGAGGCGGAAGCTGGGAGACCACAGTCAGAGATTGCATGCATCAGAAAGGTTTGAACTAGGAAACTTCTAAGTTTCCTTCCATTTCTAGAATTCTATTGTCTGTTGATGCTGCACGTACTCTATTGTTGTGCATGGTGCTCAGATTGTAATTGTCAGTTTATGACATAAAATGGTCAATTTAGAGGTCTTTTCTTCTCCACTGGGGTCACCCAAAAGGCAGGGACTGGGTCTCTTTCAATGTGGGGCTTTGGTGCCTACAACTGTTCCTGGTGCACAGTCAACCCTCAGTAATTGTTGGTGGAATGAATGGATGGATGAATGAATAAATTATTCCGAGTTTATTGACATGACATTGAAAGCCCATAGGGGAAACAGGATAATGTCTTTAAGTTTAGGCTAGGATGAGTTCTTTCATCATGAGGCTTGTGTGTGATGATGTTGGTCTGGATCAATACTTCCCAATATGAAGTCTTTTAATTTCTAGGAGCCTGAATTTCAATATTAATAGAAAAAAAAAACAAGTCAGGCATTTATCCATGTTCCCGAGTGCCCAGGTTTTGAAAACACCCAGTTTCTCTGCATTAGCTGGGAATTGATCAACTTGGTGTGGTCACTCTTTACCTCATAGCAAACCATCACCCTGGGACCTCATACATAGTATCTCACTTAATCCTTTATGTGAAGCCTGTATGTTAGGTCATGCTTTCTCTGGCTTACAGACGAGAAGACTGGGACTCGGAGTGGTTTGTGACCTGCTCAGTGATGAAAGTTTGTACAGTGTCAGGGACAGAATTTCAATCCAGTCCCGCCTGGCTGGGCTCTCCCCATGTAGCACTTGGCTGTGTTTCAGAGAAAGAGGTTCCTCTGATGTGTGTTTCTATCACAGAGAGGCTTGAGATGGGGCTCTGTCCTGTGATTAGCAGTCCCCTTCCTTTGATGACAACAATGTACGGAGGGTCTTCTGGCCACTCAAGAAAACCTGGGTTAGTGGGAAGGCAAGTATACCCAACCTCATAGACTTCCCAGACTCAGAAAGCCCCCACGCTTCCTCTTCCAACAGAATCTCTTTCTTACCCTCAGATGGCATTGCATGGAAGAACACTGGGAAGTCTCCCAGGATCTCTATTCTAGGCATTATATTTTCTAGTGCTGACAACTTAATACAAGTCCACACTTCCTTTTATGGGGAAAGATAAGATTCTGATGGTAATCTGAGCACCAGGGAAGGAAACGCCACATTCCTCCGTGTAAATATTTGACTAAGCTTTCTCCAGGCCATGCATCACTGTGCCGAGGCCCCCAAAAAGCTTCAGATCCACAGATCGGCTGGTGAGATACCCTGGCAATGAATTATGAGAAGGCTTGCTTAAAAATTAAGGCCAGAGCAGTGTATCCGGGGGGCAAGGGAGAGACTGTTTTACGTGATGAAAAACCACTGAGGAAGTCATGAGTAGAGCCTGGTCTCAGCTGACCAGGTAATCCCTGAGAGAAGAGGCCTGTTCAGATGACTTGAAAAGAAAAAAAAAATGACTGCAGATATGAAGCTGATGGTCATGCCTTTTTACAAAGTGAAAAATCTGGTACAACCTGAAGGTCAATGAAGAATCATTTAGATAGATCCATCAACACACTGGGCAAATAATAATAAATAGTATTGGTAATAATATTCATTCATCGCTGACAATGTGCCAGTATCTGTTGTAGGTTCTTTTCATGTAATCACCTCATTTAATCCTGACACCATTCTCTGAAGGTCAATAATTATTTAGATAGATCCATCAACACACTGGGCAAATAATAATGATTTGATGATAATATTCATTAATAATGATTTGATGATAATATTCATTAATTGCTGACAATGTGCCAGTATCTATTGTAGGTTCTTTTCATGTAATCACCTCATTTAATCCTGACACCATTCTCCGAGGTCTCTTAAATAATTATTACCCCATTTTACCATTGACGTGGGGAGAGGTTGAGCAACTTGGCCAGAGTTGCACAGTAAACAAGGGATGAAGCTAGAAACTCCATAGCCACGGAAATTGATGCTATAAATGAATACTTTTGGCTTAAAAATATGTTCATGATAACAGAGAGAAAAATGCAGGTTCCCAGCTTGTGTGATTCCATTTTTTTAAATCAAAAGAAACGGAGAACCACTTCATACTCATTAGGATGGCTACTATTTAAAATAAATCACACGCAAAAAACAGAAGCAGAAAATCCACGAGTCTGTCTCTATTGTGCTTGTTAGTTCATTTTGTTCATTCGATCCCACATATGAATGAAGTGGTGGTTGCCAGGGGAAAGGAGGTGGGCGGGGGGGGGGAGGCAGGAGATGGTGCAGGGGGGATAAATGGTGATGGATGGAGACTTGACTTAGAGTGACGAACACACAATATAGTGTACAGATGAGGTATTGTGCAATTGCGCATCTGAAACCTGTATAATTTTGTTAGCCAGTGTCACCCCAATAAATTCAATAAAAAGGAAGAAAACAGAAAATGGTGTTAATGAGGATATAGAGAAACGAAACCTGTTAGTGGGAATGTAATAGGGTACAGCCACTGTGGAAAACTATAGGGGCTTCCTCAAAAATAGAAAAACGGAATTACCATATGATCTACCTATTCCACTACTCAGTATATAACCAAAAAGAATTGAAAGCAGGATCTTCAGGAGGTATCTGTACACTCAAGTTCACGGCAGCGTTATTCACAATAGCGAAAAGGCTGAAACAACCCAAGTGCCCATCAATGGATGAATGTGGTCCAGACATACACTGGAATATTATCCAGCCTTAAAAACAAAGGCAATTCTGACACACGCTATTAGCATGAGTGAACCCAAGGACATTATGCTAAGTGAATAAGCCAGTCACAAAAAGACAAATACTGTATGTTCCACTTACATGGGTTACTTAGAGTAGTCAAATTCACAGGAACAGAAAGTATAATGGTGGTTATTGGGATCTGAGAGGGGACTGGGGAATAGGAAATTATTGTATAATGAGTAGAGTTTCAGTTATGCAAGACAAAAAGAACTTTAGAGAATTGGTTGCACAACAACGTGAATATACTTAACACTGTTGAACTGTACAATTTAAAATGGTTAAGATGGGGGGAAACGAAAAGATCAAAATTTTTTATGTGAGCCCAATCTCTCAGATAGGCTTTTATATTCAAGTATTTACTGTGTTTGTGTTGACCAATCTCTCTCTCTCTCTCCCCCCACTCTCTCTTCTTTATTGTTTCAGTCCTGGTGGAGCGGGCATAGAGGAAGTCTGGCTGCCTTAAGCTGGCCATTGTAAGATCAGTTAGAAGTAGCCAGACAGAGCCATGTTCAAATCTGGGTCCACCCCCTTCAGCCATGTGACCTAAGGCAATTATTTAAACCCTCTGCGCCTCAGTTTCCTCTTCCATGAGGATCATAATTTCTCATGTGTATCAGAACACATGAATAGTTCTTAGCAGTAGGGGTTGAATAAATGTTCATTTTTCTCCTCCACCTGTACACAATTTGCCCAAGGATTTTTAAACATACACACCAGCTGTGCCGTTTCTCAAAGCCAACTCATCAAGTCAAGGAACAAAGATTGGTAAGGGAAGACTGTCCTCCAAATTAGGAGGAAGGATTAGTTAACCACAGTGAACGAGATTAGAGCAGCAGTGGGCAGGCTGCAGCCCCTGGGCCAAATTTGATCTACCACCTGATTTTATAATTTAATATTTACTGCAACACAGCCATGCTCATTTATTTACATCTTATCTATGGCTACTTTATCATGGCAAAGCGGAGCAGTCAGGACAGAAATTCTATGTGCTACAAAGCCAACAGTATCTACTTCTTTGAGCACAAAGTAGTACACTTTGTGCTACTTACAAAACCATTTTCTGGCCCCTGGTTTAGGGTATATGTAGTATTTTATCAGATGATTGACACACACCATTTTGTTCTGGAGATCTCCAAAACAAAGTGGTGTATAAGGACAAGGACCGCTCAAAGAAGGAGGGACGTCTATCAAATTCCTCCCACCCTTCTTTTTTAAATTTAATTTTATTTCTTGATTCTAGAAAGAGAGAGAGGGATGGAGGGGGAGAGAGAGACAGGAGGAGAAAGAGACAGAAACAGAAGCAGACAGAAAGAGATGGAGAAAGAAACATCCATTTGTTGTTCCACTTATTTGTGTGCATTCATTGGATGATTCTTTCATGTGCCCTGAGTGGGGATCAAACCCACAGCTGTGGCACATCAGGATGATGGTCAAACTAACTGACCTACCAGCCAGGGCCTCCCACCCTTCTTTATGCTAATGACTAGTACCAAGCTCGACACATCAGCTTGTGGTTTTCACGTGGAGGCAGTAGGTGAACTGCATTAGTTTCCATTGACAGATCAATTGGTTAGATTTTAAAGAAGAAAAAAGGTCAATGATTCTATGAAGCCAATAAAAAAAAAGTCAGCGTATCTGAGTGGTTAACCCAGGGATACTGAAATAACTCATCAGAGTCTATGACTGTGCTCTTATTGATTTCATTGGTTTCAGTCCCCTTTGTTCGCTGGATTCATTCTACATACATGGTTGAGAACTTCCTGACTCATAGCAATTTTATCTGCAGAGCCTTTTAATTTGCCGACAGGTTTTTTTTTTTTTCTTTAATAAAAAGAGTCTTCGGTTACTCTCAGCAGTTGAAGAAGCTGCAATGGACTCAACAGTCTATAGACTCAACCGCTAAGTTACTGAGTTGGGCAGTAACAGAAAAAAGATGCTGTAAGACTGTCAAGAACGGAGTGCTTAACTCAGTCTGGGCATTTCCAAGTTGCGGAAGGAAGATAGGAGGCTCAACAGGTATTTCAAGCAAAAAAAGGAACTTAAGACAGGGAATTAAACGTTTAAAAACTTGTGGGATGGGTTAGAGTAATGATGGCAGGAAATCTTCAAGGGCTGGAATCCAGGAAGGAGCGCTGAAGTGCGTAACTCTCCAGAGGACTGAAAGGAAGCCACTGGCAACATCCATCGCATCTCACGACATCAACTCCCTGAGAGCTGCTGCTGAGAATTAGAACTTCTGCTTTTCTCTGCCTACAAGACGCATACCAGAATCTCTCCTTGGCAGACTCGACCCATGAATCCTGCTGGCGATGGATCTACGGAACGTGGTTCCAGGCCAGGTTCTCCCTGCAGGGGAAACTGTAGAAGGAAGAAGGGGACAGTGCTGACTTGGAAGATTTGAGAGGACTTCCTAAAAGATGTGATGCTGAGACTGGGTTTTGAAAGACTAAGGTTGGCCAAGCCTTGGTCAATGATTCATCAGAAGAGTTTCCCTTTATAGACTGCAAGAGCCTGAGTTAGGGAAGTACCATCTTCCCAAGAAATGCTTATCTTATGCAACCAAATGAAAAAGTGGCTATAAATAGCCTGACTTTCTCACTATTCTGTGTTCAAAATGGATAACTGCAAGCAACTTTTCCTTCCTGGAGAAAGTTATGAGTTACAGTTACTAAATCAAACAGCAATAGCTTTCCTCATTGGAAGTGTAAGCGGCAAAGGCTTTCTCTCTGAATGCATTTCACAGGCCATTTGGGACTGTTGTGCCAAGGCAAGGAGAATCTGCCAATTACAGTGGCTGTCAGGGCAACCAATGCACAGAGCGAGATCCTAGCATCTCCACCTTGAATATCCTCCTCCATCTCTCCAGCAGCCCCCTCCTCTCCTTTTCAGAGACATATCAGGAACCCTCCAGATAATGAGCCCATTGGGAACACATCTTCCCCTCAAAGTTTAGAATGACAGGCGCCTCACAGTGCTTGGAAGGTAAAGGTGTCACACCAGTTAAGCACCTACTCTTTCTCTTGCTCTGTTAGGTGATTAGTGCACCTAATGTATTGATTCCTCTAAGGTCCTTGGGGAATATCCTATTTACCCACACTTTCCAGATGAAGAAGCAGAGCCCAAGAAAGGTACAGTAATATTTCTGGGGGTCGCACACCCATTGATCTCCCAGAGAAAATAGTGAGACCGCCCCCCCCCACACACACTCCCCTACTACAAATGAATCCTAAATTCCACGGGGTAGTCCTGGGTCACAGGAAAGTCATAACATCCTCACAGCTTTGCAAAACCATGCAGAAACTTGAGCCCATCCCTCGTGACTTTTCATCCTTACCCTTTTACCCGAGGAAAATGTGGAACCACCAGCTCTCACAATAGCTAGAGTTGTACCTCCAATTCTGCCTACCTCTGTGTCATTTTCCCACAGAAGTAGGAAAAAAAACATGCTGCCTTAGAGACTAGAGCCCATGTAGATTTTCAAAATTGCAGGTAAAATTCATCTTAGGGTATTTTATATCTTTTTGTTGTTATCTATTTTACTTTTCACAGTTTATTAATCAAGTCAATTCTTATCTGAGTTAGAAACATAGAAAGTACAGGTAGGCCTAAAGAAAAATAAAATCTATAAACACCTTACAACGATAAAACTCATAGGTCCTTTGTAAGACAATGAGTTCAGCACTTGAGTTTTCTTCTCCATACCCCATCTCGGTCTTCAGTAATTCTTTGAGGTTTTGGGATCCAGATCATTGTTATGACACTATCTTATATATTATGAACACGCTATTTCCTGAATGAATTTCAGGCTTTCCTTCTGTTTTATAACCATCATGGTGACATTTCAGCTTCTCTCTTCTTTAATTGTATCGCTGCTCACTGCTAAGCCTGCTCTGTGGTCACTCTCCTTTCTCAGCTCTCACGATTCAGTTTGCAAATGTCTAAAGTAACTTTTTTCCGGGAAGGTTTGTAGATCATTTATTTTATCTGCTTTGCATCTCCACAGATACCATTGTTTCCTGCAAGTGTAAAAGCTCACTGGATCGTGTATGTAACATTCCTGGGTCATATCCTTTCCTTCTTTAACCTCTATGGGTGCTACTAAAATATCTTCTGGCATTTAATATGCTGAGAAGAAGATGAAAGCTGGGTTAATGTTGATCATGGAAACAACCCATTGTTTCACGTCTGGCTATTCATGGAATTTCTCATTTCTCTTATTAGGCTGATGCTTTCACAAGTCTACACAGATGCGAGGCTCTTATCCTTGGGTTTTCCTAAATCAGAGTCAGTTATTTCTGTCCACCATGAGTTCTCTTTCCCTTTCGCTTGGGAATGCTCACTTACATCGCAGGGCTCCACATTTCCTGTGCGATGTTTCTGAAACCTCCACTACTGTTACTCTCACCCTTTTAAGTCTTTGTCGCATTTTTCTAAATTTTGGGAGACTTTCTCAGACATGTGACTCTCACCCTGATACCCCTTCATGCAGCGGGTTATACCAACACTGCCCTTTCTGCCTCTAACGGAGACTTAGTCCTAGCCACTGAGCACACATTGCTTTGCTCTATCCCATCATCATGCCTCCGTCGAATGCTTTGGCCTTTCACCCTCCAAATCTTACATTCTGCGTCCATGTTGGAGACCTGCATGCAGTCTGTGAGAGTGCCACAGCGTTCCGAAGGGACCGTCTGGACTCAAAGATAAGTCCTTCTCAGCATGTGCCTTACTGAAGTTATCCTCTCCTGCCCTTTATTGGGCAAATTTTTCATTGGCTCCTTCTTGTCATTAATAAGGATACCATTCATTTTACTGAACCTTGGATGGGACAAGGTCGGTGTATCAGTATTTTCTTTATTGAATGTATTGGGGTGACATTGGTTAATAAAATTACATATGTTTCAGGTGTACAATTCTATAATACATCATCTGTATATTGTATTGCATGTCAGCATTTTTATTGATTTATTGGGGTGATCCTGCTTAACAAAATTATACAGGTTTCAGGTACATAATTCTACAACACATCATTGGTACACTGTATTGTATGTTCACCACCCCAAGTCAAGTCTCCATTCATCACCATTTATCCCCCTTTACCCTCTTCCACCTGCCCACACTCCCCCTTCCCCCAGCAATCCATGCTGTTGTCCATGTCCATGAGTTTTCTCTTTTTTTTTTTGGTCAATCCCCTTACCTTTCCCACCCAGCTCCCTACCACCAAAAGCTGTCAGCCAGCTCTCTATATATGAGTCTACCTCTATTTTGTTTGTTAGTTCAGTTTGTTCATTGGATTTCACATATGAGTGAAATCATGCAGTACTTGTCTTTCTCTGGCTGGCTTATTATACTTAATATAATCATCTATGGGGAGTTCCATCTATGCTGTTGCAAAGGTAAGATTTCCTTCTCTTTTTTGGCTGAGTAGTATTCCATTGTGCAAATGTACCATAACTTTTTTATCCACTTGTCTTTTGTGTTAGTATTTTTAAAGCCAAGAAGAGTGGGTTGCTCTGTATATTGCCCTGGGAGTCAAATTCTGTTCTCCAACCCATAATTTCTGCTCAAAGATCTCCGTCCAGTTCTTGTCTGCTGGCTGGCTCTCACCGGGAATGCCGTGCATTGATAATGCTTCCATCTTCCTCAGCCCTCAGACCAGTTTCTAGTTCTCAGAGACAATCTGCACAGGATGGAAACATCCCAAACTCCAACATGCAGAAACAGCCCAAGTCTTCATGCCTCGGCCGCTGCCTTCAGAGGTTTGCAGGTCACTTGCCTCCCTATGGTCACATCAATCTCTATTTTCTGTCCAGGGATTTCCTGCAACTCCAGAATCTGCTTGCATTGGGAGAAATTGGAGAAAAGGAAGCCAGAGAAAGGAGAAATAATGCCGTTTATGAGAACAACTCCTGAGGAGTGGAATTTTTATGAAAGCAAGCAAGAGTATGCCATGGTCTGGAACCAAGGTAGGTTCTCCTCAATCCAGATCCATCCAGCCCATCATGGCTATCAATCATTTCAGATTCTGTCATTAGGCTATACTACTAGCCTTGGCATCCTGTCTCACCTATAGCCAGCTGCCATTTTGAACTGGAAGTCTGTGGCAGACTGGACTTGTCTCATTTCCAAGTAGCCATTATCGCAAAGGGTGTATATGTGTATATATATATCTAAAAACTAAAGCCCATGGTGGCTTAACCCTCTGTACTCTACCTAGTCTGGTGGAAAAGTTGCTCATAAAAGAAGGGAAAAAATGTAACACACTTTTATTTTGTTATTTTATTTTATTTTGTTTTGTTTTCTGCAAATCTTCTTCACAGACTCTTTCAAACTGAAAGTTTGGTTTTCACTCAGCGTCTAAGCCTCTTCAACTCGTCCCAGCAGGGGCTCCCCACTGCTCTGCTCAGGGCCCCAGCCAGGTCTGTGAAGTCCCACTTGTCACGGCCAGTCATCTAGTCCACAGAATGCAGGCTCTGTCTTTCTCACTTGGAGGCCCAATTTGTCCTGTGCAGGAAGGTTAAACTGGAGCCCCATAGTCAGGGCCTAGGAAGGAATAGTACCGCACATGTCCTCAGACCTTCAACTGTAAATTCTAGATACCCCTGTTACTTTTCATCCCTTCCAAACTTCACCTCCTTTCTAACTTAGGGGTTGAGCAGGTGCTCAAGAAAATACAAAATTCACACCACAACAAAAACAAAGTCAAAAAGGAACCAACATGGTTAGTGTCTGTTCATGTTAAGAACAGCATGATAGTTGCACTTAAAGACTCTGGACTGTCCAGGTTCAAATACCAGCTCTGCTGCTTAATATCTATATGAATTTTGGCAAGTTATTTAATCTCTTTGTACTTTATTTCCTCATCTATAAAATGGGGTAATATGAGGTGGGTACCTCATAGAGTTGTTGTGAGGCTTAAATGAGTTAATATATTCGAAAGTACTTGAAGAGATCAATGCTCCATAGACATTGGATACTAATATCACCCATTGCACAGCAAGAGTTTCTAGGCATATTGTTGCTGGGCTCTCCAACCTATTATTTAGTCCTGCTACTCTCCAGAAATTCTTTCTCAGGTTGTATCACACAAGAGGAATAATAGGAGACAAAGTTAGAATCTATTACTGAAAGGGTAAGTACACCTTATCACTCCTCCAGAGAGCAGGATTATGGGGCCAGCTCAGTCACAAATGTGGCCTAGGCTCAGGTCCGAAGTGAAGCCATTTACATCCTAGAACGGCTGGTGCAGGTGGCAATCCCTGAGCTTCCCCATCCATCCCTCTACCAAAACAAAGATGACCAACCTTCCTCCGCCACCCAGGGACTGGCTGAGAATAGGAATAGACATGACCAGCCTGGTAGAGGCCTGTTCACCTTATGCATGGTGGTACAATGTGCAAAAGGTGTTCACCCTGAATGGGCCATCCTCTGATGAGTAACACCTTCGCTGAGGGCAGACTATAAGCATTTCCTTGTGTCTGGTCTTCTTCTATGGAGAGGGACAAACCTGCTTTCCACCCCCCAACATTTCCCGTTAAAATTTCCCCCAGCTCTGTCCATGAGGCACGCTTAACCACACCCTCCAGTAAAGGAAACTGAGGTTCTGAGCATCAGTATGGGACCAAGATGAGAACCAGTCTGTTCCCAGCCCATGTCCATGATGCTTCCGCCATATCCCACAAGAACAATGTGCATGTTTGTGCAAGCAAAAGTGAGAATGCGTTGGCTCCCTTCAGTGAGTCGCTAAGCCAGGTGTAGAAAACAAGTTCATCAAGAGCATGGGGATCTTTTGAGCTTCAAATCGGAGCCTCTGTGGTGTGTCTGGTACAGCGGGGGCCTTCAGATTCTCTGTGTATAAGTACACTTCACTTGTGCTTTCTATTCAAGTGTTAGACAAAATCTGCTCACATGCCTGATGGCAAGACTCCACCAAGATTTTCTCAGGTTTCACTGGGCCTTGGGTTTCCCATCTGTAAAATGGAAATAGTAGTATTGATTTTTCAGAGTATTGAGATGATTACAATTAATGTACTGAGTCTCTGTTATATATTGATGTTCACTTGAGAGATGACATTCTTATAATATTAAGCAAAGGCATCTCCTTGTATTTCCTGATATTTCTAGTCTTTCCCTGACCTTCTCCCATTCTGGTGCTTAGACATAGTACCATCAGGTGATTCAGGGAAGAGAAATGTCAACAGAAAAAAATGTTTTTTTTAATCTCCCCAATTTAAATATTGGTTTCAGACATAGATACTACATTAAATAGATCAAAACTAAGCTGTTTCTTTGTCCTGAAATTAAGTAAAGACTTCATGGGCAGACGAATGGAGAGGATAGGACTCCTTGAAAAGGGGTCTCATGCCTTGTCACTTAAGTGCCCCGTGAAGGTGGCAGGTTAGAACTGACAGAACCCCCAGTATTAGGGCTCATGGAAGAGGAGACCTCGGTTCTCTTTTCCAGAATGGAACTAAAAGAGTGGCAAGTTCCCACCCACTCAGCACGGTGTGGGAGCAGGAGAAATATTGACCAGGCAGCCAGAAGCAGCCAAGAGCCAATGGAAAGTCCTGAGAAAGATATGTGCCCAGCACATTTGAGGCTTAGAAAGGAAACCGGTGAGGCTGCAGCCAGGCAAGCCAATGGGACAGGAAAGAGGCACCAGGGGCCATCACACAGGGGAGCCAGAAGCACTGACCGACTTCAGCCTTGAGTGAGTGAGACGGGTGTCTTTGGAGGATTTGAGCATGGGAGTGACACAATATGACAAATGACAAATGATGTTAAAGGAGCGTTATGGCAGTTGCAATGAAAGTAGAGTACTGGGGAGGCACGGAAAGGTGAAAGGCCACTGGGGACCAACCTTTTACATTGACTTGAACTGAGAGGATGGAATGAAGAGGACACATCTGAATGGCTGGGGGTGGAGCCCTCCAGTGTACCTTGTGGGATCTTAGAAGAAAACCCATGTGGGTTCAACCAGCAACTAGAGCTGAGCTCTCACCTCATGCCCTGTATCCTCAGAGTCCGGAGGAATGTTCTAACAGAGCCATCTGGCCTGCTCAATTTAGCTAAAAGTAACAAGACAAAACCACCCCATCAAAGATGAAGCAAAAAAAGGAACACTAATGTATTTTCCACACTGGGTCAGAGCAAAGAGGTCTGGGCAGAGCTCTCCATGCTAAGCCTGAGAAAAAAGGGGGGAATGGCATTTCAACTATGCAAACATTCTAGACACAAAAGGGAAAGGAAATACAATCTGCAAAAGCACAATAAAAAACTCTGTATGGAGTCATTTATACAAGACTCAAAAACAAGATGATGAAGCAACAGGCTGGGATGAAAAGGAAGATTACCGGGTTAAGGAAACAATTGAGGGGCAAAGCAACATCCTTACGGATCAAATAAATAAGTGTAAACCAGGGAAGAACAGACTAGGTATGGCTAAAAATTCAAACAATGATAAAAGGAAAAGGCTTTAAAAACGTCACAGTATATGCAAAGGAAAAAGATAAACTAAATAAATCAATTAGAAATGATGACAAAGAAGGACTTCAAAGTTGGCTTACATAAAGATCATTTCCATTTCTTAAGGGGAACACCCAAGAACTGGAAGGGTGTTTCAGAGATGTGATTCATCAAGGTTAGGGTTTTTCTTTTTATATTAAAAAAAGAAAACAGTAAACCTGCATATCATAAAAATTTAATATACTAGAAAAATATAAAATTTACATGGAGACACCAAACATACCCTGATCAACTTTAACTACAGAGAAGACTTCATCCAGACAAAAAAAAGGGAGTAAGCAGAGATCATGCTGGCCCCAGATTGCTCCACACTGATATTTTCCCAAAAGGAATTAGAATAATACCCACAAAGCCCAAATAAAAGAAAATGGAACTCAAGAATGTTAAAACTGAAGACATTCTCAAACATGAGAGAATCCAGGTACTATATGAGCCCTTTTGGAAAAAATACTGCAAGACTAAGCCAATCACAAGATGAATTTATTAAACACACGCACACACACACCCCCTCTAGAATGAAGAAGTTAAGGTTAAAAGCACTAGAGATGAGAATTAAATCCATTTAAATAAGTGTAAATAACAGCGCAACAGCAAACATTTTGATTGCTGAAGAGAACATGTCATCAATCATTTTACATGTAAAATTATAAAAGTAACAACGTTCAGGAGGCAAAAGAAGGGAAATGGGAGAAAGTATCAGAGTATGAATTGCTTCATCTTTACAGTAGAAGGTTAATTAGTACGACCCAGAAACTTGAAGGATGTAAGTTAAAAGGAAAAAAATAACTTCAAATTATGTGCTTTCATTAAATTTTTACTTAATCTCACTTAAACATTTGGCAAAATACTATCACTGGCAATGAGGAAAAGAGCATGATCTAAATTTCAGCAATTCTTTTCGTCTTCCTTCAGTTGATTTTTTTTTGGTTACATTGAAGTGGAATTAAGTAAATATTTTTCTTCATTAAGTATGTCTAGTATAATACTAATGAGTGAGTTAGCTGTTTAGTCTACCTAAATAGCCTTCCCTCTCCCCAACCTCTCTGTAGACAGGGACATTTGGAATGATGGCTACCAAGCGTTAGTATTGGTTATTTCTCACGGGTGGAATTTTGGAGTGGTCTGTTGCTTTCTTCTTTGTACTTTAAAAATATTTTTTTAAATTATTTTATTGTGCACATTTATCAGTTAATAAGAAAAAGTTATTATGTTTAAAAACGTGTATGCATACTTAAGTTTTATATAAGTTTTATAAGTTTTATAGTGATAAATCACTCCTTGACAGGGTCCTGAAATCAGAATTATTGCTCAAGAGTAACCGATGTATTGAGGGCTTGCTGTGGGCCAAGTGCTCTGCCAAAGGCCTTCTGTAAATAGTGCCATTTTCTTTAAACCTCACAACTTCATGGTCATGTTCCCATTTTAAAGATGAGGCAATTAAATAGTCAAAGGGACATTAAGTGCAGCACAGGAAATAAAGTCAATAACATTATAATAAGTATGGATGGGCCAGATGAGTACTAGACTTATCAAGATGATCACTTTGTAAGTTAAATCCATTTCTAATCACAAGGTTGTACATCTGAAACTAATACAGTATTGTGTAACAACTGTAATTGAAACTTTTAAAAAAATCTCTCTGAGGTCTTTATATAAGGTTTTAGAGTCATGAAAAAAAGACGAGGCGATAAAAATGCATTTGTGTTAAGTGATGACATCGCACACTTCCAAGTGGCTGCGAGGGAGCGCAAACCCGTGTTTTCAATCCCAAGCCTACGTATTCATGTGTTAGCTGTGTACCAAGGCCACACTCTGTCCCGCACGTTACCTGTGCGCCGCTGTGGCACACTTCCTAGACTTCCTCCCGATGACTAACTTTAAGGATTTCCTCTTTTGATGGTTCAAGAAAGGTGTATACCAATATTTCGTAATGATTCAGACTCTAAACCATCCCAAAATGGTACATTTACGCAGCTTTCTATTTGTCCTCCCTTTGAAAATGAAATAGCCACTAGTTTTACATATATGCTTCGGATTTATTTTATCAAAAAAATAAAGTGTACTGAAACTGGAATCAGGGATTTTGTTTATAATTCTTGCAGCTGCGTGTTTAAGCTTTGTGTACTTTCTGTATGTGGCTGCATTTCACAATTTTTAAAAAGCTGTTGTAAAGACTGCTAAATGCAAGCATGATTTACCAGTTTGTTTTACTCAATACATTAAAATTTGAGCTGTGATAAACAGTAAAACAGATTAACCTCATTTATATAAATGCATATAGTATTATTCATTATTTACCTATTGCTATGTGTCAAATTACCCCCAAATTAGCACCTTAAAACAACAAATATTTATTATCCCACAGACACTGGGTCAGGTGCAGGCACAGCTTATCTGGGTGCCTGTGACTCATTCTCTCCCACAAAACCAGATTAAGTGTGTTGAGTGGAGGGGGCACAGGGAGAGTTGCGGCCACCACTACGACCAACTGGGAGGAGCTGCTTCCGAACTCACCCACATCTCAGGTCGTTGCTGGCAGTTGATCAGAGTCCTCAGTTACATTACCACATGGATCTCTCAACACGTCTGCTCACAAAGTGGCAGTTAGCTTCTCCCAGATGGAGAGAGAAAGAGAGAGCCAAGATCCAAGCCACAGTCTTTTTATAACCTAATCTCAGAAGTTATATTCATTTCTGCTTCATTTTATCCACTAGAAGTGAGTCACTAACTTGAGCCCTCACGTACAGAGAGGCCAGCACACAGGGTAGAACTAGCTGGTAGGGGGGTCATGGGGAGTCATGCTGTAGGCTGCTTACTGTAGGTGGGACAGCCATGTACCAAAACGTCAGCAGCAGTTGCTTCTAGCAGCAAGTTGGAATTATGGGTGTTTTTATGTTATTTTTATTGCTCTCTGCTGTTCTGAATTGTCCATGATGCAGAGGTAGAAAAGGTTATAAACACAGGCTCTGCGTTTAAATTCTGCTCTGTCACTTACCACTTGGGTAAGACGTAGCCTAACTCAGCCTAAATTTCCCCAGTGCCTAATTCTTATGATTATTGTGAAGAGCAGTGTGACCTATATGTAAAGTGCTTACACAGTAGCACATTTTAAGAGCTTATCAAATGTGAACATTTATTATTGATAAATACATAATTTTTAAAACATGAAAAAGAAAGTGGTGGAAATTACGGTGATACAAAAAAGTATTATCCCATTTATACTAATGTTACATTTGCATTAGTAGGACAGGGATAGGAACACATAAAACACAGGAAAAGTGAGAGCAAATAACGTAAGCAAATGCTACATTTTGCAGAGCAGATCATGAGATAGTACAATAAAGAGAAAATGGAAGATGGGCAGTTGTGTAGAGGAATGCATTTCAGAGGAGGCGGGGTGGGTTGTGAACAGGCTGAAGGCCAGGTTAGAGAGTCTGAAATCCTGGCCAGTTCCTCATTTACTGAGTGTCCCCTCCAGGCCAGCCTCTGAAGATATGGTGTCGAATGAGGCAGAATGTCTGCCTTAAGGCAACTGATGATCCAGCAGGCATGGACAGCAATAAAGAGGTCCTCTCAAACTATTTGGTGACTTTGGAAATAAAGGAAGCATTTACTCAACAGCTGTTTATTGAGCACCTATTATGTTTAGCTATGACAGGGGATACCAGAAATCACTGCCCTCAGAGAGGTCATTGCAGGAGATTGACAACTGGACAGGCAGTCTCAGGATAGTGTGATAAATGCTAAGAGGAGCAGAGCGTCTTTTAAAAGAGGTTGCATGTTTTGAGAGAGCAAAGGGGAGCAGAGGTGTGGTTTAGGGACTCAAGGAGGATTTTGTGGGGATGGTTCTGGCTAAGCTGAAACTATGTTAGCCAAACCAAGGGTTAGGAGAGGAGCATTCTGGTTGAAGGAACACCTTCGGGACAGGGTGCTGTGACAGCCCGGAAAAAAAATGACATGACTGGCAAACAGCAGGCTGGAGGGTTTAGACAGTTTAATCAAGGCCAGGTTACGGAGTATTCAAAATCTCAGACAACAAAAAATGGGATGCATGTCTAAAATTCACAGACAGCAGTGACGGTGTGGAAGGGGATACTCTGTTTAAGGATGAATTTTATTTCCTTCAGAGGAAGTATGAATAAGTGGTGAGCTCAGCTCCTGGGGAGCAGATGACCTTGACATCAGAGTTCACTTGGAGTAGTCCGCCCAAGGTGGTTTCCTTAAATGCCAGTAACATCTGGGCCAGAAGTCCGTGGTAGTTCGTTCTAAGCCCTGCAGAACCCTGTGACACTTGTAGAAATGATTAGTCTCACACGTCACAGAGAGCCACAGAGAAGGACAGGAAAGAGTATGCTCAAAGCCAATTAAAAATACAATGACTCAACTGGAGTCCTCATAGAAAGAGGAATCAGCGGGGGAGGTGCCAACAAAAGCAGAGTAGAGCCAGAAACAGAATGGGAGAAATTATTAGTCCCCAGCAAAGTGGAACAACCATCTGATTTTACTGTTCCAGAGCAAGGTGACTTTGGACAAATCCCTTAATCTTTTTGACCCAAATTTCACATCTGTGAGATAGGAATAATAACCACTATTTCACAGTACTGCTATAAGGATAAAATTAGATTATCTCCAAGAAAGAACAAAGCACTGTCCAACTATAAGCTAATTTTACTATTATTATTAGACAGGAAATAGAAAGCGATTGTGAAATGTTTAAATTCTGGAGTCTAAACTTGGATTCAAATCCCAGTCTTTCGATGACCAACTGCATAATCTTAAGAAAGTTACTTAACTTCTCTGAGTCTCCAACTCTTTATCTATAAAAGGGGGAAATAATAGTAGATATTTCATAGGGGTTTTATGAGGCATCGACGATGGATGCATGTAAAATGCTAAAACGTTGCAGGCATGTAACAAATTCTCAATAAATATCAGCTGTTATTAGCAACAGTCATTGTAACAGCAGCAACAGTAAGAGAAGTCGTGCTTCTGGACTCTGTGGCCCTGATTTTTGTAAGAGGCACATGGGGATGGAAAAATAACATGTTTGTGTGAACAAGATTGAATTAGAACCTCAAAGTAAGTACATGTATTTTGTGATTTCTTGAATCTAGTAGCAAGGTTGCTAGGTTAAATATAAGGAAACAGGCTTGGAGAAGTGACATGAGTTTCTTATGAACACACGCCCAGAAACGGCCAAGTAAGGGGTTGGCCTCGAGTGTCCTGCTGCTGCATTCGGTGCTTTTTCTGATGAGCTGAGCTGTCTCTGCGTGCTGGGTCTGGCACACTTTAAAGAGGATAATTTGGAGATCATTTCACCAGAAGTTTCCTTCAGGTTGAGCTAAAATCAAACTGGATGATATCAAGACTTGCTGTTGTTTTAAAAAGCTTTGTCTTGTCTGGTTGTCTTTCAGCTTTCTCCTCCAAGAAGAAATTTTCAATTAACCATTAGCTTATGTTGCAAACATTTGGTCTTAAATGTACTCATTCATTCTCGTAGGTGATTAAGGATGATGGGTGTATAAATATACAAGTACATAAATGACAAGCCAAACTGTGTACATATGGTAATTTAATTTTGAGATGAGTAGCATGTTTATGCATTTCTATCAGCCCACCTCCTTTCGATGAACGTGCAATTTCTTACCCACCGTTTTATCACTGCCAATATATAAGAAAATATCCTAAGTGCAGTACTAGAGAAAACCATAGATGCCATCCAGATAATTTGCAGCTGGGAAAAATAAACAACAAGGTTCTCTCTGGACTCTAAGTCTGGTGAACTGATGCTCCCGGTGTCAGTAATGCTTCATTGTTTAGCGGGTGTCCAGTGATCTGGAATGTGCCATTAGGTGAAGCAACATTGATCCTAATGGGAGTACAAGATTTAGGATAAAGTTCTATCATTTGACTGAAAATTGCCAAGAATACTAGTATTTCAGTAACAACCACAGATGATAGAATTTTCAAGTCAGTGAAATAGAGAGAGGGGACACCAAATTCAGCTAAGTGAGATGAACCAGGGCAAAGGACGAGAAAGTGCATTTCAGAAAGCACAAATGGGCTGAGAAATCAAATGTCTCTGTGCAGGGACCTACAGAAAATTCAGTGTTGATGCAAACAAAATTGCAGACAGGAGATAGGGGTGAGCAAAGGCCAGGCAAGGTAGGTATTAACTAGATGCTGCCTGAGGGAGCTTTGAGCACTCGTATTCTGTGACTATGAGAACATCCTGTCACTCATTATTGTTCTGGATGCTGAAGAGGACTAAAACAAAACAAACCACAATGCCACCATCGTGAAAGCCGTAATATTAATAATTGGCAGGTACCCAAATGCTGTGGAAGGTCTTGCGTACCGCAACGAGATGGGCAGACTTTTTCCTGAGGCTGTGGGGGAGGTTTTAGGCAGCCTGTCTAGGTGTGCATTTTAGGTAAATCACACCAGTGAAAATGTGGAGAGGAGCTGAAAGTATGGGGTCTCATTTCAACAACAGGCCAGAACTCTCCGCGTTCTCAGTTCTGCATTCGCTGTTGAGCTTCATTCACTGAAGCTCCCAGACCACGCCTGGAAATCATCCCTGACCATGAGGAGCACAGCTGAAATGTTAATAGTCTTCTTGGGGCTGAGTTCTAAGAGATGGGAGCCTATCAGGTCTGATGCGAGATTCAAGTTGAGACTCTGGTGGCCATATACTCTCCTAGGTCTCTTTTGCACCCCTCAGGGTGTTGGCTGGAGCTGAGCTGGTGTACAACTGTGGGTTTTGCAAACTCGAGCTCCTGAGTTCCTTTCCTCAAGCTGCCCCTCACCAGACCTCACGCTGCAACTTCACCCCTCTATGAAACTCTAGGGTCTGAGGGTTTGAAGTAAAACTGAAAGTGTCAAAGAACCACAAGTCACCTCTGCTGTTACATTCTTTGTGAACTTCTCCTGCAAAGTACACCCTCTTCTTTTACTGCATGTCTACTTCACAGATGTTGGGTTGACACAGATTCCGGATGCCCAGCTGAAAGAACCCTGGGCTTAGAGTTCAGGCACTTGCTTTCAGTTTTGATTCTGCAGCTTCCTGACCATCTGACCTGTCAATCCTTTTAACATTTTGAGCCTCAACTTTCTCATCTGCAAGGTAAGTATTGACTAGATGCTGCCTGAGGGAGCTTTGAGCACTCGTATTCTGTGACCGTGAGAACATCCTGTCACTCATTATTGTTCTGGATGCTGAAGAGGAATAAAGTAAAACAAGCCACAATGTCACCATCGTGAAAGCCGTAATACTGATAATTGGCAGGTACCCAAATGACGTTTTAGGCAACTGCTCAGAGACGTGGAAAAGTCCTCAGCTCTGTTGTCTCGTGAGAAAAGAGGCCACAGAAAAAGTGCAGTATGATCTCATTTTCATAAAACAAACATATACTGTACATAAAAAAATACCCAAAGGACAGTCTGGTGGTTATCTCTGGTAATAAATTTTCTTTTTTGTTTATTTTTATGTTCTTATTTTTTTAACAAAAGAGGCACATGATTTTTACAATAATAAGATTAATTTTCTTGAGCATCATGGATCCAATGACCCTTTGTATGGAGAATTAATGAAGACTTTGCCGATGATATGACATTTAATCTGGAATGTGATGGTCAAATAGGAGTAACTTATTGCTCCGTAACCCATTATCCCACTTTTTCCTTTTGAATACATTGTGCTTTCGCATGAGTGAGCACCAACTTCCTCCACTAAAGCATACACTGCCTGAAGGCAAATGACAATTCTCCTGTCTCCTCTCTAAAAATTCTCCCCAGAATATACAGAGTAAATAAACTTGCACTTATGAGAGGGAGTTTGTTGAAATGAGAGGTGTTGATTAACACAACTCTGTGGACACTTATAAAAAAAAGTCCTGCCTCGGATTTCTCGGTGGCTGGAGCACCAGTCTCCCAAATCTTAGGTCATGAGTTCACATTCTGCATCACTCGGCTTCACTGTTTTCTTTTGTGGCTTGAACCAAAATCCCAAACAACTATGGCAGTCCTTTCACAGGGGAAGCTGAGTAGAGGTGGAGGAATAAACACAAAGCACAAGGGACCTGAGATACGGACAGATGGTTCTATCCTATGCACAAGCAAGGCATCACAGGGGTAAGAAAGAGAGATGGAAGGAAAGAAGGAAGGAGAAGGGAAGGGGGAACCCCCCACTTCATTGACCTAAGCTAAAACAAGGTGAAATCAGCTTGGGAAAAGAACAGTTGTTAGGTGTACTGAACCTCTTTAAATATCACCTATCTACATGCCAACAAAGCCCAAATGTGTGTCTTCAGGCCAGATACATCTCCCTATTTCCAGACTAACATGTTCAATTCTCTACTTGATATGTCCTCCTGGATTTAAACCAACTTCTCAAAGTCAACACGTCCTAAACTGAATTCCTGATCTTTGCTCCCTAAACTTAGGCCATCTGCAGCTTCCCCATCTCAATAGATGACAAGCTCATCTTTCTGGTTGCTCAGGCTAAAATCTAGGAAAAGGTGGCATTTGTGCTGTCTCTCTCTCTCTCAGATCCCACATTCAATTTGTCAGGAAATACTCATGATTCTACCTTCAGAAGATATCAGAATCCAATGACTCCTTACCAACCCCACCACTACCATCTGGTTCAAGCCATCATTATATTTCCCTTGTACTACTGCAACAACCTGACTTTCCCTGTCCTTCCTTAACTTCTGATAGTTCCTATAAGCACTATAGCCAAAGTGATCCTCTTATGACATATTATTTTATGACCCCCTTCCCACTCAAGATATTGCACTGGTTCCTTATTTCTCTCAAATAAAAGTGAAAGTTTTTGTAGACAGTGGAGAATAGAGGACTTAATGTCTATTGACTTCTACTAGATTAAGATTCTTTAGTTAATAATCTTATTTAATTCCCCTTAATCTATCAGCTTTTCTCCTTTCATTATGTCCTACTCCATTATACAAAGTGTCATACATTCTTATTTAATTCCCCTTAATCTATCAGCTTCTCTCCTTTCATTATGTCCTACTCCATTATACAAAGTGTCATGCATAGTAGATGATCAAATATGTTGACAAACATCATCATAATTATCATCATCATGATATTACAAATTCTGTCTTTTGAGTCTTTGTTTCAGTGTTCATGGGTCGTGTTCTTTTCATTTCTTTATTCATACACTAAGGAAAGAGACTTTTGTGCAGCAAGGCTGGAGAGTTAAATTCAGTGGGCGGTAATTGTCTGTGTTTCTTCTTTTTAAAAATTGTTACCTATTGGTTCTCACCATCTGCTCTCTATAGCCATTCCTAAGGAAATGCTTGGTTCATTGTGTTCCTACCTAATTCCCTTCCCACCCACAATTCAGTTATTCTACTTGCCAATTATACGTTTCCAAGTGGCTTCTCAATTCTTTTGTGTAAATGTCAATATGTTCTAACTCAGCATTATTCCCTAAATGGTTCACATTTGTCCTTGAATACAATTATTTTTCTTCCTTTTCAGAAAGTACTCAGTTTGGTCAGCTATTTAGTCAACACATACTTGTTTAGTACTCAGTTTAGGCCAATCCCTACTCAGGAATTGGGAACAGAGAAAGAGATAGGACACTTGGCCCTGTTGTGGTACACCAGTGGATAAAAATAAGAAGGAGGTAATTTTGATCTATCCCTAAAACAGAAATATCTGAACTAGAGGATTCGATCACTCTCCATTGTATAGATATTAAAACTAAATCCCAGATTTTTAAAGGCAGTTTCCTGTTCTTATGCCAATTATTGTTATCTCAATAGGTTAAACATTTTAAAATGATTGTGTGCCCCTTTAAAAATACTATTTTAAAGCAATTTTAATGTTTCATAATTTTGTTCATTAAATATTCCAATAGGGCTTCTAATTAGTATGAGGTTGTGTCGCTACACTAAATTTTATTTCATTCCAGCAAAATTAGAAAAACTTGACATTTTGCTGAGCCTATACATTACTCAGAAGACTAAGCATATTTTTTTCCATTATAATCTTTACAATATTCTTTTGTGGACTCCTGGGAATTCAAGAAGTACAGTTTAGGAAAACTTGCTAAGATGGGAGAATAATAATGCCAATGTCCAAACCAGAGCCACGCATCTGATAGTCTGCTCCTGTCTCATGATATATCATTCATTCAACAACCATTCCTTGAGCCCTATCTGTGCTCTGGCCACTCTTATATGTACTGTGATACAAAGAGCTATAGAAGCTCCTGGGGAAGAAAGGAGCTGAGAAGTGTGGGTGTGTGAGCAGCAAACCATTCAAAGCAGTTAGACCAAGTAGAGGACTAGTGAGCAGAGGGTTGGAGCAGGTAGGAAGGGACCTGGGTTTAAAACTATTTATATTGTGTTTCAAGAGAAGTGAGAGGCCACTGAGGGTTTTGAATTAGGAAAATGGCATGATCACTTTATGTGTCCCCAAGGCAGAAATGTAGAATGTATTTTAGCATGGGCGAAGAGGTCAGAAACATGTAGACCAAATCAAGACTATTGCAGTAATCTAAGCAAGAATATATGAGGGCCAAAACACTGGGAAGGGAAGAGATACGATAAATATTTAGGATATTCGGTAGGATTAGAAGGGCAGTAAGGATGAGTTGTAAGTTGCTACATATGTCTTAACAGTCAATTTATCAGTCCTTCCCAGTCTCCTTTTTGAGATCAGTGTGTCATGTTCCACATGACCCTCTACAAGCTGGCTTCTGCTTGTTGGACAACTGGTAAACACCTGATCCCCAAATGGGCTAAATTTTCTTTCCTGGAAATCTTACAGTAAGACATTGAGACTTAATTCACTGGAAAGTCCTCGAGATTAAGGTTGGTGTTATGGAGACTCAAGGGCCAAAGGCATGTTGGACCATAAACACATAGTTGACTCTAGTATCTAGGGTGGAGAATGGAAATCACTCATAAAGAGGGGAAAAAGTGAGGAACTATGTCATCCCAGAGATGAAGCAAGGGAGACAGGGGTGGGAAAAAGGAGAGAGGGACAGAGACAGAGATGTGGGTAATTGGATCTCTGAATCATAAGAAAATAAATTGGTAATCATTTTTCTACAAAAGCAGCAAGATTTGCCCATTCCACCTGAAGAAAGTGTTGAACAGAATGTTGCATTCCATCCACTTTAGAGTTGTGCTAGGAAACAGAAGAAGAGAACCTGATAGAGAAGATGTTAGGAGGCACTGTGACCCAGGAGATTACATATGGCGCAAAGAAGTCATGACACATAGTGCTTTAGAAATGTGACAAATCAAAGTTTTTTAAAGAAAGGAAGCCCTCCAGGAACAATTGGGTAACCACAGTCATTAACTTTACACATTCATTTAGCAGCAGTACATTGTAATGCCACAGTTTGGGGTTGGAGGTTTTGTAAATAATAGTTGTGGCGAAGGGGTAACAACAAGCACCATTGAAGAAAAAATTAAAAATGCATTTTTGCTAGTCATCATTCAGCTGGACAAAGAGACACAGAAATCAGTCGGATGTTTCCCAGCCATGGAGAAGCTTATACTCCAGAGATCATGACAATCAATCTAATGCTAAATGTTATAGTGGAAGTCTGACCAAAAAACAAAAAACCAAAAAACATAGGAATCAAGATAGGGATACTTACACAAGGCAAGGAGAGATGGAGAAGCATTTTCCAAGGAGAAGGCATGTGATTTTTACAGGATAAGCAGATGTCCCCTGGACAACTATAAGTGAAAGAGTATGCATGATGGAATTATCACACATTTCCTCCCAATAGTATTTCATACACATAGACAATGATTTTAAAACAAAACGTTAAGCCTCTTGAAAGTAGGGTCTAAATATTTTTTTATTAGTGAGCTAATGTTGTCTTACTTTGAGTTCTAACCAGTCTTAACATATCAGGTTGATGCCTTCAGAGTGGTGAAGCCCACATGAACTTTGGAGTCCAACAGCCTTGCTTACAAGTTGCAATGTGGACATTTCCTAGTGCTATGATCTTGAGAATGCTGCTAAAATATCTCTTTACCTCAATGTTCTAAGACCGGGGCTACTACCTACCTCATTGGGTACTTTTGAGAATTATACCATGTAAAACACACAAAGTGCCTGATGTTCTTCTGGTTTATACGGGGAATACTCAAAACAAGTTACTTTAGAAAAAGCTTATGCCTTATGTTTCATTATCCAATAAAATCACCTCGAAACTGTAAATATGTTGACAAATGCAATTCATTCATTCACTCCTTCTTTTTAAAATATTACGGAAAGTTGAGAAAGGAAAATTCCCCACCCCCATGTCCGTCCACTTGAACACCTACCCACCTACTCACCTACTTCACATTTCTCCAAAGATCCCTTCCATTCTTCTCTCTCTACCTACAGTTGAAAACAGACAAATTCTAGCACATTCTACTAATAAGTTCTTCTTTTCAGCTAACATTACATACAGATATTTTTCTCTTTTGTTATGTCTTTTCTTTTCATTAATATTCAATTTTTTTAGTTCTGACATGTCAGAGTTTACTCAACTTGTGCCCTATTGTTAGCTATTTCAATGATTTATAATCTTATACTTTTAAAAATAGTATTGTGTTGCTTCCATTTATTCTACAAACATTTATTGAGCATCTACTAAGTGCAAGACACAATTCTGCCATGAGGTGTTAAGAAGTTTATTTCAGCAGAAGTTCTGTTTCCAAGTAGTTTTCGGTCTAGTAAAAAATGACTAGATCATTAGGTAGATAAATGCATGCATAAGAGGAATCACACGGGTACTGTAAGAGATGCCCAGTTACACTTCTAGAACAAGTGATTCTGCTTGGCTGTATTTGTGATTAGTGGAGCAAAACACAAGGAAATGAACTTGGAAGAGTTAGGGCGGATCATGTAAGTCTTCAACCCCACGTTAAAGATCCTGAACTACTTTCCATGATTGATGGTTTACAATTCTTTGAGGCACCATAGAATAATGATTAAAATAGCCAAACCCTAACCAGTGTGGCTCAGTGGGTTGGACATCAACCCACAAACCAAAAGGTCACTGGTTCAATTCCTCATCTGGGCACATACCTGAGTTGGGGGCCTGGTTCCTGTCTGAGGGCAACCAATGGATGTTTCTCTTCCTCTCTTTCTCCCTCCCTTCCCCTATCTCTAAAAATAAATAAAATCTTTTAAAAAATAAGAGTCCAGATCTAACAATAAAATGTTTGTTAAATAAGTTGTGATGTGTACAAATGATGAAATACTGTAAAGCCATTAAAATAAGTGATAGGATAAAAACTAATAGCTTGAAAATGATTTATAATATGATCCACATAGAAAAGTAAGATCGTAAAGCAGTATATACAGTATGATCTCAATTTTGTATCAGAAATAAAATGGTGAAAAAAGATAGAAACATTTGCTCAGCAATTTCTTTGTGGTTATTTCAAAGTAGAGGACTGATGAGCTTTTTCATAATCTTCTTTGTGCTTGCTTTCTCTTTTTCATTTTTAAATTGAGCAGTTAATACATCCTTAATTGTTCAGCACTTGGAATGCTTCCAATTTCCATTATTGGAAGGAATGGTTTGAAGCACATTCTTGTACATAAATATTTGTACTTGTCTTTGTTAATTCATGTTAAGTAAAATTTTGGGATCAAGAAGAATTCCCACAGGGTATATATTACTTCATGATTTAAATTTGCAACTTAAAGGGGAAAAAATGGCACTAGAACCAAACTACCTATGTTTCAACATGAAATGCACATTTCCTAGAATATCATCTCCAGCAAGTTCCATTGGTTTTCTATGCCTCGGTTCACTCTTTTTAAGATGAGAATATTAATTGTTCCTTCCCCATGGGGCTGTCATGAAGATTAGATGCATTAATTCCTGTAAGGGTTTACAACAGTATCTGGAACATCTTGAGGGCTTAATAAGTGTAAGAAATCATAAATTTTTATTGTTGATAACACAACAAAAGTTTTCTTATTTTGTTTTCCCTGGTACACTTTTTTTTTATCATTTCATGCTTTTCTATGAGGACAGAATCTCCTCCCCTCCAATGAATCCTTTCCTCTCACAATTTCTTCCTCTTATTGCTGCAGAAAAATGCTCTTTAAGGATAATTCACAAGTCACAGGATACAAACCACGTCTTCTTCTTCTTGACATAAAAACTTATTTTGCCATATTCCTTAAAGTATCCAACCATTGCTCACAATATACTTTGGCATAAAAGTTGGGATGTAAGTTCTACAGTGTCAAAACCAATTCTGAGAGAACACTGGGACCCCTAAAAGATTCCAAACTTTGCTTTTCAAGGGATTATTACAGCCCAGACAAGCATTTGTTCCCATCATTTCCCTCTAGGTCTCACTGAGCTATCAGATGAAAGGTGGGAAAAGAGATCCTCTCTATAAAGCAGAAGGCAGTCCTGCTAGAAGCAATTACTTATCGCCAGAGAAAGCATCCTTTCATTTTTCTTTAGTTTTTATAGAATATAATCCTATCACATAAAGTATTCTCTTACCCAAAGCCATATTTGCAAGATGGGGCTCCTGAAGAATTCAGAAGTATTCTGTATGCTAGCACTAGAAATGGGTCCTTTTCACAGCCCTTACTCTTCCCCACTACACATCTGTAACTGATAGGAGAACACATGTGACTCAGAGGAAGGAACTAAGGACTGGAAATCAGGATACCTGGTTTTTAGACTTGCTCTGCTACTAATTATCTGGGTGACCTGTTCTAACAGTTACAGCACTTCTCTGAATGGCAATTTTCTGTCAGTAGAAACAAGACATGGAATCAACTGACGTCCAAGGTTCCTTTGGATCCAAACATTCTAACGTGCTTTTCCTTGTTTTGTTGTTTCCTTTGAGACTTGGCTCAGAGTTTGGAATGCAATATGTCGTCATTGAATTTTACAACAGAATTCCACTTAGCCCTTGGAGGGAGAGAGTAAAAATTCACATGCTAATATTCTCTTGCTTAGCACACAACCCAATTGGTTGTGGGAAATTTATCAGGTACCCATTATGTGTCAGGTACTGTTACATGGCATGGACATGTTATGAGCAAAAAACAAACCATCTCTGTCTTTTGAAATTTATAGTAGATCAGATAATTAAGCAAATGATGATAATTCAGTTTGATAGGTGCTATGACCCCAGGGATAGCCAGCTTTGAGAGGCTGTAGTATTGAAGCTGGACCAAGAGTAGAAAGACACTGAGGTGTTGGTTCCTTTAGACAACACTCCCTGGCCCTTACCAGCTAAGGCAAAGCAGATGTTCCTCCTCTGGGCTCCCTAGCATCCTGTGCTCATGGCTGTCCGATCCTGTAATAAATGGCATTGAAAATGTCTATACATACATGACTACTCCCATGAAACTGCACAGATCTCAAGAAGAAGGACCATTTTAATTTTATTTTGTGCCTCCACCTACCACCACCCATTTAGCATAGAGCACAGGTCTTAATGCAAAGTTGGGGCCCCTAAAATGTTTGTTGACTAGAAATTAAAATGATCCACTGAAAATTTTAGGAGAACAATGACACGTGGTAGGATTCAGGATCTAATCAGAGTTAATTCTTTGATTATCTTCAGTCTCATGTAGCGTTTTCTTTTTCTGCCAGCCTATCTGTAATGTCTTCCTTTAAAAAGCCACCAGAGAGCACTGAAGCTGAAAGAGATGACATTGGCAAAGGCCTTGGACCTCTCTGCAAAAAGGTGACCACGTAAACACACAGAATAACTGGACATCCCTCTGGCGTTCGGAGGGAACGCAGGAGATCTGAGAGGTCTGGTTGTTACAGAACTGCCTCAAATTTGCATCCTCTATACTTTCCCATCTACGCTGAAGACAGGATGATTCTGGGGTGCAAGTCATTCAGTTCCATAGGAATGTTAGCAAGCACTGACTTTTCTGTAAACTGTAGAGTGACATGAATGCACCGTCCATGGTGTGCATGTGTTGTAAATAAGGGACGAGAAAGGGGCAGGGCAACCAGATAAGCAAAAGTTCATTGTGATTCATTGACTGTACATTTCACCCTGGGGTGCAAGAGGGGGAAATGATAAATCCATATAGCAGGCAAACACCTTTTTTACAATTAAAAAATCTGCAAAAAGCAAATGAGCTAACAGTACATGGAAGCCTTCAAAAAACCAAGGCCACGCACAAATATAAGTTATGTGTTCCCTCAGGCTAGAGGAAAGATGAAGCTTCAAATTAAATATTGTTTCTAGGCACATCATATTTATTCATTTTATTCATACAGTGATTTACACCTATTTTTATCTGAAGCATCCATTATTCCCCCTAAAGTGAGGAGAAGGAGGGTAGTACAAAAGTTTGCTGAGCTGAGGGAGAGAAGCAAGTCAAGATCATTCAATTCAAAAGTGTACTGAAAAGTAAGAAGTCCAGGCCAATTTTTTTTTTGGCTTAACTCTTCATGCTCGTATGTCTTTGGGTAAATTTTCATTCATTTCTGTGCTAAGATTAGTGGCTGAATCCAAGTAAATAGTGAGTGCTCACTGGAGAAGTTCCCCTTTTGCTTCTGTTTTGGGTGTTGGCTCTCTGGCTGCCATTTTGAGAGTTCTAAAAATAATACGTAAAGACAGCTGATGAACGAAGAGAAATGTGAAGTGAAGAAGGAATTCAGAGTCAGTAGCTTGAATTGTTGCAGTTTTCCCTATTGGCTGAGCAGGACACTTAAAGATCCACGTAGCAGACATTCTTGTCCAGAGTCCTGCGTGAATTCTCCAGATTCCATTTTTCTATCTGATAAGTGGGGCTCACTTATGGAATGAGTGACACGATGCTCTATCTCAAGTCAGCAACTGTGGTTCTCGGACCAAACCCAGGATGCCACTTGTTTTTGTATGGTCAGAGAGTGAAGGATGATTTGCATTTTTTTAATAATTGGGGGGGAGGGAATCAAAACTATAACAGCGTTTTGTGAAATGTAAAAGTGATATGAAATAAAATTTCATTGTCCATAAATAAAATTTTGTTGACACACGGCCACAACCATTCGTTTACCTATTGTTCACAATGCTTTCCACTGTGTCTTTGTCAGGTCAGCCTGCTACACAACACAACACAACCTGGTGACTTAAACAACAGAAATTTATTTCCCACAGTTCTGGCACCCAGGAATTCCAGAATCAAGGTGCTGGCAGATGCAGTGTCTAGTAAGATCCCTTTCTCTGGTTCATAGACAGCTGTCTCTTTGTTGCGTCCTCACATGGTGAAAAGCAGAGAGAAATCTAGTCTTTTTCACATATAGGCTCCACCCTTATGATCTCATCTAAATCTAATTGCCTCCTAAAGGCTCTCCCTCCAAATATCATCATGGGGCGGGGTGGTAGGGTTTCAACACATGGGTTGAGGGGCAGGGCGCAAACACGTAATGCACAACACGGTGCAATGGCCAAGTGCAGTAGCTGCAACAGGGAGCACAGAGCCTGCAAAGTCTAACATGTTTACCTCCTGACCCTTTGCAGACAAACAGCCCTATGAGTGAACTACTGCACTTTCCCACTGAACAGGTAAGGACTCTCAGGCATAGAAAGTGACTTGCTTTATTTAACTGTCACACAGCTAGGGAGTAGGTTCAGGACCCATACCTCCCAGACAGCCACTTTTACTCTATGTAATGCTGTGTTGATCTTCTAAGGTGTCATTCAAAACCCATTGAATGAGTTTGAAGTCCAATGGCCTCTGAGAAGACTTTCTCCACTATTTCAACCTCTATTATAGTAGTCTCCCATCATCCTGGTTTCACCTTTCTGTGGTTTTAGTTACCCGTGGTCTACTGTGATCCGAAGGTATTAAATGGAAAATTCCAGAAGTAAACAATCACCGGTTCTAAATTGTACATCCCTCTGAGTAGTGTGATCATCTCTTTGTCCAGTAAGTACATCTATGCTACCTACGGTGCAAGTCAGTCACAAGGAAGATGGAGGTGAAGTAAGGTGAAGGTGGAGAGTTGGAAACCTGCCTTGGGCCTCCACATTGCCTGGCAGAACGAAGCAGCCCATGGGACATGAACTTAAGCACTTTGTGAATTATAAACACCCCTCAAAGGTAACTCAAAGGTAACTGATTAGTTCAGTTCTAAACACTCATATCTTGATATGTTTTGTTGTTCATCCTTTTTAAGTTTTTAGAAAGGTAATATAGTATGTATAGAGAAATTATGAAATACCCCAGCAGGGATGAGAGCAGGAAAACGGTGAAACCCAGGAGTAAATCGTAAGTCACTGAGAGAGTAAAACAAAGGAAGTCCATGCGGCTGATTCACATACAGATTTTTCTTTTCATTATCAAATGAGGAACTCTACCAATCTGGGTGGGGATTTCAACTTGAATGGTCTAGCTGAGACACAGGGGGAAGTGAAAGTCAAAGGAGAGAATGAACTGTTGATTTTGGGTGGAAACCCTACATTATTACAAATTATCTGGGTTGTTTGTCAAACTCCTTAAGATCTGTGTTTCAAGGAAAAAACGTCTCATCGTTTGGTGGGTGGCCGTGAAGACGTACTGCTCAAGTCTCCCGGGGTGGGAAGTACAGCTGACAGATGCCCCTGCTACCAGTCCACTCCTGTGTTCATGTCAAGGCCACACCACCCTTGGGGGTGCTCCCCGCCAATGACCAAGCATGGTCCAAGCTCACTTCTGCAGGACACAGAACTGTTCTTGTGGGCAATTTGGGTTCAAGAACTCCCACTGACCTAGCCAAGTATCAAATTTTAGAATGCACTCCTGTCTGAGACTTATTCCCTCCTTCCGCCCTCCTCTCCTTTCGCAGGTGCGAGACCTGCATGCAGGCTGAAGGCTCTCCCTGCCTCTACTTCCTCCCTCTTTCTTCACAGGTGTTTCCTGCAGTAAATCTCTTGGGAATCTAATCCTGTCTTAGTGGGTGCTTCTCTAAAGACCCAGACTTCCACATTAGTCCATGCCGACTTCTAGGTGATCAAGTAAGAGATATTTTTAATATCTCCTCTTACATTTAGTGTAATTTTTATTCAGGGAGTTGGAAAGAACCGACCGCAAAAGCAAAATAGTTCTTACTCCTTGATCCAAGGCACTTCTAGTGTCTGAAAAGATTCTCCATAATGACAACAATAAAATCATTCCATCTTTTGCTCTGAAATAACCAGATAAGTGATGTGGGTGGGTCTTTAAAAGCTCACTTTAGAGATCAGGAGTCCCAGGATGGTGAGGCGAATTGCCTGAAGTGATGACTGTTGTGTTACTGGACAGGCATGCTAGAGCCCAGCACCGCCTAGTGCCTGGTCTTCCGCATCCTCCATGTTCCACATTCTGAAACCCTACGGTTCACCCCCAACTGCAGGACAGAATCAATTCAGGCAGCCTGAAGCGACCATGTTGAGTGACATAATCAGACAATCCAACCCAAAGAACCTAATTTTTGCAGAACAAATAGATATCAATTCTCTGGGTATTTCTTAACCACCTTTAATTGACTGGTCAGAGTTATTTTTAGGAACCAGAAAAACCCAGCAGGTTCTGAGTATAATACCAGTGCCCAGCACGGTGCCAAGAATACAAACAGTGCCTCACGACTACTGCCTGGCTATTGCTGGGTGGACTGACATTGTGTCTCCCAAGTGGCATAATCTATTTTTCAAAGATGACAACTAGAGCAGTCTCTGCAAAAGGTACTCATTTCAATGGCTGAATGAAGATTAACATGTTGGCAAAAGCAATTAGAGGTAGCGTTTACTGGTGCCTGCACTTTGTTGCAGGTACTGCGCCCAAACCACCCTCAATTATTGGCCAATTTTGCAGGTGAGAAAACTGAGGGTTAGAGATACTTGTCTAGTGTGGCACAGCTAACAAGTGACAGAGATCAGATTCAACACAGATTAGACAACCACTCCATCGGTCTATCTCCTTCCCAGGGATACTCTAGAACTGAACAAAGAGGTCCCCAATTTAACCCAACAATGGGGACAAACAAGACTGATGTCATGAATAATTCAGAATAACCGTGTATTCAAGTACATTTTTTTGGCGTTTCATTCAACCTGTTATAGATTAACAAAGTGATACCCAGAAAGGGTGTATAGAGCTTCTGAGCTATGAGCCAAGTGGAAGAGATTTATAATTATCTCATTAAATGCTTAATAACAAATACTTCCAAGGCACTTGGTGCATTTAAGCCATTTCTCTTTAAGATTGTCTGAAGATGCCTGGTAGTGTGCTGACATTCTAATAGTGGAGCTTGAGAAGCCACTGGAACTGCCCAGAGAGAGAATGAAAGGGAACACTCTGTCTTGATTCCCAGTCTTGCTGAGAATGGGCTGGGTCGGGCCTGGGCGTGCCGTGTTTGAGCTCCCCACTAGCCTGACCAACCCCGTGCTTGCCTTGACCACACTCATCAACCCACATCAAAGGCTAACCTTGGATGGTGTGACAGGTCTTCGTCTTTGAGAAGAGGCATCTCCCGGCAGGAAGAATAGCTCCAGGACCGTCTACACCAGACTTAGAGAAATGAGTAAACCAGAAGAGTAAGTGAGAAAAAGGGCAAGGGAAAAAAACATTCCAGCCATGATTTATGCATCCACTGTTTTATGCATTCCCCCCAAATACATACGGAGTACCTGTGATGGGTCGGGCACTGAGTTAGGGAATGGCGAACAGAGCAGACCTGTTCTCCAGCCACGAGGGGAGAGGTGACCGACCGAGAGATACGGAAGCCCTGCCTACTCAACGCCGTGCGCCCCTTTCCTCGCTCCGGCACTGGTGGATGAATCATGATTCTTCCCAGCCCAGCACAGTTACCACACCCCCCATACCAGTGATGGGGTTGGGCGTGCGACACACTTCGGTCAAGGACACATAGAGAGAAGTTTGCGAAGGGGCTTCTTGGAAAGCTTTCCCTCCCCAATACACAGAGAAGCATATGAGGAGGAGCCGGTTTTGCTACCTGCTCTCTTCCTTCTTGTCCGAGATAATTAATGACCTGAGAGGACATGGTGCTTGGAGCTGAGGCAGCCACATTGTAACCGTGAGGCGAGCCGTTGCCCAAACTCTAAGGATGGAAGAACAAAGATGTGCAGAGTGTGGGTCCTCAATAATGTTAAAAGATGACACACGTCACAGTTCAGCAGCATGTGATCAGCTCAGGCAAGCCTAACCTTTCCGAGGAGTTTGGGGCGTCATGTTTTGTACATGATTTCAGTAAAGACAGATGAAAACCTCTAGTACCCATTTATTGCAGATCTACTTTGTTCCAGACTACGAGCAAGGTGCTTTTCACAATGTATCTTTTTCATCAGCACGAGAGAGATAACATGATGCTCACAGGAGTAAGGTGAGGCAGCTACCTCATAGGTATCCAAACCACCTGAAATTTCTTAATCCCCAGCATCCATGCTCCTTCTTCTGTTAACAGCACCTCAATTTTACTATGGGAAACCACATGGCATGTGGTTCTGGATGAATCATCAACCGTGATGTCCTGCCCCCCTCCCACATACCTGATGCATAGTAAGGCCCGAAAAACTATCCATGTTCTCCCTAAAGCACACTTGTCTTGTTCTCTTGAATACACACACACACACACACACACACACACACATTCAAGATGCTTATTGAATTCATTGGGGTAGCATTGGTTAATAAAATAATACTCTCTTCCCAAGACTTGACCAAATTAAAAAAAATAGATCATCTCTTTAATATCTTTTCTAGGAAGGCACTTATTCCAGATAGGTTTACCGTACAGCTAAGGTGGTACTTGGGAGAAAGCGAAGTTCCCATCTCCCAAAGGTCAAGTCTGTCACTATGGACTCGCTCCGGAGGGATGTGCACAAATGAGGAGTTAGAGGAAGAAGACGTGGCAGGGCTCGCGCCACGGCCCCTTGTCAGAGAAATGTTATCAACAAACACAGACTCTGAGAACACAGATTTCCCTGCCAGGAAAGTGGTGCCCATCTTTCACACGGAAAAAAAAAAAAAAGAAAGAATGAGTTTTCCCTAGAAAGTTCAAGAATACTTGCAATCTGTTGATGCGATTTCCTATAACCTTTTAAATTCACACGACTCAGACCACAGAGTACAGAGGTCAGCAAACTACAACCCAAGGGTCAAATCTGGCTGTTCCTAATTTTATAAATAAAGTTTTATTGGAACATGGCCATCCCCATTTGTTTACATTATTATCTATGGTCATTTCACACTATAATGAGAGTCCAGTTTTTGTTACAGAGATCATCTGTCCCACAAACTCTAAAATATTTATTATCTGGCCCTTCACAGGAAGATTGCAGCCGACCTAGTTAACAATATCACTGATTATTATCGGTTATTGAACACTTACACTTATTGCCAAATTTAAGCTACAGGACCTCTGAAGTCAGTACCCAACACCAGTTTTGCAAAAGGAAGGGAAGTGAGACTTACAGACTTTTCATAACTTGACAAAAGCAACACAGACAAAGCAGGGATTCTAGTTCAGACATATGCATTTATTTCATAAATATTTATTGAGCAAGTACTATGTTCTGAGCATGTGCTAAGTGCAAGGAACACAGTGGTAAAAAAAATAAACATTGTAAAGTCTTTTTCCTTTTGATGCTTATGGTAGATGGAGGGATTGGTGTTAAATGGATAATCACACAAATACACACACATATAACATATATATACATACACACACAAACCCCTACATACCTGAATTAAAGCTTGAGGAGATACAAGTGTGTATTGAGGTGAGAGTGTGAAATATGACGGTGTCAGAAAATTAGTTCTGCTAGCTGATGTTAAGAAATACTGAGTGAACACGAACACATTCACTCAAATCTCTTTACACTCTTCTGGAAGAGGGAAAGCCCCTTCCTGGCTTGGGCACGTACCCATCTTTCTGCACATGCCACCTGGGTGACTTCTGTTTTCTTCTAGGTATCTCTAGATGGGCATAGCAGAGATGTGGGGGTGGAGGAGATTTAACTCCCAGGGTGTTCTTCTCCAGACCACACCATGGCCCTTGCTCCACAGGTAATCCCCAAACAACTCCAACCCACTTGAAAATCCTTGTAGACTGCCTTTGCTCCCACGCTCTTCTCTAAGAACCACGTTAATAACGATACACTCATAGAATTTCAACTTCCAAAAAGATGTTAGAGACAGGACCTCTCTCCACCCTCACCCATGCCTTTTGTCCTCTTTGGAGAAGCAGCCTCATACATTGGTTAAGGAAAATTCTGTCACCAGAATCTTGCATTTAAGTCCTGCTTGCCCAGCTCTGTGACCCTGGACAAGCTACTTAACTTTTTGTGCCTCTGTTTTCCTGTGTCAAAATGGGGAATATATCAGTAGTTATATTGTAGGATTCTTATGGTAATTACTTAAGTAAATACACCTAAAGTACTGAACAGTACCTGGCATACAATGGAGTGCTCGAGAAACATTAGCTTTTCATACAATTTAGTGAATGAGCCCAAGTATTTCAGTCAAGTCACATAGGCAGAGGCAGAGGGAGAGGTTCCAAATTCCAACCTCCTTTCCTAAATGCTAGAGATGATCTGGGTCCCAGCCCTCCCCCTGCCTGCCTCTTGGGACCCACTGCTGCCCTTGCACTCGCCCTGTTGTTCTGGCCTCGTGGCAGGTGTTCTGATTGGCAGAAAAAGAGCTGCAGCTGGAGATGGGAATGGATCACTGGCACAGCGATGGCTAAGGAGCCAGAAAAGGAGCTCAACGGGGAGGGGAAGGGAGGAAAGGGGATGAGGGCCTGAACACTGTTCTGAGCGAGGTCAGGGCTGCACTAAAGGAAAGGAGCACCCTGGACAAGGGAATCACTCTGTGCCCCTTTGACTATTTTGTCATCCCTTATATACAGGAAAAACAGAGAAGGCGGCAGATGCTAGCAGCCTCGGCCTCCCCTATGTCCTCTCAAACAATTCTGCTCTGGTCCACATTTGCCTACCTTCCTGACATTAACCAGCATCCCTAACAAGCAACTTAATGGGGAATTATTTCCACATTCCCAGCTCTGGTGGTTTGTCAAACATCTCTTCCATTTAGCATCCTCACCGAGAGAAGCAGTGATACATAAACTGTTTTTCATATCCATACATTTCCAGTGATCTCTGGGTTCCTGTCGTGGAGTTAATCCTCTATGGTTCCAGGAATCCTCTTGGTTCCTGGCTGGCCCATCCCTTAATTTGACAATCATTAGAGTTCTCAATGCACATTTTTTAAGACCAAAGTAAATGGGCCATAACTTCAAAATAATGTCTGAGACAGTGGAGCTGAGCCAGACCCATATACCAGGGGGAGCAGAAAAATGGCTTTAATTTAAAGGGAATTGGACCTCTGCTCCCACTTCCATCCAAACCCTCTTCCATTTGCTTTGCCAGTGGGCCTCTTTATCAAGACATTCTTTTTTTCAGGAAGGAGCAACTATTTAAGACATTAACTGATAGAGAACTAAAGCTGAGAAATTAGAGCCAGAAACTGGATTTAATCCTGATTTCAAAATCCACTTCCATAGATACTATATTTTCCTCATTCATAAACTGGGAATAACTATAACCACTCTACAGATTTTGCTGCAACACTTAAGTGAAATAACATTCATAAAGTGCCACATAGCACTTGGCATATTGCAATTGGTCAATAAAATTTAGTGCCCTTTAAATAAATAAAGGATGTAAGAGGATCCAGCAAACTTGGTTTGCCACAAATCTGCTAAGCAACCAATCAGGAAGAATTATCCAGCTGAGATTCCTTGAAAACATTGCTCTCTGTCACCACCAGTCACCTCCCAGCAGCTGGCATCCAGGCGACATGAATCCCTGATGCCCAGGACACCAGACACTGTGCTGGGTGACACAATAGAGTGGGTGAGTTGTACCTGTGAGCTCTCTGAAGACAGTGTTCTTTCTTAAGACTAAACCTCCGGCAAAGTAATGGTCTTAGGGGGCGGGAAATAAAGGGAAGGCGTAGGAAAGATACTAGGTACCAATGGATAAACAATGGGACATCTCCGTGGCAGCAAACAGCAGAGTAACAGTCCTCTCTCACCAAGGGTCCCTTCACAGCTGTGGGTGTCTTGCTCGCCTGTGAGCCAGCCCTTGGACAAGATGACAACAATCAGTAGTGCACGTTTATTGAGCACCTACTACGAGCCAGGCAAACTGCTAAGGGTTTCCCATATAATAGCTCTCTTAAAACTTCCTTCCAATCCTGATGATCCTCATATTACAGGTGAAGAGAAAGCTTCAGAGAGGTTAAATCAATTGCTCAGGGACAGCGTCAAAGTCAGGAATCAAATTCAAGGTCATCTGTTCTATATTGTACAGCTAGTAACGCATCAGAGCACTTACAGTCCAGTAAATGGTGACAACAATGACTAAGATGATGAGACAGTCATGGGTTTGTGGAACAGAATCATGTAGCCATCCTTTTCTCCTTTCTGCCCTTCACTGAACCCCTTCCCACATCTTTACCCCCTCCTGGGACCACCAACCTACTGCCCTTTTTTTTTCCCCTCATTCCAGGTTATCTTTTGGAGGTGACTGACAGTTACAGAGGAGAATTTCTCACGATTCAGAGGGAACTGCTGAAATTTTAAGACTCACCGTACCCCTAAGAGGAAATGCAGCTGTAACGTACTGTACAAAGAGATCTGGGTTTGAGTTCATTATCTGTCACTATTTACATAACCTTGGCCAAGTCACTTGACTTCAGTGAGCTTTAGTGGATAAACAATACCTGTCCTACAAACACATCACATTCTTGGATGGGGGCTGTGATGTCTCCTCTTCCTACCTTCTCCTCTCATGAAATCCTCTCTCTGGAGAGATGCTGCTTCTCCTCTGTTCCCCCAGGTGTAGTCCACAGTCTAAAACAACAACACCTCTTGGAAAAACATCTTCCCGAGACAAAGCTTAGCTGGTGCCCACTGTGTCCTGGGTAAGTCCTTTCCTTCCTCAGAGCACAGCAGACCAGCAGACTCAAGTCCTCAAGCTCGAGTGTGCATCCAAAACGCAGAGAGGGGAAGGTTGCTGTGCCCACTCCAGAGTTTCTGACTCATCGGTATGGGATTGGGGTCAAGACTCCGCATCGCTGACCATTCGCCGATTGATGCCAATGAGGCTGGTTGCAGGACCCCCTCGAGAACCACAGGCATTATCCTAGTATGTAACACGTATTTGCAGAGTCAGGATTAAGCGCTCAAGGCGCCTCGAGTCAATCCCCAGCTCTTCTGCTTTCCAGCTGTTCAATCCTGAACAAGTTAATCTCTCTAAGCCTCAGTCTCCTCATCTGTAGAATGGATACGATAACAATGCGTACTTCACAAGGTCATTGCAAGGAAGAGTGAGCTCCTGATGTAAAGCCTTCAGTAAGTGCTCAAAGTTTGCAAGTTGTTATGATTCAAGGAGTTCTAAAGCCCCTGGTCATTTAACATGTAACTGCTCACTAAGCTGTGCTTCTCAACCCCCAGAGAAAAAACATCTGTTGTCATCTATTGAATGTGTCTGCATCCCAGAAGCTGCCCAGAGATGAAGTCACGCTTCAGAGCGAACTGGTAATTAGATAATGACAATGAGCCAAATAGGCCCAATCCCTGCCTGAGCTGGTGGATGGGAAAAGCTGAGGCTTCTTAGATTCTCACTGGAGGGAAAGAGCTCAGGGTGTGGCATCAAAAGCTCAGAATTTGGATCCAGGCTCCACCCATTTCCGGATAACCTTAGACAGCTTCAGAGTCATCCCAGAGACTCCGTTTCCTCATCTGTTCCCAGGGACAATAATATTCGCCTCAAACCAAATGAGCTGACAGCTTGTTTTATAAGCCATGGTCCTCCTGGTTGTGAGAAACCCAGCAGCTACCTAAATATTTGTGTCCTTTTCTGCTCCAGGCAATTAAGGTGCCACCACTGATAACCTGAGACCAAGCCATGCTCACTGCCCCCTGGCCATGCTGCCATCTGGGTTCTGTTACTTAATAAACCCTCATTTCTGAGAAACAGCCAGGTCACTCCACTTGATTCATTCCCTGGCCTCAGCCTACCGTGTTTCCAGGGAATGCCATCGGTCTATGTACCCAGCCAGCTAGAGGTCACTCCAAGAAAGAAATGTTTAGTAAAGGTTGGGCAGAGTCATGGTCAGCTAAAGTCACAAAACCCACAAGAAACAAAGGTTCCTGATAATGTGTCTATTTTCCTTCTTCTCTGTTCCTCCCAGAAGTCAATTTTGCCAGTTACTTGACATGCCTTGAAAGAAAATCCCACAGGAAAGCACCACAGATTGTTTTTATCATTTCGTTCCATTTCTCCTGTTTGCTCAGGGAGCCTGGTAAATAGCTTTGTACAAACAGAAACCTTTTGAAGTCTATCGAGTTCTCTCTTAGGACACTGACACCTGGATCTTAACGTCTCTGTGTAGGTGGAGAGAACACTTTGGAATGAAACTTCCTGATCAATGGACATGTAACAAAAATGAGAGAACACCCACTGGCCGCTTTCAGCAAATGTTGACTGAGTGCTTCCTGGATGACAGTCACAGTTCTTGGGCGTTGGGGATCTAAGAGAAAACGAAGCGTAGTCTCTGTCCTCACCAATCAATACCTAATCAGGGAACACTCTCATTAACGCAAATAATTAACTGCAAAGTATTTGGCCAGTGAGCATGGGCTTTTTTTAAGATGTATTAGTCAAAGGATGAGTGCAAGAAGGAGGACAAGACTATATGAAGATATCCACCTACTTTCCTTCTTACTGCGTCAGAAGAAATTATGACTGCACAGATCCAGAAGCAAGTGATGGAATGTATTTCATCCAGTTCTTCTAAATTGGCTACACTGCACAAGCTATTTGTGTAGTTATTCATCTGTTCATTCAGGTAACAATGCACCACGTATGAAAGATGGAGACGTAAGTCTAGTGTCCTCTCCTTCAGGACCGTTCAGTCTAGTGGGGACAGGTAATCACTGTTCAATGATGAGTTGGAAGAAAGCAAGAATAACAAGGTACAAGGGAAACTGGGAGTACACAGCCTGTGCCTTGCGTGTCCGGCAATGTGGCTGATGCATACTGATGCCATTCCCAGTGCTTTATACATATTCACACAACCTTCACAACGACCCTGCCACAGTGGGTGATCTTACAACCTCCACTTTACAGATGGAAAAATTGATCCACAAACATATTAGGTTGTACAGTTGGTAAGTACCAGATTTGAAGAGGGAACTCAGGTAGTTTTTAACACTGTATGTTGCCTCTCCAGTTAAACTCTACGATGAACATTTACTTAGAGGTTTGGTGACAGCTCAACTTTGCTTCAGCCTAGATCATCCTGCCCTACAAATGCACCCAAACATAAAACTTCTTATCCAGTGGAACTTATTCCAGGTTTGAGACTCCAGCAATAGTTTTTCCCAGGATTGGCTACCAGAAGGGTTACTGGCCTCTGTGGGCAGTGGCCAGAGAAGCAACTTCATGTAAAACAAAGATAACAGGATGGAGGGACAAAAAAACTCAGGTTCCTACCCAGCTTTGCCTTTCTCTGGCCATGTGATGTCTGGTAAGTTCTTGGACCTTGGTTTCCCCTTTCAGTTCAGTGGGGACATCGACACCAACCCCAGGTCGTGTTTTGAAAGAGTGAGATTTTTAAGTTGCCACGTGGATGCTTAATTTTTGTATCATCATTATTGAATCTATCATCATCGTTGTTGTTGTCATCATCATCAGAGGCTTGGCCCACAAACACATCAAGGCGTTTTTGTTGAGTGTGAGTTAGCCTGGGAGATCAGAGTCCCAAGCCCAAGGTCACCTATTCGGTCACAGCCAAAAGCACTAGAGAAGACAAGAACCTGGCAGTGTTTGGGTCCGGAAGGCAACATCAGCAGAGCTTGCTGACCTAGTATGAACCAGATACTCTGAATAGGCACTTTACAAAGACCCACAGAACTTTGCCAGCTCAGAGTTGCCACGCTGCCCCACTGACCTTCACTGAATTACCACACCCAACGCCACTCAGTGACTCCGCGTGGAGCACCATGTCACCACCAGTAGCTAAGGTGCTAATAAACTCTTTATCAGCATCATTGCAGTTTTATAGCCTTGTCCCTACCGTGTTGTATTTTCCGGTTTCCTTATCTCCCTAGCCCAGTTCACACAATCTTTTCACTCTTTCTGCTACACTGTCCAGGGAACTGGCTTTTCTTGCCTGCTCCCATGCGTGACCTGGATTGGCATTCTCCACAGCCTGCACTCCAATTAATTCTGTTTTGTTTGATTTCTAGCCAAAAGCCAGCAACTCCCTGGGTTTTACTCCTGGTTGCTCAAATAAATAAACCTAATGTTAATTTGTTGCCCATTGATGACGATTAAGTGCGGAGATGTTGTAACTGGAAATAGTAATGTTTTCTAGGAGCCCACAGTAGCACAGCGGTGGTACTGGGTTTTGCTTTGCTTTGATGGACTGGGGAGAAGGGGATGCCCCTTTTTGAATATCCATTATCTCATTTGATTCTCCCAACTGCTTGGCGAAGTAGGAAGGACAGAAATGATGATGTGTACTTCATAGGGATGAGGAAACAAAGCTCAGGGAAATTAAATCGCTTGCCCAAGGCCACGCAGCGCAGAAGAAGCTAGCTGCGGCTAGAACTCAGTCAACCTGACCCCCAGGTCAGCGAAACTTGGGAGTGGCTCCATTTCCCATTATGTCATCATGTGGGATAATAGTAATTTACATAATGTGTTTTCATAGACAATTTCTGGGTTATCCAGAAGGCTCTCCATGGAACAGTAGCTGGGTAAGATGCACTATGAGAAGAAAAGTTCTGTAAACTAATATGTCAGTAACATGCTATATACTATATCCCCCTATTAGACATTCACTATATTGATTAGCTATGAAAGTCTCTGAGATGTTCTGCCATACAAGATTTAAAAGTTTTTGACTCAGAATTGTCTGAACACATTTGACCATGAGGAGGCAAGCAAGGGCAGAAGCAGAGGGACCATGTACCAACAACCCAGGAAGGAGACTGGGGTGTTTGGGTGAACGGGAAAGGCAGCAGTGGTGAGAAGAAAGTGAGTTCTGCACACATTGCAGAGGCAGAGCCAACCAGAGTTGCTGGTGGGTAGGATGTAAGGTGTAAGAAAGAAAAAGAGGAGGCAAGGAGGCCTTGAAGGTATCAGGTCTGAGCAATGAGATGAAGAGAATGGTCACTGCCTCCAGGAAGCTCTCCTAGATTAACAACCCCAACATAACCATTGTAGCCTCTTACTGCATCAGAGCCCTTATCTTCAGAGATTGCACAGTTGTAGTTTTATCTTTGTTGACAAAATTTTTGATAATAGCTGAGCTTATAATGTTTTTACTTACAAAAGTCAGCCCTCCATATTGGCAGGTTCTGCATCCATTGATTCAACCAACCGCAGATCAAAAATATTCTAAAAAATAAAAGATTATATTGTTGTTAGGTTTACCTACACGTGGACCATGTAACCTTACAATAGTTGCATCTATAATGAACATGTACAGACTTTTTCATTGTCATTATTCCCTCAACAATATAATATAGAAGTATTTATACGGCATTTACATTGTATTAGTTATTATAAGTAATCTGAAGATGATTTAAAGTATATAGGAAAATGCATGGGTTATATGCAAATGCTATGCCTTTGTTTTTTTAAGGGACTTGAATGTCCACAGATTTTGGTATCTCTGGCAGATGCTGGAACCCATCCCCCAATGGACGCCGAGGGACAACTCTACTATGTCCCCAGTGTCTGCGCCCTTGTAGGCATTGAATAAATATCTGCTGAATAAACAGAGACTTGCAAGCAGTAAACGCTTAACAAATTGTTGCTCTCCTGCTATTAATCAACCTAGCGTGCAAGTTTTCTTAATATTACTAATCAGTTTAGTAGACAGCAGGGAGTTGGAAGGAAGTGGACAAGGAGTGACTGTTAAAAAGAAGGAAAGGATGGTCAGGAAACCCTGTCTTAACTTGAGCCCTATCTTTTGCCTTCTCTGTGTCCAGCTCTTTCAGATTCCATTCCACGAGGGGTAGGATAATTCGATTTCCATCAGCCCTGCACACTGTGGCCCGTGCGTCTACGTGGAAGCTGTGTCCTGTGTCCTTGGGAACATGGCGTGAGGCACTGCCCGAGACAGACCACATCTGATCAGATGCTCCACTAGCTAGCGCAGCTTCAGCCCGTCAGGTACACAGAAAGGAGGGATGTGATGGGGGCTGGGGCAGCCAGGAATGCTTCCGGAAGGATTTCCTTCTTCCTTCTTTCAAGAACCTGAACTAACAGATGACGACACTTGGTGGAGGGGAAAAAATCATCTTGTTTGGTTTTCATCACACCCAGTCCAACTGGCAAGACTCAGTAGAACTTGAACACATCCCTTTCCAGCTCCCCAAAGACCACCGGGCAAAAGCCCCTTGCTCTTCTAGACCTCACTACTCTCTGAACCTTACTTTGCACATCTGAAATTGCCCTTCTCTTCTCGCCAGTAAGGCATACACGAAAATACACTTCCCATCTGCACCTCTCTTGAATTATTCTCCCTAGAGGCTGCTGTCGGGTTCCTGGAAGTGGGCAGCTTGCATGCCCAGTGGCCTCACCTCATCGCATTGAACAGGTCCACAAGATTTCAGGGGCTCACTCTACGAGGGATTTCCCAGAGAAAGCTACTAGGCAAGTGAGTTTTGGTTCCAGTTCATTCGTTTTTTTTTTTTTTTTTTCCCACTTGGTTGCCCAGGGTAAACACCCACTCTGACAGTTTCTCCCCGGGGGCCCATCCACTCTATCACTGCTTGCCTGCCCTGGTGCCAATGTTGTAAGGTCCCCCGGTGCTGAGGCCCTGCTGCTTTCTTTGCCCAGAAGAGGTCACTACTTGATTAAGAAAACTAGTCGTTCTACCCTAGCCCCCAGCCCCCCACTGTCATTCAATAAAAAGTTCTTCCCAGTAGTTAATAACCAAAGCCCGCAAGGCACTTCATCTTTCCTAATGTTTTCAGCATTGATTTGATTATCACTGGTATTCTGAAAAATATTCATAACACCATGTGGTGATTATCACCACATCAGTCTTTGCAGAGATCTCAGCATGACAGTCATTTTATTTCCTCCTCAAACTGACCCTCTGCTACTACTTAGCCTAGTTTACAGATGAGAAGAAGGAAGGACAAAGAGATGAACTGGCTTATATCAAGATTATCCACAGCAACGATTGGATGAGAACCCATGTCTCCTGATGACAAGTATTGAAAGAAAAGGCATCAGAGTTGCACTGGCTGAGTCTCCTTGCAAAGGTGGGAGCAAAGGACTGGAACATAGTAAGAAGTTGAAGGGAGAAGTACCATCCTGGGAAGACAGACAGATAGCAGACAGGGAGGTGATTCGAAAGCCAGTGGCTGGACTAGAGGATAGTTTAACACTCTTTTCATCTCCAGGATTTAGAAACCAAGCTGCAAAGACAATGGCAGCAGGAAAGCCGACCTAGCCATCATGGGGATGGGATCAAAGATCAGGCCAATGCACCATGGATTCTTTGTCATTGAGTGAAGTACCTGAGATATGTAGTATGTCATTCTGAGTTCTTGCTTGCAAAGTAACACGTGTCGGAAAACATGGGAGAGAAGGGGGCAGGCAGTGATTTGCTTGAAGTTCAGCAGAGGCACAGGAAGAAGAGAGAATGCAGTTCATGCCATCGCCAAAGCTGTCTTGATTGTGAATAAATTCTAATTGACCATTTAGCCTTGAACACAGATTCAAACTTCAAAATCCCAGAAACAAAAATCATACAACCCAGATCTTACATCCAAGAAGCAAGGTCACAGAACCATCCAGTGGGCCTGGCCCTGGACATTTGTTCCACTCTGGCAGCTAAGAGATGATGCATGAGTCTAAAGTCTCTGGCACTTACGGCAGGTCAAGGCTACTGCTCTCCAACAAGACTGCAAAAGAAGATATTTCTTACCAGCAAAAGAGGAGATTGGATGCTGGACAGCTCTGAAGCTGACAGCCCACCACAAATGAGTCTGATACCCATCCTTACAAACCCGATAGTTCTTACAGAGTCCTAGGACATGTAGGGCGCTCCAGCATTCATGGTCAATGCTGATAATATCTATGTTGAATAAGCACCAGCGTGAATTCCGCAAGGTAATAATATATATACGTAAATTATCACATTAATTTTCACGACAGCCCTGCAAGGGGTTTTATTAATTGTACTTCACAGAAGAAGGACCTGAAACTTGAAAGGGCAAGGCAACTTTTCCAGACTTACAGAGTTTGTGGTTAGAATTATGACCCGGGTCTAGATACTTACGCCAAGCTGCGGCCCTTTCTGGTATCAGGTACCATTCTCTGCAGGCTAGACCATGTAAGCCTGTATTTCCATGCAGCTTTGATGGAAGAGGGAGAAAGACCCCATGGTGACATCGGAAGTCACCCTCAGAAATGAAAAGGAAGCAATAAACTACTGAGATAATTCCAACAGTGCTGCGTTTCCAATTTTTATGTTTCATTATCTGGCTCAAACAATAAATTGGAAAGTGTTTGTCGAGCAAGATGCCATATTAAGTCCCGGGAAGAATGCAAGAATGTGTAAGCCCAAATCTTTCTGTTTTCAAACACCTTGAAATCTCATTCTCTATCTTCTTGAAAAGGAAACCAGTGATTCGAATTACTGTATTTTTTGGACTATAAGACACACCTAGGTTTTAGAGGAAAATAGGAAAAAAAATTTTCAAGCAAAAAAAGTGGTAAAATATTTAATAACATAAATAACATAACATTTCACCAACGTAAATGTAAAGCTACATTCGGACTGTAAGACACACACCCCTTTCCTCCCAAATTTGGGGGGAAGGTGTGTCTTATAGTCCAAAAAAATACAGTATATTGGTTCAGATATTAAATGACAAGAGTCCCGAGGTGGAACGGTGAGAGTTTCACAAAAGAGCTAACATCTGAGCTGCCGTCCCTGAACATGACGGTTGAACATCACGGTTGAACATCACAGTTGAACAAATGGAATGCAGATGGGATGGAATGGAATGGGATGGAATGGAATGGGAGTGGTGGAGGGGCTCACCTAGAAGGGGGAATGGTGAAAGCAAAGGCACAGAGGCAACATGGAGCCTGGTCCAGCTAGAGCTGAGAGCTGATGATGTCATGTAGTGAATTAAAAAGCAGGCTGGATTTTGAATCCTAGGTAAAGGGGTTTCACATTTCTACAAAAAGGGATGATAATCTGCAGGAGAAACTTAAACTAGGTAGAGACATGTCTGGCACCCACTATAGTTCTCGGAGCCTAGCATGTATTTGATACATGTTTGCTCAGTGACCAAATGAATGAATATTATGTGTAGGATGTGCTGGCATAGGAGGAGGTCTCGGGGGGGGGGGGGGGAATCAAGGACACCGATCAGAAGTGTGTTGCAATAGCAGTCTCGGTGATGTAAGTAGAAATAGAAAAACAATGGAAAGCTTGGAAGCAGTGAAAACAGACATCAGAAAAAGAAAAGAATATTTAACTTGCAGCATTATTTCCTGAGCAGTACTTCACAGCAAAAAACAAGGATGGAGGTGGGGAGGAATCTTCTAACAGCCTCCAAATTCAAGAGTCCATAATGCTATACTGGTGGAACTCAAGATGCTTAGCTGTGCCTCTAGAAGTCCAGAGATCTAGGCAGAAAAAGAAAAGAAGCAGCAGAAATTTAAAAGCAAAATGTAAAAATATAAAAACTAACACATATTAAGATTTGGAGCCGATGTTTTGCCTTTTTGCTTACTGAGTGTTTGATATTCAGTTTACCTGGGGTGAATGAACAAACAGAAAGAGCAGGTCTTACTACACCCATTTTACAAACAGGAAAACTGAGGCTCAGAGAAGCCCAATATCTCCCAGTGGCTTGTGGTATTTCTACTGCCCCATATGGCAGAGACGAGAGGAAGAGAAAAGAGAGAAATAAAGAGAAAAACACAATTCTAGGAAGTCTCTTCGGTAGGTGCATCAGGAAATACGTGGTGGGCTGTACCACGTGGGGACCCTTGGTTGAACCTACACTAAACTCTTCTCTTTGCCACAGGTATGGACACTCATCCGCTCCCCTGGGAGGATCTGCAGTGATGACAATCCACTTTCTCTCCTGAGAGTCAGCAATTTTCTTTTTAAATGCAGAGAGACCACATATATGTGGTTGGCATTTTTTAACAAGGCTATGGCAGGTCAATAAACACCCCTTTCTCCATTTCTCCTCCCTGCACCCTTCACTCATCAAATTCCAGCAGGTGTTAGGAAGCCCTCACTCAAGCCAGTAAGTCCCAGAATTACATAAAGCCACAGTCATCCTCATCAAACAAGGTCTTATGACTGGGAACAAGTCCCATGGCTTCAATAATTCGGTTTCCTGGCAAGAGTTACAAATGCTGAGTTGTTCCCCTCCCTGACAGTGTCAGAAACCTGTGAGAAGTCATGGATGGGTGTTCCTTATGCTCAGCACTCTTCTGCATGACACAGGGTTTACCAACAGGGTGACAGGGACTTCGTAAAAGCTTTATGAGCCACAGTCACCTACATAAAGACAGCTGTGATAGAGGTTCCTTTCTGTGTCTCCCATATCTTGGGAAGATCCAGCAAGTTATACTTCTTCATTACTATTCATTCAGACCCACTGAGTTCTGCGGGCATGTGGAAAATGATCCAGAATTGGCCTCCATCAAAACTGGTAACATCTCAGAAAGTACTGCCTGAAAAAAAATGTGCTCGAGTTTTAAGCCACAATAGCTGGTCATGCCACAGTCAGAGCTCTCGGGTCAACACCACCTCACCTGTGCGCCCACCTGACTTTTTTCCATTCCCCTGCCAACACCACCATTTAGTTTCATTCCCTAAGAAAAATAGCTTCTTTCCGACACCAGAATGCAGTGTTATCGGGAGGTACGAAGACTTATGGATCAGAGCAGCCTAACAGGATGGAGCAGCACTCTGGTATATGCGGAAGGAGCCAAGGTCATGCGGGAACTTTGCTCTTGTCCACCGTCTGGGCCGAAGCCCCTGCGGAAGGAGCCAAGGTCATGCGGGAACTTTGCCCTTTTCCACCGTCTGGGCTGAAGCCCCCAGGGTCGTTGTTCCCTTCCAGCAGTTTCCTTTCTTTGCTGTCTATCCTTTCTTAGGTGTACCAAGAAGTTAAAAAAAAAAAAAAAGAGGGGAAGTGTTGCCATGGATTTTGTTTTGAGACTTGGTAAAGCCTTTTAGAAGGACTACTAGGCAGTATTTATCAAAAGCCTCACAAAATGCATACCCTTTAGATCAGAAACTAGAGACTCATTTTATGTTCACAATTTTATGTAAAAATGTCAAAGTATAGGGAAGTTCATCACATTGTTGTTCATAATGAGGAAATACTAGAAACAGCCAATATGTCTACAACTCAAGATTTTTCATTCCCCGCATGTTTTTAGGTGTTTTCAAGGGGACTTCATGCCACTGATCTACAAGGGGGAAGTGCTCGGCCTTGAACACTGTTAGAACAAGCTAAGACATTTGAGGAAGGGATCTCTAAGACCGCAGACACACATTCCACGACTGCATCCTCAAAGCTGTGACAACCACATATTAGCTGTCCTCTCCCTGTCCGTCAGTGACAACCGCCAAGGTGGCTGAAGGGAATGAAATGAGCCTTAACCTTGGACTGGAGCTGCCTTAAGGCCCAGCACGATAACAGAGTTCTCCCCCTCACTCTACTCCTTGTTTCTTCTAAAAGTGCCTTTAGCTGGGTAAGAAACATACACACACAGCCCAATCATGTACACCAAAGCACAAACACTCACACACATGCACAGCCTCTCCTGAAGCAAATATTATTTTAAAATATTTGAGGGCAGTGACCCACGGGTCTATTGAACTTGAATTGCCGCAGCAGCAATTTCATTTTCCTTTCAAGCCAAGATCAGATTTGAGTCAATACGGACGGCCCGGATGCGGTGTCACTGAGTAAGAATTTCATGTGGACTGTGTCCAATTGAGCCCAGAACTCAACTGATCCGTAATCAGGCTTACTAAGAACATTTAGCCTTCTGGCTCCAGTGGCTCTTTTATGTCTGTCTTAGAATTGTGTCGGGAGCTAATGGCAGAAAAAGAGGCCGTGTCATTCAGCTTAATTGGGCAATCATTAGGACTTCCTCCAATAAAGAAAGGAAGCGGGGAGCCTGCAGCTGACCTCCCTGAGGCTGTTAGGGGTCTTGTGCCCAGGAACTTACCTTACGCAGGATAAATATATCTGAAGTTGCCTAACTTCCCCCGCCTGATCTAATTAGTAAACATCTTCAAAGGGATCAAGCTGACTTTTGAGACCAAGTCCGCCGCACACGGCAGAGGTGGGCAAATAAATATTTAAAGGGCACATGTGTGTAGGTGGAGCAGGGAGGGGAAAACAGATTAGAAACAGACATGAGTTAACTTTGGGGGTTCTGTTGTGCAGCTGTCCTTGACCTTGCTGCTCTGTGGGCCAAACTGGCCCCTCCTCCAGGGCTTCTGGGGGCCCTGGTCCACTAGACACTCAGCCACCCTGTCTCAAGAAAGAACTACCTCAAGACATGGACTCAACCTGATCAGAGTCCTGGTCACTCAATATCATGACTGTTTTGCCTGTTAGAATTGAATGAGATCGATCTAAGGGAACAGAACGGGGTCATTTGGCAAACTCTTATTAACATGCAAGTGACCGCCAAAAGTGTTGTCGTCGTCATTGTTGTTGTTCTAATCCATCAAGGACTGGACCTAAAGGACTGACTCTAACGATGGCACTTCAGGCACGACCAGCAGTTATCACCTGTACCTCTGCAGAAGACCAGCTCTGTCTACAGCATTTCCTGACTCTTCGTGCCTTTTCAGTGGCTTGAGATTAATTATCACATAGCCCCCCGCCACACTTCGCTGGAACAGCAACTAACAAGACCTCCCGGGTGCCACAAAGACTTTGAAAAAAATCAAAGTACAAAGTGCAATGAAGTATAAATGAACTATAACCAGTTCCGCCTCCACTGTTAACACTCTGGGAGGACCTGGGACCGAAGCATTTTCATCACTGGATCTAAACCCAGCGATGGAGCTATACTTGGAATTGAAGTTCAATTTTCTGGAGTGGATCCAATGGGTAGAGCAGCATAAACCTCTAAATATATTTGATTGCATATGTACTGAGGAAGAGGGGGGCAGGGGAATGGGTGGAGAATACTGTTCATGGAGCACCTGCTGAATGCCAGGCATGATGTTTACTGCCCATTCATTACATCACTTAATCTTCATGGCACACTTACAAACCAGGTACCACTTCCCTCATTTCACAGAGGAAGCGGACAGTTAAGTCTACCAGATGGGCCACGTACACTCCAGTCTGTTTTTGTTTGTGGTGTTGTTTATTGATTTGATTTTTTTCTGCTATACTATGTATTTGATCATTAGTTCAGCAAAAATCATAGGATATTTGAAGTTAAGAACTTGTCTGCCTTCTCTCCACTATATTCACCCACACACAGCTGAGTGCTGGACCTATATTCATTCATCCACTCACTCAATACACAGTTATCAAACATTAGGGATACAGCAGTGAATAAGACCAAAAAGTTACCTGTTATCATGAAGTTTACATTTTAGCTGAAAGAGACAATCACTCAGTAAAGAAGCATACTAATAAAGACAGGAAGGAAAGAAGGAAAAAGGAGGGGGAGGGAGGAAATAAGAAAATTATCAAAAAGTCATGAATATCATTCAGAGAACTGGGATTGAAAGAACTGGATTGGCCAAAAGGTTATCCAGTTTTTTAAGTAAAAGAAGACACATTTTTTTCATTTTCACCAATCACTTTATTGAATAACATATTCATCATTTTGTTACACTACCTTCTGGATCTTTCAGGCAACTTCATAATTCTATCTTCCCAAAATGTTTTATCTTTCTGAGCAAAGAACTGTTCTAGTTACTTTTGCAGTCTTCCAGGGAATTTAATTTTTCCCATTAAAAAATTTTTGTAAAGGCCAAAATAAATGGCAATCTGAAGGTGCGATGTCTGGTGAATACACTGGATGAATTAGAACTTCCCAGGCAAGCTGTATGCCTGGTCATCAAAAAAAATGTGGTCTTGAGTTATCCTGATGGAAGATTATGAGTTTTCTGTTGACTAATTCTGGATACTTTTCATTGAGCACTGCTTTCGGTTGGTCTAATTGGAAGCAGTACTTGGAATTGTTTGGTTTTCTGGAAGGACACATAACAGAGGACTGCCTTCCAATCCCACCATAAACACAGCATCACCTTCTTTGGATGAAGACCAGCCTTTGGTGTGGCTGTTGGTGGTTCATTTTTGCTTACCCTATGATCTCTTCCATCCCACATTACTGTAAAGTTCACTTTTCACCACCCATCACAATTTGTTTTAAAAACAAAACATTTTTGTTACATTTTGGTAGAGAATTGCATACAGAAATACAGTCAAGAAGGTTTTTTTCACTTAACTTATCTGGAACCCAAACATCAAAGTGATTAATATATCAAGCTGGTGCCAGTGATTTTCAGCACTTGATTTGGATATTTTGAGTGTGTTGGCTCTCTCTCCTGTGTGGTATAACACTGATTGCCCTCAATCGATGTATCAGTGTGGTCGCTATCAACTTCAACTGATCTACCCAACCATGGAGCATCATCTAGCGAGGTACCTCCAGCAGGAAACTTCACAAACCACTTTTGACATGTTTGATCAGTCACAGCACCTTCTCCATACACTGCACAAATCTTTTTTTTTTTTTTTTGCATTCCAGTTGTGTTTTTACCTTTCTTAAAATAATACGGCATAGCATACCAAAAAATACATAAAAATTCGCCAATTTAAGTGCACGCTAATGTGACAGCTCTCGTAATACAATCTGTATTGCTTCAAATGAAGTTAAGACAACTAAGCATTAGTACAGCCATCTTACAGAGGAAAAAAAACTTTTTGGCCAACCCAACATAATAGAGAGAGGCAGGGTGGCACCATGGATTGAGTATTCAGGACAGAATTCTTGAAAGAGGTGACCTTTACACTGAGATCTGAATGACAAGAAGGAGGAAGCCTTAGGTCAAGGGGAAGAGATTATAGTCAAGTAGACTAGGAAAGCCCTGAAGTGGGAATGAGCTTTAAGGGTTCAAAAACTGAGAGAAGGCCAGTGTGGCTTGAGCAGATCAATGAGTGAAGGGGAGTTACACAAGATGATGTCATTGGGGTTGGGAGAAGCCAGGTGACAGAGGGTTTTGCAGCCAGGGTTAGGCTCCCTAAACAAATATTTGTTGGTTGAATAAATGCACAGGCCTTGGAACACTGTGAGAATGTTAAGCACCAACTGCCATTCAGGAGTTTACAGTTGCATCAGAAAGATGAAAGAAATCCATATCCATTCACTCAAGAAATATTTACTGAGGCCCTAGAGTGTACCAAGCACTGGAGTAGATAAGAGGGGACACCAGGGTGAATAAGCTTCACCCCGTGCCTTCAGCTAGCTCACAGTTTTTGGAGAGACAAGACCCCAGTACAGAACAGTGAGTTGTTTGAGGAAGGAAACACTCTGTGAGCACATGGAAAACATCTTGGCCTGAAAACAAGTCAAGGGAAGAGTTAAGACAGCATATGAAGGAAGATAAAAAGTCAAGGAAAACGTTGAGGCAGCCACGATGAAGAGGTCAGAGATGGGTTGGTCTCCACAGGCTGGAAAGGTCAGGGAAACTTTGCATGGAGAGAACTGTACCTGAGAGGATGTTTAGGCATGAGTGGAACATGGAGGTAAGAGGGAAGGTTTTCAGGCTGAATAACAAATGCACACGGGTTTAAATCAAAGGTCAGAACCTAAGTGGGACATTTAAATCTCCCCATAGTGTCTATTGCTCCTAACCAACACCTTCTCTGCACACACACACACACACACACACACACACTTACTCCTCCACGCTCACCCTTCCTCTGTGCTGAAACACAACTGAAAGTATCTGGTAATCATTCTCCAGATTGCTTAGCATCCTAGTCACTCTGAAATGAAAGTCTGGCCCCCACTCTAAGTAAGAAGACATAATCACACCATATGTTTCATTTGGGGACAGTTCTTTTCCTTGGCAAAGAGATCCTTCCTCAAATATAATGGAAGTTTGTATCTTTAATTCAACTGTTCGTTGATTCTAATTTTAATCTGTAAAGTTTAAATTTGGTCAAATATGACCGGGTAGGAATTAACACCTAAACACCAGGAGTATACAACAATTAAGCATCCGTTTCTCACTCATGACGCTATGGGCTGGCTGGAAAGGCCTTCTCTGTTGCACTTTGCAGGCTGGTGGGAGTGGCTCTGCTCCCCATGCGCCTCATCTCATCCTCCTCTGGGGTTCAGTGGGACAACTGGGGCAAGCTCTTATGATGGTGATGGCAGAGATACAACAGATTGAGTTCACTGCTGGTACTCTTAACTTCTGCCTATATTTCACTGGCCAAATCAAGTCAGGCATGTAAGCTCAATGTCAAAGAAAGTATTCACAAGGAGAGTATACTCTGCCCACCGTAAGGCCACAGAGGCAATGAGATAAAAACCACAGCCAATTGTTCAGTCCATCACAGAAGTTACAAAGAATTTATCCCACTTCTCCCACTAACATCAAAAGGTAGAACTTGTGCTCCTACAAACATCCTTACTTTCCAGATTTAGCTTCCTTAACTTCTCATCCACCAGGTTTTCAGAACCCTCCCCCTCACACTGACCTGAACACATTCTTGCTTGTTAACATTTCTAGAAAATTCTGTCAATCAGATGTGATCGTGGTACTGCTATCTTGCAGCATGGATTTGCCAGTGCAGGACAGTGGGTGCATCCGTTAGGATGTGATGCCTAATAAACACTCCAAAACTTAGCTTTCGATTTTGTGGGTCAGCTAGGCAATTTCTCTAGTCTGGAATGGGCATGGTTGAAATCATCTGGGCTCACTTGTGAGTCTGCAAGCAGGTGGCAGATTGGCTAGAGCAGCTTCAGCAAGGACACCCAGGACTCTCCCTACATTGTCTGCCTTCCTCCAGAAGGCCAGCCAGGATTATTCACATGTTGGTATCAGTGGTCCAAGTGTTCAGGCATGGAGGCTGCCCGCTTGAGGAAGAGATTCAAAATGATACAACATCCCTTCTACCACATTCTATTGGCCAAAGCAAATCACAGGGCCAACCCCAAATCAAGAAGCAGAAAAATAAATTCTACCTAATATGGAAAAAGCTACAAAGTATTCAGTCATTTCTGCGATCCCCTCATGGGAATATTTTATAATGTCTGCTATGGATGCATGGAATGCATCCAGGCTTACCTCGAGTTCTGCCTTATGCCACACTGTTGGCTTAGAGTTAGAAGTCAATTAACAACCTCAAAGTTTGAGTCATGAACTATTGTCAAAGAAATGTATGTTGTTGATCTTAACCAAAGTATAATCCTTTGTATTCCACCTTCATTGTTTCAGCCAGCTTTGATCTTCTCATACCTCTTCTTGTAATAATGTTGTGTATACCTTTTTAAGGAAGTTGTCAAGTTCTGAACAACAACTTCATGTACTTTTTCACTCTAACTGGTTTCAGTAACAAGTTGTCATCAAGTTGGTTCTAACAGTTTAGGGACAGGGATGACCACATTTTCTAACATTGCTGTTCTATGGCAGCCATCACAGAACTGGGTGCACAGCTGGTCCTTTTTCACCACATGAAGTTATGCAAAAATGAATCAATGGTCAATGCAACACAATCCCAATGAAGTGAATCAATGGCTCTTCCATTCTTTTTTTTAAAGTCCTTTTATTTTTAAGATGAAATACTATATGAAAATCCAACATGAAAACCAGATAAACATGGAACTGCTTCAGCTAGAAGAGGGGACACTCCTACTCAACTTCAGCTAGAAGAGGCTCTGCCTACTCAACTTCTCCAATCCCAACTTCTGCTCTTTGGAGGACGTGGAACAAAATTTGAAAACTACTGAATGAAGCCAACGTCTTTCAAACTTTGCTAAACATCACCCTCAATGAGCAATGCACTTCACATAGTGACTCAGAGCACATACACACAAGTGACTAAAATAACTGTTTCTCAACACTATTTCACCCTAAGTGCAATACGCTCTATGTTTTGTAGTCTGATCATTTCATTTTTAAGTGTTGGTCATGGACTACTAAGTTGATTTTACAACCCAGTAAATAGGTCACCCCCCATAGTTAGAAACCAGGGAACTAGATGACCTCTTAAAGAAGTATTTCAAACATTGTTTATTATCAGGAATGAAGAAAGATTGGTGATGGGCCTCCCCCCAAAGAGTAGAAGTTAAGTTCTAGATAAGCCATAGTGATGCTCCTCAGAATAACAGAGACCGCACAACCTCATGGACACTAATAAAAACAGTAGATAAGACTTATAAGAAGAGTTTACTGTCCAGTGAGACTATCTAAGTTATATTGTGCCAATTACAGCCTGAGTTACTTGGGCTTATTGCTTAATCTATCTACACATCAATCATTATCTCCTCTGACATTTAGGTCTAATATTAATATCTACCCTGCAAGATTGTTAATAGCATTAAATAAGATCATATGAAATGGATTTAACACAGCCAGGAACACAGCATCAGGCTTCTCTAAAAATAATACGGAAGTAGATGGCTTTCCCCCGAAAGCAGTAGGCTCAATAATAAGACATGAGATGGATTGCTCTCTCTGCCCCTGCCCTGATCTTGATACTCAGAGGGATCTGCGTTCAGATTCTTATTCTGTCCCTTAACAGTCTTGGTCTGTACAGTGGTCTTAGATGACTCATACTTTCTAAGCTTCAAGATCCTCAACTGTGTAATGGGAATAACAAAACCTATCTGAGAGAAACGCTATAAGGATAGTTGAAATAACAAATGTAAAACACCTGGCATAGTGCCTGCTGCATAGCAAATGCTCAGTAAAAAGAAAAGGTAAATACACAGAGAGATCCTGATAACATCCTGTAAAAAAAGTCAAAGTACTTTGAATGCAACTGTTCATATTTTGAAAATAATTGAAGAACATGCAGATTGTGTAAGAAACAGCCAATCACAGCCAAATCACATTGGTTATCTCAGCTATGAGTTAGTCACAGAAAATGGAGAGCCCGACAAAGAAGTTCCAGCAACAGGAAGTCGTAAAACTCATCATTCCTTGGTGTGTGTGTGTGTGTGTGTGTGTGTGTGTGTGTGTGTGTGTGGCTTAGCATACACAACTGTCTTCTGGGTGCCACAAAATGTGGGGGGCTTCATGATAATAATTAAGGCAAGTCTCTACCATCAAGAAATCTATATAATCAATCAATATCTCGAACTCACTTTCCTTTTCTTGAGTACTTACTACGCAGCAGGTGTTTTTACACTGTGCCAGGTATTTCACAGACATCACTTCACCTAATTCTCAGAGCAACCTGACCAAACAGGTTTTGTTATTCCCATTTTACAGCTAAGAATCCTGAGGCCATGAAACTGTTAGGAAGCAGAACAAGAATGCGAAGCCAGATCTCTCTGACTATGAGAGCTGAAGTCTTCTGCAACCCCCAATCCTCTTCTCACAGATTAATAGATGTAGGTAAAGATCAATGGATAGAACATAAAATAGCAACTTCATGGTGCCTCTGTGTGTATGTCTTTAAGGGTTAAGAACATGGGCTTCAGATTTTGCCTCAAATTCTTTCTTTACTATGAATAACTCTAAAATAAGAAACAGAGACAGAGAGGGTTAGGGAGGGAGGGAGAGAGAGAGTCAGATGGATATATGGTATAAAATAAAGTTTTGTAAATGCACACACACCATCACCACCACCACCACCACCACCATAGACTCAGTGCTGAAAGGTACCTTAGAGATCCAATTCAGTGCTGAAAGGTACCTTAGACATCCAATTCAGTCTCCTTACATTGCAGTTTAGAAAGCCAACACTAGGTGAAAGTGAGAGCACCAGGGGTTTCCTGCCCAAGGGTCCATGGGGAAGGAGAGACAGTCCACGTTAAAAGGGGGAGCATCGGAACCCCCACCCCAGCCCAGTGCTCTTTCCAGAACCCCACCCCAGCCCACCTCCCTGTATAAATGCATCCAACTTTTCCAATGGTTACTCCCCAATTCAAAGGAAATGTCTGGCCCAGATAAGGCAGATTCTGCAGGGAAGAAAGTCTATTTCATTCTGAGATTTTTCTCTGCCTGCTCATTTGCCGAGGTCACCAGAAGGTCAGGGGAATTCTCTCGTGTCACGACTCCTGGGTTTCCACACCCAAGAATGCAGGAAGGTTTAAATAAATCAGACTTCAGGCAAGAATTTAGACAGGCTCCCCCACAGGTTCTGTGCTTTTTTCCCCTAGAGGAAGCCATCAGCTGCCCTGTTGCTAAGAGCCGGAGTGGGTGGGAAAAACCAACAGCCATATTTTCAAACTTATCTGCAAAACCAGTTGTGCCGCTGCCCCATCCAGGGGTTCGGCTTTCTTAAGAACAGGATAATGACAACTAGACTGATGGAGAGAGTGAGACTACAGTTTCTCGGGAAATAAACTGAGTTTTCCTGAACATTTGGTGTCATCCAGCAGAGTCCTGGGTGCTGCCAATTACAGGTCTGATGCAGTGTTTGGGAAAGAGCCGCTGAGTACACATGACTCAACAAAATATTCTGATCTGCATCCCTGTCTCTCGGGAAAATGCACTCATCGGCACCAACGAGTGCCATGGAGTTGATAAAAGTGCTAGGCTGTGTTTATCATCGAGGAGTTAAAAAGGAATTTTGAAAACCAGCAGGCGTTGCGGGGAGGTGAGTGTTTGAATCACTCCGGGACTTTCCTTTTCGGTTGCATTCCAATCGAACAGACCTAAGCCTGGCAGACTCATTCCATTGCTCAATGTCAAAAACATTCACCTGGAATGTGAGAGATGTGAACTTAGACACCCCCTGCAGCTTCCCTATGTGGCCCAGCCTGCTGCATCACTATAAACACACCAGTCCCAAGAGCAGAAGCAGAGCCCTCTGGGGCCGGGTTAGCAAGGAGGTGGCCCATGTCACATAAAGGAAGGCAAAGGACACAAAAGGGAGCTCTAGACAGCAGTCCCTCCTCAAAGTCTTTGTACAGATTCACAACACTCTCTGATGAGCAGAGCAGAGATGGAAAATGAGCCCTTGGGAACAGAGCGGTGGATTTTTCTTGCCCTTACAAGAAAGGAAGAATGTGAATTAACTTCCTCCTTCTCTGGGTTTGTACCTGGCAGTTTGAGGCAGAAAAACAAAACAAAACAAAACAAAAAAACCCTGCTATAATCCCTTATTTCCAAAAAACTCTAAGAGTGATCTATATGGACATCTAATTGCCTGCTCTGCCCTCTGCCTAGGGACTCTTCCCACTTTGGCTTAAATAGTCAAGGTCACAATCCTTGCCACACTAGTATAAATAAGAAGAACATAACTCAGCATACCCAAAAAGGCCTTTTAGACCTTACAGCATGTCCCAGAGCTCAGCGCCCCAGGCAGCAAAGAACTAATGGGTGGCAGAGCTTTTTGGGTAACCCTACACATATCACATTACTCCTTTCTCCACCTCCAAAACCACTACAGGGATAAGGTGTCGCAAACAATGTGCCATCAACAGCAGACAGTAATGGAGCAGACAGTAAAGAGTCTCACGTACGAGGATCAGGAGACACAGGTTCTAGAAAATTAAACGCCTCACCTAAATCGAGCAGGCGGATGTTAAGAACATGATGGCTTTGTCCTACTTAACTTTTACAACAGCAACGAGGTATCTACAATACCTTCTCAGATTGACCCGTCTGTAGGAGGCACTAGTCAAAACAGCCGTGGAAGTCCCTGCCCCATGGACGGAGAAACTTACTGCTGAGACAGTGATGACTCTTCAAGCCAGCTGTCACAGATGGTGCAATCTTTCACTCCGGACAGCAATTAGCTGAAACAATGCCAAACCACTGTTGCCCTTCATTCCCAATTGCCCATCTGGGTTTCCAGTTTTGTTTACCAAAAAGACACTGAGAGGAGCAAGGGAAAGGCTGTGCAAAGACTATTCTAAAATGATACTGTGTGTCTTTTTGGAAGGCGGAGTGGTGGGCAACAGACCATAGGCGGGGTGAGGCCAAAAGTCAGGGTGTTGAGAATGGAGCTGATTGCCCTTTTAACCCCCGGGGCCTAGGAGGAGGAGGTGGAGGTGGGAGGGGCTAGGAGATAGGATTGCAATAACACAGACTTCAGGGCAGAGCCCATTATTGTTTTGATTATGAACTGATTGTGGGACACAGGCGTTTCATTTACAGAAGTATCAGAGGGCAGCATCCTGGACATCAGCCACGCTGTCTCTGTTCACAGTCTGGTGAAGCTTGTGTAACCTCATGCAAGTCATTTCTCCTGCGTGTGACAGAGGGCTGAGCCAAGAGATGGCATTCAAAGCCATAGTTACGATTTCTTAACAGCATTCATAAGTTATCTATCACAAGCCAAGGTTTGGTCACGTTGGCATTGCGTCAACAGATAAAGCTGTAAGTCACACTGATATCTAGATTCCTATTTGGAGAGTGTAGTAAAAGGCTGTGTCACATTCTCCCTTGCATTTTCGAGAACATAAAGACTAATGCCACCCTCATAGTAGTTGCCCCTTAAACAGAAAGACACTTTGTCACAGTTTGGAGATCTAGGTGATCACTGCCAAGGTAAACTTTAATACTGTTTCCTGGGCCTTTAGGAAAATAGCCAAAAGAAAACAGTCAGCATGATGTTTCTGACACATAGCACAGTGCAAAGCGCGTAGCTGTTGAGCAAATCTTTGTAGAGTAAACCAGTGGCCCAGAGGAACCCCACAATTTCTCTCATCCCCACCACCTGGCCCTTCCGCCTGCATTTCCTCTGTTGACCCACGCTGCTTCCCTTCCATGAAATGCCCTTTCCCCAAATTTACCTGGACAACCTCTCTTCCTACTTTGAAACTCTTCTCAAATATTTACTCTGCTGAAAGCCTGTCCCTGGTGCAGCTCAAAGGACAACTGGTCACATGCTCTTTCACGCCCACACCATACATGTCACACAGCACAGTCCCTGGCAAACAGTGTCACCCGAATATATTCTGATTAGTGAACAAATGAATAAGTAAATGGTCAGTAAGAGTACAGACAATTGGAGTAAATCAATCTATAGCAATTAGGTGACTATTACGTATAAGGCTCTGCCGCCTGCCTCAGTTAGAATCACATTTCACAGTAAATGTCTTAGGGGAGGTGGGTGGGGGAGAATCTATCAAAAGAAAACCTGCATAGCTTCTGTTGTACCTCAGCAATCCCAAAGCGTTTGAACTGACCCCCCGAATGACATTGTATCGAACTAAGGAGCCAAAAGGGGCATGAACACCAATATAACCCCTTAAATAGTAACCGTTATCCACCATCATCTCTGAAGGACTTCCACCCCCTCTAAAAAATAAAGGAAGCAGAAGCAACTACCTTCCTCCTTTGGAGACAGCATATGTTTTAATATAATGTTGGTCATTTTCACAAGTACCTTTGACTCATACAGTTTGTCATCCAGACACATCTTTCCACCCGGGCCTCTCCTGTTTCCCCCTGGAAGAGGAAGGATCGTTCCAGCCCAAGCGACCAAGACTTCAGGAGACAGATCTGGTCTAGGGTAGCATTGCCCCAAACAGAAGCTCAGGGTCATGTGCAGAAGCTCTAACCATGTGCAACAGCTAGGCTGTCCAGAGGTCTCCCAACCACTTCCACTTCAGTAGGCATCTAGATTCGTTAACCTCCACCCCGGGGCAGAAAAGCTGTGCTGAAACCACCAAGACAGTGGAACCCATCCTTCCCCTGTTTCGCCAGCATTTTAGTTTTCTCATGAAAGACACGTGAGCGTTCAAGTCATAGAACATACATGACCTTGGTGAGGAAGTCTCGATGTCTGACTCTACATGTTTCAAATCCCTAGTAAGATGCCCAGAAAGGTACCCAGGGAAACTCACTGTGGTTATCTCTGGAGAGGTGGAGTGGGGTCGGGAGGTAATTATTAAAGGGAATTTTTACTATTTCCTCTATACACTCCAGCATAGTTTCATTTTTTTCACCAGAGACACATTGATTATAAAATGTAAACAATAATAACTTTGTTAAAATGAAGAGGAACACGGGTTCGGGCCACTTTGACCTCCAAAGCTCCCTTTCTCCCTGACAGCACTGGGGGTCTGGGCTGTGTGATCTCCCACTCGAATTTCTCTTATCCATCCACATTTCCTGGATCGCTCTAGAGGGAAGGGAAGCCTCCCGGTGCTGGGTGGAACCTTTCACTCCCATGACCTCATTTTGACCTTCCACCAAATAAATACTGCTAGCTGCATTTTGAGGATGAGAAAATGAAGTTCAGAGAATTTAGTTAGTTTCTCAGGGTCACACAGTGGGTGAGTGACGAAGCAAGAACTTGAACTCAAATCCATCAGGCATCCAAGCTCCTGCTCTTGAAGCTGTGCTTTGCACTCCATTCCCATGACCACTGCCCTTCAGCCTCTATCAGGAGTCCGGGCCAATGACATTCTCACTGGACCAGTCCTGGCCACTCCACTTCCCTACTCTCACATCAGGAGAAGTTACTCTTTGAGTTGAAAAGGAAAATGCAAAGCTCATGTATTTTCCTACCCCTGGGGCTTGTGAGGTGAAGTAGGTGTGATTAACAACTTCTCACTACCAAATTATTAGGGCGTATTCTTGGACTTCCTCATAGTCAAGGGTGATTTGAATGCTCAGGTTTCTCATCCACCTGTCTGCTCCATAATAAGTTCACTCAAGCCCCCCCTACCCAAAAAAAAGATAAAGATAAAAGCATAACTAGGGGATAGTTAGGACATGACCAGTATGAAAATGTCTGGGGGGTTTTAGTCAAAGCGGGTCCAGAATGACTCAGCAGGGAGATGTGGATGACAGAAGAACAGACTGTAACTTAGCAACACTGAAAGGTCCAAAGTGCCAAGAATGGGGAAAGTAATCTCCTATCCTTTAAGTAGGTCTGGGGCCAGTACCTTTGTATCTCTGAATCTCAGTTTCCTTCTTGGTAGCATGAGATCATGATTGAGACCGTGCAGATCAATTACTTAACCGAGTACCTGACATAGAGCAAGCTCCCCAAAACCTCAGCCAGTCTCCTCCTTTTCTCAACAATACGAAGAGGGGGTACTATTAGTCTACTTATGTTACAAATTGTGAAACTTAGGTGACAAACCTCTCACGTGGCAGAAAATAGACTAACATCAGGTCTGGCTGATTCTGAAGTCCATTTTCATAACCACTAAACTATACTTCCTCCCCCAATAGAAAATTTAGAACAAGAAGAAAATCCCCCATCATCTCATGACCCAGAGATAAACACTTTTACCTTTTAAATACTTTCAGATTTCCTTCCATACAATTGGATGTCGTATATTGGTATTCTATTTTACAACCTACCTTTGTATTTGCCAAACAACCATAACCAGTGTTCCAGGTCAATAAACCCTTTTTCCTCTAGTCATTCTTGGTAGCTACTGAGTATTTGTTCATATGGACTGTGGACACGCTGTTTCCTATCAAACAATCCCCTGTCATTGACTATTTAAGCAGTCACCTTTTTTCACAAGTATAACCAATGCTATTGTAAGCGTCCTTGTTGCTAAGTCTTTGTCTTTAGTTCTTACTTGTTAGGAGGTACAGAAGCACTGGGGCTGGTTGTAGCTTAGTGATTGGGTGGATAATGAGACTTTCAGCCTCATTCCCTGAGAAGAGTATGGAGGGACTGGCAGGGATCATCCTATCTAGAGAAGTGAGACTCCCCCAGCCCCGATGCAACAGTGGGGAGAGGAGAACTGCCTTTAGTGGCTGGACAGGTACCTGTGGCATAGTGACTGGACTGTTTTCCGGTCATCTTCAGCAAGTAGGTCCACAGAGCAGCAGACTTCTGCTAAACATGCAAAGCACTTTCCCACAGATTCAGTTGTCAAAGGATATATTAATTAATCTGCCTCAGGAAAGAGTAAGTCCCCCCCCCATGTCAAAAGCTCAGTTATATACTGACCTCCCCCATTCTTCAGGGATATTAGAGAAGAAAGCAATTCATCCTGATTTTAGGATTATCTAAGTTTTTTAAATCTAAACCCTATCTCTGACTTACTGACTTGGAATTGAAGTTGGACACCTTCTAAATGCTACGTACGTGACAAACACCATGTTGTTTAATTCACAGAACAAAAAATTAAGAATGGATTGCAAGGAGATAAAAATCTAACTTCCCTCAGTTAACATAGCCGGTAAATCCTAGGAATTCAAACCTAGATTTTTCTGATATCAAACCCTTCTAGTTACATGTAGTGTTTAGAAAAGCCTGGATTTTGGAGGAAAACAGCTTGGGCTCAAGAATATTCCTTCACTTGATGGCTGATTAACCTCAGGCAAATGATTCAACTTCTCAGAACCCTAGGTCTCTCATCTATTGCAGCAGGATAATAACAACACTCACTTCTGAGCATGATGGTGAAGATTAAAGGAGTTGACTCATGTGAAATGCTCAGCACAGAGCCCAGCACAGATTTAACTCAATAAATGTTGAGCAGCATTAGCTAGCTGGAATCTGCTGAGAGAAAGGTCTAGAAGGAAAAGATTAAAGCTTGAAGGTTTTTATTCAGTAATGTATTCATTCTTCTCTAAAAGGAGCATACCTGTATAGATCCATGAAGACCTTTGAGCACCCCAGTTCCCGAAGATGAGGTTTAGAACACTGAATCCTACACTCCATCATCCATCTATTGCTGGGCCCAAAATTAGGTGCCATGGCTCTCCTGAATAAGCATGATGGTGGCGGTACCTGGCCCAATGGAGCTTCCAGCTTCCTGGAGGAAGAAGATCCTAAAATATGATGATAACTGATGGTGGATTCCCCTGCTACAGGGAAAAGCAAGATGTTATGGAGGCACAATGCAAGGCATCCCACTTTGTAAAGGGGAGCAAGAATAACCTTCACAAATGGATGATATCTAAACTGAACCCTACAGGAAGAGAAGGTGGTGTCCAAAAGCAAGGTACCCAGTAAGGGCCTGGGTGAGAGGTCAAGAGGTCATGAAAAGGCTGGAGAGCTCAGCAAGAACTCCTGTAAGTACACTTAGGTTTTCCCTTGAGGGCAATGAGGACCCATCTTCAGGATTTAAGGCAAGAAGTAATAAGATCAAGAAGAGCAAGCCTGGAGGCAGAAGCTGCTGGGAGATGATGGCAGTCTCAAGAGAATAATAATGGGTCACAGAAGGTGACTGGATTGGGAAGACTTGGAGGAGCTAAAGCTAAACCAAGAAATATTTGGGCGTAAGACTCCTTTAGCCTTCCTCTTTGGGTCCACCTGCTGAAATTGTAGCAATTTGGAAGACTTTCTTGATGAGTAGAACAGATTTTTCTAATTTCTGGCCTGAAGGTACAGCTCCTTAAGTCAGCGCAGGCAAAGGAAAGGAAAGGGGGGCTGGAAGAATCATCAGGAAAACCAGTTCTGAATAATAATAGGTCACCTCTGTGTAATAACAGCTTCTGTTTTACACAGCACTTGCACAGACATTATCTCATTTGATTCTCACAGTAAATGGGGAGTTGGAGGGAGGAGGGAACCAGGGCAATTAGCATTAGCCCCCACCCTTTCAAATATGAAAGCTTGTGGCCAGAGAGGTTAAGTGATCTGCCCAAGATTACAAAACCAGTGAGCAGTAGAGCTGGGAATGTCAATTTTATGACTCTACCTTCAGTTACTTGGCTCCCTCTCTTGGAATTATTCCTTGGGGAGTGAGAGTGGTTCTTTCTGCCTCCAGAGAAGGATAACTAATGAATGTGTGCCCTTAACTCCAAACAGCAGGGAAGTCAAGGATAGAAGAAGATTCCTGAGAGGATAGGGCACAAAACAGGATAGTTTTGAAGGCTGTGGGAAGCAAATATTGAAAAAAAGAGACGGTGATCTCGGCAAGTCCCAGGCTGGGGGTGGGCTGGATGTACAAGAGGCAGAAAAAGCCCTGGCTGGTGTAGCTCAGTGGATTGAGCGCGGGCCTGCGAACCAGAGGATCGAGGTTCGATTCCCAGTCGGGGCACATGCCTGGGTTGCAGGCCAGTTCCCAGCAGGGGACACACGAGAGGCAACCGTACATTGATGTTTCTCTCCCTCTCTCCTTCCCTTCCCCTCTAAAGATAAATAAATAAATTCTAAAAAAAAAAAAAAAAAAGGCAGAAAAATACAAGGCCCAATGGCACCACGTTAGGTGAGGAAGGAAGAGGAGGACTACACAGAAGACTGAGGGGCTGCTGAATGGGTGAGTCCTTCTACAGTCTGAAAGCCCAGCTAGATGTCAGGAAGCAAAAGCAAACTCCACAAACAGCACCGCCAGCCCTGAGTAGGGGCCTTCAGGTAAAGGGTTCTGGCTCCAGTGCCTGTCCATGTCACCAAAGAGCTGATATGAAAACCTGAGACTCTACGTTGGGACAACTCAGCGAAACGCACAAAGCGGAAACCAGCTCGCGTGGCCCCGCCAGCCCTGGGCATGAGTAGCTGACCAGGAAGCCAGGAAAGTTTCCTGTTTCGGGAGCAGTTGAGCTCGGCACCCCAGGGAACCACAGAAAGGAATTTTTCAAGGATGATCCACAACAGCCAACCAGGAGGAACGGTTTCCCAGAATCCTGGTGGAGACCCACACGAAAATGGCCCTGTCATCTCCATCCTGAAGTGGAGAGAATCAGCACACGGGAACCTCAAACCACAGGCATCCTCGGCACTTCCTGCCGACCCACTGTACCCCGTATTCTGTGCAAAGCCCTTTATGCTTAACCCCATTCAATCCTCACACCACCCTCCATGATTTGAGGAAACAAGCTCAGAGCGGATAAGCAATCTGCTCAAAGTCACATCTCAACTGAACTGCAGTACTGAAATATACTAGGAGGGCTGGTATTCAGAACCCGTATTCTTACCATCCCCCTTATCCCCTCCCAAAGCCTTGTGAATTTGTGTGCTTGAAATAGCATGGCAGGGAGAGGAGAGGAAGGGGCACAGAGCAGGGTGGAAACTGTCTTAAGCCACCATCCTGACTCATTCCCCTTAATAAGCAGCTAATGACAGCTGAAGTGTCTGTCGGGGGGTGGGGGAGGTAGGAGTTTATAGAATAGTACTGTGAAGGGGAATCCAGACTGGTAGTGACTAAGGCATGAATCAGCATGCTGACTTCCAGGTCAAAGCAGCTCAGATGCGAGTGGAACAACCCAATGCTATCCTACAAAACTGGGACCTGAAGGGACCATGTCTCAGTTCCCTGCTTCCATCACCAGCCTTATTTCAAACTGCTCCCTAAGATGCAGACTACCACAGCCTAGCTTTCTTCCAGATCACTGCTAACATGGACCTCCATGTGCCTCGGGTCTCTGCTCCTGAAGTGGTCTCTACTGAGAACACTGTTTCTGTCTTCTCTGTCTAATTCTGACTTGCAATTCAAAGTCAAACTTGAGTCCCTCTCCTTCCACAAGATCTGTCTGATCTAGACTGTTCACTTGTGGATTCACTGAATCATTTGCTCAGACAACATCTGTTGAGCATCTATAATTCCTTGGCACTGGGAGGCATGGGGATGCAGTGATAGAAGCCTGTTCCTGTCCCTACTGCCTGATAGGAAAGGGAAATACACGGCAATAAAGTGTAGTAACAATAAGAGCTCGGAGGACGCTTTGTGTTACAGAAATTCTCAACTTTTCTGGGCTATGGAGGGGTGAGAAAGGTTTCCAGAAGGAGGCAGCACCCTGGACATGTTTTGAATGGTAAGTGAGACAAATGAAAAGTCATGTACTAGGAGACAAGAGACCTGGGTTCCATTCAACACTCTGCCTGTCTGTGCTGACCTTGAGCAAGGCACCTCACCTCTTTAGACCTCAGGAGGGGATCAGACTTACACATCAGTCAATGTCTCTTTGCCTAAGCTCCGATTTCCATATTACATGACTGCCTAACTATTTTACTCATCTTGCACCTTATATCACCAGCCCTCTATGTCTTTGCATGTAAAATGGAGATGCTAATAATCAAATCTTGGGACTCTAGAAGATTCAAAAGGAGAATGGGAAAGTGTTTTGGAAACGCTAACAGGCTGAGCTCAATGAAACAGCTATGTGGCCTTAGACCAGTGCTTCAATGGATGTCAGCCAAGGAGGCACAGACCTGAGTTCTAGCTTGGATGAGCCCTACGACTGCCTGTGTTTACTGCCTTGAGAAACTTTTCAGGCCTCAGCACCAAGAGTAAGCACTCAGACAGTGCCCAGCAGACAGACTGAACTGAGGAAATGAAGCTAAGAGTCCAGGTGCACAGTGTGGCCAGAGCTCCACATTGACATAGCTTTCGAAGTCTGCACCACACACCCATTCTAATGGCCGAAATGAAAAGGCTGACCATAGCAAGTGTTGGCAAGGATGTAGTGAACCGGGAACTCTCCAACACTGCTGGTGAAAATATAAAATGGTGCAACCACATTAGAAAACAGCCTGACAGCTTCTTAAAAATGTATACATACATCTAAAAAGAAAAGCCTATGTCCAACAAGGATTTCTACAGGAATGTTCATAGCAGCTTGGTCTGCCATAACCCTAAATTGGTAGCCAACATGTTCATCAACAGGTAAATGAATATACAAACCATGATATATCCATGCCACAGAATACCACACAGCAATAAAAAGGAATCATTGATGGATATAGGCTTCAACATGGATGAATCTCAAGATAATTATGCTGGTCGGAAGAGGACACACACACAAAGAGTACATTATGACTGACTCTATTCATATAAGATCCTAGGTGGCGAAAATTAATGTGCAGCAACAGGAAGCACAGCACTGATTTCCGTGGGAATGGGTGGGGGTGGGCCTCACAGGGAGGGGCTGCAGAGAAACTTGGAGTGACTGGTGTGTTCAGGATCTTGACGGTGGTAAAGCTGGCATGGAGGAATACACATGTCGGAATTTATCAAACTGTACACTTTAAATGTATGCAGCTTATTAATGTCTATCGCCCATGGATAAAGCTGTTTTTATAAAAAAAAATGAAATCCTGGAATTAGGGACACAGGTATGTAGATGTCAACAATAGCAAAATCTTCTCACTTCTGCATAAAACTGGGCTCTGAAAGGGCACATTTGCGCGGTGACAGTAATCCTAGGTAAAGTCACATTCAGGCATCTGCTGAGACTCCTCCAGAGATGATGAACGTGGAAGAAAAAAACAGTGGTCAAGAAAGAAAAATGCCTCCCTGCCCCACCTTCACACCCTGTGTGTTTCTACATGGACATGCTCCAGGCATCATAGTTCAGGAGCCAAGATCTCACTTCAGGAGATGGCAGGGTAGGACAGAGGAGCAGGAGTCTGCAACCCAGACGTGCCCAGCTTGGCTCTCCTACCTTGTCAATGCAGAGCAATGACATGGAAGAGGGCACAAAGCCTGTGTTGCATGGTGATGAATTTTCACACCCTGAAACCCGTTTCCCGAGTGACTGTGTCTGGATTAAGAACCAGAGCATCATCCCAGCCCCAGGAGCCCTCCTCACCTTCCCTTGCCCTCACTGCATCCACCAAACGAACCTCAATTTGACTTCTACTTTCTCCCTCATTAGCTGTGAGACTTTCAGCCCGTTTTTCCCTCTACAAAGTGAAGCTAATAATGCTACTTTCACAGGTTTTGTTTATTAAAGAAGAAAATGAAATAACATGTTTAAATCACCTAGCACGAGGCATAACGTGTCAGAGGTAGTTCATGCATGGCACTCTCCTCCCCAAGAAGAAGCTTGGAAGGGCTGGACCCCGAGGGGCAAGGGGAACACAGTGGGGGTTTCATCTGTGGCACACCCCTGGGTGAGTCACTCAGCCTTCCTGGGCCTCTGTCTCCTGTCCTATAAAGTGAAGGCTCTGAAAATACCGGACTCAGCGTTGCATCCCTCCAAGTCTGGTATACAAGGAAGAACATGACATGCGCTCAGCATCCGGAGCTGTGCGGTTCTGATCAGCTATGAGTGGGGACCCCAGCTTCCATGGAAAAGCACAGATAGAGGTGAATGTGCATATTGGGAGGGCAATGCCACCTTCATTGGACTGCTCATTACAAGCACCAGAAAGCTTCTAAAACCAGAGTGTCTGCGCCTCACCCTCCCAAATCAGAATCACTGAGAGGCCCCTGAAATGTGTATGTGCTTCTGATGCAAAAGGTCTACAGAGAACCTGTGGGAACAACAGGGGAAACAGTTTAAAGGAAAGTTGTGCTGAGCCCAGGACACACATTGCAAGTTAATCATTACTTGTTGAAATAAATCTTTAAGACAAATTTGTTTCATCTTCTTTTGCCTTTTTCCACTAAGATGTGCCAAAAACATGCTTTCATTAATTGAGAAGGTCTCGTTATCTGAGCTTCAATCAATCAACTCATTTCTTCTTTCAGATAAGGGTCTGAGTTCTCGGTCCCTACTGAACAAGGGCTCTCAGGGATGATCTGCCTAGTTTTGATGAGCGGCATCTAATGATGAAGTGACAAGCCAGCCCCAGGTCCCACAGTGAACAAACAGCCTCCCAGCACCAAGAATAAACTGTTCTGTCAACCAGCAGGCTGCAGATGCTGATGACTGTCTACACCCGTGACCACAGTGCTAATGGCAAGTGACACCCATCACTGAGGATGTCTGTAACAGCCTTCCCAAATAATAAACCCCGGCATCCAATTTCCAGTCCTGATTCATACAAAATAAAGAGTAATGATTAACAATAATAGCAATGATAGCTAGCATTTACAAAGCACTGGCCATATGTCCAGATACCCCTGGCACTTTGCACACATTATTTCACTGAATCCCTGTTACATATTGAATTATTGGTCCCAATTTTTTGTCTTTGTTTTCACCCTTATCCATGTCCTTGGCCATTGACTTTTTAGCTCTTCTCCCTAGAGGTGAAGTATACTTTTCCACCCCTTTTACCTCAGATAAGCCTACACTAACTACATCAGCCTATGCTCAGATATTTGAGCAAGAAAAAGTGGTTTTGATCTGAAGTCATTAAGTATTGGGATGATTTGTTACAGAGTAACAGGTGACTAATTCAGTCCCTAAAAACAGAGTATAGCAAACAAACATCCAGGCCTGCTGCCTGTTTTTATGAATAAATCTCTTTGGAACTTAAGAGATACCCACCCATTTCTGTATTATCTGTGGCTGATTTCATGCTACAACCGCAGAGTTGAAAAGTGACAACAAAGACCATACGATCCACAAAGCCTAAAATATTAGCCATCTAGCCTTACCAGAAAAAAAGAAAAAGTGCTGATCTGTACCCTAGAACAGGGTTTCTCAAACTTTAGCCTGCATCAGAATCTCCCAGAGAACCTACTGAAACATAGTAGGTCCCAGCCCCAGAATTCTGGTTGTGTGGATCTTAGTGGGGTTCAAGAACTGCATTTGTAACCAGCTCGCAGGCAGATGCCCATGCTGCTGGTCCCGGTGCCACACTTTGAGAACCACTGAACCAGAACAGTGATTCTGAGCTCTGGCTGCACCTTAGAATCACCCAGAGAGCTCTCACAAAGTTGTTTCCCAAAACCTGCCTCGGGGATTCTGATTTAATTAGCCTAGTGTGCATTCCCAGGAACTGTTTGGGTTGGTATAACAGAAATACCATGGACTGGTAGCTTAAAAACAATAGAAATTTTTTAAAAATAATTCTATTGGCTGGGAAGTTCAAGATCATGGCTCCAGTAGATTTGGTTCTGATGCAGGTCCACTTCTAAAAGGCATGTTTTTGCTACAACCTTGCATAGCAGGAGCTTAATCAGTATTTTCTGAATGAATGAATAAGTGCCAGCCATTCTGGTTCCTATAACAAATACCTTTTCTTCTTTCACCCCTTCTGTTTAAAGGGACTCAGCATGGAGCCGAGAAAAAGCAGATGTAAGCTCTGTCAGCTGGCTGTCCTGCCCCTTCAGCACCCTTCACCCCTGCTGCCCCCAGACCGTCCAGGCTGCAGCTCCTTTGCAGTCATCTGCAGACTGCCAGGCCCCCGGTGGCTTGGCCAGGAGTCCGTGGTGACACACGCTTCAGGCAGACTCACACTACCAGGACACATGCGACTTTCTCCTGGCTGGGTTGCCTCTCTGCATCTGCCTGCGTGTGCCTTGGCTTGAGAAGACTGTGTTCACAATCTGAGTCGAGGAAGGACAGAATTCCACCACAGGAGATGCACAGAACCAGGCCAGTGCTTCCTGCTCTCGTTTTCCCTGGTAAGGAGGCAGTGCGAAGAAATGGGAAGTCACCAACCGGACTTTAAAGCCATGCAGACTCAATTCATGTCCAGCTGTCATCTCGACTTTCCTTCCTTGTGACTTTGGGCAAATCACATAACCTCGATAAGCCTCAAATGTTTCATTTTTTTAAAAAAAGATAAAGATACAAATTCATTATCAGAATCAGAACCAATACATACAGATAGTTGCATGTGGAAGTCCCTTAAAAATTTGATATTATTATTAATTACTTCATCAAGTTATGTTCCAGCATGTCCTATTTCAGGCAGAATCAGAGACTGGTCCTTGACTACACTCTCTCTCTAAGACAACGGACCACTATTTTAACCATGATACATACCTCTTATTATACTATAAGTCTGTCTCTCCCTGTCTCTCCCTTTGAGAGCATCCTGGCCATTGCAAGCACTGACTCAGGAGTTGTCAGCCTGGGATGTTACCCATGCCTCCATCACTACCAAGCTGGGTGACCTTGAGCAAGCTCCTTCTCTTTTGTGTGACTCAGTTTCCTAATCTGCCAAATGGGGGTGACAATGGTAGCTGTGACAAAACACTGCTGATTTGCTGACCCTCTCCCAACCCCCTTCCCCGCTGCTGCCTCCCAGAGGGAGCTGGGAAGACAAATCTCAGAGTTCCCAGACCTCCTTGCAGTTGGAGGTGGGGACGGGTGAGTCATTCTGGCCCAAGAGACATAGCAGAAGGTTGGGAAGTGCTAATAGCATGTTGTAGTATTCTTAGGAAACGCTTAGGCAAAGGCCTGGCAAACAGGGCAAAGATGCTGCGGAATGAATGTAGAAAGGTAGAGACTGTGCATGAGTCAGCACGCGGTAACAGTTGAGGTGATCACTGGGGTGGTAGGTGAAGGTGCTGGGATGGTGGGTGGTGCTGGGAGAGAGGACAGGGTCTGGGAGGAAGGGGTGAGGGTGGCGGCAGGAAGCAGGCTTTGGCCAGAGAGAGAAGAGCACGTATTTGCGCACCCTTGAGCACTGGGCCTGGACACCCACACCCTAGGCTGCTTCCAGACCCTCTGAGCAGAAGCCTGCCCCTGGAGGGAAGCCAATTAAAGGGTCGATGCCAGGGACCCACCGTTCATCATCGGACTCATGAATTGGTCTCCACATCACCGGGTTTATAGAGAGAGCATTCCAGTCGCCATAAGTGTGAACGGCGTCTTTCATCTCATGCAGCCTTGTGGCCTGCAGGCCAGACAGGGCAAAATTTTGCGGGAAGCCCCAGGACACAGGGTTGCAAACAGCAAGGTCCCCTGGGTGCCCTGGTGGAGCAAGAATAACCACAGCCCAACTCAGGGGAAAAAGCAAACAACCATGTCTGAAACCCCCTGGTGTACCCTGGCCCCAGCTGGAGAGCTGCAAGGCCATGTCCATGACTTCCAATGGCTTGGGGGTCATGGATAGAAAATGATGCGAGGAAAACTCCCAGGGACCCGCTCCGGTCACAGAAACTGCTCCTCATTTCCCTGAATCTGGTGGCTGTCTCCCTCTACCCCCACCCCACCACAAGGCAGAAGCAGTAATACTAGGAGAGACGTCAGTGAACATACAGGGAGGAATTATTCCCCCTGAAGAGTAGCTCTTAGGTGCCCCACCAAGGTGACCAATGACTGTGCAGATGGTGTGTCCAGAGGCTGATGCTGAGCAAGGGCGTTGCTAACCCCAACTTGGAGAGGTCTCAACTATGTGAAAGGTTATATTATGCTGGGCACTCAGTAGCCCTTTTGAAAACATGTTTTAAATACCATCGGTGTCCAGTTTCTTGTGGCTTCACCAAGAACACAACCACGGGAGTGTTCTCTCCAAAATGCCACCAGACTGTGTCACCTTCCTGTTCAGAACCTGGGGGACTCCACGTTCAGCATGAGATGGAAGCCTGGCCCGTGCACCCACTGCTTACCTCCGTCTCGTTCTAAGATGAATTTCTATTCCGCAGACACACAGTGATGCTCATGCTTGCTTGCTTCTGCACGCACTTTCACTCATTCAACGATTCGTGCACTTGCTGAACATTTATTATGCACTTACTGCATGCCTCTGTGACAGCTGCGAAGACACAAGGGTGGATGAAAGGGACTTTGTGATCTCGAAGATCACAGTCTCAAGTGCACGAGTTCTCGTACCTGGCAGCACATCAGAATCACCCATGGGACTTCTTAAAAGCACAGAGTTAAGACTTGATTCCAACACCCTGGGGTGGGAAGAAGGGAATGAGTCAGCAAGTAAAACCGTTACAACAAGAGGGGGAAGCTGAATTCAAATTTCTCTCATCACCTTCCTGGGAATCAATAGGGTAAGCACAGAAAAGCGGGGCTTTGAGGCCAAAAAGACTGGTTCGAAACTTGGGCGTCCACATTCTCTGGCTTGCTGGGACATCCCACCTTTGCGTGTGCTGGCTGGTGTCATTCCTCATACTCCCTCTTTTCACCCTCAAAAGTGCCTGCCTTTGGATGATAAATGACATGATCCCCTTGTTCTGAACTTTACCCGTTCCTTCCCCGTGAGAACAAGGGGGATGGTCGAAACTCCCCAAGCCTCAGTCTCACAGTCTGCATGACAGAGGGAGCAAGGCTGTGTGAGAAGCTGTCATCATACAGGGTCTGGCCCTTTTTATTACAAACTCAGAAGCATGTATGTAATTCTATAACATAACAATGTCACACTCAAGCATACCATATGACATTTTAGGTGAAATGTTCAAATTAAAGCTGTAAATTATCACACCCATATTATTACCCTACCAACCACACTCCAGCAGGCCTTACTTCTGCCAGACCCTGTGTTATTCTTTGCCTCATCAGAAGTACCTTCACTCACTCTGCACTGTTCCCGGACACGTGAAATGACACCTTGATGATGAGAACCCATTCAGATGAAAACTAGATCGTGTATATTTATCTGCAGAGAGGATGGACCTGACTCAGCAAGACATGGCCCAGGTGGTTGCTGACCAGGATGGCAAACGTATATTGAGAAGCCACGTTACAATATGTAAACTTCAGCTCAACCTTCTCAAAAGCATGGCTTTACTACTCTCCTCAGCTGAAATTTTTCAGAGTTCGGTCCAATGCCTCTGATGGACCCAGATGGAGGGAACTGTAAAGTATTTCGATGTCCAGGACCAGGCAGAGGGCAGTGACTGACACATTATCTGTGCGGGTGACCACTGGCTCAGTCATGACTCATCAGATGGCGAGAAGGACCTGTCTCGGCCTGTCTGAACAGTGATTCTGCAAGTGATTCACTGATGCCCACCGGAAAGCCCCCTGGTTAGGTCCTCTTTCCGAGTTCTTCAATTAGCATCTCGGGCCAACGAGGGCCTGGAAGAGAGAGAGGCAGGCGGGTCTGCCAGCTGGATGGAGTGGGGCTCCACCGAGCAGCTGTGAGAGAGAAGAAGGGAGAGGAGGAAGTCCTGGCACAGCTGGCTTGCTGGCCAGAAGCCTACAAATGGCCAGAGAAAGAAGTTTAATAAAAACCCTACATAACGGTGGAAATTCCTTAAAATTTCAGAGACCCTAAGTAAGGGTCAAGGATTCTGCCAAGGACAAAAGGAAATGCCAGAGCTTTAAAAAAAAAAAAAAAAAAATCAGAGATCTCTTTGGATGAAGCTGCATGAGTTAATAGCCACGGGAACTCATTGTTTTAAGAGCTAAGGTGTCCATCTGAAGATAAAGTGGATCAACATAGGCAAGGTATCTGTGAAGTCTGGAATAAAAGGAGGACCCAGCTGGGAGCTTTCCAGCCCCACTTTAGAAAGACAGACTCTGTGGCTGGTAGAATGATTCTGAGTTCTCTGACATGAGTCTAAGAGAAGTGATTAGTTTTCGCAAAATATGGGAGGCAAAATAATTATGGTATATACACAGGAAGAAAAATTATCTTAGTAGTTATATATTTACTCATACCACTTGGACATGAAACCCTGTGATATCCTTGAATTTTTCTTTGAACAAAATTAAGTGACGCATAGGCAAACTTTCTTCAGTCATGGCAGGCCTCGGTGTCCGTGGAATTTTCTCCGCCTGAGTGTTCTCAGGCCACCTTCCCCTGCCCAGCTCCTTCTTGTCACTCAGGAATCAGTCCTACACCTTTTTCTCAGAGAGGCGTCCCCTGGCCACCTTGTGAAACACTAGTGTCCCCTCATTACCCTTCCTCTAGCCCGCTGACTGTTTCTCGTAAAGCACCTCCGAGGATCTTGTCAATATCTCGGTTTCCTCATTTCTGCCATGTCTCTGTCCCCCAGGATGTCAGCTCTACAAGAGGGGGAACTCATCGTATCCTTGCCTCCATCCATCTTGCCCATAGCTTGGCACATAGCAGATGCTTAATAAGTACAGGATGGGGCAAAAGTAGGTTTACCATGGTGAGTATGCAAAACAGAGTTATTCTTGTGCTATTATTTATTAATTATTGTATTATTTTCCATATGAACAGCAGTAGCCTACTTTTACCCCACCCTGCATTTGTTGAATGAAGAACCATTAAAATGAATTAAGGTCTTAATAATGACATTTTCGCCTAGGAGGAAAAACGTGTGAGTTGTGGCTAGAGCGTGGTGAGTCGTGTGTCACCCTGGGTGTGGCCATGGGAGGATGTGGAATGTTTGGTGAGAATTAGACCCCGCTCCACTCCAACAGAGCTAGTGAGCTGGGAGTTAGGTAGAAACGAACTGTTTGCCTTACGATGGTAAATACAGATTAGACAACATAGTTTAGAACTGAGTCTGAAGCAGGCTCCTTGTTCCTTCCTCTTCTGATGGGATTACTCACTCAGCTGCAGCTCTAAACTCCAAGCCTTCCTCCTTCTTTCCCTCCCTCCGTCTCTCCCTCGCCCCTTCTACCCCTGCATCACCCTGACTCAGGACAAGGCCTACCCTAGTAGGCTGATCATATGGCAAAGGCAGGAGCTGAGAACACATGTGACTCTGACGAGAGAGAAGAGAAGCAATAAATGGGCTGGCAGTGCCAGGCTGGGGCCCTGATCCCAGCCTCACCAATCAGAAAAGCCATTCTTTCATGGGGAAGGGGAAGGGCAGGCCAAGGCAGAAGCTTCCTCCTCAGTTCTTCTGAGATTATATAAGTGTCTGTGTAGAACACAGGCTAGTGCAGGAGTAGCTGGAAAGAGAATGGTTCTCCCTAGAGTAAATATTATGGTCATGCATCTGTCATGGGTGAAAGGGAAGGCAAAGATTAGGGTGAACAACCATGAGCTGCTGCAGGCCATTGATGATGTCATCAGCCCCTACTTGGATACTTCAGGCCCAAGCACGTGTCTCTCCACCTGTCAAATAATAACGGTCAATAAGTGTGTTCTTAACAACGTTGCTGAAAGAATGAAGACCACGTAAACAGTTAAATCCATTAGTGGCTGAGCGAGTAAAATATGCATTATACCTCAGCCTTTTAAGAATCTGGTTACTATGACTCTAATCTTAAATCCTGATTACCTTAGCATACATTCATTTAAAAAGTTGCTTTTGCAAATATCCAAGGCTGAAAACCAGAACCTTCCCAACAGTAACCCCACTAACTTCAAGCCACAGTCACCTATCTCGTACATAGGCAACAAACCCCAGCATATGAGCAGTATCTGCGATTTTTATCATCCATGGAAATCACACATAGTCTTACATCACGAATCAGCTGTTGCAGGCACTTCATGTCTACTTCCAAGTCCCAAAAGTTATTGAACCTCCCAGATTTTATTTAGTGCCCTTCATAAAGAAGCATATATATAATAGTACTTGGGTAGTCAGGCCTCTCAGATGGTCCTTAATGGCCCTCACCCCGGGTTGTCATGCCCTGTGTAATATTCTCCTTCAAGTGTGAGCTGAAGCTGTTATAAAAGATACTGATGCCACCTGGCTCACCTCCCTCTCACTCACGTACCCCGATGAAGCCAGAGAGAAACTGAGGGCAGCCTCTGGCCAGCACTCTCTGGGGCACTGGGGCCCCAGTTCAAGATCGAGTGGGAAACCAAGCCCAGCTAACGATCTTGTGAGGGAGCTTGGAAGAAAAGCCATCCCCCTCCACCTTAAGGTGACTACAACCCTAGCTAACACCTGTCTGCAGCCTCCTGAGTGACTCTGAGCCGGAGGACCCAGCCAAGCCACACTCAGACTCCTGACCGCAAAAATGGTGAGATAAGAGATGTCTGTTGCTTTAATATGCTAAGTTTCTTACTCAGAAATAGGTAACTAATATGTTACATTAACTACATATAGTACATATATGTGTGTTATATATACGAACAGTTATATACAAGGTCTGTCCAGAAAGTATGCAGCCATGTATCATGAAAAATAAAGACATTTATTGAAGATACAAGATACAAGAAACATTGTACATAGGACAGTGATGCCTCAGTCCCCTTCAAAGTAGGCACCTTGGGACCTCACACAGTTCTCCCAGTGTCTCTTCCCCCTTCAAAACACTCTGCAAAATCCTTTGTTAGAATTGCCATCGGCTGCCCTGTCATATTTTCCTGAATCTCATCGCTGGTCCGAATTCTCTTCCCTTCCAAAGGTGATTTTAGTTTTGGGAAAAGCCAGAAGTTGAAGGGCACCAAATCTGGGCTATCGGGGAGTTGAATCACCTGGGTGATTTGATATTTTGAAAAAAAAAAAAACAAAAAAAACCCCTGCACAACATGTGATGCAGATTCGCTGCTCTGCTTGCTCAGTCATTTTGCATAGGATAGCCACATGGTACACACGCTCACTCACTGAGTGCCTCCCGCCCTCACTGACTAGCGCAGTGAAGTCGTCATTGTTCCCACATGTGCATTCCAGTCCACTCTCCTTGGCTGCCAGGTTACATCGATGTGGCACAAACCATTCTCATTAGATTAACAGTGGCTGGACATTTTCTGGACAGACCTTGTATGTACTATATATAACTAGGACAGTGTATATGCATATGTACACATATAGTGACTGATAACTGTATTCAGCATAACTGGTTTCCTTTGAGATCCCATGTATTTTTATTTTATACATTTAAGGAGGGGGTCACAGGCTCCACCCATCTGCCAACGTGCTCCATGCCACCCACAGATGTTTTGGAGAAGACATAGGTTCCAGAAGGGGGCTTTAGGGAACGGCCTACATCTGAAGTCACATCCTCCTGAGTTTGCAGGCAGTGAAAGAAAGAATGAAGAGAACCAGGGAGTGAGATTTGGTTGAGCGGATAGGGTGTCACAGGTTGGAGCAGGTTTTTCTCATAAAGATAGCAAAAAGGAAGACAGGAGAGCAGAAGACCCACACGGCAAGTTTGAGTCCAACATCTAAAGGCTGACAGAGCAAAGGGCAGATAGAGAAGCCCGAGCTGGAGCCAGGAATGTCAGACCTTGGGAGAGGGAAGCTGGCCTGGCTGTGCCATGCAGGGGACCCCGGGGAAGTCGTGTCGCTGGGAGCTTTTGTTCGATGTATTTAAAGGCAAAGACCAGCAAAGAGAACATAAGCCCATCTGCCATTCAGGGTGAGAACTGCACCTTGAGTGACAGGCGTTTGGACAACACTTTCTTGCACCCATCACCAAAGCCTGCCATCTAATCTACAGGCTGAGCTCCTGAGCAGAGGGCCCACGTGTCTTTGTTTCCTTTCTGCCCCAGAGATCACAGCATAAACTTTCAAAAATCAAGTATCTGCTAAGGGACAGTGCTGGGCCTGGGAATCGGAGTTGAATTAGGCTCAGTCTCCATTTCAAGTGGTTTGTGGCCTAAAGAGAGAGCCAGATGAAGATAGACATTGACATAAGAAAGTCCTCATTTAAATATGGACTTGCCCTCCCACCAGGTTTGGTGGCTCCCCAAGCCTCGCCTTTACACCTTTTAAAGGAAGGTAGTAACACTCATTTCACTGGTTTATGGAACATAAAATGAGATGATGCATTAGAAGAGCCTCACACAAGGCCTGACATTGTAGAGATGTTTACCTTGCTTCCTATTCTCATACAGCGTCTGGTCTTCTGATCTCAAAGCCCCAAAGGATTGTGTGAGCTCTAATTCTTGTGAAAGCTGTGGCAGACTTCTGAAGATGGAACTCTCTCCCAACAGACTTTCTTTCTCACTGTCAGGTAATATTAAAACCACATGACATGTTCTGTGAACTCTTGGGGTCAGGGACCATGTGGGGGTCATTTCTGCAATGAAGAAAATAAAAGACTGCTGCCTTGAAGTAGCGGATGTTCAGCACCTGACCGATAAATGATTACGATGAGAAATGAGAAATCCTGGAAGACTCTCCCAAATTCAGTGCAACAGTGCTCTGCAAGGGGAGTCATCATGAGCTGGAGGTCTAGGGCTTTGACTTTGCTCCTAAAACTGAGGAGGCCTTGGGTGAGCGGAAGGGAACTGATGGTCAGAGGAAGAAGGTACAGAAACCTACATTCCAGCCTCAGAAGAGCGGTCACCTCTCAGCAGGGAGGAGAGGCATGTGATGGCGGGGGGGGGGGGGGGGGGGGGGGCGGGGCACAGAGGGAATTTCAATGGCCTCTGCCAAGTTTCTCTTTAAAAATAAAAACAAAATATCAGAAGCAATTGTGGCAAAAGGTCAACCTGAGTTAAACTGGAGCATAGGCACACAGGTGAGTGTTCTAGTCCTTGTTTCAGAAGTCCTTCACTGGTAAGAGGAAGCAGAGGCATTTCGGAGGGGGAGAAATGGCATGAGCCAGGGCAGAGGGATGGGGGGATTTGCGACAATGACGGAACAGGGAGGCCCTGGCCCGGAAGACTTCTTTCTCGGACACCATAGGCATACGGTGTCCCCACTGCAGAGGGCAGGGAGAAAGTCAGGAACTGTCCTTGGTTCTTAACCAAAACCACACGGTTGGCCGTTGTTATTTCTGGTTATCCTAGAACTTTGGGGGTGTCTGCTCAATTCTCCAGTGCTTGTAAGTTTCCTTGGTAGTCTCTAACATCATTTCTGAGGGCAGTTTTACCCTGCTGCAAAAGACAAAGAAAAGGAAGGCTAAGCGCAGAACTTGAGTATTTCTCAGCCTAATAATGGTATTTGCTATGTTCTTGTGCATGCCGGGTACTATGACAGCAGTTTTTATACATTGGCTTATACTGTTATTAATTATCCCCATTTTATAGACAAAGAGACAGAGCCCATAAATGGCAGAATTGAGATGAAATCAGGTCACATAAGTTCACAGCCTAGAAATTAGGTAGTCACTCCCTGGCACGTGCAAGTAAGGCCTTAACTCAGAGGGAAGTATGTCCATGAAGTCACTGTCTCGATACTCTCTCGTTTTCTTTTCCATTTACCAAAGCAGGACTGCAGGGGGACAGGCCTGGATGCGCACGGGCCATTTTAATAAGTGTTAGCAATGCGACTCTGGCAGAGTCATTTGATAACGTCCCAGCCTCAGCTTCCTCAGCTGAGAAGTGGTTATGTCAATCATGTTAACTATTTCCCAGAGTTGTCATTAGAGAAAAAAGTAGATGCTGCATGACAACAGAGCCTAGGATAGCAAGGTAACTCTAGGGATGATGATAATGATGACGACAGCTATTATTGATTGATGGCTGCTACCTTGCATCAGGCCCTCTGTTAGGCACTGTATGTACATTAGCTCCAATCCTCATTTCCCTAGGGAATTTTGTTATCTTCATTTCAAAGATCAGAAAAATGAGACTCGGTGAGCCCTTTGTAACCGTTGGCCAAGTCAGATCCAATTTGACTCATCCCTATCTGGATGGCCTTTGAGAGGCTGGATGACAGGGCTGCTAGGTAGAAGATGGCCCCAGTCTTTAATTTGTCCACAGTCTAGGCAGGTGCTCTGATGAGCAGGAGCTGGAGCCTGGGGAGAGAAAACCTCACAAGCCAATTCCAAGTCCGGTGGAATCCAATCTGACTCTCCTGATGCTTGGAGGGCAGCTCCCTCTGGCTCTTCTCATCTCTCTCTTCTCTCTGTCTCTGGATTTAAAAAAAAAAAAAAATGACACAACTGTCCTCCAGGCAAGGGAAATCCAGTGCTAAGGAGCTGGGCTCCCTCCTCCCTGCTTGGCCAGCAGGGGAAGGGGTGGGAGGGAATTGTGCCAAAAGGTCACGGTGTTCCGTGTCAGCATGTTCCAGCCCTACAGTCAGAGAGCTGCCTGGGTCCAGGCAAGAAAATCGCAGCAGACTGCTCCACCTGCCAGGCCTCCAACGAGCTCCAGCTGGGCCTTGGCTTCCACAGCAGCTGCGCACTGCAGGGAGGGCCACACTCACGAGACATCCCCTTCCCAGCTGCAGCAGCACCCTTAGGAATCTGTGGCTACCATCAAGTCACAAAGCACACAACAGCCTCACAGATGCACCCAGGTGCCTTGCTCCTGTAGCCTCTGAAAGTCAGCCACGAAGGCCTCCATCTCCAAATCCCACAAGGAAAATAGCATTTCTACATTCTCCTGCTCCCTCTCCCTTCTCCCACTTAGAACTTCTCTGTAATTTGCTTAATCCTGGACTCTCCCAAAATGTTGTGTGCCCATTATATACCTGAGCTGGGGTCAGATAATGATTTAGGTATAGATATAAAAACATCAATGGTCCTGTCCTTGCAGAGTTTAGAGAGGGGAGGAGATATCAAATAATAAATGAAAGAATTACTATACAATTAATCATTGTGATGGGGGTATGGAAGAAGGAGAGCAAGGTACTATGGGAGACAAGAGCCATAGTGCAAACTGCAAAAAGGAGATCAAGCAAGGTCTTTTCAAGCAGAAGACATTGAAGTTGAGAATTAAAGGCACACCAGGGGTCAGGCGTGTCAGGCCAACTGGGGTGTGGGGTGAAGAGTTTGTCTAGGTAACAGCATGTGCAAAGGTCCTAAAGCAGGAGAAAAAGTAGAATGTTTGAGGAACTGACAATTTAGCATAATGGGTAATTATGAACCCAAGATTAAACTGGGGGACACTAAAAAATACGTGAATTCTCAATACATCCATTTTCTCAAGCAGGATCAGAAAAGAATTCAGAAGGTGGATGCATTTGTGCTGATTAGTCTGGGAAGTTTAGAAGATGAAAAACCAGAAGGAAAATGTTCCATTGGCGAGGTATTGTAGCACAGGTCCATGGTCTCCCAGCAGAAGGGAAAGAGCAGCAACTTGAACCCACAGCTATGTGACCTAAAGGTGCATATTTTCCTAAGTGTCTTCAGCTAGTCCTCCTCACTATTCTTCAAGTTGGTGTAGAGGTACATCTGTCTACAGATAGGAGGAAAAGTCAGAGAAGGAGGGAGGGGAGTCCAGGTCTCTGCCTCTTTCTCTCCTCTCTACCACTGGTTAAACTGGCCCACATGGTGGGCAAGGCAGTCTTTAAACCAAAATGTCACCATCCACACGCTGGTGCTTCCTCATGTCCCTGAGCCCAGCACCCAAAACAGGCAGCTGGCTCAGGATGTGCTTATCTCCTGCTGCAAGTGGAGATACTGGTAGTTTTTACTGCATGAGGCTATTTTCTGGAACAAATAAGAAGGCTCATGTAAAGGGATTGACACAGTGCCTGGCACATACTTAGGGCATAAAGAATGTGAAACGCTAACAGTAATCATCAGTGGCAGTTATCACATTCCTGATGATAGCAGATACCTACCACAATTCTCTCTTCCCACCTTCCGCCATGTGGGAGGCCTCTGACAGAACCCAAGGGCACCTGCTAGTTCTCTACATCCAGTGTTTGCTGATGCTTCTTTGGCACCCCTCCCCCACCAGAGAATACAGTTTACCCAAGGACTGAGTCTATTTTTGTTTTTGAAGAAGGAAAACAAAGGCAAGTGCCAACACACAGACTTCTTTGAAACAAGACAGGGCCCAGACAAGGCCATGGCCCTGGCTTTTAGGAATTGGGAGGGAGGTGTGCTCTCCAGTAACCTCTCGATGGAAGATTATAATAGCATCTCTCCTCCTCCAGTTGCCAGTCAAGGACTCTTGTCCCTGGGTTTAGCACAGAGGGTCAAGTGCCTCCCTATTTGAGATTTTCTTGCTTCTAACCACATCAGGACACTAGCCTTTGTCCCTGTACTCGGGGCTCCTTCACTCCTTCCGTAACAAGGAGCCTTTCTCCGTGAACTCTTTGATCATTAAGTACATTATCCAGGACCCCAGGTGGCCATCGTATGTGCACCTTTCAGATAAAACTCTTATTCCCCCCAACCCAACCCAAGCCCACCTTCTTAGTTCATTTTGCATTCAACAGAAACTTCTCGGGCATTCGATGTGCCCAGCATAGTGCTGGACACTCAGTGTAATACTTGCTGAGTAAGATACAACCTGTTTTCTGGGTGTGAGCCAGTCTATAAACAGAAGATTTTAATGTAATATGATAAGTGCAGTTGGGAAAAAGAAAAGTGATGGTCATGGACCCTGGAAGAATCCCTGGAAGAATCAAGGAGGAGGCAGAGCTCTACTCGCAGGTTCAGCATAAACTGGAGAAGGGGACAACTGATCCAACCAAGAAAGGCAATGGCTAGTTGTCACCCACCACTTTGCTAAGTCGTTCATCTTATAGATGCTGCTACCTTTCCCTCAACTCACACATGTTTCTCATCCATCTCAGTTCTCGGAACACAGCTCTATGTGTGCACATTTCATTATGTAACGCCTAGACCAGACTCTAAGCTCTATGAAGGCAGCATCCTGGCCTGCCATCTTCTCTGTTGCAGCCATAACACTTACAGGGCCTGCCACAGTCAATACTCATCACATTGAATAAAACTTCTTTTGAAAACCTAGTATTCTAAAGACCCTGTGCTAGATAATGGTGATGCAACTTAGACGAATATAAATTAAAAAAGTAATTGACAAAAGAAGTTGGCAAGTGAAAATATTGCACAAATGATGCAGAATGTAGAAGGCAGGTAGAGTGGCATGTTCAGTTTAGTTCGATTGAATCCAGTCCAAGAAATAGGAATTGTGTCTTCCAAAGGAATGTTCTATGAACAAGAGAAGATGCAACGATAAATTAGAAAAAGGAAGCTCCGATGCTCAACATGTTAACCTAGAGGACAGAATGCAAGTGCCCGAAATAAAGATCTACAGCAATTCAAGGCAATGAAGCTTGCGGGCTTGGGCGTGAGGCTAAGGAAACAACCCGTCGGGTGGGCAGTGGAGAGCCAGGAAAGGGTTTTGGAAAGGGAAGGTAACTTCATCTGTCTGAGCAGATCATAGCTGTATTCTCACAGAGAAGTGTGATGAACTAGGAAGAAACATGAGCTGGGAGGGTAGTCCTGTTCCAAACCCAGGCTCCACTCCCACTATGTAACCTTGGGAAACCATACCGAAGGGGTGAGACCAAAAAAGAAACTCAGAAATGCATTAGGGCATGCCTCGTCTCCCACAAAGAGTGTTCAGGGGTTGGCAAACTACATCGTTGCTGCAAACAAAATTTCGTTGGAACGCAGGCACACCACCCATTTACCGTCTGGCACACGACGGCCAGGCTGGGGAATTACAACAGAGGTCATCTGACTAGAATCACTATCTCACATAATCACTATCAGGTCCTCTACAGGAAAAGCTTGCTGCCCTCTTCTAGAGTCTTCCAGAATAAAACTTGATGTAACAGGATGGCAACTCTGCAGGAGAAGAGAAAAAATAAAAACAACTTCCTAATGCATATATAACAACCCTGGAAGGAGGGCAAGCTAATGGGACTGGCCATTTTCCCTAGGCTTAGTGGGTAAATTTCTATCTCCTGACATATAGCCAATGATAAGTTTATCGTGGGGTAAAGGAGCCTGAGCTAGAAATGGAGAAATGCAGATGAGAGAAATAGGGAAACTGAAAAAACCAAAAGAGCTGAGGAGACAGATGAGGAGACGGGTGAAGAGAAACAGAGACACAGGGGAGAGAGACAGGCAAGAGGAAGGAATGAAGAAAAACATCATTCCACCCTGACTGGTATGGCTCAATAGATTGAATGCCGTCTATCGAACTGAAAGGTCTCTGGTTCGATTCCCAGTCAAAGCAGATGCCTGGGTTGTAGGCCAGGTCCCCAGTTGGGGGTGTGCAAGAGCCAACCAATCAATGTTTCCCTCCCTCTAAAAATGAATAAATAAAATCTTTAAAAAAAGAAAAGAAAAACACCATTCCATGGGAGGAACAGGAGATTTAAATTTACATATAAAATATATTTGTATATGTGTATGAAATATTTTTCTTTCTTTCTTTCTTTCTTTCTTTCTTTCTTTCTTTCTTTCTTTCTGTCTGTCTTTTTGTCTTTCTATCTATGCTGGTGGCCTTCTCTGGGTTTTTGACAGAGTACTAAAAGAAAAATGTCCTCAACACAAAGAAAACTTCTTGGATGGAAATGTAAGTCATTTCTTCATTCCCAACTGTTCTGAGATAGATAATCAAGATGTATTGACCCAGGGGTAACTGTGTTGACAGAGACCAAGACAAAATCAATACAAGGTTTCGACAGCAGAGTTTGCAGAAGGTTCAGTTAAATAATAACGTGTTTCCTATATGCTTTAATCAGAAATTTCCCCTACAGGTTTATGAGATTCCCTTCCCAGTCTGTCTCTTTCTGGGCTTATAAAAGTGCTTTTAGGGGGTGGCTTACTGACTGCAAATATCATAAATGGAACAGATAAGTTTTTTAAGCCCCCCCCCCCCCACACACACACACAGAAGAAGAAAGGTATGTCATGATTTTAGAGGCAGGAAGAGGGGCCTATTATCCTAGAAAAGAAAATTCCAGCCTCAGGAAAAGTCACAGCCTCTTTGCAGGGTGTTGTACACCATCACCCAAGACACAGTTAGATGACTGAGCAGAATCAGAGGCTTAACAGAGCTAGAAAACACACTCAGGAGAAAGAAAAAGAGAGGGAAAGGAAAGAGGGTCCTGCTATGCCATTCTCTACTTTGGCTCTGGAATGATGCATAAGTGCCTGATAAGAATGCCAGCAAAGCGGGATTGGAATTCTGGACCTGGCACATGGGAGCTGGTGGATCATGAGCAAGAGGTTCCTGAAACTCTCTGGGCTTCGGTTGCATTTGAGGAACTACAAATCATTTTCTGTAGCTGGAATAGACAATCCCTGTGGGTATACAATAGGAAACAGTGGTGATGATGACCACACATAACAGCAATAATAACGATAGCCATCACCTACTGAGTGTTTCATTTGTGCCACAACCTGCTCTAAATACCTTAGAAAATAAACTCATTTTATTCTCAAGACAATCTTAAGTGAGTTATTGTTGTCATTACCTCCCTTAGACAACTGAGGCTCAGAAAGGTACATGTGAAGAAGTCAAACTCTGAGTCCCGAAAACTCAGCCTCAGGGTCTGCACCATACCCACTAGGCTCTGTTGCTGCTATACTGAGGCTGGCAGGATCAGCCGGAATTAGATCTCTGCATTAATTTCTTAGGAATTTCATAACAAATGATCACCAACCGGGTTGTTTGGAACAACAGAAATCCTTTCTATCAATCACTGTATGGAGGCCGGAAGGCTGAAATCCAGCTGTGGGCAGGGTCGTGCTCCCTCTGAAGTTTCTGGCATGGGATCCTTCTTTGCCTCTTCCAAATTCTGGTGGCTCCTGGTAACCCTTCGCTTCCTTGTTTTGTGGGTGCATCGCTCTAATCTCTGCCCCCACCCCATATCCCCTTCTATTTTGTGAGCCTTCTCTCTTCTTATAAAAACCCCATCCACTGGATAGGGAGCCCACTCTAATCCAGTGTGATCTTATCTCAATCCTCAACTGACTGCCTTCACTAAGACCCTATTTCAAAATAAGGCCACATTTGGAGGTTCCAGGTAGACATGAATTTTGAGGAGACCCTACTCAACTCATTACAACCATGAGGCCCATCAATTCTAACTTTACCTGGCAGGGGCTAAAGAGACTAAGATTGGCAATATATTCATTTTTCCTGCCCAGTATCCAGACTTTCTTCTGCGCAAACATCCTAATTTCTCTTTGGGGAACCACCCCTGACTTACCCATATAAGTGACGGTTGAGTGGGGTAGGCGTGTACTCAGGCTAATGAGAGTGTCCCCATCTAACCGCAGTGATTAAAGGATGTCCCAGTCCCGAGATTTTTGTTTTAAATTCAGGGAAAAAGAAGTTCTTTTTCATTTGGGATTGATGAGAAGGTAGGATACAATCCCTAGGAACTGCCCTCTACCAATAACTACAGAGAAAAAGAAAAGCAATGTAGATTTGGTCATTTGCCCTTTTAATCCTATTTCTGGAGCTGTGGAGGCCACCTTGACCTCTCCTGAGAGGCATCAGCTTCAGGAAAACCAGCACAGGGGAACTGGACTTTACAGGTGCTGAAAGAAGGCATTGTATGGGCACCTGGAGGAAGATATGCCTGAGATTCTTTTATATGTAAACTTTTGTTACCTGAGTTTACAAATTTCTTTCATGCTTAACCTGTTTCAGCTGAATTTCTATTGCTTATCACCCAAGGATCCCTGACTGAAATATACTAATTCTTTGATTCAAAAGGAGAAAGTGACAGGGTTGAATAACTTCAGTTTTCAAAAGAAGGCATCCAGGTGCTTTTCATTACACTGAGCCTTATATCTCTAAATCAATGTTTTGCAAAGCAAATAGGATCTGGACTCCTATAGCACAGTGGTCAGAAGCCCTTTACTCAGCCCTGAACTATTCAAAGTGCCTGCAGGTTCACCCACCATGTCACCTCAGCAAGACTGACTTCTCCTCGCAGGCATAATTATGATCATTAGTGCTTCTTTGTCTACTCCAGCACAGTTGCACAAAAAGTCCTAACCTCAAGAGCTTATATTTTATTTGAAGACACAGCCTGTCTGACTTACATAGGGGACTAACAGGAATGAAACAATAGCAGAGTCTCAAGAATGGACTCAGCTTAACAGGATGTCTGAAGTAGACAAACACTTCACCCCACCCTGCACATCTTAACTTGCTTATTTCCCCAGAATCGAATGTAATTAGGAACAATGGAACAAGAATGAAGTAGTCAGAATAAATCCTCCTGCAGATGACCATTGTAAAAACTGGATTAAAAAAATAACTGTTTTAAAACCCTGAAAAGCATCCAAAATCAAAAGAGAGTTTAAACTTGAAAACACACACGCACACCCACACACAAAACTGTGAGGAAGAAAAGGTGGGAATCTGTAGCTTTCTTGACCCAGGCATGCTCCACAACTGTCATGGCCCAAATATGAAAACCCAGCACCTTCGTGGCCCAGGGTACCAGAGATCAGAACACAGGGCTATGCAAGCAGGTGAAAACTTAAAGAGGAATCCCTGGCAACCAGAGAAGCAAAGAAGCAGTGAAATACAAATGCTATGTATAAACTCTTCCCAAATCCCTGGCAGACAACTCACCAGCACATTTATGGGAGAGATGCAAAGGGGCAACAGAAACCTTGCAGCAGCCAGAAGGAACTCTGCTTCTTCCAGGCAGTGCTAACATGGGTGGGCTCTGTGAGTTTTCTGTTTTGTTCTGTTTAGCTGAGTGCATTACCACTTTTGCACAGCTTGGGTATGAGAAAACCAAAGTCCCATGGGCTTGAAATGTCAGGAAACAGAACCTGAGGTTGGCAGACGAACTAGAAATCAGTGGGGAAACTTGAGAAGGAAAAAAAAGCTATTGAAAGTGTGAGTCCCATTGCTGCCCAAATTTTTGGTGAATAACCAAGTCATGCAGGCACGTGGGAGACCCCCAGGGAGCCAGGCAGAAATAAAGAGCAGTGGAAAGCCATTAAAAGGGAGCAATCCAGGCAGATTAAATGCTTCCCATAACAAAAATCCAGTAATCCTCAGAAGAACACAACATAGTACAGAATTACTATAATGTATTATCTAAAACGTTCAATTTTCAACCAAAAGTTATGACACATGCAAAGAAAAAAGGAAATCATACTCAGAAGAAAAAGTAAGGCAATAGAAAATGGCATTACATGGAAAAAGATATTGTCAATATCAGACGACAATTTCAGAATATGGTAGCTATGAATGATCAAATAAGAAATGAAGGAAATGATCAGTGAACATGTAATAGAAAGATAGATCAATAGCAACTATCCAATTCAAACAATAAAAATTTAAAATAGTGAGGAAAATAAACACAAGCTAAGAGATCTGTGTGACAATACCAAGCAAGATCCGATGTTTATGTAAATAGCATCCAAGAAGAAGTAAAGAGCTAAAAGAAGGCAGAAAAGTTATTTGAATAAGTAATGACCCCAAACTTCCTCAACTGTGTCTAAAACATTAAAGATCCCAAAAGCTTCAAAAAAACAAAACAAAACAAAAACAAAAACCACTTAGCAGAATAAGTACAAAGAAACACACTCTTGAAGACATCATAGTAGAACTTCCGAAAGCCAAAGATAAAGCTAAAATCATGAAAGTGGCCCGAGAAAACAACACATTCCATCAGAAACTAACAAAAGGCTGACATCTTATCAGAAACTATGGATGTCAGTAGATAATGGAATAATACATTCAAAGTGCAACTAGAAGGAAAAAACACTATCAATCAAGAGTTGCGTATCCTATTACTGTCCTTCAAAAAAGCAGGTGGAATAAAGACATTTCTTCTTGGTGTCCCTTTCCTGCCACAGATCCTTTACTTTCCAAAACATTGCTGTATCATGTGTCTGATGAAGCTGAATATAAGCCTTCTTTTCCTTTTACATTCCTGTGACACATTTCATAGCCTCTTACTTTCTCAGATTCAGTTGAATTGGTGGATCCATTGGTGTAGACTTGATTTCTAGCATTTTCTTTGTCATTCTCTCCTTTCCCCCTTTCAGACTCTCATAACAGTTGTTTTCTGAAGGGCTGCAGAGGTGGTGAAGGACAACTATTTCTTAGTTGTTTACACGGCTCACTGATGGTAGGTTTGTAAGGAGGGTCAGGGAGTTGGTCCCGTCCACATAAACTCAGATTTCCCTAGGCCTGGAATTAGCCTCAGAAGCATTTGATCCAATGGCTCACAGTTGAAGGACAAGCTTTTGGGTAGTGGCTACTGCTTTCTGTGGGGGAGACAGGGTGGACCTGGGAGTCAGAAACCTGACTTTGAAAACTTAGGTCAGCCTTTTACCTGCTATGTGACACCGCTTGAGTTACTTCAAGTCTCTGATCTTCTGTTTTGTCATCGATAACATGGGAGTTAAAACATGCAGACATCTTGCTATCCTGTCTTGAAGTAGCATATGTAAAACATATATATTTCACTGATTTTTTTACTAATGTATTTTATCTCTCCCACAAGAACATAAATTCCAGGAACTTGGGGACTTTTTTCTATGTCCGATTGCTCAGTTCTTTATCCCCTCACCTAGAACAATGGCTATGGTATGATAGGTATTCAATAATTACTGGTTTGAAACAGGCATGCTTTACTAAATAAATGAATGAATTGCCAGCAGAGAGCCTTGGATCCTGTAAAGGCTCAGTGAGTGTTATTCCCCTGCCCTGTTATCCTTTCTGCCACATCCAAGGATATTCATTTGCCAGTTACTGTGACACTCAGTTCATAGCTCTGGACTCACTCTCATCTCAGTCAAAATAACATGATTATTTGGCTGAGTGAGACAGGAAATGACCGATAGCCACAACTAATGACACAGTCAGTTCCTGGCCAGGGAGACAAAAGAACAGCTTCTGTGCAAAGTAAGCATCAAGAAACCACAGGAATGTGAGACAGAAACATTTTTTAATGATTATTTTACATGAAGTAATACAGCTTACTTCCAGTTATTCTTTGATAAATTTGATGCCCACCTTACACCACTCATCTGTGATTTAGGCACAATGAATTCAGCTGGCTTCCACACCCACTTCTTCCAGGACCTGATGAATGTTATAAATCCTCTGCCCAGAAAACACACACACACACACACACACACACACACACACACCCCATTTCGTATACACTTTCAGGGGTAGAAGGATCCCATTGGTTAGATCCATGGACCACATGGGCTGAGGCAAAGTGTTCCAGTTCACAAGTGAAAATACCAGGGTGCAGGTGAATAAACAACTAGCCAAAGGTCACATACTAAGGTCACTTATAAGAAACAGCTGCAAACTGACCCCACATTTCCTAATATCACATCCAATGTTATCTTCTTTGCTTAATAGTTATATTGATTTTCCTAAGAAGCCACAATGCTTGTAGCATCTCTGATGAGGAAGGTATGCAACTCAGCTAGTTAATACCCATTCTGATGAGAAAAATGCATGAGGAAAAAAATAATGAGACAAGGCAGACTTAAGGCAGACTTAAACTGACCCTCCTCTTAGTTGTGTCATCTTGAATACTTTACCAGATGTTTCTGAGCTTCTGTTTTCCTTGACTGGAAAACAGAAATTAAGAGTACCTACCTCACAGGGCCGTTGCCAAGGTTAAATAAGATAATGCTTGTGAAGCATTAGCGGTTATTAGGAGTGTGATAGTACTTTTATAACTTTAAGGCAGTTTTCAAAATGCAAACACAAGATGTTTTTAGTCATGACAATATCATTGGGATAAGTGTCCCACTATCTATAGTAATGAGTACAGATGGTTCACATGAACTCTAAGAATCTCTAAAGAATTTAGGAGAAAGGTCAACCTGTGACAGCAAATCTCATAATACTCAATAGAAAGCGACTGCTTCCATTAGGATAGGCAAAGTCATTCTCCTATAACAAATAACTCTCCAAGCTTCCAAGGCTTACAACAAGGAAGATTTGTTTCTTATTTACATGCATTTCCTACCATCGGTTTCACCTTGACTCCACTCCAGGACCCACTATGAAGCAGGCGATCTGGACCACCACCTGGCATCAATTCAGAAGATATGACAAACCACAGGCTGTCTTCTTCCTGGCACTGACATGCATCACTTCCACTCACACACCATTGGCCAGAGCAAGCCACATGGCCAGGCTGTATCTCCGTGCAGCAGTGAAATATAACCCACCCCCAAGAGATGCCACAAATACTAGCGAACACTAATGTAGTCGACCTTGGTAGGTGGGAGCTGCTTTTTCTAGAATGGACTGTCCTTAGTAATGGCATGTGACTATGGAGCTGAAACACTCGAGTCCAACGAAAATGATCAGCTGAGAAAATAAGAGTCCTCAGGTGACAAAGAACCTGAGCCAAGACCATATCAGAATGAACCCAACCAGGCAAATCTGAAAGCATTTGTCTAGCAGAAAGACCATAGTCTGCATGGAGGCTGAAAAGGAAGCGAGGAGGGCATAAAACATAAATGTCACCCGTCACTGCTCAGAAGGAAAAGCATTCTAATCATCTGGCAAAAGCATTCTGGTGACTTGGCAAGCATGTTTTTGCCATGGTGATTATCTGTAAGATGTGGTCATAATAATACATACTTCTTAGGATGGTCATGGGAACCTTTAAATGAAATGATTGTGCTGTGCTTAGCACTGTGCTTGGTCCACATTGTGCAATCATTAAATGCTACCTTATATAGACATAGATATATGTATAGGTGCGGGTATGGAGGTAGATGTACACACAGATACAGACTCCTTTGACATCACATCCAGGGTCTGGGCCCTGCAGGGTTTTGAGCCCCAGACCCCAGCTGGATCTGGTACAGTCCTCCGTCATAACGTGGCATGGCCTAGAGCCCTAACATCTGCATTGTGCTTTAATGTTTGCAAAATACGTTCTCATCCACTTTTTCCTATTTAATTCCTGAAGGTCCACGGAACAAGATCCCACAGCTGGTAAGTAGCATGGCCAAACTCTGACGCCAACTTCATCTGAAGATTTTGGACTTCAAATCCTGTGCTCTCTCTTCAATGACATCCTGCCTGAAGCAGAGTTCTGGCACCATCTTTGATCTCTCCCTTTCTCACCCTCTCTCTCATTTAAAAGAGACTATTTGAAAAATAATAATACCCAGCTCCTCTACTTCATTTGCGGGGGTGTCTCCCTCTCATCTTTCTGGTGTGTCCAGCCCAGGACATAACTGGCTTTGGGCAGTTTTGGTCCCTTGTTCTGGCTCCATATGCCCTGGCACAGAAGGTTGAGCACGCTTCTCATTGTAACAGGCTTGCACTAATTAGCTGCCTTTGATTTTGCATATGGAGAGAGAATGCAAATGAATGCAAAGCAGTATGCAAATTAGCAATATCCTGGCTCTCCAAAAGAACTAGCTTGCAATACTGATGTCAAACAATGTATATATTTTTAATTTATTTTTAGAGAGAGGGGAAGGGAGGGAAGAGGGACAGAAACATCAATGTACAAGGAAACATCAATCCATTGCCCTTTGCGCACCTGCAACTCGGGACCTGGCCTGAAACCCAGGCATGCGTCCTGACCGAGAATTGAACTGGGGACCTTTTGGTTTGCAAGATGACACCCAACCCACTGAGCCACACCAGTCAGGGCGTAACAATGTATACTAATTGTCCATCTCATTAAGGTATGCGATTTCTTTAAAGGGGCAGGTATCTGGAATAATAGTGACCTGATGTTGAATTTTAAACTTATAATCCTTGGCAAGATGTCTGTTGGCCACCATGCTATGTTCTCTAGAGAAGATTGTTGTCAGCAAAAGTTTGTTGAAAAGAGGTACAGACTTGCAAATTAAGCCATATAGATTGTCGTTCAAAGTCCTCCTCTTTGCCTGGGCAAGCAACTTAACATAATCTCAGTCTTCCTAGCTGTAAAATGGGGTTAACTGGCCAACTCTTGGTGGTAACTAAATGAGATAATGTTTCAAGTTACCTGACGTACAACAGGTGCTCAGGAATTGCTCATTACCTTCTCCAGATTCATTTCTTTCTGCTTTGGGAGACCAAATTAGTAAGTGATGGGGGTAGGGGACCTCCTCTCCTAACCCTGGCTTGCCTTGCGTGGCTTGTCATTCCATTTAATGTGTCTTTCTAGTACAAAGCTGTCCTCGGTCCAGTCATTTTTAATAAAGAATTACAAGACCTCCTAGAGTCTTCCAAAAATGACTCCATGACTCTACCCTACTCCCCAACATATCACCACTGGTGAGTAGCTGCTAGTCTCACAAAACCTCTTCCATAATCCAAACTGGTGAGTTCCCCACTTTCAAGATTTAGTTCAAGCATCACTGTCCTAGAAGCCCTTGATGGGGACCCTGAGGGTCTAGGGGCAGCCTCTGGGCTCCTGGACGCCCTGAGGCCCCTCGAAAGCGAAAGCATGGCTTCCCTTCCTCCCTGAATAGACTAGACATGTCCTGTAGACAGGGACTATTTCTTTGTCATCTGTGTGTCCTTAGCCCAAGGAACAGGGCCTGACATAGATAAGTATGGGAGGGAAAGAAGGAGGGAGGAGAGAGGAGGAAAGGGAAGGGAAGGGAAGGGAAGGGGAGGGAAGGGAAGGGAAGGGAAGGGAAGGGAAGGGAAGGGAAGGGAAGGGAAGGGAAGGGAAGGGAAGGGAAGGGAAGGGAAGGGAAGGAAAGGAAAGGAAAGGAAAGGAAAGGAAAGGAAAGGAAAGGAAAGGAAAGGAAAGGAACATCTTGATATCTTTAGCTAGAGTAGGGCACAGCAAAATCCTGCTGAAAATCAGACAAAATCTGGAAATACGTGAACACCTGAACTCGAGTCCCTGGCACAAAGTCCCTTTTTGGCGCAGAATGAGTCGCAAGGACACAGATCTACTCTCGGGCAGAAATCTCACTCCTGGGAAGGCTGAGAGGCTTCTCTTCAGGGCGCCAAGTCTCCCAGACCCGCCTTATCCTCTCAGAGTTCAGCATTGGAACATTCTGACCTTAAGTCGGGGACCCTAAGATCTGTACCTGCAGTCCTCAGCCCGAGGCAGAGAACCGCCGGTGAGCACCCAGGGAGAGGGTGCTCAACCACACGTGCGAGTGCAGAACCTCACGCACAGGGAGGCGCACTCAGTGTGCACACAGACCCACCTTCCCGCTACACAAACACACACACACCTCGAGGCAGACACTTCACAGTACTCACAGGCAACTCCGAGATTAGCCTTCCAAATGCCCAGGCACTGCGCCTGAGGATCCTGGGCTTTCTCCAAGTCCGCAGACGGAAAGTGTAAAGGCAGCCCCAGAACGCACATCCAGGCGCTGCCTGCCCAAGCCCACAGCAGGGCCTCGACTCAGTCCGGCCTCTTTGGGTTCCACCCTGAGGAACCTCCCATCCTCCTCCAGGGCTGTCAGTAAATGAACTTCACGGCCAGGAGGCAGAGGTATCAGCGGAGAGCACGGGGCACCTAGGGACAGGATTCTAGTTTCCCATGATCCCATTTTCTCAGGGTTGCCCTTAAGGAAGTTATTCTCACTTCACAGGGGAAGAAGCTGGGAGGTGGACTGAGCTGCCTGAAGTCCTGCGGATGTGTGGCCACACCAGTACGTGTGCCCGGAACCGGAACCGGAACCGAGACCACTCAGCAGCTGCTGTGCCCTGGCCCAAGCTTTCCTCCACTGCTCGGAGCTCTTTGCAAAACAAGCTCTTAGCACAAGTCCAAACAGCTAGGTTGAAACCGCTCCAACCCTAGAGGATTCTAAGACCCTCTCCGCAGGGGTTCAAGGGAGGGGCAGGGCCAGCCCTGCCCAGGGTGAGATGAAAGGTATCTTTTCTCCCGCTTCATGGGAGGAGGACAGGGCAGAAGAAACTGAGAAGTGGGTGAAGGAGAAAGAAAGGAAAGGGGAAAACAGAAAGAGCGAGAGAAGGGAGGGAGGCAGGGCAAGTAGGCAATCCAGCTTAGAGGAAGAGTGGGTTCTCCATGGAAACAAAAGTGCCTGTTTGGCTTGAGATGCCACTACAGGGGAAAATAGTAAATCACTTTCCACCCAGGAGGCAGGGATGATTGCCGGAGGGTTTGACAGCTGAATTCACAAAACTCCTGTCAATCACTGTAGCTCCTATGGCTCCCGCCTATGCCAGGTGCTGCGGGGGCTATTTACAAAAGGCAGGCTTCACACACCCTCTTTTATCTTAAGCATTATTTTAGCCAAAGAATACCCAGGGATCATTTTATCTCTTCCTCCATTCTCAACTGAAGCAAAAAGAAAGGAGAAAAGGAAGGAGGGAGGCATTAACAGAGGGATTTGGGAAAAACTGGTCCTGCCCTAAGGCCAGGAAGGAAGGGCCTTCCCTGCAGGCAGAGGTGCTAGAGGCGAGTGGGTTTTACTCTGAAACTCCAGCCCTCGTACAAAGCAAGAGGAACTGGGAGAGCTACTCAGCCTCCGACTCTCTTATCTGGGCCTGAGAGGAGGTAATTCACCCCCAGGCCTCCTGAAGTGCTTGCAAAGACTAAACTTATGTATGGTTTCTGTGAAAGAACATGGCAGAGGGTCCGGTGCCTAGCAAGCCTGCTAGAAACTCGATGTCCTCCTTCCACACTTTGGGCGCTACTGTTGGATAACGACTACCTCAACAAGCATTTATCATCTCACAGTTTCTGTGGCTCAGGAATTCGGGAGGGTCGTCCCAGGGTGCCTCGCACAGGTGGGCCTCTCTGAGCTGCTGCTGCTTGAGTGTCCTCCCAGCATGGCAGCTGGCTTCCCAGAGCCAGTGATCCGGGAGAAGGCCAGGAGGAAACCAGGAAGGCTTATGGTCTCGCCTGGGAAGTCACCCACCATCACTTCCTCCAGATTCTGTTTGCTGCGTGCGAGTCAGCCCAGCCCGCACTCAAAGGGAAAGAAATGAGTTCCGACCTTTTGATGTGGAGAATGTTGAAAACCTGAGGACATATTTTAAAATCACCACGGGAGCACTCAGTGATGGCTTTGGAAAGCCGTGGCTCACTGGGGCGGTGCTCCCCACCCACCTGCCCACCCGCCCCTCCTCGCCCAGAAAACCACTAGGATGGGTCTGAAACCTGCCTCAGCCCTTACAGAGTGGAAGTATTTACTTAAGGCAAAGTAGTATTTGTCAGGAGACAACATCAACGTTTACCCCTTTAACACTTTATAATAACAACCTTTGCCTTTGTGAAAATATTTTATCTTTTCACAGTCCTTATAATTCATTAGATTGTCCCTGAAACCACAAGAGGAAGATCCAAGGGGTATTATTATCCCCATTTAACAGATGAGGAAACTGAGGACCATGAGGCTTAGAATGTCTGCACTAATAGCTAGTATTTATTTACCGCCTCTTATACACAGGGACTGCATTATTTTATTGAGGCTCCTAGGGGTATGGGGGTTGTTCCTAACAGGCATCAGCAGCTAAAGATGTATTGTTTTGGCTTGCAACAGAATTAAAAACAATTGTTTTTATTTGAAAGCTTTTACACAGGGCACATGCACACCACATCTCCCTAGTCCCTCTGCCCTATCCTATTTTCACCAGGCTCACTTGCCTGCCTTCTGAAGGCATCTGAATTCAGGGCCCTGGTGTGTATGTAACTGTGTCTTCAAGGCCATCCGAGAAACTGAGGCTCAAAGAAGTTAAACGACTCGCCATAGGTCATACAACTGCTAAGCTGCAGCACCAGGAATCTGACTCAGGTTTGATTCCAAACCCCACGCTGTCTACAGGAAGCATGGAAAAGAGGCCCCAGAAGGGTGCCTTGCTGGCCCCTCCCTCAGGGTGCTGATCCCCTACCCCAGTCTCAGAGAATCTCCTGGAGTCCCCGGGGTGCCTGGTCACCTGTCACGCCCTGCACTCTCCAGCAGTGGCCACAGTCCAAGAGGAAGCAATTACCTTCTTCTGAAAAATCAGTCTCTTCTGTGGCACCTACAAAATACCAACAGTTAACATCTATTGAGGGCTTTCTGCGTGCCAGGCCTGGAGCTAAAGAGCTTCACCTGTATTGTCTCACAAGGCCCTTACAACGCGCAGGGAGCAGGGCACCCTTACTATTTCCATTTTACTGATGAGGAAGCTGCTGCTTCCTGTGGGTGGGTAACTTGAGCTGGGTTCAGGTAGGAAACTGTTCCGCTCATTTGTGGCCAACTGGTGGTCCGCTGGGGGCCAGCAGATCCCGATGGCCTCTCTCACGTAGCCAGTGGCGGATGCCAGCAGGCCGGTGGTTGGGCCTTTCTCTCTGTGAGGCCCCCAGGAAGCTACTACAGGCTCCTTCACACGTCAGAAGTACTCCAAGAGTGTGAAGACAAGGCCTCTACAACTCACTCCAAGCCACTTGGGCCACAATCTGTTGGTCCAAACAAGTCACAAAGTCAGCCCTGATGAAAAGGGGGGGGGGGGGACAGATTCCACCTCTGGATGCAAAGGTCGGCAAAGGGGCACTGCGTAACGGGATGGGAGGATTTTTGAGGCCCCAAAACAATCGGCCACACCTGCCAGCACTCTATATGGTCCCTTCCCTTTCTTCAGAATCCCTGTGCCTTCTGTTTACTACCGCTACTGTGACTGGCACAAGGTATAACATCTTTACGGCACCATATTATGCCTATCCTTCCGACTGCTTTTTGTGCTTAGCATTATGTTTTGAGATTCATCTATATTTACCACATGTAGCTCCTTCCAGTTCATTCCTACCTAATACTCTTTTTATAAGTTTATTTTGTCTAGTCTCCTGTGGGATGGACATCTAGCTTAGCAGTTTTGTGTTATTACAAACACTGCATTTCTTTTTTGCATATGGGCGTTCTCTGGGGAATACAATTAGGAGTAAAGTTGCTATCGTGTAATACTGCCAAATTACTCTCTAAAGTCAATATGGGCTTTAACAGAACAAATAGAATTTGAGAGCTTAACAAAGTTGAAAAACTGGATTCACTTTACATTATGCAATTAGCTGTGTTTTGAAGAACCCTAGTGGTCTGCCTGGAACGAACCTCCCACCCAATATAAGAATCCTTTCAACGGTGTTCCCAGGAGACAGTCAAACAATCCTTGCTTGAACTCTTGAAAATACACAGCGGAAGCTTCTTGCTTTCACTGTGATTCCCTCTGCAGAGCAAGACTAACTTAGGAAAAATCCTTTCTGTCTGCAGTGCCCCTGAAGCTGAGGACGCATGAGCAAAGGGAGAAGGAGCAGGCTACGATGAAGGTGGTAGAGGAGGCTGGGGTAGATCACAGAGGGACCATTCTGCGCTTTACCCTGGAGGCAGTGGGGAGTCACCAAAGGAAAGTGGGCAGGACAGAAACGAGTTCAGATTTGGTTTTTTTAAAAAGTCTATCTATAAGGTCCAAAATGGAGGCAGAAGGACCACAAAGGAAACGAGTGACCCCCAAACAAAGATGATGATGCCCAAGTGAAGAGATATTAAGGATGGAGAAAGGAACATGACCCAGTGGTTGAGACGAGAGTCTGGCATAGGACTGCCACATGGGCCCTGGCCAGCATGGCTCAGTTGGTTGACTGGCCGTAAACCAAAAAAAGGCCACTGGTTCAATTCCCAGTCAGGGCACATGCCTGGGTTGCAGGTTCAGTCCCCATCAGGGCATGTGTGAGAGGCAACTGATATTTTTCTCTCACATCCATGTTTGTCTCCCTCTCTTTTTTCCTCTCTTCCCCTCGCTCTAAATGAAATATTTTTTCTTAAAAAACTGCCATGTAACCACCCACGGATGAATAGATAAAGATGTGGTGAGTGTATGTGATGGAATACTACTCAGCCATAAACAAGATGGGATACTGTCATCTGACAACATGAATGGATCTTGAGGGTATTATTCAAAGTGAAATAATTGAGATGGAAAAGGACAAATACCATATGATTTCACTCGTGTGGAACACAGAACAAAAGTAACGATTAAACAACAAAACAAAAGACAAACGCATAGATACAAACAACAGAATGGTAGTTAGCAGAGGGGAAGGAGTTCGGGGTGTGTGGCTTGGGTCAAGGGGGTCAAAATGGTAGTGGAAGGAAACTAGACCTTTGGTGGTAACGATGCAGTAAAGTATACAGATACTGAACTCTAATGTTGTACACCCGAAATGCATATAACGTTATGAACCAGTGTTACCTCAACAAGTTTAATTTTTAAAAGACTGCCATATGGTACTTACTTGCCATGCTAACCTCTTGAGCATGTCTTCCTTAATCTCGAAACCAAGAATGATAATTGTACCCATTTCAGAGGACTGGTATGAAGATAAAAGGAAATCTTGAGTTTAAAGAGCTTTGTGAATGACTCATAGTGTGTGCTCAATAAACATTAGCTATTCTTATCGTTGAAGAACTATCGATAAGACTCGGCGATTACAGTAATTATGGTAGATTAAATTGCTATAACTGAAAGATCTAAAAATGCAAAATGGTTAAGACACAACAGAATTTTATATCTTAAACCCGTGACATTCTGAGATGAGAGTCTCTGATTAGCAGACACCTCTCCCACAGGGTTGGTGACTTAGGGCTCCAGGCGGCTCCACTGGCATGTGGGACCGCATTGCTCTTTACACCCAGCCTAGGGAAGGGGAAAGAAGCCGGTTCACTTCTTAAAAGCCTTGTGCCTGGGTGTTGGCACAGCACTCCTGTTCTCACCCCATTGGTGAGAACTGGTTACATGGCCCTGTGCAGCTGGAGAATGCAGCCACTGGCTGAACAGCCATTTCTCTGTCTCAGGCTTCCCCAACTTTGTCACTGTTTTCACCGCAGGCTGAAAAATACTTGTTGCGGGGACTATCCTGTGCACAGAACGATGGCTGGTAACACATCCGGCTTCTACCTACTAGATGCTAGTAACACACATACACACACACACACAGGTCCTGACAACCAAAAATGCCTCCAGACATTGCCCAATCTCTTCTGAGGGCCACCTTGTCCCTTATTGGGAACTGCTGCTCTACAATGGAAGGGGAGAAAAGACTAAGGGGGCAGCTGGCCACCTCTGTAGCAGAGAGGAAATTCAAACTAGTAGCTTCACTCAATTCCTAGTCTCCACTAGAATGTGAGCTCCCTAAAGGCAGGGGTCACAGGCATTTTGTTTATGGCAGAACTCCCACCTCTGCCCCTCCCCCGCACCTAGAGCAGCACCTGACACCCAGAAGGCACTCAGTACTGTGCCTAGTTGTCCACTAACTGACTGCACTCTGTAGACTGGACTGACAGTCACCATTCCAGCATAGTTTCAGTGCTTACCTTGAAACAAGTACTGTGCTTACATAAAGGATGCTCTCTTTGTTTCAGGAAATATTGATGATGATGATTACGATGATGATGATGAGGATGATGATGATGATGATGGTGATGATGATGGTGATGATGATGATACAAGGCCAGGTCCGCAGGAAGAAGTAAATCACATGATGTCTGCCCACCTGCCACCCCACCTCTGGAAGTGCTGAAAACCCTGTATCTAAAGGAGAGAGATTCCAGTTCAGGCTCCTGCCCTCCACACCCCCCCCCCCCCGCAACCCCACTACTGCTGGTTTTACCTTCTTGAAGGGGCTGCAGAAGCCGGAGTGTTGCAGAACCCCCTGCCTCGCCTGACTCAAGCCCTTGCGTTCTCTGAAGACCTGATTATGCCAGAGGCAGCCACCTGCAATTTCTTCTCCACTAAGTGAGGCACCGTGGGGTTACAATTCTCCCCCTTGCTTCTGAGGCTCTGTCCCTTCTTTCAAGTACTGCCCTCCTCCTGGCTCTGACATCCCTGCCAACACCAGGGCTAGGAAATGCAGTGACTTTATGGTTGCTGTGGATTAACTTAATGGCTGTATTGATTTCTTGGGTACATCTGCCCCCAAAAGAGCCACAGAGAATCAGCCCCTTGGGTTCTGGAAAGATTAAAAAAAAGAGGAACAGAGTGGACTTTTTCCCCCCTTGGGAAATAATCACTACAAACAAATTAATGTTCAAGTCCACACTCAGAAGCATTTATTACAAGAGACCATGAAATACAAGCACAGCAGTCTAAGCATGTAATGTGCAATGCAGAAGAAACCAAATGCTGAAATAGCCTGAAAAAGAGCCTGCAAGGACTGTTAAAGGGGTAGACCGATTACATATGTAGTGAAAAGACACTAGCTACGTGTAATTAAAATGTAGGAGCCACAATTCCCTCACCTGAAATGTGGAACTAATAATATCTACCTTGCAGGATTCTTGTGAAGAATAAATGAGACAACAGGTATGAAAATGCCAAGCAAAGCCTCTGCCACGTATTAAAATCTCAATTAATATGACTTTTGATTCACAGGGGGAAAGAATATTGTATGCTCAAAAATTATGTGTGGTTCTAGGCATGAAAACTGATAAGAACTAAAAACTGGAACAACATTGGAGCAACTATGTATAAATAGTATTTGATACAAGAGAAAAATGTATATAAAATTATGCGCAGTTCCTCCACATAAACAGGCAATAGGCCATGCGTCCCTTTAAGGAGGTCACGTGGGATGAAAGCCAGACTCAGCCCTTTCAAACTCAATATCTGTACCACCACCTGCAGTAAGCCCGTCACCAGCACAAAAGATTCTACCCTAACCTGCCCTGGAGAGGGTGACTTCCCACCCTGCTACCCACAAGAGGCCAAGGAACCAAGCAACTGCAGAAGATGAGATGGAAAAGGGATAGATTAAGGTCTCAAGCCACTTTGCAAAGCACGCAAGACCAGACCTCCGCTGCCAAAAGTAATCCAGCACATGAAAGAAGAGCTTAAGGGACTGTTCTGGCCAAATGTTGCCATCCACCCTGTTAGACTAGTGGGGCAATTATTTTGATTCCAAATCTTCATTTCTAAGATGCTGGCCAGTGAGGAAGGGCCCCTCCCTCCCTACCTCCCTCCCTTTCTCCCTCCCTTATTTCCTTCCTTCCCTCCTTCCTTCCTTCCTTCCTTCCTTCCTTCCTTCCTCCTTGACTTCCAGGCACTGATTTAGGACCTGAGGGTTCAGGAGGCCATTACACATACTCTGAAGTGGGTCAGCAAACATGGTTGCTGAGTTCTTGATGACTCTGAACATGTTCCAAGAGTCACAGGGGCCCTTTTCAGAGAAGAGCCCCACTGGTCATTTTAAACTTGGTCAGGCAGGACCAGGAAAAGTCTTCTGGTTCAGAAAGAGGCAAAATGCAGACATGCTGATTAAAAGGGGCCCTCTCCCCAAGGGACCTTTAAGCGATATGAATTCAGAGTGATGCGGCTCATGCAAGAGACACAGAGTCCTGGGTGAACACCGACAACGCATTAGGTGCTGGAGACAGATTCTGAAATGAGTGACATTCATGCATTCGTTCAACAAATATTTATTAAGCTCCTATTATGTTCCCACCATAATTTTAGGAACTGAGTTCAAAGTAGTAAACCCAGTGGGAAAAGGGGCATTTTTTCTGCTCTCATGTTCCCAGAGATGGAGAAGAGTAAATGGACCTTTGAAACAGGAGTGGGAAATCTAACAGGAATGGCCAGCAAGGGCTGACTGAGGTGAGTCTCAGAATGAATATTTATGAGCTCAGCAAAAACCCTGTTAAATACATGAACGAACAGGAGGGATAGGGATCTCCAAGCAGAAGGAATATTGAATGTAAAAACAAAAGCACGTGCAAGGCCATCGAAATTGTCAACAAGTAAGTAACTTGGTATGGCTAGTATGTGCAAAAATAGTGAGGTCATGACAAGAGTAATGAAGGATGTTTGGCATTTCTTGAGTGTTTTCCATGTGCTTCACACTGTTGAAAGGGCTTTAAGTGCTTTACTTCATAAAAAAAATACACATTATTAGCCCCACTGTGCAGATGGGGAAACTGAGGTATAGAGAAGCTAAGAATTTTCCCAAAGTCGCTAAGCCCACAAGTGTCAGAGCTGGGATTCATGCCAGAGTCTTTACTCTTCACCTCTGAGCCTTGGAGAGGGCTTGGCACTTTGTCGGATGGCTTCCGGATTCAGCCTTGCTGCTAAGGAAGAGGCCAGTAAAGGATGACACACAGTCTTTGAGCTTGAACTTCTCACACTCTACAAGGAGAGGCAGGTGTGTGCAGAGGCCTGGGAGTCTACACAGGCCTTGAAAAGTGCTGGGCCACAGGCACAAAGAGGCATGTCTAGGCTTCTGCTCCAGGGTGAGGGCAAGTTGAAAAATGACTGATGGATGGAGGCTTCACGGAGCTGACGTCATTTGAGCTGAATCTGGAGGGAAGAGAGGGAATTCAGGCAGATGTCACAGTATATAAAGGCACACAGGCTGGAAGGTGCAGATGTCTGAGGCAGCTGCACAGGAGCAGCCTGCAGCAGCAGGGCCAGGAGTGGCAGGCAAAGCATCTTCTCCCCTTGGAGCTGGTCTGTGGCCCCAGGTCCAGGGTGCAGGCATTGGAGGAGCAGTAGCCAGAGGTTTACTCAAATGCTAGAGAGGGAGGCCCTGCAGTGCTAAAGATGATGGTGGAAATAAAACTCATGCAAGAAACCACTGCATACACTCTGGGAGTTTTCAAAGTACTTGACAGCTGTTGAGCTGAGCACCTGGGCCTCTAAAGGGGTGAAGGTTGCTAGCAAAATAAGAGGCTGATGGACACAAGAAATGTCTATTTCCTCTACTCTTTTTTCAGTTTTTAAAGAGGAAAAAAGTCCCATGATACTGGTTAACATGAGAAAGCCCACTGAAAGTACCTGAACCAGAGAAAAGGCAAGAGATGAAGCAGGAAATCACCTGAGATCAAATTCTAGCCTGTCCCTGACAGCTGTCTGCTCCCCCTAGAGAGGACTACATTTCCCAGGCTCCCTTGCAATTAGTTTGAGGCCATGTGATGGAGTTTTGTCCAATGGAGTATAAGCAAGGTAAAGCCCCTGCCAGGTCTAGCCCTTTAAAACATCCCACCTGACCCTCTGCCTTCTTGGCCCTCCCATAGTGACTTTGGATGTCCATATGCTCCAAATAGTGCACAGATGAAGAAGAACCATATAACCCCAGTAGGACTGTGACCTGAGCAAGAAATACTTTGGATTTGTCAATCTACTGACGATTTCGGGTTCCTGTCATTTCACAGTGATTCTCCAAGGGTTCTAATAGCATGGTCCACAGAACAGACCTGCAGCATCAGCTTCACCAGAGAACTTGTCTGAAATGCAGATGCTCCAGCCCCACCCCTATGAATCAGAAACTCTGAACACAGGGCCCAGGAATTGTCTTCAGGTAATTGTGAGGCTGCTCAAGTTTGAGAACCACTGGCTTACTCTAATATGCTACTGTGTGGCCTTTATCTTTGGAGCCTCCGTCACCCGCTTTGTCAAATGGGGGGAATACCTCCCCTTGCTGGGTTCATGGGAGGGTTCAGTGATACCACATCACGTGATGGGTATAAGAATCTAGCTCAGCCCACACATGGTCAATGTGTGGCCCGGGACCGGATGCCTTGGGAGAGCCAGAGAAACGGAGGATGGGACTCCTGTCTTGTGTGGGAAGCTGCCTCAGTGACCCTGCCCCACCAGGATTCAAGCGCTTGCGTAATCCCCTCCAGCGTGTGGGCCGGACCTGGTGACTCACAGCTGATGAAGAGAATAGGCTACAGCCACGCTCCCTTCAGGACCCAAGGGGAGAATTCTTTGCCTCTTACAGCCTCTGGGGGTTCCCGGCATTCCTTAGCTGTGGCTGCGTTTCTCCAGTCTCTGCCTCTGTCTTCACATGGCCTGCTCCTGGTCTCTGCTCTCCTCTTCTGACTCTTGTAAGGACACTTGTCATTGGATTTAGGGCCACCCAGGTAATCCAGGATGATCTCATCTCAACATCCTTAATGCAATTACATCTGCAGAAACCCTTTTTCCAGATGAGCTCACCTTCCCTGGTTCAGGGATGGGGACATGTCTTTGAGCACCTTTTCAAAGGTGCGGGGGTGGGCGTGGGGGGCAACCATTCAACCCACTAAACTACCCAAAGACAGGGACAGGTCTAGCTCAACATTACATTCCCCTCACCAAGGCACCTAAGGTAAGCTCTTCACACAAAGCAGGAATTTGACACAAGCCTGTTCAACAGAAAGGCAGCAGAGCATAGGATTTAAGTGACCAGCTTCAGAATTAGCTAAGCCTCTATTCATACCTCAGCCACTTACAAATGAGGTGACGTTAGGCAAATTACCTAGCCTCTCTGGACCTCAGTTTCCTCCTGTGGGCATTTTAATAACACCTATCTTGTGGGGGTTATTACGAGCAGTAAGCGCCGAGCACCTAAGCGTATCTGGCGCTGGGAAGGAAGCGAAGGGCAGACAGGGCGCCTGGCATGCAAGGAGTACTCAGTAAAGGCTGGCTCTTCTGACAGCATGTTGATCGCTGGAGGTGCTGTGCTTCCTGCTCTCACAAAACCTCCTCAGCCTTTTGCTGTGACTGCCACAGGGGCCCCTTCCCCGACTCAGACTCCCTGGGCACCCAGAAGCCCTTCTTTGAGACAGCTATATCCCAGCTCTGCCCTCCCACGGCAGGCCCCTTCTTTTCCCACCGCCGGGCTCTCCTCCTCCAACGATGCCTCCCTCCCAGAGCAGGGCTGGCAGCAAGCTCAGCTGGGCCCCTCATTGTTATTCCTGGCACGAGGTAATCCTGCCAGCATCCTCGGAGGCCCATAAAAATACCCGCAGTTTGTCTTTCATCAGAGCGGCTCAAAGCCCCGTGGCGTCCTCTGAGAAGATGGTGCTCCCAACTGTGCTCTGGGAGTGTCTACTTCCCAGGATGGTCTGGTATGTGCAAGACGGAGCGAGCGTGTGTGAACTGGAGTAACCCAGCCCGGGCACCGGCTTGAGAACCGCACCCCGTCCAGGCTGCCAGGGGGGCACAAAGCTTCTCCCTGGGATGTTCTGGAAGTCACACGCAAGTGGTTCTGCATTTCCACTGCACTAGTGAGTAGCTGTGTGACTCCGGGCATTTCACTTAACTTCGCTGCGCTTCCATGTCTCCCTCTCTAAAACAAAGCAGATACAACAACGTCTGCTTTGCAGGGCTCCTGAGAGGTCTAAAAGGGGTAGTATAGGCATAGGCTGGAAGACAGTGTCTGCAGCACATATAGCTGACAGACGACTTGAATCTAGGATTGTTAAGAACTCCTGCAACCCAATAATAAGACAGACAAAGTCCTTCCCCAGTGCAGAAAAGATTTAAACTGAGGACACTTTACAAAAGAAGATATAGACAATAAGTACAAGCAAAGGTGCTCCATGCCATTAATCATCAAGGAAATGCAAATTGTAACAGATAAGACATCAATTTATCCCCGCTAAAATGGTCAAAATGAAGAAGACTGTTAATACTAAGTATTGGTGAGGATGTGGAGCCATTGGAACTCACGCTCGTGGTAGGAGTAAAAAAATAAATTAAATAACCACTTGGAAAAAACAGTGTGGCAGCTGCTTATACAGTTAAAAACACTCTTAGCACGTAACCTAACAGTTCCACTCCTAGGTATTTCCCCAAGACATATGTCTAGAAAAAGGCTTGAACGAGAAAGTGCAAAGCAGGCTTGTTCACAATCACCAAGTGGCAAAAACAATCCAAATGGCCATCGGGAGGTAAACGGAGAAACAGAGTTCAGTCTATCCAGACAGCAAGATACTAGCAATAAAAAGGAACAGCTATTGGTATGCCTGGATGAATACCATAACCACTCCACAGAGTAGGAGAAGCCAGATGTTAAAACGCAAAACTTCCATTCGTAAGTTCTAGAACAGAGAACTGAACCTGGGGTAACAGAAATGAGAGCCGCAGTCGCCTGCGCGTAAGGGTGGGGTAGGAGAGTGAGTGGAAAGAGACATGGGGAACTTTCTGGGGTAATGAAAATGCCCTACATTCCTGCGTTAGGGTGATGGGTGCACAAGTGTGCACATTTGTCAGAACCCAACTTTGTACTAAAGATCTTTGCAAGGTGCTGTGTGTAAATTTTAGCTGCACAGGAAGGATGGAAAGGGGACCACCGTGTGTGCAGAACGCACAGCAAGGGGCCAGACTTAGAGGCAGAAGAGTCAAGTCAGCTACGACCGTGAGGAGACGGTAAAGGCAAGTCAAGAGCATGTGAATTATCCGGCTCCATGGTGGCCGTTCAAAGCGCTAATCAGGACGTCTCTGAGAGGTGGCAAAACTCACCGAAGGGAGCCACCCTAAAGCCCAGTCTTCTGCGCCCTGCCCCCACCCTACCCACTTTCTCCTGTAACCAGAGGAAGGGAAAAGGTATGACCAGCTGGATGGAGAGGCTGTTCCTAGGAGAAGGTGACAGGTTTACTAAACAACAAAACTACACAGATGCCTCTGTGGGTCCAAAGCCCAACTGCTACATCTGCGGGTTTTAATGATGCCCTACACAGCCGTGCACATGAGACTGGCCTGCCTATTCATGAGATAAGAAAATTGGCTGAGGCCCACCTGACCCCTAAACTCCCATCCTACCCAGGCCACCTTTCCCCTTACTGGCCCCCACCTGGAGGGCTCCTGCTGCACCCCTCACTGGCTCTAGAATGTTCCATCTGCGTGATTTGCTGTGGCCTGCACAGAAGCAAGGAGGCATTGCTCCCAGCAGAGCGCACTGGCTGTCCCCCCCCTCTCTGGGGCCTCTCGGTGGTCACAGATCTGCGGTGGCCCCAGGATCGGCCTGGAGTTGCTGCTCACTCTGCCCCCAAGGAGCCTCCTCATCCATTACATGTGAGATTCGACGAGAGCTCCCACCCCGTGGTTCTGACGTTCTGCCCTGTGCGGCCGTCAGACTCCAGCTGTGGCCTGAGTCTTCTCCCACAAGCCCCGAGGGCAGCAGCGCAGAGGAGCACAGCCTGCTCCAGCCCTGCAGGCGCAGAGATGCCTGCATTTGTAAGTAAAGTAACTGCCCCCATGAATTTTAAATAAAGCACTCCGCTCCAGAGGATTCTAGCAACAGAAGAAGGGAAAAATAAGATGCCCGGACCATCCGCTACCCAAGACGGCTGCTGGTTGGGAAACAGCCCACACTTCAGATGCAAATCATACAAAGGGCTTCGGAGGCCTGGGGAGGCCATCTCTGCGGGAGGTGGCAGACGGGCCACCTTTCGGGCCTTCATCGAAAGACGGGTTCAAAGAAGAAGGACAACAGCTTTTAATGTTGTTCTATAATCTCCGTCTTGATCTGTTGCAGGGCTTTTTATTTGCTGTTTAATGCCGGGCTCCCTCGGTCCAGGGGTGCTTGCAGGTGAGCGCAGCCCCTCACAGAAACCTGTGGTCTGACCCCATGCCCCTGCCCGCTCCCATGCCTGTGCCTAGGTGCCCACCAGAAGCAGGAGGCAGAGGCCAGTTGCAGCGACAATGGGAGGGAGATGCCAGGAATCCATCGAGGGAGGCAGGAAGGTGACCAGAGGCAGGACTTTATTACAAAGCACACATTGAAAGATAACATTATTAAAACTTTCAAAAGGACGATAAGGGACCATTAAACCCCAAGCATGGGCCTCCCTACCCCTTCTCATTTCGGCCAGCCAACATGGCTTCAGGGTCTTCGCCAAGTTATGCAAGCTTCCCCATTTATAAAACGAGGGTTGTGACAGACCCCCTCTGCCAGACTGATCTGAGAATTCCATGACCTACTCACATTTGCTAACTCCTAGGTAGGACTCGCGCCATGCCCCACACTATTTTATGTTCTTTATACATATAAACTCATTTAACCCTCCAGACAAGCTGGTAGGCAGGCTGGTACCGTTCCCACTTTACAGAAGAAGACACTGAGGAGCAGCGAGGTGAAGCCACTAGCCCAAATCCACAGAGCAGGTAAGTGGGGAGGCGGCGTTGCCAGAATTGGAACACATCCACCCAGCTCCAAAGTCGATGCTTCTGGGCCATGACCGTAGCGTTCGAGGCGCCTACACGGTGGACAATGGTTATTGTTTCGCTTGGTAAGCCTCACAATGAGCCACAGGTGGGACTTACACTCACTTGCGATCATTTCAGAGAGGAGAACATAGAAACTCAGCAAGGTTAAGAAATTTGCCCCCAGGGACCCCAGTAGGACCGACTCCAGAAGAGGAGAGGACGTGGGCTGAGGGGATGAGGAGATGGTGAACGCAGGGCCTCTGACAGAAGGGACCAGTACGGATAGATGCCTACCGGGAAGCCCATGGGCTCTAGATACACTGGAAGGCTTGAGTTGGAGAGGGTAGAAAGCACTGGTGGTCGTAGTCCCAGAATGCTAACATCTCAGATCGGCAGGGCAGGACAGCAGCATGGAGCTCATCTAATCTGAGTCCTAATTTTATGGTTGGGGGAACTGAGGTTGGAGAAGTGGCTAAACTGATGTCCCAGAGTCAGAAAGCACCGCCCCAAGAGCAGAGGACACCCTGGCCAGAGTGCTCACCAGGTCTGTGCAGTGTCCTGAGCATACACCAAGGGTCCCAGGTCCATAAACCCAATAGTCCAAACCTCTCCCAACAGGCTCTGGAGAACCAGTGACTTAGGAGCCCCAGGCATGGCCAAATCTTTATCAGATCAAGCCCCTTGCTACTCAAAAGGCAATTTCTAGTTAGGGTGCTTCAGTTATAAGATTTAGGGGGACAAAGAACTCTGTCTTTGAAGTCACGCAGACTAGATTTGATAATGGCTCTACCACTTACTGGTTATGTGATCTTAGACAAAGACTTAACCTTCTGAGGTTTAGTTTCCTCACCAGTCAAATGACTCTGAAGATCACTTCATAGGGAATGTAGATTTCTGGAACAGATTAAATGAAAAGGACGCCACGGAGTCTAAAACTGCCTGGTGGAAAAGCTGGCACATAGTAGGTGCTCAATAAAGGCTGTCCTGAATCCATCAGAGGACAAACTCACATACTATATGATAAACCCAAGAGACAAGACTTGTGTGTGTGTGGGGGGGGGGGGTGCTCCTGGTGACAAGAGACAAGGAGGGAAAGTTGAGGAGGAGGGTACGTGTCAGGGAACTTACATGTGTGGAGTTTTTTCTTCTTCTAGTTAAGGTCTTGCTCACCACTTGAGAAAACGCATTTCTGGTTCATGTTCTTAACAAGAAAACACATTGAGGCTAAACAGTAAGAATGGACCAAACTCGGAAAGTCCTCACAGGTCTACATGTCTCTGTTGTACGAACTGTAACTCAGGGTGACATGGTTGAGCTCTCAATTTGACTAATAGCACTTTGAAGATTTCCAGGGGAAGCACCCAGGGCAACCTTCTGACTAGGGGGTCTTATGACACAGGCAGATTGAAATAAAGAAAGTCAGGGAGTCCTAAAGATTCTCCCTGGGCTGCCATGCGCCCATCCAACAAATATTTATTCTTCACCCAATGTGGGTGGTTCTGTTAGCGACCAAGGACACATCGTGAACAAGCTGAACATGGCGTTAGGACTTGCACTCTATCAGGGAAGCTTTCCATAGAGAATCACGCCTGGTGGTGAGCACTGGGTAGAAAAACAGTAAAAGGAGCCACAGTATGTAACTAGGGGACCTGGTAACTAAGAGACCTAGTTAGGACTGGGAGTCCGGGAAGCTCTTCAAGGAGGTGGCACCTAGGGTGAGAATGAAAGGATGAAAGGTGGGTATATGAGTTTCCTGGGGCTGCTATAAAAAAGCACTACGCTGGGTGGCTTCAAACGGCAGGACTTCATTCTCTCACAGTCCGAAGCCTATCGGGTTATATCCCTCCTGGTCTCCTCTAGCCTCTGGGGGTATGCCAGCAACCTCGGGCAGTCCGTGGTCTGCAGGAACTTCTCTGCAATCGGTGCCTCCATCCTCCCACACCTTCCGCCCTGTCTTTTTCCTAAGGATACCGGTCATTGGATTAGAGGCCACCTTACCTTAACCTCAGATGACCTCATCTGAACCAGATTACATCTGCAAAGGCCCTGTTTCCAAATGAGGTCCATTCACAGGTAGCACAGGTTAGGACTTGAACTTGTCTTTTTGGTGGGGGACCCAATTCTGCACACTACAGGGAGCAACACAGGTGGGTGAGCAACCAGCAAAGCCCTAAGCCAGCGATGGAGCTGGATGGGCAGGAGATGGTACCTTTGGGGACACAAAGAAACTAGCACGTTTAGAGGTGGGTTAGGGGGAGGGAAAAGCGGGCCACACTCACCCAGGAGACAGGGAGGAGCTACTGAGGAACCCGCCAGCCCCGCACTCTCCGAGAAAGGACTGCCTTTCTCCGCTCCAGCGGGGGTGGATCTCAGAACAGCTACAGACGGGCGGAGAGCCGTGGCCGTGGGCGTGTTCACAGTCTGATGCACCTCACCGGTGACCTGCCGGCCCCTCTGGAGAAGCAGAAGTGACGTAGAAATTGCCTGGCAATGATGTGCTCTCTGCTCTGGGAATCCAGATGCTAAATGTGTCCTATTTACTCCGGAGTTGCTGCCTGAGCGCCTCCTGACAGGCGGCGGGAAAACCAGAAAGTGTCGTCCTTCACAAAAAATGTGGCACCTGGGCTGTGTGCGCAAAACAGACTGTGGTCTTTGAGAGATATATGAGCTACATACACGCAGACTTTATATATCTTGATAGATATGTTACATATATATCTATAATATACCCATATATGCTTGACATCTTAAAATATATATATATATAATCATGATATGTTGGGTTGGCCAAAAAGTTCATTTAGTTTTCCTCCATAAGATGGCTCTAGTAGTGCGCAGTTGTCTTTAACTTCATCTGAAACAATTTTGTTAGATTTCATTGTGACAGCTGTCATATCTGCGTGCATTAAAAACAAAACAAAACATCAAAATTGGTGAATTTTTGTGTAGCCATTTTTGTATTGAAAATGAAAGAAAACATGCAACGTTTTCAGCTTATGCTGCTTTATGATTTCAGGAAAGGTAAAAATGCAACTGAAACGCAAAGAAAGATCTGTGCAGCGTGTGGAGAAGGTGCTGTGACTGATCAAACATGTCAGAAGCGGTTTGTGAAGTTTCGTGCGGGAGGTTTCTCGCTGGATGATGCTCTACGGTTGAGTAGACTTGTTGAAGTTGATAGCGATCAAATCAAGATATTAATTGAGAACAATCGATGTTTCACCACGTTGGAGATAGCTAACATATTCAAAATATCCAAATCAATAAAGTTATTGGTGAAAATGAGAAAATGTGTCTTTGATTTTATGGAAAAAACCATATGGACTTTTGGGCCAATCTAATATGTATATATAAACACACACACACACACACACACACACACACACACGGCATATTTGTATGCAGGCTGTCTTTGGTTTGAGGTCATTCATTCACTCACTCATTCATTGCACAAATATCTCCGGAATGCCAGGTGCTGTTGGAGCCTAAGACAAAAATCTCTGCCCTCCTAGAGGTGACTTTCTGCTAGAATGGGGGAGCTAATGGATCAACTCAAACAATTGTTCAGGAACATTCAAAGGTGCCAAGAACAACAGAGGGCAATAAAGACAGAGAGAGAAGGGGTGCCACAGAATGTGGGGGGAGCTGAATGCTAAATGTGGTGGCTGGGGAAGGTCTTGCTGAGATGGCCATGCCTGAGCAGAGACTTGAGAAAGGTGAGTGAGGGAGCAGGTAGTGAGGACAGAGTCCAGCAGGCGCAAAACCCTGAGGCTGAGCTGCCTAGAGGATCTGAGAGGTGACAGGGCTGGATGGTGGGGCACGGTGACGACACGGAAAGAACGTGGACGTGATCAGGGGCGGAAGGGCTGGACCACGTGGGCCTCGTGGGCCATCCCAAGGCCCAAGGGTTCTGAAGCAGAGATGTTACGTGCTCTGGCTTCCATTTCAAAGGGCTACCCTGGCTGTCATTTTGAGAACAGATTATAGAGGGGCAAAGGCAGGTGCAGGGAGACCAGTCCAGGGCTGTTGCAATAACGCAGGCAAGAAACGCTGGTGGCTTGGACCAAGGTCGGGGCAGTGGGTGGTGAGAGGAGGTGATATTCTGGATATATTTTGCTGATGGATAGAATATGATGGGTAAACAGTGGGAGTCCAAGGTTGACTGACTCCAAGGTTGTAGCCTGAGTGCCTGAAAATATGGGGTTGCCATGAACAAAGATGGAGAAGACAACAAATGGGGAGGCTTGGAGGGAGAGCAGAAGGGTTTGGTGATGGTTAGACAGCCAGCTGGAGATGAGGTGGAGGCAGCTGCATGCACCAGTCTGGAGGCCTGGGAGGAGGGGACATTTGGGAGACGCCGGTGTGAAGATGACATAACAACTCTAAGATCAAAGGAGCTCTCAAAGAACTTGTGCAAATAAGGAGAGGAGATACAGGTATGAATCGAGGCCTCAAGGCAAACGCAATGACTAAAATTTAGGGCCAGGAAGAGGAAAAACAGGCAAAGGGGCCCGAGAAATGTGGCCAAGGGGAGAGGAGGCAATGCCGGACAGTGGGTTCCAGGAAGCCCGGTGAGGGAAGTGTTTCCAGGAGGTCTTGTTAACTCTCAAAGGCAGTTGAAGGCCAAGTCAAAAAACAAAAACAAAAAAACTTCGAACAACCGCTGGAAGGCACTTACATTTTGAAAATGAGGACAAGGGGTCTCCTAACATGTGTGAATTTTCTGTTCTTGCCTCTTGCACCAGACACAATAATTATTTGGCTATCTTAAATGTGAATCTATTTCAGTTCTTGTCTATCCTTCCCACTATATGTCCATTCACTGGTGTTATAGGTGCAATCCTGTTCACTCAAATTCATGGGTTGAAGCCCCAGCGCTCCAGTACCCCAGAATTGGACCTTATTTAGAGACAAGGTCTCCAAAGAGGTGATTAAGTGAAAACGAGGTCATTAGGATGGGGCCCTAGTCCACAGCAAGAGAGACACTGGGGAATTAACAACACAGGGAAAGAGCCAGGTGAGAATGCAGCCAAGTCAAACAGAGAGTCCTCAGTGGGAACCAAACCTGCCTATACCTACACAGATCTTGGCCTTCTAGGCTCCAGACTGTGACCAAATTAAAAAAAAAAAAAAAAATTAAGCCACCCAGTCTGTGGTATTTTGTAATGGCAGCCCTAGCAAACTAACCCAACAGAAAAATTAAAAAAAAAAATTATTCTTGTCTTTGCACCTCTGGTACCTAGCACAAATCATGGCCCTGAAAATCTTTTGGCTTCAGACATACAATGATGTGGTAGCTGTGTCCCTTAAGATTAGGTTTGGCTGCCAAACAAGATAAAAATGTATTTTTCTCACGTACATAAAGTCTAGAGGGAGGGAGTTCAGGACTAGCAGGGAATCCCCTAGTTTCCCGAATCCTTCAATCTTATTGCTCTACATTCTACTTCACGGTTCAAGATAGCAGTTTAAGTGCCAGCTCATCATTCTACATTCTAGCCAGCAGAACAAAGAAGGGGTGCTGTCCCCTCCCTCCCTGGCCTTAAGAATTCTTCAAAGAACACATTCAGTATATTTGTGCTTACATTCCCTAGATGAGAAACTAGTCATATGGCTTAACCTAGCTGCAAGGGAGGCTGGGAAATTTAGTCTTTATTTTGGGCAGCTATGCACCCAGTGAAAAATTGGGGGTTTCATTATTAAAGATAAAAGAAAAATGTAACCCTTCCTGGTACTCTTCCATGGATTCTCCCAGTAGAGAGCTATAATCAACAGTCTCTGGCATTACAGTTCAACTAACCTTTCCAAGGAGCCTCTTAGCACAGTATCCTAGAGACCTGCTGGAAATCCCTGGTCCAGACCAGGAAAGTGGAGTTTACTCTGCAAATGTGATGTGCCACCTCCAGAGGTCCCCACTAGGAGCAATGGCAGGTAGGAGGAAACAGTAAAATAAAAATGGTCTTTGCAGTCTTCCTAAGGGTTGCTGAGCCACCAAAATAAATAAATAAATAAATAAATGAATGAATGAATGAATGAATAAATAAATAAATGTGAAGCAGGGAGAATGTTGAGACAAAGCCTCTCTTGGACCAGAGATGAGGTGTGGCAGCACCTGTCCTGGGATCAATGGGCCACTTTCACCAGCCTGATGTAGAGAGATGGAGAGATGTTCGGAAAGGTGGGGAGAACCCCTCCCTAGCTGGACATCTTTTTTGAGAGGTCTGCCTCTTTCTTACCCATGTCTGGACCTGAACATTAGCAGGCAGGGACTGCTGTAGCTCTCCAGGCCTGATGGAGGGTCGGTTGTAAGTGCTCTTGGGGGCGTCAGCCACAGAGGGTCTGGAAAGCATACTTCCTCAAGCTGGGACATGTCGGTGCCACCAAGGTTACACTGTGGAGGCATTCCTGGGACAGCAGACAACAGCGCCTCACCAACACTGCAGGACACACTTCTAGGAGGTGGGTAAACACAATAGGTTACCATGAAGACCCTGGAAGGAAACAGGCTGGTCATGAGGCATAAAGACCTCTGGCCTTGGGGAGCAACTTGTTGCAACTCTGCATCCCACATCTTTTTCTATCTGGGTGACCTTGGGCAGGCCACCTCCCCTTGCTGCATCTCAAGCTCCTCTAATGATGAAAACGACAAGACTGAATGGAACCATACCTGAGCTACTGACCAGCTCCAGGGTTCTGACTTCAGCTCTAGGTGATTCTGAGTTACAACCCCTGCAGACGAGGAAGGCACCCTTTCGCAGAGGTGTCCAACCTTTCGGCATCTCCGCGCCACACTGGAAGAAGAAGAGGTATCTTGGGCCATACATTAAGTACACTGCTCACTCGTAATCACACAAAAAATCTCATCTCCCTTAAAGTAAATTTATGATTCTGTGTTGGGTCACATTCACAGCCATCCTGGGCTGCATGTGGCCCGCGGGCCACAGGTTGGAAGCCCTTGCTTTAGGGGAAGGGACGCACCTACAGATCCTTCCTGAATGCCCTGCATTGCTAAGCCAGTCCCTCCTCCTTTTCTCTGCCACACTTTACCAGGGCCCTTGGCCTTGCTGCTCATCCACCTCGCTGAAGCAAACCTTGCCTTCTCCTGTTCCCAAGTCCCGACGGCTTCAACGATCACCTCCCCACTCAGAGATCAACCCCACCCCGCAGCCAGAGGGACCTTACAATGCGAATTACCCACAAAATCCCTTTGCGCCAGTCCAGTGCTCTTAGAGTAAAACCAGCTCCCCGCCGGAACCCACAAACCAGCATCACCTGGCTCCTGCCAAGCCCCCAGCCTCACAGCAGGCAGCCTGCTCCCTCCTCACTACCTGTGGTCACACCTGCCTTTTCTTAACGTTTCTCGACTAAGCCAAAGTGTTTTGCATCTCAGGGCCTTTGTCTGATCACCTGTGGCATTCTCCCTGCAGCTGCTCTTTCAGGTCTTTAACGTGACCAGCACCCTCGCAGAGAGGGCTTTGCCGGATGCCCCTTCCCAAGTGTGTCTCCATCTCCCGGCTGATCTTGACCTAGAGGCCTCCTACACACCCTCAATTCCAAAGTGCCCTTAAAAAGCATCCTTCCTTGGAAGACCCAGAAAGAGCTCACAACTCTGACTCACTGGGGAAACACGAGCGAGGGAACCCAGGGGCACCGCACGCAACGCCCAGGGGAGCAGGAGTCTCAGTGAGACAGCTCTGGTGGGTGGCCAAGACGCCGCTGATGAGCAGGGTGACCCTGCGTACGTCACTTCATCTCGGAGCTTTAGTGGCCTCGTCTGTAAAATGGTGACGGGGAGCCAGCAGAAGACATTTTCATAATGAAAATGGCCCGTCTTCCCCCTGCACACGGTGATTTCTAGCCGGGGCAGAGGGGCCACCACGGGAAGGGCAGGTTCTGTGTGCCCCTGCATCAGGCCTGTTGATGGCAGAGAACGCCCCCCACCTCCCAGGCCTTGACAGGCAGCACTTGCCCTGGTTTGCAGGCCTCCAGCGCTGTTCTTTGTGCTGCTCTAAACCCAGGGCTTCTCTGCCCCTCCCAGGACGGGAGTGTCTCAGTCTGAGCCCTGGAGCTACAGAGGGGTGAAGGCTCAGGACCTAGAGCTGACTGCACCCCTCCCCTGCCCTTGTTCTGTACCAGGAGTCTAATTCTTTATGGGCGGGGGTGGGGGGGGTGCTGGAGAAGACAGGGAGGAGAGGGAACACTGGGACTGCCCCAGGAAGGGAGACCGCAGTAGCCCAAAGAGGGTAAAAACTCAGGGCCATGCACAGAGAAGTATCCCAGATGGATCAGGGTTCCAGGCCCCACGCTGGGGCAGAAAGAGAGAAAGATACCACCGTCCTGCCAATAACCTCATAGGAGATGAGCCCCTGGAGGTGGGGTGGGCGGAGGCTGGGCAGCAAGCCACCGGGTCGCTGGTTGTGGGTCAGAGGAGGGCAACAACTAATGGGGGGCTGGGGAACGGGCAGTATTTCTGAAGCTCATCCCCGCAATGAGGGCCCCAGGATGGGACAGCGCAGGGCGAGTCCAGCAGCTTGCGCGTGGCCGCACCCAGAGGCAGAGTGGCGGCTGGTCAAAAAGCCAGGCTGCTTGGGCGTGTGTCCCCGCTCCACCCCTCGTTAGATGCTCAGGCCAGCGAACTGCCCTCCCTGCCCTCAGTGTCCCATCTCTACGGGGGTGGGGGGGGTGGTCACACCTGCCTCCTCGATGGCAGGAGAAAGGAAATGAGTCTGCGTGCTCGCAAACTTAGGTGGCGCCTGGCGCACACGGTGGGCACCGCTGGCTACTATTTGGAGGACGGTCTGGACCAGGAGTTGGCAAACCTTCTCTATAAAGGGCAGAGGCTGAGCTAGCCATGCGGTCTCTACTGCATATTCTTTTTGTAGTTTTCAGCCCTCTGGAAGTGGAAAAGCAGTTCTTAACTCAAGGTCCTTACAAAAACAGACCACTCAGCTGATCTGGCAAAGGGGCCATGGTTTCATGATCCCTGGAGGTCTAGATGTGGTTGGGGGCTGGAGCGTCTTGGCTGACTTGCTGTACCTTGTAGGGCTGGGCTGGGGGCTACAGTGGGAGGAGCCCTGGGCACGGAGGGACTAGTGGGCTCGGTGATGAGGACCAGAACAGGTGATAACGGGGGGCCTGGGGAGAGGGGCAGGCAGGGCTGCCACGTGCTCTTGCTCTGAGCCTGGGGCTCACCTGCTGGCATGATGGGGCATCACGCACGGTCAAAGAAAGAGACACACGAGGCTGGAGCCCCTGAGGACAACGGGCAGCGTGTCATTCACCGGGGCTGACCATTCATCCTGCCAACAAACATTGGGAAGCACTTTCTAGTTGTAGGTGTTGTTCTAAGCCATCAACTAGACAGAAGGGACCTGCCTCTTCACCTGGAAGTCCGGGCTGGTAGCCTGCACCTCTGCCAGTCCAGAGCTGGGCTCCGGGCCCCGTTGCCAGGATACACTCACCTTGGTGCACTCAGCCTTCAGTAGTTCCTGGGCAGTCCTCTCCTTGGGGCTTAGGACTCTGGGAGCCCTTTTTTTTTTTTTTTGGTCTTTCGGGGGGAGAAAAAGAAAAAAATCTGCTGGCGATGGATGAAGCGGTCGCAGAACAACAGCCCAGCCTGCGTTGCTCAGCCAGCAGAGTGGTGACAGGGAGCCCTTCAAGGGAGACCTCAGAGTGCTTGGTAACTCTGCTCCAGCCAGAAGGATCCCAGGCACCACCCATGAAACCAAGGTCCCAAGAGGCTCCTAACTGCGGGTCCTCGCCATCCAGGGAGTGTCAGCATAACATAGCCAAAATCTTCAACTGTGTCTCTCCCAAACAGAAACAAAAGATTTTCTGAATTATAAAGGGAGCTGTCTAGTTACTATATTTTGGGTACCTGATACGTTACTTTATCATTGTTGCCATTTTACAGATTGGAAAATTGAGGCTGGGTGAGGCTCACTACCGTGTCTGAGGTCATCCCATTCATAAGAATGGAAGAGTGAATCAGAAATCAGACGTGTGGACTCCCTCAGGCTCCCTGTCAGCATCCTATCCACTGACACTGTGTGGTAAGTTGTACCTCAGGGGCCATCTTTGTTATCTTGCCTCTCCTCCTGTGATGTGCCTAGGTCTAGATTTGTCTCAGGATACAGGGCCAGTCCCTAATTAATATACCAGCCAACGATTGGCAGGTGGCTTGAGTTTCTTTTCACAAAGAAATGAAAGTAACACCACCCAACATATGAGAGCTGGACCTGGGGCGGGGGGGCGGGGGGGTGGTCCAGATAGCGGGAAGGGGGATGGTCTGGGTGTGGGGGTGGCGTGCACAGAAAAGCCAGTTCTGACCCTGCAGAATAGTGTGGCGGAATTACAGAATCAAAGGACAGCAAAGTATCCCAGAGAGGGCATCGAGAAAACATACGTCAGGCTAGCTTCTCGTTTTCAACTTGTAACGGCCCGTACACCTGCAGTCAGGGGAAAACAAAATCCATGGTCAAAAAAAGCCAGAGTGTATATGCTTTAGGCTTGAAGGCCTTATGTTTCCCTCATAACTACTCAACTGCTCCATTGTGGCAGGAAAGCAGCCCTGGACAACATGGAGAGGAACGGGCGTAGCTATGTTCCAATAAAACTTTATTTGCAAAACCAGGTGGCGGGCCAGACTTTGCAGATTCCTGGTTTAGAACAGACACTGCAATACACCTATTTAATGCCAATCTATTTTGTGGCAGGCACTGCCCATATTTTATCTCCTGTCAACAAGAGGTGTTTGCTACGAGCATACCAAGGGCCAGGTACCGCTCTGGGCCTTGGGCTTCAATCAGAAAGAGACAACCTTGAACCCTAACAGGTGAGATGTGGGGAGGGTAGATGCCACCCCAGGCCTAAAGCTCAGCTACAGGCTGAGCCTGAGCAGAGAGGAGAGGTCTGTCCAATTCTTGACGCCCAGCCTTCTTGCACCCCTCTTATATCCTGATTTTCACAAACTCGCGACGGCAGCTATCAGCGGGGAAACTGAGACCCACAAAGCCTAGAGTGAGGATGCACGCACGCTGAGTTTTCCAACAACGACAGCATTGGCCGGTCATGATGGCACTGAGCGCTTACAAGGTGTTCCGATGGGTAATCCTACCTAACCATTTAATCCTCACAACCTGGTGAAAAGGAACTATATCTGTTATAGGTGTGTGTGTGTGTGTGTGTGTGTGTGTGTGTGTAACAGTACATGTTATACCAACGAGGAGCCTTAAGCGGAGCGGTCGTCTCTACCACACTGAGTACACGGCCAGGCTTAAGCCTAGGCTCTCTGTCCTTACTGTACTCTCCCTAGCACCTGCCGAGTTTCACAGGCGGACAGCGAGCTAGTAGGAGAAGAAAGAGATGAGGGAAAAACAACCGTTTTGGAGACACTGGCCTGCTGGGGGGAGGGGGCGAGCGGCTGAACGAGTGTGCCAAGTGACGTGGAGACTGGAAGATGATTCTGCACGAAGGTCAGGCTTTTCCCGAGTGAGAAAGTAGGCTGAAGGGTAGTGGTTCTCTCAACCACAGGGGCACAGGCTTAGCAGGCTGCCAAGGCACGTGCCGAACTTGGCTGGGTGTGTGGGGTTGTATAATCACCTCGGCCCTGCCGGATCACCGTGGAACACCACGGCCACCTTCGTACCAGAAAAACAAGCTCATGAGTGCTTGCCCATCGGAGGAGTAAACAGAGAAGTGAGTGTACACCAGGGCCCCCCCACCCCCCCGCACCGCCCCCCCAATATCCCTCAACATCTTGCTGGGCTAATAATAAGCACAGTAACCAACATTCAAGGAGCACTTACATGTTAGGCACGTGTGCTCAGAGCTGTATACGCACCACGCCATCTTAGCAGTGCGTCAAGAGCAGTCCTTGAGTTAGTTGACAAAGTCATCCCATTTTACAGATGAGGAACCTGAGGCTGAGGAGCTTACCTGGGATCGTGGTGCTATCCAGAGGGGATCTGGGATTTGATCCCAAGCAAATGAGTTCCAGGAGCTGTACCCAGGGCCTCCATCCCGAAGGGAGGCAGTTAGGCACTTGGCAATGGAAACAAAGACCTTGGAGCCTGGGATTTCATGAAATCAGAGCTTAACCCCTCCACTGCTAGCTGGAGCTGGGTGTTCATTGTCTCCCTGGTAGAAGGGGGACTCCCCATGTCCTAGGGTGGCAATGAGGACGGGAGACACAGGCAAAGTGGCTGCAGTAGTTCCCCCACACCTAGTGCCTGGTGTCGCAGGGCCCACAGCCTCTACCACCTCCTCAGAGCACCTCGAGGGTCCTCCCTGAACCCCAGGCTTTTCTTCGGCTCCCATAAAGAGTCCCTCCACCCTGCTGGGTGGCACTCTCTGCTTGGTGAACTCCCCACTCAGGCTCCCAAACCTCACGGAGGCTATGGAAAGCCCACCCAGGACCGCCAGGCCCCGGGCCTTCCTCCCTCCCTCCCTCCCTCCCTCCCTCCCAAAAGTTGAAAGTCAGCCTTCAACTTTTCTTGCCCCACCTCCCCACACCCCCTGCCATCGGGATATGCCTTCCACCCAGGAAGCAAGCAATTCAAAAGGTGGAAAATTCAGGCAGGTCAACGTGGCCGTCCTCTAGAAGTCTGGGCACAGAGTCCGGGGAGAAAAGAAATGGAAAGCATGTGCTCACCAAAGGCAGGAGGAGGTGGGAGGGGGCTTCCACAGAGGTGCCTCAGCCTGTTTGAAAGTAAAACCTCCCATCGGGCCTCCTTGCAGGTCCAATTCCATAAACAAGGAATCACCCCAGGAGAGCTTTTCTCCCCTTGTCTGAGACGCGACTCTCCTCTACCCCACGGACTTCTAGGTGGGACTCCTCCTCTCTGGAGAGAAGGAGGGCCACGAGCAGCACTGCGTTCCGACGTCAGCGGTTTCCTTTGTAATCCAGAGTGCTTCATGACTGTGGGTTCAAGTCATTATCCTGAAAAGGCCTCCATTGCTTCAGTCTGTTAAAAGAATCCACAGCACCAAAAAAAAAAAAAAAAAAAAAAAAAAAAGGTTCCAAAGCTCAGGCCCCAGGAACTCCCAATTCCCTTGCCCTTCATGAAACAATCTCCTAAAGGTTTCTAACAGGCTTCCAGATAGATAGCACCATGTTGCCTCCACCTCTAGCTTCCCTGTGGAAATCCTGTTTTAGCGGCAGGTGTGTGGCGGAAGGAATGGGAGAAGCAAGGCAAGAATGGCTGTGTTCTGACAGACGAACACGTTTCTGATTATGACTCCCACCCTTCTAGGCATAGCTGCCCGTTTGATTATCCGTTCTTGCTCGTGGTCTGCAGATTCTGGGAAGGCAGGAGAGATGATGAATCCTTGTATCCCAGCATCCAGAACAGCAACGAGGATGAGCAAGTCTCAGATAAGTGTTTGCTGAGTGCATGAGGATAGGAAACCGCACACGGCTTCTCCTCTGCTCTCCACGGGGAGATTTCCCTTCCTCACGCAAATCCCTGGACGATGTCTCTTGGCCTTAGAGGCCTATTTGGAGTCCTTGGCCGTTCCTTCTTATCTGGGCCACACAGAGGCCAAGCAGGCACTGCGTCTGCCTCCTGGGGTCAGGGGCTGCTGCACCTTCTCACTCACCCAGGCTTCTCCCCTTTCCCCTGCTCTGGGCGCATTGCAGAGCGAACACTCTTCCGTGCCAGGAAGCCCACCGGGCCTCTCACAGCGGGCCTCTGTGGACTGCTGCACCCCAAGCCTGCAGAGCGCACGGTCTTTTCAGGGGAACACACAACCTTTCCCCGAGACAGACCACACTCGGAGCCAGGAAACCAGTCCCAAGTCACGTCAAAGGGCTGGAGTACACAGAGCATCTATCTCCTCTGAGGCCAGTGGGAAACCATTAGAAGTCAGCAAAGGTAGACGCAGAGGAAATCCCCAGATGTTCGAACAGCCTTGCTCAGTGCCTGACGCAGACCAGGCCCTCCACAACTTTCGTTCCAAGCCCTTCCCCCAAGTCTCTCTCCATCACAGTTCGGACCCCTCTGCTGCAGCAGACAGAGAAGGCCGAGTGCCCGTCCGCGGTGGCACCCGCTGCCAGTCTGCACAGTGACTGGGGATGACAAGTCAACCTTGGACCCCCCTTCCGTGCCTCTCACCTTCCACCAGATCCGCACTTGGACAGGTAGGTCTCTGCCGTACTGCCAAAACAAGGTGCGGCCCCACTGTCCACTCTGAGAGCCCCAGTGTTCTCAAGGTGGCGAGTGTTCGGCTTGGTGATGGACGTTGCTCTAGTTACTCAGAAGGTTCTCTGGCAAGTAGAATCCAATTTGTTTTGTTTAAGGAGTTTAACTGACACCCCACTGTGGAAGAAAAGGGGGCTCTGTGATAAATCTGGTTAAGTCCAGCTACAGAAAGTGATCTCATGGGTGATCTGGTCACAGATTCCTAACTGGGCAGGTCACAGTGCATAGTTAAATCCCAGGTCCACAACTCCTTCAGTAAAGGGTTTATCTTTGCGTTAAGCAAGCCCCATCCATTGTTTTTGTGCATTTAGGTTAACAGGACTTGGAGAGGCCTGTTATGCGGAAGCGTATCCGCACTCAAGGGAGCGCATAATCTTGTTCCTACCCACCTCCATGCAATCTCCCTCACTCACACCCTCTGCCCTTAATTCCAACTGCATACAAGAAACTGCAGAACTGTCACTCACTGGAGCATTTAAGATCTGGCTTCCCGGCAACGTCCCCAGTTTGGCTCCAATAAAGCCTTATAAAAATTCCCCGTAGGTTTGGACGTTTCTTACAATAACACCTTGAATTAAAAATAAGGGCAGTGCCTGCCATTTTAGAGCGTTCCCATGAGATCAGCAATAGAATCAACCAGAGAGCAACTCCACCAAGCCAAGCCATGCCTGGCACACGGCGACGGTGACCCTGACACCCTTGGCATCGAGGAACACAGTGGGGTCTGCATTTTACTTAGAGGTTTGCTTGAGCTTCTCAAGGCTGACGATCCAATCAATGTTTCTGGTTTACTACATAAATGCACAATTCTGGTGTTGACACCCCACCACCCATCTGAGCTGGAAGGTGGGAGGATCTGTTATGGGCAGGAATGCACATTGCGTAAACAAGGATATTTTCCTGAGACAAAAGTGGTTGTAGCATCATTTTCCCACAAATCAGGGTAAGGCCCACCTATATGAGAATAAGTGGAAAGTTAGGACCCTAATGAAAGCCCGCCTGAAGAAGTTCATACATGACAGAACTCAGAACTCAGTGTGTGGGAAGCTTCCATGGGGATCCCATCAGGAGAAGGGAGTCTGAAAAAGCACAAGGAGAGCCCGAGTTGTGGCATGGACACACGGGTTCACGTCCATTTCCCCATCTGTAAATTGGGGATGCTGGAGAAAGAAGATCCCTCCGAGGGCAGCTGTGAGAACTAAGTGAGACAAGACACTTAGCAAGTAACCCCCCCCACCACACACACACATAATAACAAACCATACAGAACCTTTACTTTGAGATTTTGGCAAATTCTTAAGTTCATGACAATCCTTGGAAGGAGACAGTAAGGTTATCTCCATTTGGTAGATAAGAATATTTAATGCCCAGGAGAGGTAAGAAAGTTGCCCAAGGACCCTAGCTATAAGCCAGAGGCAGGATTCAAACTTGGTCTAACTCCAGAGCCTCAGGAAACTTCCAGTTCTAAGGACAGCAATCACCACCAGCATCACCAGGAGGGCCAGCCAAGTGCCCCACGGACAGTGCCCTGGAGCCAAGGGCAGCCGAGTTAGCCCGTGCTAACAGCGTCAAGGTGTCCCATTTGAGCTGGGCGCTGAAAGGTGTTTTGGTTTTCACTAGGAGGAGAAGAGCCTCATGGAGGGAATACTCACACTGACAAAGGCCGGGCTATTCAAAGGAACCCCTGTTTAGGAAGGCTGGAAGGACAACTGTGCTGGGAGCCCTCAGATGCGGGAGTGGCATCGGAACCTATTTCCATGTCTGCAAAAATTGTGATCAGCACAGTACTAGGGGTAAGCAAGCACACAGGGCTGCGGCTGGCGGACTAAGTTGATGTAACAAAGCTGTGTGACTTTGAGCAGGAAAGTTAACCTCTCTGGTCCTGAAAGTGCTCACCTAACACTCTGAGCGTTAATGGCACCTGCCATGTAAACGCTTAGTCTCAAGCTGGTTCCGAGGCTTCTTTATGTTTCTGCTTCACAGGATGTGGCCCAGGTCACCTCTGTCATCCTTCTTCTGCTCATGGGCTGACATCTCTCAAGGAACTATTAGTTAATGTCCTAAGAAAGGAGAGACTCAAAAACCACAGAGAAATGGGGCTCGGTCAATGACCAGTACTAGAGATGAGTTTCCTCTAAAAAGAACTCATTTGCTCACAGCCAGATTTAGGGATCCAACTTCATCCTGCTTACAAAGTACATTTCTGCTACGTCAATGTGACATGATGTCATTTGCATTCTAACCATTTACCAGCCCCCCCAGGAAGCACTTTCTGTCTGGATCACAAGGTCCCCTGTATTGATCATTGTGTTTTGTCGTGTAACACGGGACAGGAGACCACAGACTTGCACACAAAGCTGCGTTTGCCTTAAGCTCACTTCCTATTCCCCACAAACTCAAATCTTGGGGTTCCTGTTCTGTACCTGAGCTTAACTAGGTGTTTGTGTTAATCACTCTTTAAATTGAAGATCCTAAGATATACATCTTTTTAAATTTCAACATCTCCAAAATAGGTATATGTCCTATAACCAGTGGCATTGGGTGTTTCTTTGGAAGCATGTCTTTCTTAGTGGCACATAAATCAACAGTGGATTGTATAATTGATGGCATCTTAGATTTGAGGAAATATGGCGTATGCTAGAAACCCTGCTAGGCTTGAAACAAAACTTGCTTTTGAACTAAACCACCACCACGTCAGCACAGATGGTCACTTTGTGAGAAATTGGGTGCCCAGAGCGTTGAGGACCAATTTGCTCGATGTTGCGCTGTACGTAGGAGGGAGAGTTAGGGCGGAGTTCTGGTTACTGCCGCTGAGTACAAGTGACCACAAAACTCGCATTGTAAAAGAACGACCGTGTTCTGTTACTCGTGTGTGTTTGGTCAGGAGTTTGAAGAGGGCTGGGATGGGTGGCTCTCCCTCGGGGTTTCCCACAGCCTTCTAGTCAAATGTCAGCTGGGCGGTGGTCATTTGAAAGTGCGGATGGGTCTAAACAGCCAAGATGGCAGTCCATGTGGCTGGGAGCTCCGCTGAGACCACAGACCACAGCACCTATGTGTCACTTGTGCAGCATGACAGTCTCTGTGCTTCCCCAACAACGAGCGAGTGGCCCAAGAAGCCAGGTGGGAGCTCCATGACCTTTTGTGGCTCTGTTTCTCGAAGCATCACAGGACTCAAGAAAAGAACACAGACCCTGTCTTCCAACGAGAATGTCAAGGAACGGGGCCACCCTGCTTTTATGTTGTTAAACCATCACAGATAAGAACCCTGGTCTGACTGGTGGTACAAAGACCCCATGTTTGGGATTGCCTGTCCGATGCGCAGGGGCAAAAATGAGAAAAAGAACTTGTTAAATGGGATGAGGAGGATTTGCAAGCAAAGGCAGGAGAAATCATCCAGTCACTCTCAGGTTCACTTTCGAAGCAGGCACGCTGGGACGTTAGACCTCGGCCTGGTGCTTTCCGGGAAGTGGATGGGGGGAAATTTACCAGGTTCGAGATAGACCTCAGGCTCAGAACTTTGTCAGACATTCCTTATTTCTAACCCCCAAACGAAAGGCTTTGTCTAGTTCAATATTACTGCGCACGGTGATTCCAGGATGTTCTGGGTTCTGTGGCTACTCTAATGGACAGGCCTCTTTCGCCGCAGAGCTTATCTTCGGATGGGGAGGCCACACGTCATCTGTAATGACTGCCCTCGGCAAGTCCTAAGGCCTATGGATAATGACAGAAAATGAGGGCTGGGGGCGCCTGGGTCAGGGCTGGTGGCCACAGAAGGCCTCTCAGGACGCTGCCATCTGAGCAAAGATCTGCGTGGAGTGAGGAAATGAGGCAGGCAGGTGTGCAGGGGAAAGTGTCCCATACAGGGTCACATTCCTAACTACCTCCCTGAGGCCAGCCTGTGCAGGGATGTTTGCCCTACAGCAGGAAGGCCAGTGGGGGTAGGCGGGGGCACGGCCAGGGCCTCAAAGGGCGCAATGAGAACTTTGGATTTTATCCTACGTGAGAGAGGACCCCACCGGAGGGTTTTCATCGGGAGAGTCCAGCGATGTGGTTTACCTTTTTGAAGGACCTCCTGACTGCTACGAGAGAAAGAAGGGTAGCACTGGAAGGTCAGTCAGGAGGCAGTAACCCAGGCGAAAGGTGGAGGTGGCTTGGTCTGGACTCCCCGTGGTGAAGAAGATGGGGAGGGAGGTGAGTTGTGTGTTGTGTAGGAAGACGCCACAGGATTTGCTACTGGACACAGCTACCAGTCAATCCTTTAACCTGGCAAAGAAGACATATTTCCCCCAAATGCTTGAGTGTTGCCCCAGTTTAGTCTGATCTCTACCGAGAGTGGCCGTGTGGGCAGCAGACAGTGAGAGAGACCCAGGTCAGACCAGTGCCTGCGCACACTGGCCGGGGGGGCCTGTCCCTCATGGCGTACAAGGGCCCCCTCCTTCCCAGTCCCACTCTTCGCACAGTCCCCCCCACCTCCCAGCAAGAACGATGTGAGCAGATTCAAAAGAATAAGCCACTGGCTGGAAAGACCCTTCCAAAATGCCTGGAACCTTCTAAAAGGGCTGGCGGGGAGACCCACCCCCATTTGCATGGGCCCCTTCGGGTATTCTGGTTCTTCACTGCATGACAGGACTTGGTAGTCACAGCTCCTCCTTTCACAAGTCATTGTTCTCTAAGGAGCCTTTTCTGTCAAAAAGAAACCACCACTGTTACCGCTTTGAGACGGACCTTGGTGGGGGGCGGGGTTCATGCTCCATGAGTCTCTGTAGTGAAAGGGGCCATGAGTCTCTTAAACGCTACAAGGGGCCCGACGACCAGATGAAGGTGCACACAGAAACCTACAATGGTGACTATTTTTAATTGTTGGTTTTCTCTTTACAAACACGTGTAGAGCCACTTACTGTGTGTCAGGCAGTGTTCTAATCGTTTTATATTTTGTCCTTTAATGCTCATGACCATCACAGGAAGTACGTAACACTATTATCTTTCATTCAATACTCAATGAACATTTACTGAGCACTTTACAGATGAGGGTACTGAGACGCAGAGAAGCTAAGTGACTTGTCAGGGTCAGACAGCTAGTTAGTGACAGAGTCTAGATTAGAATCCAGAAACTCTGGCTCCGGAATTTGGCTCTTAACCACCACCCTCGGGGGCCCAGCCGTGTGCATTGGTGGAAACCTGGGTATCTATCAGAAATGCTTCCAGCTGGAAAAAAACAAACCAAAAAACAACTCAGCTTAGGGTGGCAAACGCAAGTAGAAATTGTCTCAGTAACAAAAAGTCTGGAGTCAGTCTTCTGTCCTGGGCTGGTGGAAGAGCTTGTAGCACACATCCAGGCTTTTCCTATCTCTTAGGAAAATGTCCACCAATTTAGTCTGTTGCTTAATCGCCTCATGCTTGCAAGATGGCTGCTGCACCTCCAGGTATCATGCCCAAGATCCAGGCAGGAAAAAATGACAAAATGAACTTCCTCTAATGAGGGCCTTATATTTTTATTTGAAAGAGAACCCCTGCCTAGCATGATTTCCCTAACAGGAAAAAAAAAAACAAAAAACACCCCCAGAACAGGTATCTGCCATTACGTTATCTGGTTTAAACCAATCTCAGGAGGCTGAGACTGGGGCCTGTCTTCCTGAGACCCGTGGCCGCCTGGACCTATCCAGGCACGACACCCTGGAGAGGCAACGGCTACGGAGGAAACAACAGACAGCCTTTGCCATGGTGGGTAGTACTGTCCCCGTCTTACTGATGGGCCAATTGCTACTAGGAGTCAATGTCAAGATCACAAGGCTGGCAAATGGCAGGCCAGAATGCTGACCCAGGTCCCTGCAATTCTAAACCCCGTGACTAAAGGGCGTACATTTGACTTCGCCACTAATTGCTGGAGCGCCTCGGGCAAGTTGCTCAACTTCCCTAATCCTCAATCTTCTTATCTCTAAATTGTCCAGAGCAATGGTGCCTAGCCAGAGGGTGGCTGTGAGGGGAAATGAACTAATACAGCTGACCCCTGAAAAACACAAGTTTGAACTGCACATCCACCGACACAGAATTTTTTGATGAATACGGACGATAACTGTAAAGGTGTTTTCTCATCTTTTCTTTAAGAACTCCCAATCCAGGGTCCCGAGAACCCTCTATTTCCAAACTGTGACGCAGACAGTGGGAAGGCGTGCTACGTGTAGAGAAGTCTGGAATGACAGGCATAAACTGGAGCCACCCGGAGCGTGTGGTCACCCCAACGGCACACTGCAGCCCCCCCCCCACCGAGGGCAGAGACCCCCCACATACCACAAGGTAACATCTCCCACGCACCCCACCCCCACCACACCCATGCTACTGCACTCCAGGGGCCCGGGAATTCATTTCTGGCTCTCCCCTCCACCACGCCTTGACAACATCCAGCATTTCTGATCCAGTATCTGTGAATCATAGGTCAGGTTGACTCATTTCTTCAAGTGTTTAGGTTGTGAATAAAAAGGGTATTGATCACTTGAAGAAGGGCCAAATACAGGGAGCAACAATGCGACCTGCTCGGCATCTATCTGCAATAACGCAAACCTGACTGGCAAGTACGGTATTGAAACTGGGTGAGGGGAGGGAGAAATAGAGGCCAGAAAACAATTCAGTGAGGGTTAGTAAATGGAAATGACCTGCTTCCTCCTCCTTCTTCTTTTTTTTTTTTAAACAAATTTAAGGTAGGTACCACACACTAATGATGTTCTCTCCATCTTCAGAGCTCTGTGTTTTATTTTGGTTTGTGGGAAAAATATTTAGGCTAAGCTTTTGGAAGCTCACTTACAGAGGCTGTACAATTTTGTCTTTCCATGTAAGAAAGGGAAAGGGGAAGGAAGGTGTCCGGGGTTGAGCACCTCCTGCAGAGTCTCACTTGACCTCATAGAGACCCAGCAGGGCAGGAAGCGGAGGCTGGAAGAGGCGCAGCCACCTGCCCGGGGAGCTGGCTGAGGATGAGCACCCCAAACTGGCCCCATCCATGTAGGGACGGCCCTGCTCAGCCAGAGAACGCATAGCCCAGGGGATGTTCAGAAACAGAAGCTCACGGCAGCGGTGCAAAACCCCCGGAGACCTTGCAAGGCTACAGCTCCCACGCAGCCTTCACACCCAGTCACCTCGACCTTTCACCTGCAGAACCGCACTGTCTCCAGACCAATGTGTAATACCAAGGCCAGGGGCCAGCGCTCTCACCCCACGTGGGAAAGCTTCGCTGGGACCACCGGGGAGACGTGTGAATCAGTCCCTGTGACCCTTGTGGTCCTGCACCTGAGATCAGGGATGCACCACCCACGCGGCCTCAGGGGGGAAAGTCCACCTATGAATCACGGCAGCGTAGAACCTTCTCCAGGGCCCCTGGGAACCCACTGAGGGGTCTGGAGTGTGTCATCAGGGGCGAGGGCAGCTGCACGTTTGTTGTGTGAACCGGCACGACCTCGTGGGCTCTGGTGGTCTCTGAGGATGTTTCCTCAGTTCATGAGGCGATCTGTCTGCAGGTGACAAGGTTCCGAAGAGCCAGAGGAAACACTCACGAGGGAGTGCGATTTTCAAGTTTTCTTCCAGGGAATACCGGGCTGCTCTGAAATCGTACTATTACTAGACGAAACCCAGAGCAGGTCAATGACTCGTCTCAAAACACACAGCTGGAACGACGCAAACCTGAAAGTAGTTCTCAGGTGTCCTACTCTCTGTCCCCAACACCACACTGCCCTGTTTAGAACAAAAAGACCACACAAAGCAAAGGAAAAAATACACACTTTAATTGCATAATAAAGGAATAAGAAGGAAGAGTAAGATCCAAAGGCAAGACGAGTCCTAGCCAACCACGGACTCTTCCTGACGACTCAGCCAAGAGCTCTGGGCGAGACTTCTATTTTAAAAGTTCATAATCTATTTTAATTAAAATATAATAAAATGTATTTAATTAAAAATAAAATATTTTAATATAGTTAATTACAATAGAAATGACATTTTAAACATACTTTTAAACAGCCCCTCTCCTGTCCTGATGCACAGTGGAGAGCACGCTGACACAGCATTCGGAGTCCCGCTCCCGGTGACGCTGTGTGAGCCGTGTTACTCAGAATCCAAGACCTGAAAGAGGCTCACTGAGCCCATTGTGCAGATGAGAAAAATAAGACCCAGGGACCCAGAAATGACCAGGGAAACCCAGCCATCTGTGGGCAGAGCTGCCGCTGGCTCCAGCATCACTCAGCACCCAGAGCTGAGGAATTTCCAGCGCGTGGTGCGCTTCTGCGCCTTCCGCAGACAAGGGAATCCAAGTCCCTCTGACAACCCGTACATTTCACACGGCTGTCTACTTGGTCGGCGTAATCTCCAAAGCAGCTGGCTCGCTGACCTTGATGAAATGAGTTGTAGTTACCAAAAGGCAGCAGTGGGCATGGTTCATTTGGCAACATGTCCATGAGAAGGGAGCCTGAGCTACAATGAGCATAAAGACAGATTCGGAATGGATTTGGTTGAAATAAAAGGCATTGTGCCCACACAACAGTACTATACACAATGTACAGTTACAAAGTGTAAGACAGTTCACATGGGTAGCAGGTATTCTCTAACATATTGCTAATGGGAGGTTGCAGAATAATCTATTTATCAAAGGCCTAAAAAAACAGTTATCTCTCTCTCCCCTCCCTCCCTCCCTCCTTTCCTCCCTCCCTCCCTCCATGAATGCATTAGAAAAGTCTGCAAGGATGTGCTCCCAAGTGGTGAAAACCTAAGCAGAGATATGAGGAAACAAGGAAAGGGGGTGGTAATTTAAAAAAAAAAAAAAAGCCATTAGCCTTATTTGGACAGGCGTCCCCCACAAGGTGAAAAGATTAATTTGCTAATTATGTAATAAATGATTATTTTTTAAAAAAGAAAATAATAGAGTAATAGAACCACAATAACAAATTACTAATACAAAAAAGAGAATAATAGAAACAGGGTTTTATTCACTCAACTATTGAAACACCTACTGTGGGCCAGGCACAAAACAAGGTAAAAAATATACGGCCCCTGCCCACGAGGAGCTCCCATTCTAATGGGTGCGGGCGAGGTGTGCCTGTTCGGTATGCGCTCTCAGGCACGTCATCTGTGCTCTGGTGGAAGAAGGAAACCACTCGGAGTGGGAAGAAATAAATGATTTCCATGTGTCATCAAGACCCAGAGGTCAAAACAGAGTCCCCGGTAACTTCTGCCAAGGCCTGCCATCTTGGAGAAAAAAAATAAATGACAACAATTGGCAAATGAAAAAATCCTTGGTCATTATATAGGAATTTCAATGATCTGCCTTCAGTTATGGTTCACAAAGGATTATAATTGTACAAAGGATAGTTTGCAGTTCCCTCCGATTCCACCCCCACGAACAGAGGGCAATGGTTTTGCTGCTTTTCCAAAGCACCGACTCTGGCTGTATTCATCAGTACATACGGTTTACTGTGCGAGGCTAGAAACAGCCTCCGCCGAAATTGCTGTTTTGACTTGGATTTCTACAAATAACCTTGGAGAAGCCTGCGGTGTGAGAGAAAGATGGTGGCTCACAGCTCCAGGGAGGAAAAGAGAGAGCGTTGGATTAGCATTACCTAAGAGCTTGAAATTGAGTGCAAATATCTCCTTGTAGCAACTGCTATATAATTAGCCATCGTAATGGAATCCTTTCAAAACCAAGGCAGTTCAACAACGAAGTTTAATTGAAAATAAAATTTCCAGACCGACTATTCTGTCAAAACCACATTAAATGGAGATAGCTCAGCAGTGGCTGAGCCACTAGGAAAATGGTTTCTGTGTGATGGGAGAAGGGGCTGTGGAGGGAGGGTGGTATTCGCCTATGTCGGGAGAATGTGGCCATGCTCTCCGAGTAACAGTTTTCTCGCCTTAAAAAAAAATTATGAAAGATTATGTCCGCACACCTCACTGGGCGGTCAGGAGGATGCGATACCACGCGTGCATGGACAGAGCTGACACGTGCCACCCCCGTGGCACAGGTGTGAGCAGGGCAGGACGGGGACCAGGGGCATCCACATCCCCTGGGAGTTGGTGACTCAGGCAAAATCTCAGCACCGCCCAGATTAGGGAAACGAGAATCTGCATCTAATCAGGGCTCCTGGAGATGATGAGTGCATGGCCCAATTTAAGGAAAAAGGGCCACGGCCACCGCTCAGGGGTGTGATTCCTGCCCGGGTGACCCAAGTCAAGGAAGAGTGATCTGAAAGCTGACTTTGGGAGAAGAAGGCTTCCCAGAGGGCCGCCTGGACTGCTGTCTAGCCGTCTTGCTTCTGGCCTGCAGCAGGGGAAATCAAGGCAGAGCTCAGAGTCATGTCTTCAGAGTGCCCCATGTCATCACACAGGCCTGGCAGTAGGTCCTGTGTGCAGAGAGGACAAGGGCCTTGTGTGCAGACAGGACAAGGGCAACGTCTACTACGAAGCAACTGGGACAGAGGCCTGGTAACTCGGGACAAATGGGAAAGTGCGACGGGCCACTTCTCTTCCCTGATGAGGGCCTAACTCGGGGGGCTTAGGTGCTATAAAACACAACCACCTCATCCAACACAGAAGGAGACATTACGCGCACACAGACACGATGTTCCTGCGCATGCACAGACCACCTCCAGAACGACAGACAAGGCGTTTCTCACCCTGGCTGCCTCCCAGAAGGAAGACCTGTCGGTGGCTGGGGACGTGGGACTTGAGGGAGACACTTCACTTCCACTGCATATCTTTCTGGACCTTTCGAGTTTTCTACAGTGTGAATGTTTTCCTTGGATGGACAGATGGGAGGGAGGCAGGGAGAATAAGGAAGGGAGGAAGGAAAGCAAGAAGGAAGGAGGGAGCACATTTACATTAAAGAAAATAGACATAAAAGACAGTGGAGTCTCCTGTTAAGCAGGGTGAGGTTTAAAAGTCATCCCAAGAAATTCAAGGCATGAAACCATCATTTCTCTTAAACCACATATAATATAGCCTGCGATCCTTCCTTCAGATGGAGCACTCGGTCTCTCCCATCCATTTATGTCTCGAAATGCTCAGGTGGTGAAATTCTGTATGGCAGAGAGCTACCTTGTCTATCTGCCCCTGAACCAAGAGACACTGTAGACATCCCACTGTCCACAAATCCCAGCGGCTCCTGACTCCAGCCCATTGAACTTCATTAGGCAGGGAAAGTGTCTTGCAGAGGATTCTGAAGCCCTGGTTTGCAGAGTCTTCCTGCAACTAAAATGGATTTAGAAGACACAGCATCTATGCATTGTAAGAGTGTTTGCATGCGTGGGTTGAGATAAGAAAGAAAATACAAATCCACATGGGAAACCCTAATTCTGGGATAAGCGGCACCAGCTACGTTCAGTTTATAAAGCATTCCCTGAATCCTTTCTGCTGGGACAGATCATAGAAATCTGACTTTAAAGACAAGGAGGCTGAGGCCCAAAAAGTCTAGTAGTGGAACCAGTGCTGTCCCAGGGCACGTCCCTTCTGTCATATCCCCAGTGCCCCCAGTGTCCCCAGTGACCTTCCAGAAATGATCCGCCCATCTAACCAGGTGCTGGAAGCCATTCTGGGTCTTTACAGGTCAGTGGCTGGAGACTCTTTCTTTACAAAAAGTATCCCCGGGTCTCTATTCTACTGATAAGGAGAGGAATGACAATATCCCCTTGGGCCCCACAGCTACTCTTGGTGATGTACAGTTGGGTGGACGAGAGGCCCGCTTTCGGGTCAGAAGCTCTTGCGGTTAAGTTATGTCCCTGTTACTCCTTGCTGCCTGACATTTTTTTTGTTAATCTCTCTGCGCCTCTGGTTTCTTCATTTTTAAAAGTGGCAATGACAACCACTAATATGTATCAGATGTTAACTATGTGTGTGCTCTAAGCCAGTGTTACTCGAAGCACTTAATATTCACAAACTCCTCGGGTATTTGTAACACGCCATCATTATTCTCCATGACCCAAAGAGAAAGCTAAGGCACAGGAAGGGGCAGTAACTTTCCCGAGGCCACACAGCCAATAAATGTCAGAACTGGGTGGTTGGACTGGAGCCTGTGTTTTACCCCAAACACACAAATGCCGTCCTATGGGTGTCAGGAGTGGACATCATAGGAATAAAATGCTTACCGGGCCGCCTGGCACTGAGTAAGTGCTCAATAAATTGTAACTAGCTGCTCCCTGCAGGGGTCCTATTCCCTGACAGGTGCTCTGCCCCACCTGTCCTCAGCAGGCATTCTGCCTCAGAGTCACAGTGCAGGCAGCAGCCTTGGTGCTCGGTCCCCTGAATCTCTGTCCGGACCTTTCCCCTGGGAGCTCACGTGGAAACCTAAGTTGGGGCAGCTGGAGTGGGAACAGGTCTGACGTCTGGCTGACAAGAATGGCAAATTCCAGAAAGAGTTGGGCAGATCTAATGCCAAGGTCATGGTCATGTGCTGGCTGACTCATTGCTTCAGGAGCTCTCTGCAAATGGTTAATCACAGATTTGATGGGGGATGGTCCCTTGAACAGGAAGAGGCAACATGTGCTCAAAAAACTGGCAAAATTAAAGACCTGGGGTGGACGACTCTATTGCTGAGGAAGTCCCCAGCCACTGCTCCCTTTGTCCTTATTCAGGCATTCCCAGTTCTGTTCAGGTCCTGGGCAGGCAACCACATTTGTGGAGGAGAGGAATGGTGGCCACACGGTCCATTATCTCTGTCAGGGACTGGCTGAGGGAGGACACTCGGCCCCATCTGGCCTATAGGACGTAAGGAAAGTCTACTGGGGTTTTCTGGGGGCAGGGGTGGTCTTCCCTAATGGAAGACAGAGTTGCAGTAAGTAAGACACACCTTCTGCCCTTCCTAGTGTTCTTCCTGCTCAAAATGCTGCTGTGATAAACGGATGTGAGCAGTAAACACGGCCTCACAGAGATGCCAACCAGTCCCCGAGTGTGTGGGGCTAGAGGCTGCATCCCTCCCGCCACATCTGCCAACACCAGGTGCTGGGGGGACGTGAGAAAGCAGGAACTCTGAGCACGATGGTGGCGCGGCGGACGCACACAGTCATTCTGGAAAACAATCTGGGGGCACTGGTAAAATCAACTGTGACTGTACACAATGACTCACCCATCTCAGCTAGAGTTTCTCTAACTCTCCCACAGTCCACATGGGCCCAGGTGTGAGGTACACACCGCAGGACACGGCGTCCATCTGCTCGGGCCAAGACCAGGGCTAGGCCAAGGAAGGGTAGAGGCAGCCCCTCTTAGGAGGTGCATGTACCAAGAGCAAGCAGATGGGAGCTTAAAGAGATGAACGGTCGGCCATCCATATCCACAGGCACTGCATTCATGGATCCAACCAACCATGGATTGAAAGTATTTTCTAAACAAAATGTGCTGTGTTGTTTTTGATGTGTCCTGGTGGTTAGGCCTATGATGGTCATATCTGTACTAAACATGTACACATGTTTTTCTCGCCTTTTTTCCTTAAATAATACAGTACACCAACTATTTATATAGCATTTACATTGTATTCGGAATTATAGGTAATCTAGAGATGATTTAAAGTGTATGGGAAGGTGTGCATAGGTTATACACAAATACTACACAGTCTTCTACAAGGAACTTGAGCATCTGTGGATTTGGGGACCCCCAGTGGATCCTGGGACAATCCCCTGTGGATGCCAAAGACTGTATTGAGTAAAAAGAAAAACCAGAGAGAGAGAGAGATCTGTAGCAGAAACCCATTTGTCCACATGAACAACAAACAGTCAGAATAACAACACAGAAGTCAGCACCCCAGCAGGGCGCACAGCAAACACACCAGGGCACACGCCACAGGGGATGGAAGGGGGCGCAGGACAGAAAAAGGAGAGCGAGGCCTCTTACGGAGACCAATGGCGATGTGCCTGAGGCGGAGGAGGCTCTCCCAACAGAATTCAGAAGAAAAACCCTCGACCAGGTTTGGAGTCAGAAAACTCAGGAATGAACGCTCCTGTGAATCTTTCCGGCGGGGGGCCCTTCAGCAAATGATGTGACGGAGCCTCACCTTCCCCACAGCGAAGGGCAAACACGAAGAGTGGCCCCAGGTGGCCCTGTGAGCATCCAAGGAGAGTTACGTGGATAGCCTGAGCTTGGGATGCAGCAGAGCTTTCCGGATGGCAGGTGAGGAAGCAGCTCTCTCTTCCATAAAATGGGGATGACGGCATGCCAATCATTGGGGTGAGTTTTAAATGAGACAGGACATGGGAAGGACTAGAAGCACAATGATGACAGTGTTTGATAGACACAGAGAAAGAGGGCACACCCTCCAGGGAGCCTGTGCTTGTACCCGCCACTGTGCTGGGGGCTCAACAGCTCATCACGGTGGGCGAGGCTCACGGAGCCTGTGCACCGGGGAGCAGCACTCACCCCTCGCCCCGGAGCACCTGTGCCGCCCTGCGCACAGCCTGCGGGACCAGTGGGGGTGTCGGGCTGCCCTTATGTGGCCGCCCTCTAGGGGCACACAGGGCCCTGCAAATGCATATGTATTTCTTTTTTTCTTCTTCTGTTGCAATGAACTGTGTTTTTGTTTAAAAAACAAAAAAACTGGATAAGGCAGGTTACTAAAAAGAAAGAAAAAGCAACTGTCACATGCCTAGGACCCTCCACTAGGCAACAAAATCTCCACTTTCCCAACGAAGAGCACATCTCTCTAACTTTCTGCATTTCCAGGAAGGGCACAATGCCGTATGCGACTGTCGCATCACGATGTGTCACTGCTCTCCTTAAAGCGGCCCCCTCCTCTCTGCCCTGAGCCCTTGTGTCTGGGGAGGGTTTGGGGGCACAGGTGCACCATGTACTCCTGGGCGGCATTTTGTTTCCGATGCGCCCCCAGCTTCAGAGAACCCCTTCCTGCACACACCACCGCCTTCTCTTCTCCCGGATCCTGTCCCTGAAGTGCATCCCTACAGTAGGGGTACGAGGTCAAAGGGATGCCTTGATGACTCCTTATACATAGTTTCCCCAAAAGATCAATCTATGCTGCCACTAGCAATGGGGAATGTGAGCCAAGCTCCCTACAAATTCTTAGAATGAACTGCAAACCCCTCAGATGGGCCGGGCGCAGAAGACAGGGAGGTCCTTCGGTGCCTTTGCTTTGGTTTCCCCCTTCTGCACCCCAGCCCTACACCACCAGCCTGCCGACTCTTTAAACACCTACTTCTCCAGGCCTGTTGTTGCCGAGACACTGCAGCGAGGAATCACAGCACAAGGCTGTTCTTTCCGTGACGACCCTAGTTGGGGAGTTAGGATTGCAACAGGAGGAGTGTGCGATAACCACGGAGGAACAAAGTAGAAGATGACGAAGCAGTCAGAGGTGGATTGAGTGTGGGCAACGTGAGCTCTGGGTGCAGGACAGCAGGTTGCTGTGGCTGCCAAGGACAGTCCTCTTAGAGCCCATCTGGGAAAATGGCCATTCGGGCGGGCGGCAGGTGGGTGGGCAGTATTCAGGACTGAGGGGGCGGTGACCAAAGCCTGCAGCGGGGAAAAGGGATGCTTGCTCTGTGGCCGGTGAGGAGCCCCTTGACGGAAGAACAGAAAGAAAGCATCCGGGGGTCCTGGGAGGGTGTGTCAGGTCCAGAATTTTGAGGATCTCGAGTGCTAGGAAGGGATGAATGGAGACTGTGCAGCCAAGGTGAAAGCTTTATGGGAAATCAGTCTGGGGGCAGCTCTCAGAATGTACTTGAGAAAGAACCCAGTTAGGAACTCCTCTAAAAGTTAGATCTTGGAGTGAGGCAGGAGGTGCCAGACCTTCCAGATTTCATCTGCTGCATACACGGCAGACATCACCAATCCATCACAGCCTAGATGCTACCTCTGGCCACTCAGGTCTCCGGGCAGACCCTATCAATCGCTCCCAGGTGGCAGTTCCAACCTCTTTGCCTTGCAGGGTTGTGTCAGTCAGGAAGAGCAATATTATGCTGCACGAACATATATCCTCACATTTCAGTGACTTTTAAGCCAGTTAGAATTAATTGCTCACTCAAACCACATGTCCATCACGGTCGGTCAGAAACTGCGCTCAGTGCTAGCACCACCCAGGCCAGGCCGGTAGGGCACAGCCAGGCACAGGGCCGAAGAGAAAGAGAGAGGGTTGCTCGCAGGCATTTCGGGGTGAAGGCCAGGGACGGCACGCCACTGCTGCTCACTCCCCGTTGCCCAGAGCCGGTCACGGTGGGCACCAAGTATAATCCTGACCTCCAGAAGGCACAGAGTCAGGAAAAAATAAAAGGCTTAAGTACATCAACTTTCCGGGCATGTGGAATTTATCATTCATTCATTCAACCAGCAACAATTTAGTTTAAAATGTCTTGGGACTTTTACTGAGTGTCAAACACCCTACAGTATTACCATTTCCTTTGGCCCCTTTAACAACCCTGTGAGGCAGGCGTCCTTATTCCCATTTTGCCAAAGAGAACTTTGGAACCCAAGGAGGTACAGGTACCTGGATAGTAAACGGCCCTGACTGCGTGGCCCAGGGTCTACACCGCCACCGCCCCCTCCTCCGCACCTCACAGTGATTTGCTCACGGGCCAGGAGAGGAAGGCAGTAATTCTAGAAGCGTTAAGGCTCATTGGGTAAGCACGGGGGTGGGGGGTGGGGTTCTGGAGGCAAGCTGCCTGGGTGGGCCTCCTGGCTCCACACTCCTTAGCCATGTGACCCTGAGCGAGTTACCTGCCTGTGCCTCTGTTTCCTCGTCTGTAAACTGCCATGATATTAATAGTACCTCCAAGCTCAATTCAAGGCTGGGACAACTAAGGGCAAAAAGGCACTAGAGCAATGGAAGCCATCTCCAGCCCAGCATCAGGAGCCAAGAAACAAATGCCAGCTCTGACATTAACACGATCACCTTACTATTAGAAGGACGTTGTCCGAAAGGTCACAGGCCTCTACACCCAAAGATCGGTGACTTTCCAATCTGCTGCTCAGCCTCCCAGGTGCAGTGGCTGCTGCACTGTGTGCAGGGAGCGAAGCTGCTTAGCCTTGGGGTAAGTGCCACCCTGGCCCCAGGTGTGCCCTGCACTCAGCCGCTCCTTTTCCTTTCTTCTGAGGACTTGGCACCGTCTGCCATGTCTTTCTTGCGCGTGGATGTTGCTTACCGCCTCTCTCCCTGACTAGAACCTCAGCTCTGTATTTGCCTTATTCAGAGTGTCAGCCACAGGTACGGTGCACCGCAGATACCTGTGCTGTGAATGGATCAAGTTGATGAAGCCCCTGCCCTCAGCAAACTTACACTGTCTGTGCACAACACCCAGCATATAGTAGGTGCTCAATGTGTGCTGAGACGTCTGCCAGCTTATCATGCCTCAGGTACAGGTGAGGGACTCAGCACTTCTTCCTCTGCAATGGCAGACGCTGAAGACAGACAGGCCTTGTCACATGCAATGCCTATTGGCTAGTGGTTTCTACCTGAGAGTCTTCACAACCTTTCCCCTCTCCCCTCAGTTTTGAGACTAGCTTGAGGACACAGGGACCAGAGGGAAGAGAAGTCAGTGTGAAAGAGAGATGGGGAACAGACCACTGGGGGGGTGTAACAAGCCTGTGCACACTTGTGCACACTCCCATGACCTATAAACGCTGTGCGCTAGTCTGACCCCACCAGGAACTTGCTGTGTGACCTTGAGGCAGTAATTCTCCTTCTAGGCCTCGGTTTCCCTGACAGCACAACCTGGGCATTGAAGAACATCCCTAAGGGCCCTTCCAGATCATAAAGCCGAAAACAAGAAGTCTTCTAGGGCTTCGTTTCTCAGAGCTGGGTCCAGGGTGGAAGGGATTTTCCCAAGCTCTCCTACGCCTGTTATACAGCATATCGAACGTAGTAAACACCTGTCTGCATCCTACATTAAAAATAATTCCTGTATGACTGCAAAAGTTGAGCTGCCTCAGACAAGCTGCTATAGAGTTATATAAATGTGTGTTACTATCTCAACGTTCCAGCTTTGTTTTCATATTTTGAAACTAGTCCTTGTATCTGTTCTCAAACTTGTTTGTGAAATCCTGAGAGGCCCCGGGCACTGGGCCTCTAGTGCCCTCCTGCTGGTCAAGTGGACCTAGCCGAGATGAGATGTCGAGCGAAAATGCCCTTTTCCAGGCCCCACCCAGAGCCCAGGAGTTAGAACGCCCGGGTGGGGGAGCTCAGGGATCTGAATTTTCGCAAGCTTCCCAGGTGGTCATTTGCAAACTGAAGTTCGAAAACCGCTGCCATAAAAAGAAGCTGAAAACGGGCTGGGACGGCAGGGCCCGAGGGAGAAGGCGAAGCAGAGGGCACAGGGCACGGCTCCTGTTTTGCATGCCTGCAAATCTCTTCTGCCCACGTGTGCCCTGCACATGTTCCTCCAGCGTAAACAAACTGCAAACCGCTGACTCACCCTCAGCTGGCTCCTCCCCGAGACCTGGAAAAAAAACCCAGCCATACTCACATTCGGCCCGGGATGGCAGGCAACTACTCTGATTTGCAGGAATAGAACGTTTCCAACATAATGGGCGTCACACAGCTTGAAGACAGAAGCCACCACTGCCAGGGACCGAGCTACAGGGAGGAACAGAAATAGCGCCATCGGCCGGACTGTTTGCTATGATTCGTTCCACCTTTGGTTTGTGATGGATAACGGGTTCCAGCAGGGACCAGTCTCAGCTCATCCAGGGGAGGGAGGTTCTGTTTAACGGTGAACCAGCACTCAAAAGGGTTGCACTTGTGCTTGTATGTGCACATACATACACACACCCCCAAATATTATGCATGCAGGTGTATTTAAGCTTCTGCCATGGTTAGGGATGTAGCCCAGCCACCAGAAGCCATCTATGGGATGTTGAGTGTGACCAGGTGCCAGGAAGGTACTGGGTTGAAAGAGCAGGTTGGAAAAGAAGGAACGGATAAGAAGGGCCAAATACGGAGCTGGAGTTTTCCAGGGCAAGTTTCCCGTCAGTCCATCCTGGAGAGCAGTCAGTCCCATTCTCCTGATGAGGAAACCCAGACCTAGAAAAGATCTGTGACTTCCTCGAGGTCCTAGGTTCAAACGCTGCCCTAGCTAGCCCCGAAGTTCACGTTCAATGCTTTAGGCCGGCTGCCTTGAAGTTCATAAGCTGTGAGCACAGCAGGGAGTGGGGGGTCTACTCTAGAGAGAGGGAAGCCTGCGGAAACTGATCTTGCCAACCACTGAGAGAACTGAAATTATTTCTTCACAGTTTAATTCACAAGCAATAAGTGGTCATCAGAAATAATAAATCACAGAAGTCACAGATAAGCAATAAGAAAAAAAAAACACATGTAATCACATGTTCCCAAAATTGTGTTGTTTATACTTCTAGGCTTTTTTTCTAGCCAAGTACATGTTTTTCCTAGCCTAAAAATAAAATGATGCAATTTTTGCAATTTATCCAAAATGTTATAATCTTGATGTTTGTATGTGGGTAATTAGAGATGCTTGCCCAATTCTAATCTGTGAATTTATGTCAAAACCATGACATTTGGTTGCAGATTCTAAAGGGGAGAGATCAAACCTTTCACTTCATTTTTGTTTGTTTCTTGTTGTCTGTTCATCAGCGACTAATGCATTTCAGAAGGTTTAAAGAGCGTTCTGTCTAAATGCCAGGTTCTGGTGGATGATGCAGCCTTGGGGGAAAAGAAAGTCAGGTTGGCTTCCCCCTCCTCACAGATGAAAACAGAGAGTAAGTTTTGTAGCAACTGACAAAATGATTTTTTTTTAATGCAACTTCATGCCAAAGGGAAATGCATCTCTGCCATGCAGAAGAGCCTGGGATCAGACCTCCCACAGCCCCCCCCACATCCCCCCACTGCAGGGAACAGCCCTCCAGGCGCCCCTCCCTACCCCAGACACCCCCTAGTTGGGAGAGTGAAAAATAACCCCCTTTTCCTCCCTTTGGCGTTAATGAGGCTCCCTATGGAGATGCAGTTAATCACATCAATTAGGAGACTTCCACTTGGCCTGGCTTGCCAGGCACAGGCCCTCTGTCCAGGGAAAGGCGAGACAAGTCATGTCTGTCATGAGATCATTTCTCGTTTTTTAATTTTTTTCCCTTTCACCTATGTTTTTTTTTTAACTATGTATGTTTTTTTCTTTAAGTCAGGCCTCATCGACACATAATGAAATGTCCAGATCTTAAACGAACAGTTTGATGAGTTTTTGACAAATGCGTATGCCAAAAGCACCGAGCCACCAAGACACGAAGAACACGTCCCCCACCCAGAAAGTGCCCGGGGCCTTTCCCATCGTCGTCTCTGCTCTCCGTCCAGAGGCAGCCTAGCACCAGTGATTAGTTGGACATTCTCTAAAAAGTCATATAAATGGAATCATGTTATGTTTAAAGAGGAGTACGAATGATGGGCAAGAACAGGCAGTTCCTAGTGGGAGTGAGACAGCAGTGGAGGTGCCTTGGGAACCAGTCTGGCGGTCCCTCAAAAAGTGACATGTTGAGTCGCCATATGCCTCAGCGGTTCCACTCTGAGGTGTATATACTCAAGGGAAACGAAAATGCAATCTACACAAAATCTTGTGCATGAACTTTCAGAGCGACATCATTCATAATGACCAACCAATGGATACAACACAAGGTCCAACAACTGATGAATGAACCAGTGCAATGTGGTGTTATATTCATGCAATGGAACATTTTTCAGGTGTAGAAAGGAACGCTACACAGAAACTACAGACATCGGGGCGAGGGGGGAAGAGGGGAAGGGGGAGAAACTGGGACAACTGTAATAACACAAACATAACTGAGACATCATGGATGAACCTTGAAAACATCGTGTTAAGTGAAAGAAGCTAGTCATGAAAGACCACATACCGCATGACTCCTTTTACATGGAATGTCAAGAATAGGCAAACCCATAGTAGCAGAAAGTAATTACTGGTTGCTTAGGATCAGAGGGTAGGATGGGGGTGGGCAGGCAACAGCTAAAGGGTCCAGACATTTTTTTTTTTTTTGAGGTGGTGAAAACGTTGTAAGATTGGTAAATTGTATGGTATGCGAATTAAATCTCAACAAAACTATTTAAAGAAACCAAACATTCAGAATCAACAAAAGTAGAACCAGTTGTGATGCATGGAAAGCCATTTCCTTCGGTGGAACTCTAATTGAAGAGTGCTGGGTTTTGTGGCCCAAGACCCCCCATGCCGCCTGAGGAACAGGACTGCTGTCCACAAGGGCTCCTTCCCAGGACAAGATCACGGGGTGTGATGCTTTTCCCAGAAGTCCCTGTGCTGTCTCCAGAGTCTAAACTCTTTAAGAGTCTAGGAGCCATTCACCAGTTCCGCTCATTCCCCCCACAAACGTTTATGAAGTTCACGTTTAGGAGGAAGCACGTAGCCATAGCTAGTCCGTCTTCGTATATCCCTGTGCTCAGGAGCCTGTGCTCTTAAGGCCATGTTGAATGCCTAGGTGTGTTTGGTCCTGTGGTTAGCAGGGCATGCTAGGAGCCTGGGGAGGGAGAGTGAAGGGAGCCCGTTAAGACAGAAAGGCCAAAACCTCTGAGGTCCCTGGATTGTTTCTGGACCCTGATTCTACCCTCATGAATGCAGGACTTCAGCTCTCTGTGCCTCGTGGCCTTCACCTGCAAAGACCAAAAAGCTGCCCTAGAAAAACGATTCGGAGCCCCAGCATTGGGAACCGAACCCCATCTTACCACTTCCAAGCCACGTGGGACTTTAGGCCGATTCCTCAACCTCTCCGCACCTCACCACGGGGATGGTAACAATGAGAATGGCAGTAAGCAAGGGGAGGTGAGCTCATACCTGTAACCCAGGAGTCAGCACACTCATGGGGGACCAGGCAGGAAAGATTTTGGGCATTGCGGGTCACACCAGCTCTGTCCCAGTTACTCATCTCCACCATTGTATCATAGAAGTCAGTCACCACAAACTATGTGTAAAGAAGGGCCATGCTGTGTGCCAATAAAACTTTATTTATGGACACTGAAATTCCATTTCATATACTCCTCATGCATCACAAAATATGGTTCTTCTTTTCCAAGTTCGGCACTCAGAACAGGGCCCGGCATAGACTGAGCACTCCCGGGCACCCACACCACACGCCAGGCAACAACGCCGCGTGTTAAATCGTGGGCTGTGCCCTTCCAGCGCCGTATCCCATTTAAATGTCACCGTCCATGTGTGAGGCAGGTAACACCAAAACTCGGATGAGAGAGTGAAGCCTCGGGGGAGCAAAGCGGCTGAGCCACGGCCGATCCAGGTCTTTCGTGGGCCCTTGCTTCTGACCACTGCAACCTACGGTGCCGGCCGCCAGGACATCACGGGGAACCCAACCCACTCAGGCTCAGCTCCAAACACTTATGGGTCACGGTTTAATTAATCAGAGACATGTGTTACGGAAACCAAAGGCCGGAAGGGGAACCACGGGGCATCGCAGTCCCCGGTGACAGTCCTCTGAAAAGGGGCACGTGAGCTGAGAACAGCCACGTGTCTGGTACCATACCACGCGCCAAAGGGGAGAGGCTGGAAAGGTTGGTCCACCCAGATTCCCAGCTGCGGCGGACTTGGAACACGGTGGTGGAGGGAGAGACTGGTTAGTGCTTTGGAGGAAACGAAGTACAACTGGTGCCCAGATGGGGTGGTCCCTACTCCCCAAGTGGTCTGACTGGTAATGTGGAATCGTAATTTATTCATTTAGCCAATGCATCCTTAGGAAGAGTCCGTCACGAGCCAGGGACTGGGTGATGCCCTGGACAGCGGAGGTTGATGAGGCGGAGAGCTCACGTTCCACGGCGAAGTAGGCAGGTGCCCACACCAGTGCACTCAGTGGTCAGCTCTGCTACCACACCGCATGGGGACCACCAGCTCATGCAGAAGGGAGTCATCTTCTCCCTTCTGGAGTTTGAATGCAGCCTCGATGACACTTTACAGGCACTCAGCTAACAATCTCTCAAAAAGCAGGACTTCCGGTAGCCACCATGGCACTGGTGTTTGGGCTTAAGGCTAGGCTGGTGACTCCACACGCAAACCAAAGGGGGTAACCCCTCCAGGGATCTGGGAGGGCTGGCTAAGGTCCAGAACGTGTTCTACAAGGGCACGGGCCCCCATACAACTGGGGTGGTTTAATGCCAAGGTCCGAACCCCTTTCTACAAGGGCTGACAACCTGGAATTTAAATCATGATGGATGCCAAAGTGTGGGGAGGAAGACATGTGGATGGCTGGAGGTCTGGACGGAGAAAGGCAGCGATCAGCGTGATTACAAGCCCCGGAGCCCAGGGCAGACTTGCGCCCAACTGCCACCCAGCTCAGCCAGCATAGGGCCCCAGGACGTGTTCGTAACCCACAAGGACAGTCTGTACATTTTAAAGGAGAAAAAACTTTCCCTACAGGATTTGTTCACCTACATTAAAGGGAAGCATTTAGGTTCTAAATTACCTTTGTAGGAAGGTCCTACAGCCTTGAAAAGAAACCTTATTTATCTCCCTTTGACAATTAGAAAGAGAAAGGCATCCCAGTGAGGTGGATGCGAGTCTGAATGCTGGGTCTGTGCCCTTTCATAAGCTAATTACTACCTCTGAGTGTCAGGGCAGTAATATCTTCCCTGCTGATAATAATCAGCGCAATAGATGGACATAGCATAGATGCTCGATACATGGCAGCTGCTTTTGCTTAGTGAGAAGACTCAGGGAACGGACAAAGCAATGGGGTCGCATTGCCCAGAAGCTGTGCCTTTGGGGAAAATCAGCTCATGCTGAAAGTGGGGGAGGCCCAGGGTGGTCTGGCCACCCAGGGCCAAGCCTGACCTCAGCTCACCCTGGAAACAGTGAGGCAAGGGTACCGTGTCTTTCTCTCTCAGTGATGTGGGAAAACTAAATGTGACCAAAAATCCAAGCATGAGATGGGCCTGGGCTTGGTGCCCCCCTGAGATGGCCCCTAATCAGACTCATTCTGAAGTCTGCATGTGTTTATCAGGTTTCTCCCGGGAAACAGAACCAACAGGACCATGGCCCAGCCTAGTAGACACCTTCGAGCAACCATCACATGGCGTTTCCCCCACGGAGCCCTGCAACCTGGGCCCCACATTCCCAGCCCACAGTTATGATCTCCATTAGGGACCACACGATGAGCAAACTCAAGGAGCCCTGCAGTCAGAGGCTACCAGCTAAACTGTGGGTGCCTAACGCAGGGGGCAAGAGGCTACTGGCCACACTGAAGCCGCTCAGGAATAAACCCAGAGTACAAAGTCAACCAGCACGGCTGCAACCGACCACTGGCGTTTCTGTCAACAGGTGACGGGGCCAGAATGGCCACATGGAACGTCCGCTGGAAAAGGAGGGAGGAAACCACAGCTGGTTGCAGACCTGGCTGCACCCGCTCACAGAGCTGGCTGTGCGACCTTGGCCCACACTTCACCCTGCTGGGCCTCAGTCCCCATGCAAGCTTGGCGATCCCCAAAGAACTGTCAAGTTCTGTCTATGATCCTCTTTAGCTTCGCCTTGGCCTAAGCATTCACTTCTAGTGGGGGGTGGGGAGCAGGGGGAAGTCCAGCAAACTCCATTCTGCCACTATAAAGAAACCAGGGGACAGAGCGCGTCACTGACTTCAGGATAACAGATCTCCCAGCCCAGCAACCCCCAAACTCTGGGTTCTTCTCCTGCTGCTCAATGCCGCTCTGTTCCCGCACTGAATTCTGAATTACCTTTGCAGGAAGTCATACATTCCCACCACCTCTGAACATAACCTGCAGCCCCCCGGTTAATGAAAGACTCAGACTGGCAAGAAGTTATCATTCTGCCTGGATTTTGTTTCCTTGCCCCCATCAAAGCCAGCTGCTTCCTTCCAATTGGTACCAATCAGGCCAGGAAGTTTCTTTTTCCCTGCAACCCATTGTACGTGGGAAGATCAGAGGGACGAGTCAAATGCAAGGACGGAACCAGCTGGGCACGTGGAGATACGGGCTGGCCGCCCCGGCCTGGCCTTGCCCCCCGCCCTCCAGTCAGTTCCCCGTACTGGGGCTTCTACCAACTGACAGTGAGGACAACAGGAGACTCGCTACGATAATTAATCAGGAGCATTATCATCATCCTAAAGAGCCTCTGGTCTGCTCCAAAGCCAGCTGGGAAACTTGACCTCACCCCCTTCCTGTCTTATGAACCACTGCCGCCTGCCCATCTAGGAACGAGGGATAAAGGATGGTCAGGAAAGAAGGCCCTGCGGCAGAGCCCACCCAGACGTCAGATGGGACCACCTCTCATTGCTTCTCAGCCAAGAAAGCTAAGGCTGAGGATGTGCACACAGGCATGCCTCCAAGATGCTGCTGGTTCGGGTCCAGACAACGGCAACAAAGCAAGCATCTCAGTAAAGTGGGTCAGCATCCTTTTTGATGATGGAGGGGGTCTTGCCTTCAACACCTGGAAAGCACAATAAAGCCAAGCTACCAAACCTTCCCTCAGGGTCCAAGGAGAAAAGATGAGATCAAAAGTCAAAGAAAGACAGTAGTAGGTTCAAAAGACAGGGACAAGACATGCATAACAGGACCGACGCCCTGCACCAGTAGTTCAGGTGACCAGGAGGGAATCACAGGGTGGGGTGACATTGGGGTAGGCCTTACTGAGCCACACTGAGAGGTCAGACTGTTTGTGAGTGGAGAGGGTCATGGTCATACTGTGCTTTCAGAGTTTGTACTTGACCATTAGAAGGAGAGATGAGGGGCGGGTAAAGTCAGCACACCCAGCGTGAGGCTCAGGACCAGAGGGGAGGGGGAGATGAAGGGAAATAGGAAGTAGGATTCACAGGAAGGAAGGAGAGGCTGGAAGGGGTCCAGGGAGAGGGGGAAAAGCACTTCTCCTTCCTTTCCCGATGATAACAAGATGATTATTTGAAAGCAGGGCTGGGCAGGGCCAGACTTCCCAAAAATCAGGAGGGGAAGAGGCCTGAGCACGTGTCCCCAACAGAAGTTGCAGTATCCAAATCATGTGGTCACTCCAGCCACCTCTGCCTACGCTGGCGCTTCATCAGCAGTGAGCTGTGGCCTCAGACAGGCCCTGGTAGACCCAGCAGTGCCCCTTTCTCGAGCATCTTACGGCAAAAGAGAGGCACAGAGATCAGTGAGACCCAAAGGCGGTGATGAGAGATGGCAAGAAAAGTGGCATTGTCCCCATACGATGGATGGAGAAACCAAGGCGCAGAGAGGTTGACCAACTTACCAAATATCATACAGCGAGTGCATGCCGGAATCAGGATTCAAACAGAGGGCCCTCTGTGTAGACCTCGCCTGGGTCAGTCAGGGCCCCAGCAGGGAGGAAGCAGAAGAATTGATGCCTTGACCTTACTCTCCCTCTGCCGGTGCCTCCCAAACAGAAGCGAGGGAGCACGGGATCTCGGCGTGGCATGCATCCTGTTGCATCCACACAGGTCGGCCTCCTGGGCACAGAGCAGGGCAGAAAAGGACAGGAGGGGTCTGCAGGGGGACACAAAGGGTACCCGGCACCTCACCACTCCAACAACTAGACTGGTAGGTACCTGGCCTCAGCTGCCTCTGCTCTGCAGAGCCACAAAGCAGATGCCCCAGGGCTTGGACTCTGCAGCAAGAGAACCACCTGCTTCTCTGTATAAGCCCAAGGCCCCACCCAGGCAAGTTATGTCTTCATACCAAGCTGGTCCAGCCTCATCATGCTCCTGCCTTCCTTCCTCATTCGCACTCCAGGGCCCAGCCCCGAATCTATCTTATGCAAACATCTCAGAAGAGCCAACTTCCGACAAGGCAGGCTACGGGAAGGGCCCTCTTCAGAGATGAGGGCCAGCTGATGCCTACTGAAGCCCAGACTGCCCACTCCTGGGGCCCAGCCCGCCACCTCGCCCTCCCTGCCAGCCCCACGCAGGGAGGCCTGGCTGCCGCTAAAAGAAAGGACTGCTATCTTTGATTCCGCAGGGCCTCTGATAAGAAATGTCATCCCTCACTGGGTAATATTACCCAGCCGATAAAAATCTCTATCAAGCTCAAACATATGGCTGGCTACAGAACACAGAGCCGGGCGGAGCAGGATAATTTATTTGCTTAAGCTGAGAGCCCAGAGAAGTGCACTGAATACAAGAGTAAGAGCCAAATTATAACCTATCTGACTTGGAGCCGGGATTTTTTCCTGGGAAGAACGAGGCACCTGAGAACAATAGGAGGCCCTCCTCAGTCCCTCCCAGGACAGCAAGCACTTTCACCTTCCTCTTTCCCCAGCTGGCACGTTCGCTTATGTTATTGAGTTTAATCCTCATGACAACCTCAAGAGAAGCACTTTTGGCCTCCTTTTACACATCGGGAAATTGAGATTCAGCAAGGTTAAGTAGCATGGCCAAGGTCACACTGGCAGCCACACCAGAGCGTGGTGGACTCAAACCCCATCAGGTCTGACTCACCAGTGCGCTGTCCGATCAAAGTCTGATCCCAGCTGCGGGGTCTCTCGGTCCATACAAATAAATTAATCAATTAAGTAAGGTCTGTCTGCTTTAATTGACCATGTCAGCTACATGTTCTCATCCCAAAGGTCCGATTCAAGCCATTCCCCCCATCTGTTTGTGTCTCTGTAGCCTGGGGAATAAATGAGGAAGCGTCGAGGAGGGAGAAGGGACTCGGGCTTCCCCTTCAGTGCCACGTCTTTGCGGAGTAGCGGACAGAAGGAATGTACGGAAAGAAGATTCCTCCTTCTGCTCACTGGTTCCTGCGCTCAGCGTTCACGCACACAGATACCAATGGACGGTTACCGTGTGCCTGGCTCTGGGCTCAGCCTCGGGGATCTCCCTGCAAATAGACACACGAGGTCCTGCCCTCAAAGAGCAGTCTATCTCCTGGACTCCCAGGTCACTGAAGAGGCAGGAACAACAGAATGCGTTCGGTGCAGATGCAGGAAGTACACAGAGGTGCCTAATGTGGAATCGGAGGCTGTGTGTTAGTGTAGATGCCGCCCCGAGCCCACACTGTTCTTCTGTGCTCTCCTGTTTGTCAGCCAACATGGCTATGGTTGAGATTTGTTTTCGATAGTTAATACGGCCTCAAGGTGGTTCAGTGTCACTTCATAGGGCCACTGATTCTCTTAAACAGCTGCATAGTATTCCATTTGGTGGATGCATCACAATTTAATCAGCCGATCCCCCCTGAGCAGCATTCAAACCCTGTCTCGTCGGGAGGAGTGGAGAGGGGGAGCAGAGAGAATTTTCAGGGCAGTGACACTCTTCCACACGGGACTACAATGATGGGTGCATGTCATGACACATTTGCGGTTGAAGGTACAACACCGGCATCGAACCCCGATGTAAAGTAGGGTCTTGGGGTAATTACGATGTGTCTACATCGATTTCCAGTTGGGACAGAAGAACCCCTCTGGCGTGGAATAATGATAGTGAGGGAGGCTGTGCGTGTGTGGGGACGGCAGTACGTGGGAACTGTCTGCTTCCCACTCAACTTTTCTGTTAACCTAAACCGCTCTAGAAAACACTATGTAATTTAAAAAAGCAATGGATCGCACACATGGGCGTTTAGCTCTGGAATCTCAGTTCTAATTCCTTTTCCGTTGACCATTCCCACCACCACCCCCGCCCAGAGTTTGGGTCACCGGTTCCTGGTTTTTTTTTACATAGCCAGTCTCATCATTCGCTATTTCACACAACGATGACATGAAAATCCAATTCAGATCATCTGCACCCGTGCATGTATTTCTGTAGAATAAATTCTAAGAATTCATCCAGCACCTTTTAAACTTGACTTTTCTGCCCTCTTCACCACAGCAATAGCGATGTCTCACCATTGTGCCTCAGGCTAGTGAGTGGCTCCCGTATGCCCACCTGAAGGAGGCTCTACCCCTAAAGGGGTCTAACTACTCCTGGCTGAGAAACTGCTGGCATTTCCAAAAAAGCACGTGAGGAAACAAACCTATTTCCCTCCCAGTCTCCCCCAAGAAACCACTCCTGCCACCCTTGCATCCTCTGGCCCTCGGTGGCTCAATTCAGGAATCAAGCTGGACTCTACACAAGGCCCCAACCTCTCTTCATTCAGGCCATTCCCAGAACTGGCTGGCTTCCCTCTTTTCCCTCCGGGCCCTGAGATGTTCGGAAACGCAGTGAGCCCAAGGCTAGAAATAGGCAAATTTCCAGGGAGCTCAGAATTCCTCTATAATCGCAGCCCAAGATTTTAGGAAATCTAACATCTATGAAAACACAATAAATACCAATTATGCAATTGGCCGCCCGAGGCACCTTGAAGGAAAGTATTCATCACAAACGGAGAATCCTCTGATTGTCGGCAGATAAAGAGACTGTGTCTCCACCACTGAAATACAGTGGAGCCTAAGATAAGGGGGGTCATCGAACGTGTGAGAGGTCAGCCATCCGCTGGAGACAGCACGGTGGGTGCTGAGGGCAGAGCCCCACTCCTGAGGGACTCTCAAGCATGGGAGGGTGCGAGGAATAGACTGCAATCCGAGTGATCACGGACAAAGGGACCGAGAGCTCCAGGGACACAGAAGAAGGCCTCGCTGACTTCCTGCACAGATCAGAGATGAAAGAACCACCCACCGCATGGAGTTTGCCTTTTGCTTACAGGTGCCATGGGGTGGGGGGTGGTCACAGGCTCTTGGGCTGCACAGTGACAGATTAGATCTGTGCCTCTTCAACATCATAAAGGATCAACTGGTGAAAGCCGTGTGGGAACCAGTATCCCTCAGTCCCCACATCACCCTGCAAAGCAACGGGCAAGGTGGTTATAATGGTGGCCTCCAGAGCCAGCTCTGTGGCTTCAAATCCCAGCTCTGCCCCCACCAGCTTGAGCAAGTTATGTATCAACCCCATGTCCAGTCTTCTCGTCTGTGAAATGGGGATATGATATCAGCAGAGCCTCTTAGTGCCACCGTGTGAGTTGTGTATTGGATGAATTCATACAAGGAAGGCGATCAGAACAGTGCCTGGCACGTGATAAGGGTGCATGCATGACAACTGTGGACACTGCTCCTGTCTCCCTTGCTCCCTGGCTTCCTCTTTTGGTGCTGTCAACTGTTCTGGACATGAGCTGCTGGGAATCTAAGCAAAGGTGAGCAGGGTCACCTCGATGTTTGTGTTAGGGTGGCCAGAACTACGGCCTGAAAGAGAGTTTGGGGGGGACTGCAGCCTTCTCATTAGCTTCCCGGCATCCCAGTGAGGGGGATGGTTTAAGACGGTGGTTCTCAACGCTGCTTTAGAGTCATCTGGGGAGATGATATAACCCCAACGCCCGGGCCCCACTCCTGACTAATTAAGTCCAAATCTTTTGGGGTCAGGTCCTGGCAGCAGGATTTTTAAATTCCCCCTGTGATTTCAGCGTTAAACCCAATTTGAGAACAACTGACTGCAGAGTCCAATTCAACAGGAAAGAGAAAGATGGCAAAAGGGAAAGTGTCACCACGCTGAGCGGTGTCATCTCCAGAAGCCACCTGGGTTCTCCAGGACACCGTTTGTCACCCACAGGGGAGGAAAATGCCTAGCTGTCCGACAGCATCCAGGGCAGCTGGGACGCTACATGGAGCTAGCAGATTTGGAAGTGCCCTGGGTCATTAAAATGGTGACACACCCCTTCCCCCCACTCCAACCTCTCCTGGAAATAGGGAAAGGGACAGAAAACCAGCAAACACAGCCACATCGGGGCCGGGTTACTTGGGTGCAGAGCCAGTGACGGTCCTGGGCTCTCTTGCCAACCAGCTCTGTCCCTAGCAGTCCCCTCCCTTTAGAGTCTCAGTTTCCCCCAGGGTAGAAAAGGGACAGAACTGTCGTTGATCAGACAAGGTGATTGATGTACATCACAGCATGAACAGTGCCGCTGTTTATTTCACGTTTTCCAGGCCTTCACTGGAACATGGACACTTCTGGACAGAACCGTCCCCTGAAACAAGTGCTGTCATGAGGGGCAGGAGGAGACAAGCAGCAGCAGTGGCCACAGGGAAGCCTTCTGCACAGAAGGCCCAAGTGGGGTCGGTGATAGGACAGGAGCGCAGGGTGTGGCCAGGGCTGCCGGTGGAGACGTTAAGATAGGAAATGTTATCTGGGAACAATGGAGCCACCTTACCGTTGTCCTGGCCTGAATCTGACTGCAGGGGATAAGACTCCGGGAAATACATCCCCCGCAGCTGGCCAGAGTGGCCCCGACATACCGCTCGCCCATTTGTTTGTCCCTGCACCCATTCACTAACGTGGTCTGCAAGCGTCCCTCCACCAAGTGCCAGCAGAGCTAGGTCAGAAGGTGCTGAGAGGAATAGCTCTCCATCTGCACCCTCGAGAGGGACAGAAAAGTGACATTTTGGTAAAATGCCATGTGTTAAAATACAATAACAACAACCACAGCAAAAGCCACCGCTCATTGATGGCCAAATATGCACCAGGCAGCATGCTCCCTATTTTACATTTAACATCTCAAATCCTCAGTGTCCCCTCCAAGTAAGAGAACGCGATCCTTTTTACAGACATGGAAGCCGAGGCTCAGAGAGGCTGATTACTAGGCTTAGGTCGCACAGCAATGAAGAGGCCGAGCTTGTATTTGAATCCCAGGCAGTGCTGCTCCAATGCACGGGCTCCCTCCCCACAACTCACTGCAATAATCCAGAGAGTCACAAGGGAACAAGACAAAGCATCCTGCCCCATGTAATGAGGCACAGTCCTCTCGTTTGGAGAAAATGGTTCAAAACCGTAACGAGCAAACAAGAAACAAAATTAGACAAGGCACCCAGCCTGTACTTACTGCCCAATAACTGGTGACTGATTGGAATCCACATGTAGCTCCGAGCATTTGGGACCTCACAGGCTGGGATCCATCCGGCCTCGGAGGTTACACCTCCCTGAACTTTAGTGGCCTCGTCCAAATCATGGGAACCAGAAAACCCACCAGAGGACCACTGGGGTGAGGCCCAGATCCCAGAGACAATTTCTGCCTTCGTGATTCCCGCAGCCCCCACCCAGGGCCTGCGAAAAACAAAACAGCAAAGAAAGGGCAACCAGGAGAGAAAGGGGCTTGTTCCAGAAGCTCCCAGAGTGTGGGAAGGGGCGCATACAAGGAACTCGATGTCTTCTCCAGAACCGCGGTGCCCCCACAGCCTGGCCACCCACCCTGTGGGGAGGGCCACGACTCACTGTAATCCAGGCACCTCTACTGCCCGCAGGCCTGTGCAGCACCCCACACCTAACCCTCTCAGGACACTGCCTTCCCTTTGAGAGTTAACACTCTGGGGTTCATGAATACTGCTCCGAAAAGCTGGGGTGCAACTACATGGGGGTCCCCCAGGACAGGGGATGGTTGTTGAAGGCATTGTTACATTATTACTTTTATTTAATAGTTTCTGAGTCCTTGCTATGCTGCAGGCACTGTGCTGGTGTTGCTTGGTTGTTTTGGGGGGTATTTTGCGGGGGTTGTTTTGCCAGCAGGGAGGTGTTAATGGTTTACATTAGAAAACAGGCTGTGGGTGCAGGCTGACCAACTGCCTGCAGGTAGCTGGGTGATCTTGAGCAGGTGTCTCTACCCTTCTGTGCCTGAGTCTGGGCCTGGAGACTCATCCATTCAACAAATATTGACCAGGTACTTGCTCAGGTTCCAGGGAATAAACATTAAACAAAATGAACAGAAATCTCTGCACTGGTGGAGTTTAGAAGGGGTCAGGGGGCATATGGTCAACAAACAGATAAACAAGTGGATCAGAAGGTGGTAAGTGCTGTCAGATCAACAAAAAAGGACGTGAGAGGGAGTGGGGCCCTGAGGTGGACACTGTTTACCCAGGGTGGCCAGGAAAGGCCTCTGGGATAAGGACATGGTGTGTATGTACCTGGCTTACTGAGCGCTTACTATGTGCCAGGCACCACTCTAGGGTTAGGCTAGGTGTTTCTCAGGGAAAACTCATTTCACCCTCTCCAACATCCCTAGAAGGAAGACAGGACACCTCTCCACGTCACACAGGACGAACTATGACATGTTCAGGTGACCGAGGCGGTGCAGAACACAGCAGGCCGAGCCGACCGTCGGCCTCTGGAGCGCAGGCTCAGAAGCACTGCACGCTCGTCCTTCCACTCCCAGCACCGCACATGCTGGCAAGTGACGCTCTGTAGATCGTCGCTGTGATCACTGTCAAGACAACTCCAGGAAAAGAAGCAACACGTGTGGAGGATGAAAGGAGAGGGAGGCACGGATAGGCACCGCTTCCGGCCGGCACCAAACACGCGCTGACCACGGGCCGTTCTCCCTCTCGGGATCTGTCTCTGGTACACAAACCACCTTCACTCCCATTTCATCCCTTTTCACTCCATCGCCTCAAAGGAAGAAGACCTGAGGTTCTGTACCCATTGTAGACTGACTTCTGATCTGCACCTCTGTTCATGGTTCGGCTCTCCCCCATCCCAAAGGACAATGCCATCCCTTCCAGGCCACGAGAGCACACACCCTTCCTGCAGCCATCATTCAAGAGCCAGCCCGGGTGTCTTTCTGTGCCAACCACAGCCTCTAGTGAAGGGGCAAGGGGAGGGTGGGCAGCTGGTGAAGGTCCAGGGAAGTCCCAGGAAGCAGACGGGATAATATTGGTCCCAAGGCTGACTGCTCCTTTGAACGGTCAGCTTCTGCCTCAGGGGTGCTCAGTCTCCAAAGACCAGACAGAGGTCCTTCAGAAAGACTGTTGTAGGACCTGCTTCTGGGAGTCAGGGTAACAGATTTCTTCTCTGGCCTCCCATCCGGTTGGAGCTCCTAGAGCCAAGGCCTCTGGATGCTGCCCCATCCACCCAGCATCTACAGGGACACCGAGCCTGATGAGGGGATTCCGAGACGGGTGGCTGCAAGGGACGGAGAAAAGGAAGATGGGAGAAAGGGCGGGGAGGAGGGATACATGGCGTGCCAGTGAGTGAAAGAAGAAATCCCACGACACCAGGGGAAATAGAAATAAAGGGGCGGGGGGTGGATAAAAGCAAAATGTCCATTAATGTGGAATGATTGAAAGAAAAACATGGAATACTACACAGCAGTTTAAAAATAATGTGTGTGTACACACACACACACACACACACACACACACACACAAGGTCTACAGGACACACTGTTGAGTGGGAAGTGAATATGTTAAAATGTGTGATTCCCTCCCTCCGGCCCTGAATGCCACAGCCTGTGGAGCCAGGTTGTCGGGCTGGTGGCTGGGCCTGGGGGTAGAGCTCAAGGAGATGAGCTGACTAGCCCATGGCCGCAGGCTGACATTTCTGCCCACGGGGAAAGGAGGCCATGTGCTACCTCTGGGTCTCTAGGCAACAGCTATTTGTGACCTGGCTTCCGGTTTGGCTTTGCTCCCCAGTTCCCTGAAAATACTGGTACTGTACATGGACCACAGTTTTTTAATCTACACTACCCAGCCGCAAAAAAGGAAATTTTATCCTTTGCAACAGCATGGATGGACCTGGAGAGTATTATGCTAAGTGAAATAATCCAGTCAGAGAAAGACAAATACTCTATGATTTCATTCATATGTGGAATCCAATGAACAAAATAAACTAACAAGCAGACTCATAGACACAAAGAACAGACTGACAGCTGTTAGAAAGGAGTTTCGGGGGCTGGATGAAAAAGGTGAAGGGATTAAGCAAAAAAAGAAAAGAAAAAAGAAAATACTCATAGATGCAGACAACAATATGGTGATTACCAGAGGGCAAGGCGGGTAGGGGGAGGCAGAAGAGGGTGCAGGAGGGATAAACGGTGATGAAGGAGATTTGACTTTGGGGTGGTGAACACGAAACATACAGATGATGTGTTATGGAATTGCACACTCGAAATACATATTTTATTAACCAGTGTCACTCCAATAAATTCAATTAAAATTTTAAAATTAAGTAATTTTAAAAATACATGTACTGATTTCAAGACAAAATAAATCAAATGAGCTGCCCTCATGTCCTGGCCTCAGCTTGTGATGGCCCATGAAGAACAACACAGTCACACTGATGGCAAATGAAAGGCCTGTGGGCTCCATCTGGCTACTGGTGTCACCCGGAGCACACTGTAAACATTTCTGAATTCACTGCCCACCTCTAAAACATTACAGTACAAGTCCAAATATGAACTGGGCAGCGCTGGTCCCACATAACACACCAGCTGGCTGGATGCTGAGGAAGGGCTGGCCCTTTTTTCAGGGCAAGCACTCTCCCCCTGGCCATAGTCCCATCCCCCAGAGACCACCTAACCCAAACTCAGAGAGGGGAGGAGGCTTGCCCACGGTCACAGAGAAAGCCAGGGGCTTCTACCTGCCAGGCTACTACCTGCTAGGCTACATCTCTTCTCATTTAGAACCAATCACAGATTTAGGAAGTAGACAAGTCATCTGACATTGGCTAGAACAAAGCTCTAGCCAACGGACGGAGGGTCACCCTGGGTCCAGAGCAAAATCCATCTCAGGCAGAAGTCACGCCTCATACGATACAGCGGGCCAAACACATGGCACCAAATTAGCCCAGGTCCAGTCATCAGGTCAACTCTTGCTCAATGTTATTCTTTGCTTCATGATTTCCACATCCGGAGAAACAATACTTCCCTAAAAATCAATTGTCCCCAGTAACCCACCTACACAGTTCTTGGAAAATATGGGTTCAACATTCTGCCTCACAGAGAAAACAAGGAACAAGGGTGAGGGGAATTCATCACGGTGATCCTGCACTTTTCATCCTTCACACCAAATGTCTGTCAAGTCACTAAGTTCAGTGACTCTGTCCCTTGAGGCTGCAGAACTACTCTGACCAACAATGACCAGTAAGAAGGCTCCACCTGTTTTAACAAATAGGATTTCTCAGTATCAAGAGACACTAAATGGCTTCAAGAGGCTGGAGGTCATGGAAACTGAAAATGGCCTGAAAGGAAGATACTGGAACAATCAATTTCTGACATAGGAGAAGGAATGGCTGGGTGCCAATCTGCTGCCCAGAACACCAGAGGGGCCGAGATACAGGAAAGGCGAAACATCGGTCAAACAGATACGTGGCTCCATTGGGATCATTTCCCAAACTTCAGGAACAAATAAAGAGATAGATGGCTCTGGTTTTAAGAAGAGGCAGCATCCAGTAAAGGGATGCCTGACACATAGTGAATGCTCAGTAAATCTCTCTCTCTCTCTCTCTCTCTCTCTCTCTCTCTCTCTCTCTCACACACACACACACACACACACTCACACACACACACACACAGTTTTGGAAGCTCTTGACTTGTGTTGAAGAGCCCAATGGACTGCTCCTCTCTGTCCACACTTGCCCTTCTGGTGATCGCACCCAGCGTCAAGGCTTAAATAGCATCACTGACAAACATTTATCCCTTCATTCAAAATCTGCAGGGTGGGCCGGCCGGCTGAAGACCCAGGGAAGAGTTGATGTTGCAACTCAAGTCTGAAGGCGGTCTGCTCGCAGAATTCCCACCTCCTCCTGGGACCTCAATCTTCTCTCTTGAGGCCTTCAATGGGTTGGATGAGGCCCGCCCACGTCACAGAGGTCAATCTGATTCACTCAAAGTTTACCGATGTATATACCTTCACAGTGATATCTAACCTGATGTTTGACCAAATGTCTGGATGCTATGGCCTAGCCAAGTTGACACATAAAATTAACCTTTGCATTCCAAAGTGGTATGTCCAGTTGCTTCCTGAATGTCTTCACTGGGATCTCTGACAAATATCTCAAACATCATGATTCTAACCCTACTCACAAGAAAAAAAAACCCTGCTCCCCTTGCTGATCATCCATATGAATAAATAAAAACTATAGTCTCTACTTCTTCAAGGTAAAGCCTTGGAATCGGCCTTTCTCCGACACCCCATATCCGGCCCACAGCAAATTCTACCTTCACGGTATGTTCGTATCTGATCACTCTCACAATCTCCGGCCAGGCCACCATCACCTTTTCCCTGGATTCCTGCCGTCCCTTGGGTTACTGCAACAGCTTCCTACCTGGTCTGTTTCCATCTTTGCCACCTTCAGTGCATTTCCAGCACAGCAGGTAGACAGATCTGGGTACAAGGCAAGTCTGGTCTTCCCAGAAGCCTTCAATAGCCCCATCTCAACAGGGAAAAAGCCAATGTCCCTACCGTGACATTCTCTGAGCTATTTCATCCCTGCATCTGTCCTGCTCTTGGTGGCTAAGACTGCCTTTCCCCCCAGGGGGGGTGTGGCTATCTCCTACTGCTCAGATGGGGCATTTCCTAAAGCCCAGCCAGCACCCACAGGGGCCTTATAAGCCAAGCAATGACGATGAAGACATCAGGGCATCAAGCTGAGGATGACGAGGAGAGCAAGGATGGGGGAGGGGAGGCTCTGGCAGGTATTAACTACAGGAGAGGCAGGCACAGGCTGGAATGTGTATCTTTGAAAACTCCCGAAGGCAGCTGGTGTGTATGTTCTCCTACTGGATTTTAAAAGGAAAAGGAATTATTTGGTTGCCAGGTAAGGAGAGTGGGAGGAGGAGAGGGGAAAAGGAGGAGAGGGGAGACCCGTGCAGGTGCATGGCCCCCTTTAGCAATTTGCCACCAAACAGCAACCATTTCACACACCCGTGGCTGGTGGAATCCAGAGAACAGAGACAGAGAGAAGACGCGATGTATGATGGGGGCGGGAGGAAGAAAGCCTCCGATGGCCAAGAGGAAGGGCAGACACACAATGCCAAGTGGAGTGCGTGGCAAAGGGGAGCTGATTCCAGCTCCCCACTCTCCCCTATACCTCTCCTCCCTCTGATGCGACCTGAGTGCAAAGGCTACACTTACCATGAGGCCCCTTCTGTGTCTGAGGCCCAAGACTTTTAGGGAGGGGGACAGGAACTGCCCTGTTTTCTCCCGCAGAACATTAAGTCCCAGGGCCCTGCAGGGGCCCCTCTCCCTGTGCCTAGGGAGACCAGCCCTCGCCACTTCGCAGAACCACCCCCCAGTTAGCAGGACTCAGCCTGCTACTTGGTCTTCCAAGCAATAAAGGATTTGTGCCTGCCGAAGGGGAACTGGGCCCTGTCAATGAACCCAGGGAACGATGCGGAAGGCAGCCAAGAAAGGCCGGGCAGGATGGCAGGGCTGGCCAGAGGGTGACCTGACATCTACAGGGACCCCCCCTCCAGCCCTAGGACGCGCCACGCCTCTCTCAGCCCTTCGCATTGCCGGAAATTCGGTGGTTTCTTTCTTAGCCTCCTGCTGTCCACTGCGTGCCCCGCTTGGCTATGGTCCCTACTTGTACAGTGGCCGCACCCAGGGAAGTGCTGGGCATGTGACAAGCACTGTGTGAGTACGTGCTGAATAATCTTATGCTGCTCGGAGCTGACTGAGGAGAAGACGGGGTGGAGACTGCCAGAGAAGTCTGGAACGCCAAGGAACCTTCCAAGGACACTGGATGCAAACCCTTGATTTCAGGCAGCAAAATGAAAGCATATGCGAGTGAGTCCAGCTGGGTCTCGGGACGCCTCACCCGGGGCGGGGGCGGGGGGGGGCCCTCAGGCTATTTTTCAACCAGCTGAAAAGCCTACCAGGAGCTGCACCTTCCACTTCAATGAGGCCACAGGCTGAGGCCTCTAAAGCCTACTTGACAGGGACCAGAACCATGTCCACCACCTGGTGACACAACTCAGAAACCCCAACTGGCCGGTATTTTATAGTAAGAAAGTGAAGAGATGAATACGTAAATGAAGTTTGTTCGGGCGAAAAGCCCTCGCAAGGAGGGAGAACCAACAAAAGGGATTTATTCGACCAGTTTTATTGTGCACCTGCTATAAGCCAGGCACCGTGCTGGGCAGTCGAGACGCAACAGTGAGCAAAGCAGACGTTGTCCCCACCAAGCAAGTAGGGGAGAGAGACATTAACCAGATAATCAAGCAGTTCAATTATTCACAACCATGGCTAAATCATACCAAGGAAAAGCATAGAATTCTAACACAGTTAGTGATGGAAACTTCAAAGTGACCGTTTTAAGGATCTCATAACACTATACCAGGTGGATAAAGGATTATCCTCCTGTTTACTTAACCATTCCCCATTTGCCTTGTATTATCATAACGGAAGTTACCCTGAAATAGCTAGAAGTGGAATATGATGATTTCTATAATTTACTTGAAACTATTTTGAAAAGGGCCTGCAAACCAAAGGATTGCCGGTTCGATTCCCAGTCAGATGCCTGGCTTGTGGGCCCGGTCCCCAGAAGTGGGCGCATGAGAGGCAACCACACACTGATGTTTCTCTCCCTCTCTTTCTCCTTCTTTCCCCCTCTCTCTAAAAATAAGCAAATAAACTCTTTTTTAAAAAAAAAGAAAAGGAAAAAATATTTTGAAAAAAGATTAGGTAAATAAAGCAGATATTTAAAATTGTTAAAACTAGAAACTAGTAATGGGAATATATGGGTGTACTATACTCTCCACTTCCCTGGATGTTAGGAGTTTTCCACAATCGAAGTTTAAAAACACATGGTTTAATAGACATTTTCACAAAATAGTTATGCTTCCTTCCTCTGAACGACCGCCTTAGGATAAAACTGAGAAACGAGGTAATGGAATGAAAACACAGACTCCGTCAGGCTATTCTTGCACACCAAGCCAGCGAACCCCACGCCATGGGGACTGCAGGGCTCCTTGTCACTGCGGAGGGATGTCGCTGACGCTCACTACATAATACGGCGAAGACACCGCATATTAGTTTCTGGCTGCTGCCCTAACGAATTATAACGAACTTCATGTCTAAAAACAATGCAAACTACAGATCTATTCTCTAATCGATCTGTAGGTCAGAACTTCAAAATAAGTCTTAAGAAGGAAGCGGTCAGAGGGCTGGTTCCTTCTGAAGGCGCCAAGGGAAAATACGTTCCTTGCCCTTCTGCTTCTAGAGGCCGTGGGCATTCCTTGGCTCCTGGCTGCGTTGCTCCAATCCTTGCTTCTGTGGTCACTTCACCTCTTGTGTCATCAAAGCTCCCTCCATGACCTCCCTCTTATAAAGACCCTTACGATAAAAGTGGGTCCACCTGGATAATCCAGCAGAGTCTCCCCATCCCAAGACTCTTAATTTAATCATATCTGTGAAGTCCCTTTGGAAGCTGACAGTGACAGGTTCCAGGGATGAGGCTGGGGGGGACTTAAGCCACACCTACAGGTCACTTTGTCTGTGTCCTGCACTATATGTCACTCGTCACGATAGCTCCAGCCTATAGCACGGTGCCCACTAGCCAGTCAGTGCCCTATAAATGCAGACGAGGAGCAAGCAGGGAAGGAGTCCAAGGTAGGAACACAATCCTAAAGGTCTTACATCATCCCTGAGCCCCCCGGTAGGTACGGGAGCAGAGAGGGCTCAACAAGCAGACGGGTATCTACTGGGAACACTTAGAAATCGCAAGGTGTCGGCCTCTTATTGGCTCAAGGATGGAACTGCCCAGTGTGGAACGCCCCGTGTGTTCATTCTCATAGTCGCTGCTGTCCAAGCAGCAGGCCAGCAAGCAGCAGGTGGCTCCTGGCCTGCGATTTCCTGGGACGAGGCAGGGCTGGGGCAGCGGCGGGTTTATCGCTGTGTCTGAGGAAGGCATGTACCTGCAAGAGAGTAAACAAAACCAGAGAAGCCTCCAAATAACTACGTCCTTGCCACAGACGCTTTCAGTGCCCCCACCCCCACCTCAGAGACAGTAAGGATGATTCCTTTTCAGGAAAAGACGATCCCAACAACAGCTACTGCTCAGGCCAGGGCTTTGCAAACATCCTCTTCATTCTTTTCAAGAAAGTGAGCAAAGTAAACATTGCTATGTTTACTTTACAGGTGGGGAAACTGAGGCAGGGGCAGCAGTAACTTACTCAAAGTCGCCAGCTGGGAAGAGACAAAGCAAGGACTCAAACCTGAGTCCAACAAACTCTCAGACTGGACTCTTCAACTTGGACACTCATTTGCCAAGCATGGAGGTCAAATTGCGTGTCCGGAGCCACAGACTTTGCCTATAGATGGTGCTCGGTACAACAGGCAGGCGTCCCAGCTTCCAAGCCAGAGCTGAGAGATCTGAAGCCCAAGGTCTCTGCTGAACCGAGATCATGTCAATTCTCATGTCCACATATGCACTTGGCACACACAAGATTACTTCTGCACATGCTCTGCACTGTGGTAGGTACCGGGGTCACCGAGATAAACAAAGGAGCCACCATTGATGCCTCCAGAGGGAGATAAACCAGAACTGCACTTGTACGTGCTCTCTGGGCCAGAACACAGCCCTGGAGGTGCGGTGGTCCTACACAGAGAGTCAGCGACAGCAGCTGGGGTGAGGAGAGGCTCAAGGACAAGGGGCTCTGTGTCCAGGTACAGAAGGATGAATAGGAGTTTTCCAGGAGGTAGAGAACACCAGTGCTTGCAGGGGGAAGGGCACCCTCTTCATAAACCTTTAGTTCACTAGGTAAATAAGTAAATAGCTGGGTTGATGCTTGGCCCGGAATGAATGTGGCGAGGAGGAGGGGAGGAAGGAAGAGGAGGAGAAAGAGAAGAAAAAGGATCTCTTATTTCTTTTTTTTAATATATTTTATTGATTATGTTATCACAGTTGTCCCATTTCTCCCCCATCATTCCCCTCCACCCTGCACACCCTCTCCCACCCACATTCCCCCCTTTAGTTCATGTCCGTGTGTCATAAGTTCTTTAGCTTCTACATTTCCCACACTACTCTTGCCCTCCCCCTGTCTATTTTCTACCCACCGTCTATGCTACTTATTCTCTGTACCTTTCCCCCTCTCCTCCTCCCACACCCCTGTTGCCAACCCTCCATATGATCTCCATTTCTGTGGTTCTGTTGGAGGCGTAGGCGGACACACTGTGCCTCCTCTCACAACCAAAATTAAGGACAACAAATATTTAGAAACAAGAAAACAACCAGAATTGATAGAAAATTGAACTGTACGGAAGTCCAACAAGGATCTCTTATTTCTATCTCCCCCACTCAAGGCCCTGCATTTTGCTTTCATCAGGCCAATGGGGCAGACGATCCACCTTTAAGCTCACAGCTCAGCAGAGATGGGGAGGTGGGTCAGCCAAGCAGTGGGCTGCCCAGCAGTCAGCTTGAGACGTGCCTTTTGGGCCTGGGAAAGCACACAACATGGGTAGAGAGGGGCCCAAGGCAAGCGAGTGGAGACAGGCCTCCTTTGGGAACGGCCTCTGAGATAGAGGTCAAAGACTGAACTTGGCATTTTTGCTCCTTGGGGCTCTGCCATGGGTGAAGAGGGGCAGCGCAGGGAGAGAAACAGCTCCAACCATAGGAGGAATTCCTGGCTTTGAGGCTACTTTCAAAATCAGAAGGGTTTATCCCTGAGTCAGGGCAGTTCTCTTCGTGGACGAGGCCCCAGCCTGCGCACTGCGGCTCGTTCACGGCTGAGGGGCCCCACTTGTCCATGATGCTGACGCTGCAGAGGCCCCTTCTCCCAAGGCTCCTGGGACCACTAAGGGGTCCTCTGCTGTCTTCAAGCCTCAGGATGACCACCCAGAGGAAGCCTGTGGGAAACCAATGGCCCTGCCCTCCCCTTGGAAGAGGAGGTCACCTTCTTTCTGTCTCCCAGCCCAGCCCCCAAGAAGCCCTGCATGAAAGAACTGGCTGTCAGTGTCCCCTAAGCCAAACCTGGGGCAGGTTCGGGATTCCCTCCCCCACACCACATACACCGGAAACGGGCAGATGACATTCCAAGGCTGGCTCAACCAGTTCTAGGCTGGGCAACCTTGAGAAAGTGCCCAGGACCCCTGGGGCCTCAAAACCCATAGTCCTGACCCTGTAAGTGAAGTGCCTACATTTAATTGATGCTTGCTGCCCGTTAACCTCTTTCCTCTTTCTCATATTATCATTATTTTTAAGTAAGGATGACAGCAAAGCTCAGAGGAGTCTGAGGGACACCTGAGATGACACCATCCATGACCACCCGTAACAGGGTCCCGATTCCTCACCCCCTAGTTGTGTCCTCACCTCTGCCAGGTCCCCTCCCATGCTGACCCTGGGAAGAGCCACTTCTCTTGCTTTCACCAGTGGGGTGCTAGCAATGGGAGAGGCAAGCAAAAGCTTGAAAGGCCTTGCTCGGTGGGTGTGGTGTGGTCTTGCTGGTGCCCTCTGCCCTCACCGTGAGAAGGGCATTCCCCAGCTAGCCTGCTGGTCCCAAGAGATGAAAGACACACAGAACAGAGCCGAGACACCCCAGCCACACTAGATAAACTAGACCAGCCAAAGGCTTTCAAGCCCCAGACACGGGGGAGTGCAGCCAAGATCAGCAGAGCCACTTGGCCAACCATCCCAGATACATGAACAGTAAATGCTTATTATTGAAAGTCACTGAGACCCTGCTGTTGCCTGTTACTTGGCATGACTGAGGCCACAAAGCCTTGATACAATCTGTACGTGGATAGTAATAAGAATATGGAGCTCCTGGGGTTGCTGTACAGAGTAAATGAGATAAACAAGCATCTGCACTCAATGAACGGGATCAATAATCCCACCATCCTCATCCTCACAGGAGGGTCTGAGGTTGCAAGAGCTTAGGTCAACTGCCCCGGGGGAGCAGGCCAACATCCAAGGGGGCAACAGGGGTGAGGTGACCTCGCCACCTTCCGCCCACCACAGCCCCAGCTCCCCCTCCTTGCTGGGCCTGCAGGATGATGAGGCAGAGGTTTCAGCAGCCCTGTGTCCCCCACACGGGCCTGGCCCTGTGGGCCAGGACAGCCCCTGTCCCCATCTGTTCCTCCCACCTCCAGACACATGGCTCGGGTGTCTTCGGCCATCTCCTATGGCTCAGTTTCCTCAGATCTCAAAATCACTCCTCCTGGACTTGCTGAGGATCAGACACGAAAGTGAGTTTGCAAGTCCAGCAACTAGAGGTCCCTATACAAAACGAAGGCACATGTCCCTTCCCCCTTCCTCCATTGCCATCACCACCATCATCACTGTCATCACCATCAAAACCCAGAGAGAAACACAATACCCAAGAGCAGGGGGAAGAAGTGGGTAGCAAGGTGGTTATACACATGTGCTCCACAACCAGGGGGCTGGGTCTGAATTTCAAACTGGCTGCTTAGGAGCTGTGTGACCTTGGGAAAGTTACTTAACATCTCTGAGCTTCGGTTTTCTCATCTTGGAGATGAAAGTGCAACCTACCTCAGAGTGTCATCCTAAAGGTTAAATGAGTGAATACATGCAAAGCAACTAGAACGGTGTTTGGCACATCGTAAACGCTAAGTGTGCATCAGCTGCCACTGTCGTCGTGACTACTGCTGTTACGATTGTTAGAGTACCATGTCGTAGGCACTTTAAGTATCTCAATTCATCTAATTCTCTTAAGGGCTCAAGAGTCCGGTCTCCTAAAACCCATTTTACACATGAGAAAGCTGTGGCTCGGAGAGGCGAAGGGACTTCCGGAGCTGGAGGTTAATGCTGGGTCCCCTGCTCCGGGGGTGACAAACGTGCAGGCCATCACAAGGCCCACAATGCTCCCTGACGCCTTCCCCACCCATATGGATACCGAGGAAACGGTGGTAAGCTCCTGGGCAGCTCCTGGGTCACTTTCATTTTATTTGTGCAGCTTTATGAACCTTTTGTCTTGCACAGGTTCCTTGGCTGGGCAGGCAGCCCCTGTGGGCACCAAAGGCCCTGCTGGCAGCAGACACAGGGGAGCAGCAGCGCCCGGGCTCCCCCCCCCTGCCAGCGACTGGACACCCGACACGCAGCCCGGGAGACTCACAAAAAGGAGGTGACTGGCCTCCTAACGGCTCCCGGTGTTAGCTAAACCTCAGCCGTGAGGTCTGCTCTGGAAGGGCCCAGGTGTGCCAACACCAGGTGCGACAGGCAGCGGCGAGTGTCCAAGTTGTTCTGGGACCAGTGGCGGCAGGCGGATTGCTCGCAACTGGATGGGTCCAGGGACCTGAACCCCTGCCTGTGGTGACAGGGTTTAGGACGGCTTGTGGGGAGGCTGCTGCCTCGAATCCAGGATGGAGATCCCTGCCTCCCCAGTTCAGCTTTCACAGGCAGGGAGCCTGCTCTGAGCGGGTCTGACACAGGCCTGGCCTGAGGAGGACACAGGCCGCAGAGGGGGCCCTGTGGGGAGACATGGTGAACGCAGGGATGAGGTGTGAGCAGGAAGAAAAGCCATCGAAAGGGAAATGGGCACAAGCTTCTTTCTTTCGCTCAGTCTCTGCGAAGAGTACCCACCTCGTGGTAGGTGCCCAGGAGACACTGGAGACTGAGCAAGACGCAGTCCCTGTTCTCATAAAGCTCAGATTCTTGTGAAATCTGCCCCAGGGAACCACAAAGACCTTCCTGGAGAAGCGCTGGGGGTCAGCTATGCTCCAAGCAGCTGGGCAATCTTGTGGGACTTACTTTGCTTCTCAGTGAGTCAACTTCCTCCTCTGGGAAGTGGGTACAGCACGTTTGTATTGTGACACACCATGTGGCCTTCATATGCAGACAACTGTCTCAACACGAGAGAAGTTCACCTCATGCTAAATGGCAAAAGCGCTTAACAGATACTTTACCTTTTCAAATACATGTACATGCAAGAGTGTGTATGTGTGTGCATATGAATTGTTTAACATAAACAGTAGTTTATAAACTGGCTCTTCCAGTGTATATGTGCCTTAGCCTGCTGGGGACTGAGTGGCTTAAACAACAGTTTATTTCTTGCCATCCTAGAGGCCAGGGTGTCCAAGGTCAAGGTGCTAGCCAGTTCAGTTTCTGGCTTGTAGACAGCCGTCCACTCCCTGTGTCTTTGCATGGCCTTTCCTCTTTGCTCTCATGGAGACGGAGCTCTGGCCTCTCTCTCTCTCTCTCTCCTTATAAGGTCACCGATCGCATCAGGAGGGCCCCATCCTCATAACATCATCTAACCCTAATCACCTCCCGAAGACCCGGCTTCCAAATACCATCACGTAAATTAGGGCTTCCACCTGTGAACCCAGAGGAGCCAAACCTTCAGTCTATCACTGCATGTGCGCGCACCTGGCGACACGTATCTGAGCAGTAGATTACAAGTGGTTTTTCGTTTTTCCTCTCGCTTATCTGAATTCCCTAAATCGTGCACGGACCACGTACTTTAAGACTACAAAATAAGAACAGAAGACCCCTCATTCGCACACGGACTTTTGATAGGAGTCACAGCAGCTGCCGGCCCAGTGGTTTGGGGGAGCTCGGCAGGCTGAGCAGGGCTCACTCACGTGCGGCCTCCTGCCCCTCCCAGCGCTCCGATGCTCTCAGCAACTCCAGGGACAACCTCACGCACTGATCACGAGCTCCAGCAACCGGTGATCAAACGCTCTCACAACGCGCTAACCTACAGCATCTGCTCACTCCTCACTGGACAGCCGTGAACGAAGTCCGCCGTTCTCCCAGCTCACAGAAGAGGAGACAGAGGCACAAAGCAAGGAAGTCCCACAGCTGGAGATGGCAGAGTGAGGCACTCAACACCAGAGCCAAGGCCTGTGCTCCCGTCCCTGTCCCTGTCCCTGTCCCATCCTGCCTCACCTCAGAGAGCGCAGAACCCAGCCAGGCCCTTCCTGCTACAGTTCTCCGCTATGGGACCAAAGGCTGGGTGCTGCACAGAGGGCTTCACCACAGGGGACACACGAGCAAGGACTCTGCGCTGTGGGAACGGCCCAGCCGGCACCCCTGGGTGCATGTCCATGACGTTGAAGCGAACATCCTGGCATCTCTGTCCCCGGGGGCATGGGCCCTGGAACAGCCAGGTCCAGGGAGCCGGCGAGGCGGGAAGTGGCTGCCAGGCCCTGGCACCGGCCCCAGCCTCCGTGCACTTGGCCAGCTCCATTGGCCAATTGTCAAGGATTCAAAGGGGTGTGCAGAGCAAGCTGGGGGGCCGGGCTGGACTGGTCTGCCTGAAACTGAGATGAGAGAACAAAAGGAGGCCGTTGTGGGCTGGTTTGGCGGGAGCCCGCGGCGGGACAGAGGGCGGGAAGGGGAGGCTGCAGAGGGAGGGCTGCGGGGAGCAGGGCAACGTGCGGGCACCCTGGGCAGCCAGCAGGTGTGGCCCTCTGCACAAGGAGGCACCTGAGGCTGGGGAAGGCTGTGGCTTGGCAGGTGGCACTGGCTGGCACATGGCAGCCCCTTGTGTCTGTCAGGAATCCAAAGGGGTCAGTCAGGAGTCTATGCATTTCAGGACATTCGTCCCTTTGTTTGTCCACTCAGCCACCAAGGACTTAGCACCCACTGTGGGTCAGACACCTAGGGGTTTGGAGGGGGGGGCCAGCCATGAGCCGGAACAACAGAGGCCCTCCCCAGGATGAAGACGGCAGAGTCTTGTCCCGTGGCACAGGGGCCTACAGACAGATGCCCAGGCTTCCCTCCAGACTCTGTCATTGACTGCGACCTCGGGCATGTGACCTACCCCCGAGCCTCAGTGCCTGGAGTGTTCAGTAAATGACACTGGCCAGCAGGCACATCAGCACATTGGCAGCGGGGTAAGCCCACGACGTAGGATCCTGTCCCCAGCAGAATGCTCTTCCAACTTCACGTGGCCAGCTCCCAGGGGAATCACAGCCACGTGGGGCAGGAGCCTGGCACATTCTAAATGCTGGACTAGGGGTGGAGGTTGTCACTGTTGCAGGAGAACACAAAGGGGGCAGCGCGGGAAAGCGACAGTCACATAACTTGAGGGCCAACACGCAGCTTGCCCCTTGTGAGCAAGGGCCATAGCAGGAGGCCTGTAGGAGAGCTTGAGGTCAGGGACCAGAGGGGACCAGGGGGGACCAAAAAGCAAGAGTGGGGACAAAAGAGCAAGGGGAGGGACCAGGAGATGGCAGGAGGGGCACCTCAGAGCACAGGCCTGGGGTCAGGGGCCTGGACTCCACTCTAAGCTCTGCCACCCCTTCCGTGGGTCAGGGTCAGGGTCCGTCACATCTCCTCAAACGACTTCTCAGTTGGCGAGGACACTGGAGCCAGGGGCCCACCGGCTCACTCCGTTCCCACCACACGCCCATGACTCTGGACTGGAGGACAGCTGGGAGGAGAAGGCTTGTAGGGAGAAGGCTGCGTCTGAGCTTTTCCCTCCGAAGGAGGAGCAGAGCACTAGGGAGCCCTGGGTGCCCCCAGAGCCCTCCCAGGAGGTGCTGACCTTCGCCAATCTAGGACACCTGGTCTCAGCAGGAGGTCATGTGGCCTGAGGAGAGCAAGGCCAAGGCACGGAGGCCCCCTTCGGCCCCCTGCTTCCTGTGGAACTTGGGGAGAGCCATTTCACCTCGGGGGACCCCGGCTTCCGCAGTGTAATATGGGGGCAAACGGAACCTGCCTCAAAGATCAACACCACGTTCGGTTGAGCCGAAGCCAAAGGCAACTCAAGGAACTGTTCGTTCCTTTCTGGCCACTCTGATCTTGTTTGAGCACAAATCCCGGAGAGAAACCCACATGTTTCTTAATGTCTGCAAGCACCAAAGAATGAATGAGAAAGAAGTCTGGATTTTTAGAGGGGAGACCTGGCTTCCAGTCTCTGCTCAGATGCCTCTTCTACCTGCAGGCACTGGGCGAGCCACTCTGCCTCTCTTAGCCTCAGTTAACTCACCTGTAAAATGGGGCTATTAGTAACACTTCATTCACGGGTGTGGGAGGCCCGCATGGGTGAGCTAGTGTATGCAAAAGTGCTTTACACACCATGAAGCTCTTACGCGTAGGTTACTGTAGAGCTCTGTCTTACAGAGGCCGGAATCCCCTGGTTGTAAGAAGGGCCCTAGAGCCAGTCTCTCATGCAGTTCTAACAGGAAGGAACTGTATTGAAACTCAGGGTGGATTTCGATCATTCCTCATGTCTCGTTAAAAGCAGATGGTGTGTCGCTGGAGGTTCTGGCCCGAACGCCAGCAAACACTTCCTGACGTGGCAAAGAGGTGGAGAAGGGTGTGCGGCAGGATGTTTGGAGGTGCCACCAAGGGGGCATCTCTACCCCCAGGGCTGAAGGTGCTTGACGTGGAGCTCCTGGGCCGCTTGCCAGCGTTTGTTCCGTGCACGCTAGGCCGCCTGCCTTCCCCCGCAGGGTGGAAGGTGCTGGTGAGATTATTACCTGCTTGTCAGGTAGATGAGAGAGGGCGGTACAGAGAGGGCAAAAGACAGCTCCTCAGAGAAGGTGCCAGCCCCAGCAGCTGGCCCCCGAGGCCAGGAACGCCCAGGGCCCAAGAGAAAGCATCCTGCTTCCTCTCCGGACCCGCTGAGCAAACACAGGAGGATGGCAGGTGCCCGAGGCGGCTGGCCAAGCAGGGCTCCTGCCTGCCGCTCCCTCCACCTCCTGCCCCGCCAGTGCTAGCCTGAGCCAAGACCCAGTAACCTTCCTGGCCTGGCCCTGCTCCGAACTAGCAGGTGGGAGGACAGGCATGTCAGTACTCAAATGGGGGATTCCCTCCACAGCTCCTCAGCAGGTGGAAGCAGCATGTCCCAGGGGCTCTGGGGTTGTGTAGTGCTCTAGGTTGCTTATTTTAAGGAGCTGATGTGGAGACCAGGAAACTTACCCACAAGGCATCTCAGTGATGCCCACTGATCCATGTGATCCCAGCCAGACTCACCAAGGGCCCTGGAAGGTATGTCACATAACCTGGTCAAACTGTGCAGCCTTGGGCCAGCCACACCCCTTCCCCTGGGGGAATCTGCCTGGGTGTCCGCTGAGGTCCCTGGAGGGTGTGATGGGCTTTAAAAGAAGCTGTCCCTCTGGCAGGAAGCCCTGCCCCTAAGAGCTCATGTTCCCCCCTCCTCAGCTGCACCCCCAGTAATGCCCTGGATGCCTCTGAGGGAAGGGCTTTCATGGTTCAGGTGGCTAGGGCGATTTCTCCTTTGCAGTGAGGACCAAAGAGAATGGCCAAAAAGTACCGCATGGAGAGCATGTGCCCAAAATATGGGGGCTGACCTTAACGTAGCTCACCTACGGTCAGTTCTGAAACCAGTATCTGTGTCAAACCGTTCCCGGCCCACCCCTCCACCAAGGAACACAGACAGCAGGCTTGCCTTGAGGGTTAAGACCCAAAGTATTCAGCAGATCAGCAGAAACTACAGTTCTGTTCAAAACTAGGACTTCAGCTACTCCGCTCCCCAACACACGTGCACACACACGCACACTTTCTTTCTCTCCCCCATTCACTGCCTCATTCACGCTATACTTGTCCAACAAATGGCACCTCTGCTATAACAGAAAATCAAGTGAATGGGGACAAGCAGCGATCCCAGCTGAACAGAGAGATGTTCTGGAGTAGAGGAAGCAGGCAAGGTGAGATGCTGAATGTATTCACAGAGGGGCTACCAGATTTGTCCTTATTGGGCCAGTCATTCAACAAAAGGGACCTGATATACCAGACAATACACTGAGTGCCAGGTAAGCCCTACCCTCGCAGAACTCAAGTCATCAAATAGTTATTTTTGATATTCCCATTGCATTGATCACTAAAAAATGCTGCGTAACAACAAATCCTCAGCAGCACAAGCACTAAGTGTCCATGCACTTGGGTGGCCAGGCAGGCAGCTTGAATGATCTTGGCTGGGCTCGCTCAGGGGTCTGGGAGTGGCTGGTGGTTAGCCGGTCTAGGCTGGTCTTACTCGGAGGATTAGAGCACCATCGTTATGGTCTACGTGTCTCTCATCCTTCTCCGGCAGCCGGAAGGCTAGCTCAGAACGTCCTTCTCTTGGTGATGGCAGAAGTCCAACAGTGCAAATGGAAATGCTTTTTCAAAGTTCTGCTTGCAATGTGTCTGTTAGTAACCCCACGGACAAAGCAAGTCCTGTAATCCAGTCCAGCATCAGAGAAGCAGGGAGCGGCTGAAGAGGCGGGGCCACGTCACCAGTTCACCGCGCCACGCTGTGGAGGGAAAAGGGAGGTTTGAATAATTCTGTTACTTATGTAAAGTTCCTGAGCCAAATGCTCCAGACAGGATTTGAACTCAGGCTGTTTGGACTGCGCTAAGCCCTGTGCCTACGGTGTGGGCACAAAGGGGAGGCGGTGATCACATGAGACACCAACGAAGTGAGCCTGATATCAGACTTGGCCCTGCCAGGGCATAGTTCGGTGCACGTTGGGTCTGGATGGCCTTCGTGAATGCAGGGAAACACCCACCTCGGCCAAGACTTGCAGGCTGGGAACTGACATGTGTTCTGGCCATCGAACGCTCTCCTTTACCCAGTGAGATCAAACAGCAATGAGTGAAGGAGCTGGAATCCACCAGCAGCCCTGCTTGGGAGAGTGGGCATGAATTAAGCAGTTCCACAGAAAAGAGCGCAATGCTCCCTGTGTTTCCAGGTGTCCCAAATCCTGGATAAAAGTCAAGCAACGGCTCCCAGTCAACCGATCTACCCCCTTTCCATCCCCACCTGCAAAGTCCTTGTTTCACTGGGACGGGAGGGCAGGCAATAAAACACCTCGGCACACGGGCTGCAGCTCTGCTGTCCCTCTTGGGCCGAGACCAGGAGAAAAGGCCAAGCAGGGATCCACGCTGATACCCAGCGTCCGATTCAGTGGTTCCGGGCTGGGGCCAGGAGCCAATATTTCTAACAAACGCCCCAGAGGCCTCAAATACAAGCCTCCTCAGATCACATTTCGAACCCCTTCTGCCCAAGATGGATGAAGGGGTGCAGGTGTCAAATCACTCTGCGCCTTGCAGAGATCACGCTAGTGAGGAAACAGGCTCACAAAAACGCATGTGAACACACGCGCCCATGTGCACGCTCACGCACGTACACAGAGACAAGGGCCTGTGACTACAGTAGCTAACTTCCCACTTCCCGTGGCGAGCCTTATTTTAAGCCTGTGCACACGTTATCGCATCTAAGCCTCCCAATAATTTTGTGAGGCAGGGGACACTTTTATCGCCATTTTTCAGAGGAGGAAAATCAGGCCCAGAGAAGTCGAATATCCAAAGTTCCAGAGCTAGTAAGCCGGGAGGTGCAGATGCATCAGCGGACAGGCTGACTCTGGAGCCCAGGCGCTCTGCTGGACGGGCTGCCTGCGCCAGAAGCTCAGCCTCTCCCGCAGCGAAGAAGAGGGCAAACTTGCTGAACTTGCCTTGTGGTCTGGGTTAAGCAAAACTGCTGAGATCATTAGCACTTTCGCAGAAGCCTTTCTAATGCGGAATGACTTTGTTATATTATCTCATCTTTTCTGCTCACCTTCTCAAGCCAGCTTCCACCATTCTCCGCCCACCACCATCTGGGGGCAGCGAGGGAATGGGGGGGCATGCTGGGGGGAAACCATGAGAAGGCGGCTTCCCCTGGATCTACTGTGTGCACCCAGGTGAGGAGCCTGCCCTCCTCACACAGCCCTGATGGGCCTACACCCTCCCCCTTGTGCAGACAAAAAACTGATGGGGCCTCAGAGAGGTTAAGCCACTCACCCACAGCCACGCAGCCAGTCCAAGGGCCAGCCCTGTATTTAAACTTCGGTCTTGTCTCATCTAGAGCCCAAGCTCTCACCTCCTCTAAAATGTGACTCATGAGCCTGTGTCAAGGCTCTTGGGGGTTTGAAGAAAATGTCAACACCCAGGCTCAAAAATGTGATGACCATCTTTACTGGAGGGAAAGGAACTTCCTGCATAGTTATTAAAAGTCAGGAAGAGGGGCGGGGGTAGCGCTGGGAATAGGAAATATGCAGCTTCCCAGCAGAGGGGGCGTTCCGGGGCCAAGGAGATGCACACTCCAGGGCCAGGGTGGGCCTGCCTACAGCCACCAATGCCAGGCCCACCACAGGGGCCCCTGGGCTGGGCGCTGGCTCTGTAGGCAACTCGCTGTGGACGTGGCTTCTAAGGATGGGGACGGGCCCGCAGCCAGCAGCAAGCACGACGGACACTTTGGCAAACTTCCTTAGGATGGAATATGGAAAGATTTTTTCCCCTCCATACTCCATGTTTCCCCAGCTTAGAGAAAAATAGTAGGAAAAAAAAAAAGAAAGAAAGAAAGAACGAACATGGGCCTCCCTACCTGAACAGATGATAATAACTCACAAATGGAACATCCACAGACCAAAAACGAAATTCTGAGGGGAATATCACCATTGCTGATTTGGGCCTGTGCAAGCAGCTCCAGTGGACTTGACTGTCATCCGTCTGGCGTGGCAACTGTGGGGTGTGGGGGGCCTGGTCAGGGGTCCTGCTTGTGGTAGAAGAAATACCCGCCTGGAACGAGGCGTCCCGGGGCCCTGAGTCCTCTGCACCCAACGGGCGTCAGTGAGACTGACTTCAGACTTGGTCATTTCACTTGGGGAGAATCTGCAAAGTAGGAGTCATCCTCGTCACCAGCCTCAAGCCTCTCCGAGGGGAACGTCTTTGAAACCGTAAAGCCCGGTGCATGTGTGAAGTGTTAAAAGTAGGAACGAGCAAGGGACCGGAGCGACGATGCTCATGATCTTCACCCAGGGACGGAGGGCTGCTCTCCCTCTGCTGAGTGGAACAAATGGCAGCTGTAGAGGGAGGCTGAACAGGCACAATGCCGAAGGCTCTAGAGCCAAACTGCCTGGGTGGGAAATTGGGCGCTACTATGGACTATCTGTGTGACCTTGAGTTAATCACTGAACCTCTCTGTGCCCCAGTTTCTTCATTCATAAACGGTAGCGACTAACAGTCCCCCCTTCAGAGCACCATTGTGAGGATTAAATGATCTGATCCATGGGGATCGATATGTATTAGCTGTTATTGTAACACTGGTAATACAATACTATATCATAAATAGTAAAATACTATTCACTAAGGTTTGGGCCATCTTTGAACGGAACACATGCAGCTCCTACAAACAGCAATGCTGTTGCCGAAGGAATGTACTGAACATACTTGACGCATCTGAAGATCTTAGAGGCATCCATTTTTAAGTAATTCAAAATAAACCCACTGAATAATCATTTAAGAGGCATTTTCATGAGCAACTATAGGCAATATGCCTAATACGGTAAAATGTCCCCAGTGGTCCATTGCTTCTCTCCTTCATTCTGACATCCCATGACTAGGCTGTGAGCACGGGTGATGGGTGTCACTATGGCCAGGCGCTGGGGGAGGAAAGGGAGGAAGGGAGGAGGCCCTAAAAGCAATTACAGTCTGATGGGGACTTGTGCAGCCATCACACCTATAAACGGCAATGCCTCTGGGGACTCGGTGAGGGCTGCAGGGACGAGATGGCCCTAAAGGAACGGTAGAGCTGCCAGCCACGGAGCTGGGAGGGCCGGCTGTGCAAGGGGGCGAGGGCAGAAGGCAAGAGCCCAGAGGGAGTCCCGAGAAACGCAGCTGCAGAGGCAGGCTCCTGCCCCAACTGAGGCCTCGGAATTCTTGGCTGAAGGGTTCGCACTGGATTCGGTGGGAACGGGAGAACCACAGGTGCCTGTACCCGAGGAGCAAGTGATGGAGGCAAAGTGAGCTTCGGGAAGGTGTGTCTTGGCGCAGGATGGAGGCTAGTGGGAACAGGCCAGGCTTGGAGGTGGGGAGACCCCTTAGGAAGCAACCACAGCATCCAGGAGGTCCGACATGGGAGGCTAAACCCCACGACGTGGTGGTAATATCCACTGAGTGATGACTATAGATGCCACGAGAGATGAACTGTTTGGAAGATGCTGAAATCACTTCATTCAGGAGAGCCTGGAAAAGCTGGGCGGGGACGTGTCAAAAAAGAGACACTTTGTCCCCCGCCCCCCACCAAGCCCCTTCCCCGTCGTTTCACTTTCCATGGTTTCAGTTACCTACGGCCAACTGTGGTCCAAAAATATTAAGTGGAAGATCCCAGAAATAAACAATTCATAAGTGTTAAATGGCCTGTCCCTCTGAGTAGAGTGACGAAATCTCCTGCTGCCCCTCTCCATCCTGCCCAGGATGTGAACCATCTCTTTGCCCTGTATCTCCACACTGGACACTCTACCTGCCCATTAGTCTCCGTCACTCGGTTATCAGATCAGCTGTCACGGTGTTGCAGCGCTTGCTCACGGGACCCTTACTTTACTGCATAATGTCCCCAAAGGACCCGAGCAGTGACGCTGGCAATTCGGATCCACCAAAGAGATGCCAGTGAGCGCTTCCTTTAAGTGAAAAAGTGAGAGTTCTTAACTAACTTACACCATCACAAGAAGGGTGAATATAATACAGTTAGATATGAGAGAGAGAGAGAGAGAGAGAGGGAGGGAGGGAGAGAGAGAGAGAGACCACATTCATGTAACTTTCATTACAGTGCACTGTTGCAATCATTCTATGTGTTATTGGTTGCTATTGTTAATTTCCTGTGTCTAATCTATAAATTAAGCTTTATCATAGATATGTACGTATAGGAAAAAACAGCGTATAGAGAGGGGGCAGTAGGCTCTGCGGTTTCAGGCATCCCCTGGAGGTCTTGGAACGTGTGACCCGTGAGTGAGGGGCTCTATTACATTCTCAGCCAGAACCTGTGTCCCCAACCACTGCCAGTTTCCTGCAGCCGCTGCAACCAACCATGGGGGATCTAGAAGTTTCAACAGCACACACACTTCGATTTCCCCACAGTTTCATAGGTCAGAAGCGAGAGGTGGCTTGGCTGGCTCTCTGCCCCAGATGGCACAGCTGGACGCAAGGTGTCAGCTGCATGGGCCCTAGCCAGGGGTCTGCGGGTGGGACCCACCAGCTCATCCGTTCATGCCCTGGGCCAGATTGAGTTCCCTGCATTGTAGGACTCAGGCCTGTTTCTTTGCTGGCAATCAGCTAGGGGACACCCTTAGATAGAAAGTCCTCCCCCTCCAGTCTTACATGTAGACCCCTACATTTCAGAGGCAATACCAACACCCCAACTCCTCCTGACCCCTGGAATCTCTGCGACTCACTGTATAAACCTTAATTACACCTGCGAAGTCCCTTTGCCATGTGGAGTCACCTTTTCGTAGGCATCACCCCAGAGATTCCGGTGTGGACACTGGCGGGGGGGTGATGAACATTGTCAGGGGGCATTCTGCCTACCAGAGCTTCTTTGCGTCTCCACAGGAAGCTGGTAGACATCTCACGATAAATAATAAGGGGTGGTGAGCACAGTCGTGAATGGCAGCCCTGCGTTCTAAGGAATCCTGTAGAGGCACTTTGCCCAGCCTCGGGGAGGGAGCTCAGGGGACAGGCAGATGTCAGGAGAGGTTTCCCAAAGGGAAAGTGAGATGATCTCGCAGAACCTGAACATGAGCTGGAGTGCAGGGAGCTGCTTAGCCGGCAGATTATTAGAGCGGCCTGTTTAGAAGAGGCCGGGAACGAGAATAAACCCCGAGAAAACACGCCAGGTCGGACACGTGGACAGCGTTGCAGTAGCCAGCCACCTGGCACGCTAAGAACCGCCGTCACCCTCCCCGCTGCTGCAGGGGTGATTCTGCCCTTCCAAGAACCTTCCGGAAACAACACGGTGGACCTGCACGGAAGCCCCATCACGTGAAGGCAGGGAGCTGAGTGAATCTGCAGGTGCTAGCCTGGGAAGAGGTCTGTGGCACAGGAAACGAAAATGACATGCTGACTAACATAGGTAGCAGGCTGCCAATTTCCCAAAAGAAAAAAAGAAAGCAATCAATTGTGAGCACACGCTGGTTTCCAAAAGCTAATTGTTAAATAGTCAAGAATTCAGCTACTGGTTTTTAAACCTTTGGTAGCCTGAAATCGGCCGTGGTGGGATTTCCCCACGGAAATCAACAAACCTACAATTTGGGGCTTTTATTCCACCCCGAGAGGCTGAACAGTACACCACCGGGTTTGCGCCAATTTCCAGATAACCAGGACCATTATCTCAGGAAGAGGTGGGATGGGTTTCACAGTGGCGTCGGTCAGCTCCCTTCCTCCTTACATTATTTTTTAAGTTGGTGCACGATTTTTCATTATTTTCCAGATATAAAAAATACTGAACATAGAACAAAGGCCAGCCTGCTCTAGTCCCCATTTCCAAGGCTCTCTGCCCTACAGGTGACTGCAGCATCCTGAGCACCGCACCTGCCCCCAGCTGGGCCAGGTCCAGCGCACTCTGATGTTCCTAGGCGGACGGGAACCTCCACCCCACAGCAGGCTGCTGGTCACTGACCACGCACTGCTGGGAACCAGGCAGCCCAGACCAGCCAGACGGCTGACATTCTCCCAAGGTCCTCTCAGGAGGCGGGGCATGCCTCCTTTGGGAAAAGAGTTTCGTCAGCTGCAGACTGAGACGCAGACCTGAAGCCTCATCTGCTACCATCATTATGAATCATACATGGATTGTCAAGGAACGGGAGAGCCAGCCCTTGGCCTTGTGATGTTAGATCCAGAGGATGTCAACGGGGTGGTGGGGGTTGGGGAGGAGGCCCCTACACCACACACAGCAGCACCACCCACCCACCTGGCCGACGGGAGGCTTTCTCATCCGTAATGCCCTGGGCAGCGCACTCATCAAAGCCTACGCAGCACAGGTCTGAGAAGGTGGGCTCCTGCCAAGTAGGCTGGATGGAGGCCCGTTCACAGGCTAGCTGAGCCTCCCCCAAGCAGACGCTCCCTGAGTGACCCTGCTCTCACTGCATTTCCACCTGGAGAACAGTTCAGCACCTTCCCTCTGGCGTTCTTCCAGCGTGTCGGCTCAGAGCCACACGGCCAGGGGCTTCCAGGAGCCTCACGGCAGAGACAGAGGCCCGGACGGACAGCTGCCCACCTCTTCGAGAGAACCTCCGCTGACCCCTCAGCCCGCCTGCCTGGCCCAGAACAGAGCTGGTCACGGCATGACTGCTGATCTGTGCGCCCTATAAATTCTCTGAACTTTTATCGCATTTTTGCCTTTCTGTATTACGTCATCACACCAGGTTAACACTGCACCTCCTGTCCTTCTGTTTCCTAAGGTGGCCCTTTCTAACCGTGGCTGTGACATTTCAGTGGCTGAGCAGTCCCTGCCCTGCGTGCGCTGCAGTTCCTGCAACAACCGCTCCCGCATGCTCTGACCCTGAGGCCATTTCTGGTTTTTCGCTGCTATAAACACCACTACCGCCAACATCTTTGTGGGTAAGCACAACGGGATTCTGAGAAGTACCTCTGAAACACGCCTCCCTGTTTTCAGTTGTTATGAACTCCCAGAATAGGCACAGGTCGGTCGCACACGGCCTCAGCCCTGACATGGGGAAATGAGAACCCCGGAGATGGAGCTTCTGTCCAACAGGCAACAGGCTGAGGATGGCTGTCACCATAAAGGGGGGAGCACATGTCCAGGTCTATTTACGGAGCTGAAAACCTAAGGAGGAGGCAGCTAACATAATTCTTATTCTATCGTGAACTAGACAGCAGGAATGTCAGGGTCTCATGAACCTACCCACCCCTCTCTTACCATCCCCGCTGCCCTGGAACACTGTGACATGGTCCCTCTCGCATGGCCCAGGAGCTGGCCATACGCAAAGTTTAGAAAAACAGCAGTCTGGGAGCTTGATCTAGGGCCGAGGCCTTCATCAGGACCGGGACCTTGGATTTGAGGCCAGCTGAGTTTGCGCTGACTCCATCAGTCTTTCCATCTGCTAAGCCTCTGTTTTTCAATCGATAGGCAGGCGGGGTGATAGCCAGATGATGTCTGAAGTCCCCTTTCTACCAGGTTCTGAAGCCCAAGAAGACAGAAGGGAGCTGCCAACCCAAGAAAGGCAGGTGCCTACTCTCACCGGGACTGGGACCGTTGGTCCTTCAGATCCCGCACGGCACTGGAGCTATGATTCTGGAAATGTCCACCGTCTAGCCAAGGTAACTGTATCGTGTCACCCACGTGGACAAATACGCCCAGTTCTCCCCAACAGAATGCAAGCGAAGTGACTGCATGCCGCTTGCAGGACAAGGTGCTTAAGCTGTGGGTGCATCTTCCCTGCCCTTCTTCTCCCCTCTGCCAGCTGGCTGGACTTCAAGGTCTTTGGAAGAGGGCAGACCAACAACATGCAAGAGACCTGTTCTCCAACGCATAGGGAAGCACCACCCACTGACCAGTACCCACCCCGCCTTGGGATATTTTCTCAGTAAGAAATAGACTTCAAATCTTCCGTGCCGAGTTACTAAATATCGAGGTTTTATGTGTTCCGGCATCTAAAGTTACTTGAGTGAAACAGTCACATTATTGTTGATGCTACAGGAGGACACTGAGAGGCCAAGTGGTAGACAGAACTCAACGGAATTACGCTACCAGGAAGGTGCTGCTTCCCACCAGTTGCTCGTATAGTTGTCAAGTCTACGGTCTTCCCATAGTGCCCAGCTGCTGTCACACGGAGAGTTAGTTCTTCGCCTGCTCTGAGAGGAGAGGTGAACAGGGTTCGGGGGGAAACACTCCGAAAACTACAAGGCACTCTAAAAATAACCACACCGCACTTGCCATCAGCTGTCCCATCCTGTCCACTGTCCGTTTTCTCAGCCAGATTCCGTCGGTCCAGAACTTGATTTCCCACGGAAACAGAGAAAGCAAATAGCGGACATCGCTACCTGTTCTCAAAGCCTTCTCATTACTTTAAAAGGAGTGAAAAAAAATAAGTAAATAAATCCTCTCCATCCCCTGGGTCCCTACCTGCTTTCTCTTCCGTTCATTCTGAGCACCACCCACAGCCAGACATGGCTAGGCTGCTTCACAGAAGCCAGAGAAGTTATCAGAAATAAGTTCTGCGTTTGACAGCGGGGATGAATGTGCAGCTGGCATTTCAAGGTCCTCACTTCCCTGCTTGTAAGTAGTCAGCTTCCAGCAATGATGAGATCTGAGGACGTCACAAAACAGTGACCTTCTTGAGCAGCTCTAATGGCACAGCACCAACCACAAGACCCTAGGTTGTGAGCATTGACTGACAACTTCAAATCACTAGGCACCCTTCCACTTAGAGATGAAAAAAGATAGTCTGGCCAGCTATTCTCCGTGCATTCACTGTATACCTACTGTGGGTCACCTTGAAAAACTAGGTTTAAGGAGACTCATAGACATGTTTATTTCAGGTGCACACATTTTCAGGGGCCCACTATCCTTGGGGTTCCCATTCCTCCCAGGACCAACAGCTATCACAGCAGTCGTATTGGTCCATACTGCTGTATGCTTAGATGGCTGTCCTTCCCGAAGGCTGTGAGGATGTCTGTCAAGGTCTTTTCACCTGTGTGACCCATTGAACACAGATTCTTGAGATGTGTTGCCTGAACTGAATTGAGCCAAAGGAAGGATAGAAGGGAGGAAGGAAATATAAGAATGAACAAAACACATTGCCCAAGCCCAAGGCAATGATGGTAGATAAATATTGAGGGTAGACAGGTAAGTAATTACAGAATTTCTGAAAATCTTATCATTTCTTTTATCATACTTATTAAAAGAGGGTTATTATTGTTATCAAAAGATTGAATTTTTCCCCTTCTTTCCCATCATTTGGCTGAAAAAAAAAAACAGTGTTTCTATTAATGAAATCAGCAGACATCTCATATTTTATATGCTTTTCAGCTCTGTGACTTATTATTGGTATACTTCATTATTAGCTTGACTATGTCATTTGATAAAATGCTGGCATGTATGAATAGTAGTTCAACCGCATATTTATAATGTCTGGGACTATGTGGCTATGATTCGGTAGGAGAAATAATTTGTCACTGGTGACTAGCCTGCAAAAACCTATTGCAAGAGCTTAACTATCTAAGTGAAAAGTGAAATTAAAAAAAAAAAAAAAAAGAGGAGCTTGGACCAACCTTAGCTTCCATTTCCCAGATAAACCTGGCTGTGGATGTCAGGCCCCCAGCCCCCACTGAGCACCTAAACCTCACAAGATGATTGGAAGGAAGAAGGACACAATGTATGAGAGTGCTCAGCGCTTTGCCCAGTACAACAAGGACTCAATAAAGACACATTTATAGTCCATTTTTAGTATTATCACCACCGTTATAATCATTCCTGAGGGTACCACCCATGGAGATGCCATGCCAGAATAAAGCAAAGAGCTCAGAAAGCAAAAACTGGGTCCAGCACTTAAGCACTACAAGGGGTGATGGGGCCGCCCAGTGAGCACAAGGAAGCAGGATCCGTTCGGGAGAATGAGCCCCAAAGGGGCTAAGGAGCACGGAGCAGAAGGGGAACAGTCCCTTCAGGAGGTAACTCCGTGAGCACACTAAGGCCTGCTGGAAGAACATTACCTAGCGGTGAGGAAGTGAAAGTAGTCACTGTTTGTAAGCTCCTGACACACAGCACATCCTTCAAGAGATGTTAGGTTTGTTCTTACTTTTCCCTTCTTAGATCAAGCGGGTATCTGCTCTGAAATGGGAAAACAGGCCTATATATAAAAATAAATCCACCTAAATGAAAATTTACATTAACTACAAAAGCCGAGTTGTCATTAAAAATTCCTGAGAGGGACTGATGACGGTTCACTAATTAATTGGGTTCAGCGCTATCAAGCACCACTTAACGAGGGATTGCTCCTCAGAGAAGCAAATATGGTGACCGTCACTTGGCTTATTTCTAATTTGCACTCCTCTGGGGAGACCACAAGGCTACATGCTTAGGAATAAAGCCCTCCTTAATGTTTTCAAGGGTGAACAATTGCCAGCTTCCTTGGATAAAGGGAAGATGAGTCAGCCGAAGTCATTGTCAACCAGCAGGAACCACTTTATGTCTACAACTAACAGACTTTAAGCATCAAATGTAGGGATGTGGATAGTGGAGTACAAAAATGGGTGAGTTTCCAATGGGTAAGAACATTTTCATGGTACTGCCTGGGCAGGAAAATACAACAGAAATTGAGTTGAACTAAACACACACACAGAAAGCACAGCTACACACACAAATCACACGCTTATTACTCTCCCACTATAACATTAAAACAGGCTTTTTGTTTTAAAAAAATTACAAAGTAAAATCTCCCACTTTTTTGCATCTTCCAACCACATTTCCCAGAAATGTCTGTTAACAGGAAGTACACACCTTTCACAGAATTTCTCCCATGCGTAGAGAAATATGCATTTGTGCTGCCTAAATTTGACAAAAGTGGGCCAATTCTATACTAAATGTGTTACAACTTCTTCCTCAATTAACTGATCATGGTCTTTCCAGAAGGCATCTAGCCATGTAATATGAAAAAGAGTCATTTATTGAAGAAGACACAAGATACAAGAAACACTGTACATAGGACAATGACACCTCGGTCCCCTTCAAATTTGATGCGGATTTGTTGCTCTACTTGCTCGGTCATTTTGAATACGATGGTCACACAGCACACACGCTCACTCAGTGGTGTCTACCACCACCACTGACTAGTACAGTGAAGTCATCGTTGTTCACACATGTGCATTCCAGTCCACTCTCCTTGGCTGCTAGGTTACACTTGATGGCACACGCACCATTTTTGTTATATTAACAACGATTGGACAGACTTTCTCATATGTATGTGTATGTGTACGTACATGTATATGTATATATGGATATATACACGTATACATACATACAAATAATTTATCTTGTTTGTGTTTAAAATGCCTTACTTTTCTTTTTGAAATAATTTCACACTCACAAAAGGAGTTAAAAATACACTGAATTCCGTGGTCATGCAATCTCTCAATATTGCTATCTTGTATAATCACACTATAATTATCAAATCTTATCAGGAAATTAACATTAATAATACACATGAAGGCCTATGTTATTAGGAAACACACAAAATTGAAGACATTTTAGAAGAAGTAAAGTAAACGTAAATAGAAGCTGTAACATTTTCTTGCACCCTGTTGTGGGTTAAACCACAGCCTCTGAAGAAGACGTATCCAAGCGCTCACCTCAATACCTGTGAACCTGACCTTATTAGGAAATAGGGTCTTTGCGGAAGTCATCAAGTGAAGACAAAGTCATTGGATCAGGGTGGACCTCATCCTTATAAGAAAAGAGAAATTTGGTCGTGTGAGGACGGGAGGAGAGACTGGCGTGATCGAGTACACGCTAAGGACTGCCAGCCGCCACCTGAAGCGAGGGGAGACGAAGGGAAGGACTCTGCCTTCGCATTTTCAGACGGAATGAAGTCTTGATGACACCTTGATGTCAGGCTTCCGGCCTCCAGAGCTGTGAGAGAAGTGATCGGTTGTTGCTAGCCACGTCGTCCCCGGCATGTCATTACGGCAGCCTCTCAAACGAATACAAACCCCAACACAGCGGCACAGCCCCCCTTTTCTCGGGAGGCTCCGAGACAAGACGAAAACGGTGACTGGGAAATGGAAGGCGCAGCCAAAGGCGTGTTTCTGATACAGGGGGATCATCATGTGGACGTCATCGCTGAGCATTCCCACGGAATGTCATGATTTACAACATCACACCGTGAGCAGCATCGAGCTGCAGCCTTGGAGTGACAGCAAGATTGTCAGGAAGGGGAGTTCAGACGAGGGCATGGTGGCCAGGCCCAAGGGGGGAAGTCACAGCAGCAGAGCTGCTTTTGTTTCTCGGACTCGCTCTGCGGAGAGCAGCAGCCGTGGTGAGTGTGAACTGTGACAACGGAGCATGCCCAAGGGCAGCTCCGGCAGGCAGCGTGCGGGCGCGGAGGAAACTCCCCGAGAAGCACGCGGCCCACGCGTTCTCCCCTGCCAGCCTCACTTCCCCCTGTCAGCATGGCCCAGGTTTATTTTGACAAGGCTGTTGTTTCCACCCACATGGGCGCACACCCCTGCTGACACCGAGGAGCCCAGCCCACCCTGGGGACCAGTATTCAGTGTGGAAAACCCAAAGCATCACCTCCATGAGTGGCAGATGAGCCCCCCGGGGCACACCCGTGCCTGTGGGCAGGCAGGGAGTGTAAGCTGCAGGGCTTCCCGGCAGGGGCTGCAGGTGGGCGGTGGGGCAGCAGCAGCCGGGGCCTTGAAGCAACGAGCTTGGAAAACCTGCATCAAGCTCCATTGAGCAAAGGAGACAAGGCTAGGAAATACAGAAATACACCTTGTGTGTTAATCAGGCTTCACCATGGGGAGAGGAAACACACTGGCTGGTTTAACAGGCAGAATTTCAGATAAGGAGGAACCACTTACTGAAAAGGCAGAAGGGGGTCCCGAGGGATCCGAGCAGCAGTGGTCTGCACAGAGCGAGCACATCCCTTTAGGGAATGGGGTGTGCAGTGAGGTTATCAGAACTGAGAAGCCCGGTGGACTTGCAGAGCCCCGGCTGGGGATGTCACCTCTGTGAGCAGCCAATGGAACTGGTTCCCAGAGGGTGGGACCAAAAACCCCTGCAAACTGGAAGCCACTGCTGCTTTGGGGGCCAAGGGCTGCCACCAGGGGAAGAAGTGCTGCCACAGTGACAATGTCGGGAACAGGAGGCAAATCAGAAGGAGCAAGGCCCCCCTTCTCCCCCAGCTCCCGGTCTCCCTTGGAGGCACAGATGTGGCCTCACTGGGCCAGCAGCCCTTCAGGACCACAGGGAGTGGCCACAGACTGGCCACCGCACCCTTTCTTTACAATGGCCATGCACAAGGGCAATCATTAAATTTATACACTAGCCAGGCACAGACTCTGGGCCATCAGACAGGACACTGGCCATGTGTCTGGGCTCCTCACCAGCCTCGCATACCTTCCACATCCCCACCAACCCCTGCGGTCTGCCCATCAGGCCCACATCACTTACAGTGCCTGCATGGCCCCTGTAGACAACTGAGTGAGGTGCCTGGGCGAAGGGGATCCGAGGCAGGGGATTCCTCGTTGCATGTGAACTTCATTCGCACTCAGTGCACATCAGGTTCCAGAAGGCACGTGTCTTGTCCACCCCATTAATCCCCCTCCGCCCAAACTCCAAAACAGAGTGGAGGAGCCACTTCCTCAGTCGAGGGGGTGGGTCATGAGAGGCACTGCCCAGGTGATGTCTATTTGGGAACAACAGACAAGCAGAGAACTTTTTAAAAAGATGGGTGCACTTCTGATGGGGTAAGCCCAGGGGACTCCAGGAGTGTGGGGCAGGGGAGACAGTAGGTAGTTGGGGTGACATGGGAGAGAGGACAGTAGAGAAGCCTCCCCGCAGGAGGAGAGACAGGCTAAGAGGCCAGGAAGGGCACGCAGGCCTGGGGCCATGACAGCCTACCACTCTGCAAGCACTTCTGGGCAGCATGCGTTTCGGAGTGTCTGTCCAAGGGGGTCCAACTCATCCTGACTGCTGCTCCCGAGCCCACGCTGCCCACGGGGACAAGTCCAGTGTTCTCAGCGTCCTGCTGCGCTCAGCCCACGTGCACTTCCACACCTTGCCATTCATCACCTCCTCCTGCCAGCCCACGTAGGTAAGAAAACAGGTCTATTCAGAAGTGTGTGGAGGGTGTTACGGGATTAGAGCTGGACATCAGCAGGGACTCGTGGTTCGTGTGATATAGCTATAGAAGAATACCTATGGAGATGTTTACACATGTGTATTATACACACGGGTTAGTATACGTACACACATTTCATTGTTCTATCGGTTGGGAAGGCCTAGAAAAATGATACCCCAGGAATAATTAGCACAACTAGCACCATTATCTAGGCTTCTAAAACCATTAGGCAATAAAACAAACCAGAGCTCCTTGGAGAAATGAGCCAATTTAAGTCTGGGGAAGGTAATATTCAAGATGAGCCTGGAGCGTCTTATAGTGCCAGAAAGCTAAAAAATGCTAAAAAAGAAAAAAAAAAGAAAAAAACCCGCAATGATGAGGGCATATCAAAAGGACATAGGAGCCAACTGAAATGGTGCTCAATGGGCCAAAGCTGGAAAAATCTGAGCTTTGTAAATGAGTACAGTCGTATTGGATTGTAATCCAAAGGGTGTAATACATATCATTGGGTTCGTAAGTAAATAAATGGGGAAGAAGAGAGAAATCTCACATGGATAAGAATTCTAAATAGTGTGTGCAGATTCTCCAGTCCAGGGGAGCACAACCCCCCGTAAGTGTGGGGTGTATATGGTAACATCCTTCCAAGCATATGATTGGGGGAATCGGGGCAGGGAGGGTATCGTGACAGAGGAGAAATCTGACAAACAGAACCATAGCCAGGTGATCAAGGTGGACATCGGCAGTGATCATACACGATGACAGTAAAGAGTGTTGGTACAATGTGAGGGAAACGGCACTTTGCCTCTGCGCTCTTCCTCCCAAACCCCATCACCCCCACATGACGAGAAAAGCATCAGACAGATGCGAATAGGGGGCATTCTACAAAATTCCAGACCAGAACTCCTCAACACTGTCAAGGTCATCGAAAACAAGGGACATCTGGGAAACTGTCACAACTGAGAGGAACCTCAGGAGACCCAGTAACTAAAGGTCAGGTAGTATACTGGGTGGGACCCTGGAACAGAAAAAGGCATCAGGTAAAAACTAAGGAAATCTTAAAAAAGTATGAACTGTAGTGAATGATAATGTTATCAATATTGGTCATTAATTATAACAAATGTGCCATACTGATTTAAGATGTCAGTAGTAGGGAAAACTACACGGGAAGGTGTATGGAACCATTGGAAACTACCTTCGCAATTTTTCAGTAACATCTAGAACTATTCTAGAAGTAAAGTTTGTGCTTAAAAACTGCGTGGAGGGTGTGTATAGCAGAATGGAAGTGGAGGGGGTACCGGTAGGCAATGGTGACATCTGGAACACTTTCTCCAATTTGCCCCTCACTGTGATTACCTTACACTGTTCCCAGTGAACTCATTTTAGCAGCCCCAACGTGAAATTGGCATCCGTGTGAAATGTATGAGCAGGGAGGGACCGTGGTAGCCCTCCAGTCCCTGCTTTCAATTGTAGCTGGGGAAAACCAGTTTCAAAGACCGGAAGCCAATGGCTATTGAATGCGTCAGCTCAGCACCCACTGGCAAAGCATCTTAGGTGTGTGTCTCTGAGGAAGCATAGACCATAATGTCACTGGGTCCTCAGAAAAGTCTGCTCTGCAGAGGAGGGATCCAAGGCTCAGAGTACTAAGAGCCTTCTTCCAGTGCAGGGCTGGCAAGTGGCAAAACAGGGACCTGGGCTCACAGCTCCTTCCCAGTGTCCTGTACGGTGCCCCTCCCCCACCCCACAGCCAGTTGCTTTCCCAGTTTCCTCCCATTCCAGCAAGGGCAGGGTTGATACTCAGGGAAGAAGGGAGCTCAGGGAGGATGGCACTTACAGTGGGTTTTCTCTTTCTTTTTCCTTTTCTTATTTCTGGTTTTTTCCCCTCTATTTTAATTGTTGTTCTTGTACAGTTTTCTGTCTTTTACTCCCATCCCGGCCCACCGCCCCAGCCCTCCCCACCTCCCTCCCATTTCCACCCTCCCCTAGTTTCTGTCCATGTGTCTTTTATACTTGTTGTCCTAAACCCCTCCCCTTTTTTCCTGAAATTCCCTCCCCTCTCCACTCTGGTCACTATCGGCCTGTTCTCAATTTCAATGTCTTTGGTTATATTTTGCTTGCTTGTTTGTTTTGTTGATTAGGTTCCTGTTAAAGGTGAGATCATATGGTATTTGTCCTTCGTTGCCTGGCTTATTTCGCTTAGCATAATGCTCTCCAGTTCCATCCATGCTGTTGCAAAGAGTAGGCGCTCCTTCTTTCTTTCTGCTGCATAGAATTCCATTGTGTAAATGTACCATAGTTTTTTGATCCATTCGTTTCTTATTTCTGTTTTTATGAAACATTTCCTTAACCCAATGTTTTTAAAGGCCCCTCCCCACACCCATCTGATTTCTCACAAGCGTGAAGCCAGGGTACCCAGGCCCTGCAACAGCAGAAAAATGTCTGTATGAGCCTTTGAGGCCAAACGTCATACCCTGCCAGTACAGGTCAATTTTCTAGTTTTACAGTTTCATCTTTGGAGGGGAAAAAAATCTCAGGATGCCTCGCCTCCCACCAATGGGTATTTTCATCACCCTACTGTGACCAGCTCTGGGACGATGACAAATGGGGAGAGAAAAGGGGCTTGGAGCAGAAGAAGGTGAATTCCAGCAGACCGGTCATCACTCAGCCGTGATGGGAGCTGCGCCTTGGCTGAGCAGGGCTTCTCGAAGCCGCCATACCCCAGAGGGAGCCCCACCATGTGCCACGTGGGGCTCTGTCCTGTAATTCATTGCACTGGAGAGAACCCGGAGCCCAAGCTGGTAGGTCACCTGGAGGGACTAGGAGGTGTCTCGGGATGATGGTAAGAGGCATTTAGAAACCCATGCCAGGATGGAGTGTTCTGGGATACGTAGCACTTGCTTCCATTTAGCAAGCGGTCCTCTCATTAGTAAGAGCTTTTAAACGTTGGCCTCGAGTTTAAAAAATAAAGAAAAAGAAAAAGAACTTGAAATGATGTAGCAGCACGTTGCGCTAGTATGCGCTTCATATACATTCCAGACAAAGATTCCCTCCTCTGCTGTCTTGGGCACACTAGTCCCTCTCTAGCCTCTGCTAGGCTCCAAGGAGTAAACGAGATAATATATGGAAAGTGCTGAGAACACCATGAAAAATACATCTGAGCTACTATGATTCCCACCATTACTGCTGGTGGTGTTAGCAGCAGTATTTTCATCATCATTCTAGTACCCAGCCATGCTCCTGTACGGACCATAATTTATTAGCGGTGCCTAATAGTACTTGTCAGAATTTCAAACCTTAACTATGCTGGGAGGCAAATGGGTAGACCGACTGACGGAATGCACAAATGAGTGGAAAATGATCTCTGAAGGAGGCAATCGGGAGTCGTGAGCTGTCTCTTTCCAGGAACCCGATGCTGTGACCTCAGGGTGTTCAGTAAGGACCTAATTTTGTCTCAAGAAGGACGAGAGGAAGAGTGGAAACCATCCACAGGGCCCAGCACAGGAAGCCCCTGAAAGTCAGGATCCAGACAAAACAGGCCAGCAGTAGCGCCTGCGGGTATTCGAGTCAAGCTCCTTGTTTTAAAGATGGGGCTGTGAAGGTTAAAAGTATCAGCTGACACTCACACTCAAAGAGTGGCTTTGGGGCCAAGGCCGTCAAACTGCCCCACGTGGCCTGCCCCGTGCATTCTCTGCGTCCGTGGGCTCAGACTTCAGAGCCGAACATCAGAGGCTGCACGGCTTACCCAGTAGACATCTATTTTCCCACAGTTCTGGAGGCTAGATCAAGTTCCAGCTGATGCGGTTTCCAGTGAGAACTCTCTTCCTGGTTTGTAGACAGATACTTTCTTGCTGTGTCCTCACACGGTGGAGGGAGGGAGGGAGGGAGGGAGGGAGGGAGGGAGGGAGAGGGAGAGATTGCTCTGTGGTGTCTCTTCTTGCAAGGATGATCACTAGTGCTGTTAGATCAGGGCCCTACCCTTGTGTTAGGGACTCAGCGTATGAATCTGGGATGGGAGATGGGGGGCACAAACATTTAGTCTGTAACACTGTGCAAATACAGTTGTTTGAATACACTGTGCCCCCCACCCTGTATCTGCCTGGCTGTCTCCCCACAGCTGGCCCAGCACCTGGCTCGGAGTGGGAAAGTGGCAGAGGACAGGGAGGGAGGACACTGCTACAGCATGCCAGTCACCTGCCAGTCAAGCCGCAGGTGCTTCGGGGGTGGACAGGGTAGGACAGACCCCGAGCTAGGCAGGCAGCACGGCCCCTTATCAGCGGATCTGTTCCCCGAGGAGGCACTGGAGACAGGCAGTTCCTCATTCTCAGAGAAAACAAACAGGGCTGGGACAGGGGGGAAGGGAAGTAGCAGAGACAAAAGAAGAGAGGAGAGGGGGAGAGGGAGAGACGGATGGAGCAGTGAGGAGCAGCAAGGGGAGAGAGTCCGCATGCGTCTGTGATAAGGGTGAGGGGGGTGCAAGTCTGGGTGCTTGGATCACCGGCTAGCAGGGCCGTATTATCAATGCCATCTCCCCGAGTCTCCCATCCATTCACCTGTGAGGTAGAGTGTCTTAGCTCAGGCTGCTACAAGAAGATACCAGAGACTGGGCAGCTTAAACAACAGCAGTTCATTTCCCACTGTTCTGGAGGCTACAAATACCAGATCCAGGTGCCAGCGGAGTCAGTTCCTGGTTTGCGGAAAGCCATCTCTTGTGGCCTCTGACTGTGGAGATCAGAGAGAAGCTACTCTCTGGTGTCCCTTCTTATAAAGTCGTTCATCCCACCGTGGAGGCTCCACCCTCGTGACCTTGACCTAGTCACCTCCCAAAGACCCCACCCACCTCCTAGTACCATCACAGTGGGGACCCGGTTTCATCGTACGAATTTTCAGGAGACACACGCATGTGCCGCATAGAAACAGGAGCCATAAAGCCAGTTTGTCTCAGGATTTTCTTCAGAGCAAGAATGGGGACTTCTCTCTGCTTTATTCCAGCAGCCACACACTGTGGTACACGGCAAATGGATTACAAGAAAGGAGAAAGAGCGAGAAAGAACTTTATAAACTTAAAATGCTCAGCAGGCAGCGGGCTTATGTTTCTCCCAATGCCGACTGAGGCCTGAACTTCTTTTCGAATCATTTCTGCCTTGTTAACCCAAACTCAGGGGCCCTACAATTCAGTCAGTCCAAGAAAGCCTGGCCCAAGCACGTCCTGGGTGCCTGTCATGATGCCCAGCACTGGGGCGAGGACGAGAACAAGACCCAGAGCCTTTCCTCAAGATATTTCCAGTCCGGGGAGAAGCCCGATGCTGCTTCTGAAGACAGAACAAAACCCACTGGGGAGATAACAGGAGATGAAGGTTCCGAAGTCTAGCCTTTAATAGGAGCATAATAACTCAGTCATAACTGTGGCACTCATTCATTGTGTGGCCAGCTGCTGGACAAGTGGGACAGGAAGAAACCCAGCAACGGTTTCACATTCGGTGGTGACTCGGCCACCACTCCCCACTCTGCATGAGCTCATGGTAGGCACCGCTGAGGAAGCTCAGTGTCCTCTGGTGTGACCGATTTTATCAGAAGAAACAAAATTAGGCACACTTTCCCCTAGACTTACGTATTTCTCCTCTGCATTTGCTCTCATGTTTAGACATTAATTATGCTGCCTACGCTACTAAAAATAAACTCCCAGTCAAATGCAATGAGCCAAAAACCTCAATATGAAACCACAAGAAGGAGTAATAACAAAATGAGCCAATACTAGAGGTGTATTAAAAAGACAATTTCCGTTTCAAATGTAGAGCTTTGAGTGGGCTGGAGTATTTTTTGTGTGAAGGACACCGAATACAGGAAGCAACCTTTACACATGTACCTGTGGCTAAAGACCAGGCTGGCCCCTGGCCCCAGCAGGCAGGAGCCGTCAGACACGCTCAGACCAAGGACCAGACAGGGCAGCCACACAGGAGCCAAGAGACGCTCCCAAGGGAGGCAGGGTCAAGGGAAGGGTCGAAGAGCAAGGTGGGGGGTCAAAGGGAAGAAGCCAACCTTCTATGCCTGTCCAAGGAGGACCCTGGATGATAGAGTAACACTGAGAAAGTCGGGACCCAGGCAGGTAAGCAGGTGGAAGAGAGGAGACTGGTCCATTCTGCAGCTGAGAAAAGAGAATTTGCAAAGCAGTAAAGGACTTGCCCAGGGGTTTGGGGGGGGGGAGGGGGAAGTGGCGCTGGGATGGAATCCAGGTTACCAGTACCTCTGTTCCATAGTGGGAAGAGTCAAATGGCCCAGGCTCATGCATGCGTACGGTGCAGGTGCCCTGCTATTGGTGTACAGCCCAGGTGAGCTGATTTCTAGGCCGGGATGCAGGGAGACAGGCTCCCAGTGGGAGAGTCATGCCCTTAGGACAAGAAGAGCCACAGGCACAAGGACAGATGGTTGGCTCGGTGTCACAGCTCCCGTCACAGACCAGCCTTGCCCCGAATGTGTTCTGGACTGCGCAGCTCCGAATCCCAGCACCCGCCCCTGCTCTACCTGCTCCCACAGCTGAATTCTAGGGACATTCCTCTCCCATCATCCTCAGACAGACCTGCCAAGTCTCTCCTCCATTCACAGAATGCAGGTCACCCTGCCCGCTTCTGCAGCCACAGCATCCAGAGACAGCTCTTCCAGCTTTCAGATCCTCTACCGCAGTGACTATGGTCCCATCTGCCCTTTCTCCCCAGTGGGAAGAGCTATCCCAGCCTTCCAGGCGCTGCAGGGAGCGGTGATCCTGGGCTACTGCAGGTCTGCGTCTGCCCCTGCTCCCAAAGCCCACTGCCCAGGTTGGGAGCATGCGCTCTAGGACCAGCTGAGCGTCTGAAGGCCAAAAAAGGGTGTGCAGCCTGTGCCCAGGAAGTCCTGTCAGCTGTCCTCACTGCAGAAGAGGTCAGACACAGAAGTGGGAAATTGGATACTGAAATGTACAGGAATGGGGAATGCGTGCACAGAGGTGTAGAGTAGGCTAGAAAGGCGTCGTAACTGCAAAACTGCTCAGCTCCTGACAGGTTTTATTCGTATGCATCTCGCAAGGGTGTGAAGAGGCGGCACACAAGCCTCCCACACACCTGGTGAGTTTGGGGTGTACTGTGTGTGCATCAGCCCCCGACCTTGTCTGAAGGGCGAGGTCTCATGCTCTCCGTCCCCGTGTGCCCTGAGATGACACAAATACCACGTTAGCCCGATTCTCTGCTGTCCTCCCAGTCCTGCCTGCCCTGGCTTTCTTCTCACCGGTCCACCTTTCTCCCCCACGTTTCCGTCCCTGCGTAGTTTTCACATTTGTGGCAGGCATCATTCTCCTTCTTTCACATTATTCAGTCTTCTCAACAATTTAAAAAGAATCGCAACTGACCTCGTTCACTGCTCTAAATCTTTAAAAAACACCCTTCTTTTGGTTCTCTCCCAGCTCTCTCTTTCCCTGTCTCTTCCCTCCTTTCCGGTGACTCATTCATTTGTTCTTTCAATGTGCACAATGGGAAGACCCAACCCTGGGGTGTGGGGACCTGGGAGAGTCCTTGATGGAACCAGCTCACCAGCCATGGGGGCACAGGCAGGGGAGGGAAAAGAAGCCCCTTGGAGTACAGGAGGCAGGCCCAAAACCCCTGGCTGCAGTCTGAGGGGGGGCGGGGGCGGGGAGGAAGTGACCCTGCACAGGGTGAGGGTCCACATACCACTGATTCACAGGCTTTAGCGAAAGCAGATGTGGTGGCAGGTAAAAGGAGGAGAGAAAAGCAGACTGAGGACTTCAAAATACCCTGCTGCACAGAAGGACCTCTAAAAGGTATAATCAATGAGTTTTAAAAAAAGAAAAGAAACAAAAAAACCCCTCTCATTTTGGTGCATTTCCTCCTCACCACCGAGCAGTATGCTAAGTTCCTTATCTCCGCTGTCTCTTTCAATACCCACAACATCCTCCTGAGGAGGCACTAATAAGATCCCTATTTCACAAATGAGGACACCAAGGCTGGAGAAGCTGAGTGACTGGCCTAAGGGGAGGCAAGCAGCCAAACCAGGAGCAGCTGGGTCTGCCTGGAGCCCTCCGCCTTCCTGTCTCACCCTCCGCCTCAGGCAGCCTCTGACCTCCGGGCCTGGAGCAAGCAGTTCCAGGAGGTGGGGAGGGCGAAATGGATCACCTTCTAGATGCCCCAGAAAGCATTCCGACCTGATCACTAACCTCCAGAGCACTCTCCCTTGTCTCCCTGGTACGGTCTCCACAAGCCTTAACAGGACGGCCAGAGCACCCTACCCGGCCAGGAGGATGGGAGTGGGGGGCTCCCTCGGCTGCACAGAAGGAGACAGAGCTCCCAAGGCACAAGGTACCGACAACCAAAGAGACCAGCCGGGCCCTGTGTGTCAGAATGAGGTGACAAAAAGCTGAGGTCCCGAGCGCTGTGGACCAGCCAAGGAAGCCGAGCTGAGACGTCAAGAACCGCAGCCCCAGTTGCGCTGCAAGAGATCACCACTTCCAAAAGCCAATTTAGTCCCATGAGGCTGAAGAGGAAAAATTCCCTTACCTGAATTTTCCAGATCTCAAGGTATCACAATTTTAGTTCAGGGAAGGCCAGTTCTCACATCCCTCTGGAGTGCTGAATGGGTACAAGTTTTGTTTTGTTGTTTTGTTTTCAGATGAAAGGCATCTATATTCCAGGTAACAGGATTCTGGAAATATGTAAGAAAAGGACAGAATGATTAGTATCAATGCCCACAGGGGATATTGCATTCATTTAAATAATAAGTACCCATTTACTACGGGCTAAATGAGAAGCAGCAAAGAGAAGGCGTTTACTGAGCAACTATGATGTGTAAAGGACTGGGATAGATATTTAAATACATTAGGCCATTTAATCCTAGGAGATTGGTTTTGACAGCTCTCCGTATTTCAGAAATCAAGTAAGAGGCTAGGCCAGACATGACGGCCAGGCGCTCCTGACTCCCCAGCCCTCACCCATCTATCCCGTTCCCCTTCCCCACTAAAGCTTGCACGCATCTGATTCTAGGAATTCTGGCAAGAGGGCAATGAGATACCTTCCTAGTCACTTCATTCTGAAAATGGCCTGTCCCTGGTGCCTAAGGCGTGGGGATTGCATAAACCAGGGGAGCTGTATCAGATTAACTTCGCTGCAACCTTTATCTGCGCCCCACTGTCATCCCGTAACATGCAATCAGTGAAAATCATGAATTACTCAGGGACCACCCCCCCTCAAAAAGTCACCAGGGACTCTTATCCTAACTGATCATCAAGACAGCTACATGAGGTGGCCAAAAGGGGTAATAAGGCGGTGTGGGGAACGGGGTCAGAGGGCCACCCCTGGTCTTACAAGTTCTGGGAGGACCACCTAAGATACCCCAGAGCAGGACCGATGCTCAGGGGGGGTGAGCTCTGACACTGACTGCCTCTCCTTCAAGGGGTGCAGCGGCACTCCAGAATATCACACTGTCACCTCACAACGGAGTGATCCTTCCAGGCCTCCCCCCGCCCCCCACAAACTCCACGGGATCTTGGAAGCCAAATCATTAAGAAGATGGAACTCTGTGAACACAGACTCAGAAGAAAGAAGACTGACCAGTTCTGAAGGGGAATTTGCCCTCGATTCTGGAAACAGCTAGAGAAAAATCCTTGCCCTCGCCCCAAGGCCGGGTGGCTTGAATTCCCCACCATCAATTCCCTCTCTCCTCCAGGAAAAGTCGGCCATAATTTGCTTCTCTGAGGCCCTCTGGTTGTCCTGTGCCTCCCTTGGAGGTGTCGGTGTCACAGGGGTCCGACCACAGTTCCTCCTTTCCAGCATTGCCAGCTGGATCCATCCGGTGTTCCTCCTTAGGAGTACCAGTTCCCAGCAGGAGAGAGGGTGGATTCCCCCTCACTCGGAGAAGTCCCCCTGGCCGACAGTGTGCTCAGAAAGATGCCCCCCTCCCTGGCTGGTGTCGCGCAGTGGATTGAGCGCGGGCCTGCGAACCAAAGGATTATGGTTCGATTCCCAGTTAGGGCACATGCCTGGGTTGCGGGCCAGTTCCCGACAGGGGACTCACAAGAGGCAAACACACATTGATGTTTCTCTCCCTCTCTCCTTTCCTTCCCCTCTAAAGATAAATAAATAAAATCTTTAAAAAAAAAAAGAGAAAGGAAGGAAGGAAGGAAGGAAGGAAGGAAGGAAGGAAGGAAGGAAGGAAGGAGCCAGCCTTCCTCAGCACACCCAGCCTCCACACTTCTCAGGCATTTTGCCTGGAAAGGAAAGGTTGCCCGTTCCTTATTGTCAAAATGCATTGGCTTTATTACCCCAAAGGGCAGCCGCCCAGCCTCCCAGGTGACTGGGGACTCTCTGTCAGGCTGCCTGGGTTAGCACCCTGACAAAGTTCTACTGAAAATGTCTTTTCTGGAGCCTGAGCAAGCTACTTACTCCCTGAGCCTCCATTTCTCATCTACAAGGTTTGTTCTTAAAGCAAGAACCTCTGCAGAGCTGAGCACGCAGCCTGGTGCACGAACACTTAGAAACATTGGCCATTACGTAGACAGACCACTTAAGCAAGTGTGGGGCCTTAACTTCTTAGTCTCCTCCCAATAAGGAGGGCAAAGGCTCCCCTCTACCTATCTCCCCACAATGACTCAAGCAGCAGAAGCGCTCAGTACATGGGTGCAGGGAGCAAGTGAAGCCGATGAGAATGGAGCGAAAAGCCTGGAGTTTGAGTCCAAGGGTCTCAGCTCCAGGCCTCACGTGACCCCCTTACGGTCTCCCAGGTGTGCCCCGAGAGATCGTGCATGCAGGCTGTGCTCTCTACGCCGTAAGGACTAGAGAAACGTAACGAATTCTGACAACAGTGCCACGGTCCTCCATACGGGACACTGCGCTGAGGAATATCCTCAGGGACTTTGCGGAGCACCCGCTGCGACCCCAGGCAGGTCAGGCCAGAGTAGGAGCTGCAACCTCGTGTTACCCACGTGGGAACTAAAGCTCGGAGAGGCTGAGGAGGCTGCCCGACACCAAACGAATGTGTGGCTGAATCGCTGGTTTGCAAGCTCACCCCTCCTCCTCGTAAAGTCAGCGGTTTGCCAAAAAAGAACCTCGTTCCGAGGCGGCCAAACTGATTAATGTTTTTAATTAATGTTTTAAACCATGGAGCAATGTTGCATGGAAATTAGGAAAGTAAAATTTCTGGGTTCCTCCCAGCAGTGGGCACAGCGAGAGGCTCACTGCCTAAGTGCAGGGGGGTTGGGGGGAGGGCAGTTCTGGGCTGGCCAGGATGGTCAGAGCGCAGCAGTGGCAACCCCACTTCAATGCACCGAGCCTGGCAGCAGTAGGGTCACTTCCCACCCACAAGCCAGGGGAAAAGGAGGCTGGCCCAGCACAGAGTGGCAGGACTAGCTCATCCTTAGGATCTAGCCAGCCCAGTGGAAGAGGGAGCCTGGTGGGGACAGCCACACCGCATGTCCGTGCCTGAGCCTGAAGGCGAGGTGGCTGCTGCTCCTAGGCCCTCCTGCCTGACACACTGTCCCAAGGACAGGACAGTCACTGTTCCGTGGTTGACAGACACACCCTGCATTTGCACCTGGTCCAGGGGACCACAGGCTTTCTCAGGATGCTCACAGTAGTTCCCAGCACTGTGTTCTGGTGAGTGAGGAGCCAGAGTGCCTGTGGCAGGTAGACCCTGGACCACCAGGGTCCCAGAAGATGAGAGGCAGATGAGGGCCCAGACGCGGGCCCCTGGGCCATCATGCTCAGGGATCTTCCTTGCTCTGCCAGAGAATTTCCCAGTGTGTCACATCTCAGAGCATCTACTCCTCTCCATGACCCGAAAGGTAGGGCACGGAATGTGACAGACAGATTGAATAATTAATCACCAGCTCTGCGGCAAGCAAGGCCGCCTCATCCCCAGGGCAGTGGCCGGCCTTGAATGCCACCCAAATGCTGCATAGGCAGTGGGGCCAATGGGGCATAGCCGGCAGCCAGGATCACCCACCCACGGGCAGGAGCCCTGGGCTGCTGGGCAGAAGAGAGTGAGCCCCCCATCAAACGGATGGCTACGGGGGATTCCTGACCTGGAAATCATCAAAACGCCAACTGCTTGCTGCAAACAGACCACGGAGGTGGACGGAGGCACGCCCAGGGGCAGAGGGCAGACCGGACCACCAGGAAGACCCCCAGAGTAGCGCCAGCCTTGGGATGTGTTCAACTCCCCCTGAGAAGGCCCTGGGGGGGGGGGCAAACACCCCGGAGGGTCAGCAAAGCCTGGCTCACATGCTTGCCCCGCTAGGGGCTCCAGCAAACAAACCCAAGTGCACAGGAAACATGTGCAGACTCCGCATACACGTTGCCCGGGACTGGGCTAGTCCCTGTCAGTCAGCAACTGTGCACCCTGGGCAGTCCATTTAACCTCTCTGATCATCATCTGTGAGTCAGGGCTGGTCTGAGCATCTACCTTCCAGGAATGGGGTGAGGACGCTTACTTATGAGCACAATGCCCGGCTCCCAGTGAGTGCCCGATTCATACTTTGTTATTCTCAGGGTCTATTTGCTATTGTTATTCCCATTGGGAGCAAGCAGATTAGATAATACTGGATTTGAATCCCTGCTCTGCTATTTCCCGGGAATGTGACCACAGAGAGACCAACTGCTTGACCTCCTTATGCCTTAGTGTGCTCACATGCAAAATGTGGGTGTGACCACCAGCCACACTGGAGCACCAGGGATCACAGGACACGTAGTAAAACTAGTGGTACAGTGTGAGCTTTCGAGATGAAGAACCCAACTCCAACTGAGGGACATTCCACAAAACAACTGGCCTGGACTCTTCAAAAATGTCAAGGTCAAGAACAGTTGAGGAACTGTTCCAGGATAAGGAGCTATGGCCACTAAGGTCAGTGGCGATCTGGAAACAGGAAAATCCCCAAGGACATTATTGGGACGGCTGGTGAAATGGCACGTGGCCTGTGGATTAGATAATATAATTGTAGCAACGCTCAATATCCTGAGTTTGAAGCTATTTAGGGATAAAAGGGGCACATTTGCAACTTATTGTGAAATGGCTCAGGAAAAATGGTGTGTGCATGTGTGGATATGTGTAGGCATGTGTGTGCATGCGCATGTGGGTGAAGGAGGCCAGGCAGAGAGTGAGTTAACAACTGGCGAATCTGGGCGCACAGTTCTTTGCATCATCCTTGTCATTGTTTCTGCCAGTTTGAAATCCTATCCAGACCCAAGGTGACCCAGGGGAGCTGAGGAGGAGGACAAGAATAACAGACCTAAGGGGCTGAGTATCCACCATCCACGCAAGCCAAAACACAAGCCTTTCTCACAAAAGCATGTCACCTTATGTAGAAACGTGATGATTTATTGGGTAGAAAACTACAAAGGATAAAACTGAAATTTAATTTGAACCACCACCCCTCCCGCCAAGAAAAAGACAGACAAATGGATGGCTCCCTCTATTCCTGTGCCCCAGGACCGGGCTCGGAGGGCCCACGCCCTTGCCAGCCATCACGCGGGGCGCCAGGGGAGGCACCATGGAGGAGGGCGGAGGCAGCGTGGGTAAAGGCAGCCAAGGCTGGTTTTCACGACGTGCCAGGCAGTATTGGGAGAGATGCCTGCATCTCCAGCCATTTCGATCCTCCCAAGAACCCTGGAGGCACATGCTACTGCTATTCTCATTTCATGCTGCAGGAAACAGAGGCTAGGGGGAGGCTGTTGCCTGGCTTTTCATCCAGAAGGTGGGTGATCTGGCATTTGAGCCCTGAGATTTTCGCAGGCAGAAGGGGAGCAGGCACTGTGGGCCCACGGAGCAGCCAGCACGAAGAGCAGACCTCCCCCTGACGCTGAGGCCCCCAAGCCCAGTGTGGCTGTCGTCTTGATGCAGTGGGGAAGCTGCAGGGTGCTGAGACCTCCCCCACTCCCTGTCCTGTGTTCCCTCACCAGGGCCACCCGCACTGTACAGAGAAGCCGCTCGGCACTTGCTTACAGATGCACTCACGGCATACATTGTCTTTCTGAGGGAGTTCAACAATGCATCGATGATGATATTTGGGAGACCCAACAAATAGAGGACACTGGTGTCACTGGGGAGGAGAGACAGGGTTCTGGGGACGGGGAGGGGTAGGAGTCTTCACTGAAAACCCTTTCATCCCTTCTGGGTTTTTCTTATGAATGTCTTGCCTAGTCAAAAAGTTTTGTTTTGTGTTTTAACACAAAGGAGGAAAAACGAACGGACCCAGTGACTGTGTGAGCCTGCTCTGGTTGCGAAGCAGCGAGCCATCCAGGCTGCACCCTGCTAAGGGCCCGGTTCCGTCTGTCTCTCCACATCCTCCCACTTTCCAAGTTGGGAGACGAGATGAAAGACCCAGAAGCAGCATCCCCCATCCTCCTGCAGGGTGTCAGGCATGGTCGCCATGGGACCAGCCTGTAGGTCCCTGAGACGCCAGAGCGACCCTTGCAGGAACACGGGAAAGCCGCCCGAAGGGCAGGCGTGCCTCATTTGCACTTCACACGTACTGTGCTTCTTCAAACTGAAGATGAGACCCCCCCCCCCAGCAAAAAGATAATCACTTACTTAAGGCTTGGATGATGGTGAACATTTTTTTTAGCAATAAAGCATTCTTTAATTAAGATATGCACATTGTTTTTTAAGACATTATGCTATCGCACATTTAATAGACTACAGTAGTGAATGAACATAACTAAATTTGTGTGACCCGCTTTATTGGGATACTGGCTTTGCCGCAGGGGCCCAGAACTGCACCAGGAAAGTCTCCAAGCTGTTCCTGTGACCCTAACCCAGTTCTCTGGCCCCAGTGTGTGCAGGGACTGTGCATGCTCTCAGCCCTGAGACGACTCAGGAGGAGGGTGGGGACATTTATCATCCCCATCGCAGAGCTCGGGAAGCAAAAGCACGAGGTGGTTAGGGAAGTGCCCACACTCTCCAAAGACCGCAGAAGTCTAGCTCCAAAAACTGGGCTCCTGAACCCTACACTTCCCCCAGGAGGGACAGTGAGGACCTACCACTGTCCCATGAAGAAAGGACTTCGGAGTTAGAGACCCCCAGGCCCTGGCCACACTCCATTTAAACGCGGCACGCGAGGGTTAGCGCTCAGCAGCACCGCTCGTGTGTGGACCGAAGGAGTTAACACGTATGAAAATGCTTTGCACACTGTGAAGTGCGGTGACAATCCTCCCATCAAAACAGAGGGCGCAGTGGCAGCTGTGGGAGGAAGGTGGCTTCTGGAGAGTCCACCTCACCAGGCGGCTTTCCCTGCAGCGTGGAAGCATTTCACCTCCACCTCAAACTTTCCTTTTTGTACCTGCTCTTACGTTCAGTTCAACTTTCCCTCACAAACATCCTCCCACCTCCCCTCCTCCCCAGGGCTGTTACATTATTAAATCAACCCCAAACACCTCCCTTCCTGCCAGCACAGGTCTTGTCACCTAGAACATCAAAGCCATTGCTTTCGGTAAAAACCTCTCGGATCTAAAAACAACCTGCCACATGCCAATCTGCACAGCACCTTCTTGGTGACCCAGCTGGTTGGGTGAAACAGTGAACTACGCAGGCAAACACTCGGTAGAGAGTCGAATGCCTGCCCTTCTCTCCAAGTCCAGGTCCCTGGATGACCTAACAAGTCCCTTCCCCACTCGGGGCTTCACGCAAAGGAAGGGGATTGGATCCAGCAACTGCTAGGTCTCTTTCCGATCTAGAAATCACTGATGCCATCTCCTCTCTGCACAGAGTCTCTACTTCCTGAACTGCAATGACAGCTCATTTATACACGGGGGGCGGGGGAGGAAGGCCATGTGTTTTCATAGATTGCTTAGACTCTGGGCTGTAGTTTTGGGTGACTCAGAAAGGAGAAAATGTATAGTTTTCCCACAGTTCAAAGGAGTGGTGCCTCCATCTCCAATTACTCAAATGATGTAAAGTCACTGGGCCAATGGGACCCCTGGGGAAGTTCCAGGCTACTGGGAGTTCAAACGTCAGTGAACATAAGTTAAGCAGGGAATTTCCCATAGCGGACAGGTGCACCAACAGGTGGGCTGGATGGAGATTCCCCTCCCCAAGAAAAATATCCCTTACGCATTCACTCTCCATCTCATTAAGCCATCTCCTAAGGAGTGAAGGAAACTGTGCCCAGAACTGGCTCAGGGCCAACTGTCCAGGAAGTCACACCCCCAGAATGAAGCACCTCTTCCAGGAAGTCAATGTTAAGCCACCAACCATCCCAAACCCCCTAGATGATAGAAGCTCAAAAAAAAAAAAAAAAAAAAAAATCATTGCTAAAATAGGAAGTATTTATTGAAAGACTTAATCATGCTGCTTCTGTAAAGCTTAGGTAACCCATCCCCCAAAATACATGGGTGTCTATTGTACGCTGGTACTGGGGATAAAACAGTGATCAAAGCAGACATATCCATCTGGCCACAGTCCAGAGCAGTGGCTGAAAGTGCTGGCAAGTGGTAACCTTCAAGACAATTACCTTGCTCAAGATCTCATACCCTTCCAGGGGGAGCCCGCATGTAATGATGATGGGCCCATCCTCATCTCAATTCTGAAGGGCCATCCCAGCTCTAGGGCTCCCACAGGGTTGGCAGAGGCCTATGTGGGGGCAATGTCACAGCTCAACTTCTCCATCAGCCCAGTTCTGATTTCTTCCCCCTCAGTTTCACAGCCATTGATCCAAGTGCATTGCTTAAAAAACATCCTGCCTACTAATCTACATCTCAGCATCTGCTTGCCAGGGAGCGCAACCTGCATCAGGGAGGTTCTTATGACTGACGCTCAGGCTCTGAGCTGCCAGGATGAAGGCCCTCGGATCTGGATGGGAAACAGACCCTTTCTAGACGAGAACTGCTTCCTTGTTGCGCCCCACTGACAATGAGGCTAAAGACTGGGTTCGAGGCTATGATCGATGAATGAGAGCTGGAAAGCAGCAAACACCTGTAGTTGTTTTTATGTGTGGAACAGTCCTGGGTCATTTTCCTCATTGTTGTTCCCTGAGCACCTATATAGGAAATGACCTTAAGAAAACATCTACTGAATGACCAGATGATGAATGGATCAACGGACAAACACACAAAGTCCCACCTAAAGCAGCAAGACAATAAATGGAAGGTAAACGATGAGCAGGTATAGGTTAAATTATGTGACTTACGTAAAGCGATGAAGATGACGGAAGGTGACCTGTGATCAGCACAGGAAACAAGAGAAATGAGATATCAGCATTGGCAAACTCCGCTCATCCGATACGGAGTAAATAACACCCTTGTCACAGACAGCCCAGGGATGGAAAGGGAGAAGCCATCAGGAACCGCAACATCCGTCACCCTGAATGCGGGCTGTGACATTCCCATTACCAGCAGAGGCAGCAGTCGATGGGAGGTCCTGAGCACAGTACTATAGTTTGGGGACTACAGCCTACAGTGATGGAAGCCACTGGGGTCCTGAAACAAGCTTCAGAACTGATGGAAGATTTCCTCAATTATCCATCCCTTAAGTTGTTGGCAGTTGCTTCGAACCCCATGTTCCTGAAGCAGGGGACCAGTTGGGGATGTGCCCAGAGCCTTCATTCTGAAAAGGCAGCCTCGGGGGCAGAATCAACACTGGAAAGCCCCCAGACCCTGGCCTCAGTCCCCCTAAAAAAATGTATGCGCCCTGGGGATGTCATCCTCACTCAGGTACCCACCCCACCCACTGAGTGTCCGCACTGCTGACGTCCAGGGACATGCGAGTGCTGAGGGAAAGAGAAAGAAAGAGGAGCCTGGAGTTTGTGCAAACAAGAGTAAGTGATGAGGATGATGGGAAAGGGATAAGGTTTACTGGGAAAAATTATGAAACAAATGATGTCACTGTTAAGCAGTACAGTGTATTCTAAAAAAAAACACAGATACCTTTGGCCTATTACTACTTGTCCCTGAACTGGGAGCTTCTAAAAGGCTAAATGCTGAGGCCATCAGAGGTGGTAGGCAGGGGTGACAACTCGAAGAACCAACCTCCAGGGCCAGGCAGGATGGCCGGGGGTCAGGCTGAAGGCACAAGTCACAGGGAAGCAGTCCTGCTCAGAGTCTGAGCACACAGCCTCTGCTACTGCGAGCAACCTGGGCTGGACTGGAGGCTCCACCACTTCCTTCCTGCGCAACCTGGGCTAGGAAAGCCAGCTCCCTGAGCCTCGGCCTACCAGTGCGCCTGGAGGAACTGATGCAGAGCCACCTCTGCAGAGCCCCTGCACAGCAGATGCTGGTGCTATTTAATCTGAGGTCCCAGGTATAAAACCCCACCCAGGGCTCCCCTTTCCAACTGCTCAAGAGTCTCCTATGAGGTCCCTCCTGGGCACTCGATGGAGTTGGGGTGGGGACGGCAGGGGGATCATAAGCCCATATTAACTCAAACGGCTCTCCTTGAACTGTTATCTGTCTAAGGCCTGCACATAGATTTCAGTTATGCCCAAGGGCTTGAGGGCTTTGAGAAAGTATGATAGCGTCAAATGTTCATCCTTTCAGTTTAATAAAGGAAAAAATGAAGCCTGCAGAAACCACACAGCAGGTCGGCGGCACGGAAGATGCAGCTGAGACCCCAACTCACACACAGGTCATCATTTCAAAGGCTGGAGTCGCTGGGCACCTACACTGAGGTCTAACGCTTGAGCGGATGAGATTTCTACACTGCAGGCAAGTGAGTGGTGACCCCAGTTCCTTGGTACCCCAAATAGAAGTTCACAAGTCCTTGCCTCCAAAGCCTGGTTCAAAGAGCAAAAAGGGATGTCAAATGAGGAATGCAATCCAGGCAGGGGGGTATGACCCCCTCTACTTCCCTAATGAAGTACACAGTCTTCCCTGGACGACTTCCCAGAGTTGAGCTGGGGCTGAACAAGGGGCCCTCAAGGCATGAAGGGGAATCAGTTCACAAACATCAGGAACACGAGAGGAGTAACTAAGGGGGAGAAACTAGTCCCTTCCTTGTCATGAAGTCACAGTTCCCAGATAACCCTTGTGGGTCTTGTTCAAATTTATGCTTGGGTCTCTATCTGCCCACAATGTGGACCCATCCAAGCAGTGACATGACTCCTCCCAGGCAGGGAGGACAGAGGAAGGACAAGACTTTTCACAAGTGGAAATGCTCTGAGGTGACCACAGGCAACTGTCAAGCCAAGAATCAGCACAGGCAGAGGAAGGAAACCATAGCATCGCAGCACAGATCAATCCTACAGAGATCGTTGGTGACGGCCAATCATCTCCAGCCAACTCAGTGCCGGGCAGTCCCGCACTGAGCGTCCCCAAGACACGGCCAGATTCGAATGCATGCTGTGCGCAGTATCCTGGGTGAAGAGCAAGATCTGCATCACAAAGCCCTTTCTCCAAGTCCCCCCTGCTTCCCCAGATGCACACCCTTCTGTTTTGAAGGGCATTAGTGTGGTTAAGGTCAACTTTATTCAACCAGGAAGACAGATCGCCCAGCATGGGAGGGATGCAAGCAACACCGACGCCACCACCAGAAAGTCCATACAGGGGAGCCCTGTTCCAGACAAGGATGGGGAGTCATGACCTCTGAGGTTTCCATAAGATTCTGTAAGTCTAAAATGAAATTCCAATTATTCCCCCTGAGTTGAATTAAAAGCATTTCTACAAATCTTAAGATGTAAGCTTCAGTCTTCCTTAGGGACAACAAGGCTCTTTATATCCATCCTGGCGTCTCCCCATTAGCCTCAGCCATCCCGAGGAGGAAAGTTCCAGCTGGGGGGGCCAGGAGAGGACTCCAAGGCACCCAGTGACAGACAGGCCAAGTCAAACAGGGCGAGAGGAGGCTCCGACCCCACAGGATGTGGTGAGTTCAAGCAGCAAGAGAAAATCAGAGAAAGCTATCTAGAAACACAAAGAGCACTGCCAGAAAAGAGATTTAACAGGAACCTACAGGGACTTTTTTTCTCTTTTTTGTTGTATAGCGAGGAAGCCCAAAAATAGTTGAAAGAGTTACATCTTAAAGCTTTCTGAAGAAAAACCCTGACTTGCTCACAAGACAAATCTAGGGGGACAAGTGTTGGGGCTGAAGTCATGAAGACTCCCAGAGCCAGCTGAGACTCCACAGGCGGATGTGAGCCAGGAGCCGGCTGTTCCACCCCAGCCTGCAGACTCGGCCAGTGTGCCCCGGAGCGGTTCACACAAAGGCCCGATTTTGTAGCTCACTCATTTTAAGTCAAGGCCCAGTTGCAACTGGCTCCACTTGAAGAAGTCCGTGTGGAAGGTAATGAACCTGGCTGGCGCCAAAACCAGCATTCCCAAAGAGAGTCGGTAAACAAGCAGATGAAAAATACAATTTGGCCTCGGGAAGGATAAAAAAAAAAGTATAAACTTAATCGGAGATCATTGGCATCTATTGAATTATCATTTTTAAGCTAATTATACACGGTGTTGATGCGGCTGTGGTGAAACTGGCATGTCCCAGGGTGGATGGTGGCAGCCTAAACAGCCTTATTTGAAACTAATTTGTTAAAATGGGTCAAGAGTCATAAAACTATGCCTTTTGACTCAATACTTCGTCTGCTGAGAATGCGTCCAAAGGGTTTCCCAACAAGAGAGGCGTCGTCTGCGCAGAGATGTCCCCAGTGCCCGTAAGCATTACAGCGAATTACTAGGAAACAGTTTACGATGACAGGGAACTGGCTCAGCACGTGACTTACTGCCCTGACGAACCATCACATGCGCTTTGAAAATGATCATTAATAAGGGGCTTTAACAAAATGGTAAAAGGCGTAGGATTTAGTATCAGATAAAAGATTACATAATGACCCCGACACCTATGCCTAAATGGAACGACAAGTTAATGTATGGGCAGGCGTATCAGATATCTGAAACCAATCTGATTGGTTGGTTGGCGGGGGGGGGGGGGGGCATTATTGAGTTCATTTTCTCATCCATTTCCATTCTGTGTATCCAATAAATGAGAACAATCTTGATGACGATGATGATGATGATGATGATGATTTTTTATTGGTAAAACTTCAACAGTGTCTAGAAAAAATGGGCAGAACTCTAGGGCAGGAGAAACAGAACTCGATATGAGAAATGATCAAAACCTCTACCGGCATTTGAAGATCCAAGGCCAAGGACTGCGACCTCTAGTCAGAGGATGGAAAATGTAGTCACCCTTGGGTCCTGCATTAGCAACGTCAGTCAGCCTCTGAGGCCCCGAGGAGCATCCGGCAGCATCTCTGATCATGTCAGCTGTGAGAACTGGCCTCCCCTCCCGAACACACCCACCGTGCTCAGACAGGACCGGGAAAACCCAGTCTGTGCGTATTTAAATGCCCTCCCTCTGAAAACGCAAAGCTCTGCTGAGAGGCCTAGAGAAAATTTAAATACTGACTTTCCTAAATGAAGTCTTTTTCAGAAAGGCAACTCGGTCAGTTTCCACACGTGGTGCTTGGGGTCATATGGAACTTTCATTTTCTATAGGGGGGACCCAGATGGGATTTCCAGAGTGGACAGAAACCCTAACACACAGCCGTTCCCCACGGGCAGCCCGGGGAGGGGCAGTGGCATCAGGGGTCAACACTGTCGATCCCCATGGGACCTGTCCTGACTCCATCACTACCAGATCTAGAGCTTTGGACGTGATAGTTCACCCTGCGGCCTCGGTTTTTCCGTCCATGAAATGGGGACATCACAGACCCTTCCTCGTGGGGGTGTGGTGAGGATGACGAGAAGCGTGTCCACTCAGCACAGCGCTTGGCAGCTGCGGACGCTCACACCCTGGTGGCTGCCTCCCTGACTCCATTCCTAGTCTCTCCACCTGATCGATCTGTCTCCTGGGTTTTTACGCAGCACTGGGGCACTCGGCGAGGATAGGGCACACGTGCAACTGACCTGAAGCGGCTCAACCCCGGGTCACTTTAGGGTCACCTGGCTGTTTCAAAAAACACAGGTGCCCAGTCGCTCCCAGCAGTTGTGTCTGACTCTCTGGGGGATTGCGGTGGGGACCCCTGGCACTGATATTTCTTAACGCTGACTCCACTGTGCCACTGCCTGGGACACCTCTGACCCAAGCCAGAAAAAAACAGTCATTTCTCCACCAGACCCCCCAGGCTCAAGAGAGTGTGAGGCAGCCTTAATTATTTAGGCCATAGTTCAACAGTCCCTCTTGGAAGCCAAGCGCTCTCCCAGTGGCTGGCAAATGATGAGGGGTTCCCCCTCTGTCTTCCCTCCTGCTCAGCCCAGTGACTTCCTGCAAAGCAGTAGAGCAGGCCAGATGGAGTGACCTGCCCCCCAGAGGCCACCAGCAAGCACCCTGATGACCAACACAGGCAGTATCACTGACGTGCCAAGAGTGAACACAAGTCCCGGGGGCCGTCCCTACCCAGCCCCGACCTCCTTCCCACCTACGAAATGCACAGAATCACACCTGTGAGCCCGAGCACCTTCAGACCCTGCTCTGTGAAGTGGGTACAACCCCCCTCCCCGGCAGGGCTGCTGGGGCTGAGATGCCACGTGCCTAGTGCCTGGACCCCCCCAAAAAAGGCTCTCATCTAATGTGGCAGGCGCTGGGCTTGGTGGGACGTTCCACCGAAGGGAGACATGGGGGACCCCCCTTGCTCCCAGCCCGTGAGTTTCCAGGCCTTGCTGAATTTATAAACTGATCATTCTAGGCTCTCAACAGAGTCCGGGGAAGCCCGCACCTCAGGACAAGATGGAATTCCTGTCTCCATTACTGTCCTAGGGCTGCCGTTACAAAGTACCGCGGACTGGGCAGCTGAAAACAACGGAGATCGATTTGCTCACGGTTCTGGAGGCTGCGAGTCCCAAATCGAAGTGTTAGCAGGGCTGCACTCCCTCGGGAGGCTGTAGGGAAGAATCCTAGCTCGCCTGTCCCCTAGCTTCTGGTTTGCTGGCAGTGCTTGGCGTTCGCAGAGCTTCCGTCCATGTGAGTGTGGAAGGTGTGCGTGTATCTGTGTCTCCTTTCTCATAAAAACACCACTCATCGGACGTAGAGCCTGCCCTACTTCAGGAGGACCTCATCTTTAACTTGATGATTCCCCTATCTCAGAATGAGGTCACACTCACAGGTATCACAGGGTCACAGGGGTTAGGACTTGAACATGCCTTTTGGGGGTACACGAGCCAACCCTGGGTGCCTGCAGGACCTTCCACATGGTTCTGACAGACCCAGAACATGTCCCCAGCTGCCACTTGGAAGACCCTGCGCAACTATCTGTGTGGCCCAGCAGCCCGTCCGCCAGCCCATACACCCCCATTCCTCCAGCTCCCCTGTGCAGGGTGCAGTTGCTGGCTGGGCACGAACACGAACAAAGGAGGAGGGTGCAGAGAATGGCCAGGCCATGCAAGGTCATAGGATTCCAGGGCCTTTGCCCCCAAAAAGCCCTCACAAGGAAGCACCCAAGCATACCACAGGCATCGATAAATGGGAGTTGTAGTAAGCTGACCAGACCGACTGTTCCAGTCCATAAATGAGGCCTATCTGTGTGCTCAGATGTTTTAATGACCTGCCGTGTGACCCCGGGCAAGTTACAGAAGCCCTGTTAGTGAGGCCATTTCCTTATCTAGATCCATAAACCTGTGAGATTAAAAGGAGTCTTGAAGAATTCAGCATACTTTCCCTTGCTATCTTCAAGGCAAGAGGAGGGCTGACCAGGTAACCTGTCCCTTCCTTAGGGGATGAGTCAAAGGAGGCTGGAAAAGTGTGGCGTGAGTCCTCCCTGAAGTGGCCTTGCTCTCGGCAGGGCCACGGAGCACGCTCTGGACCCAGGTGGATCAAGCCTTGTGTTAGGGGCTGGACAGGCACCTAGGACCCTGCAGTTCTGTCCAGAAAAGACACCTGATGAAGAATACCCCACCTTCTCAAGACACCTCCTACCCTAGCCTCTGTCATTTACCTTCCTTCCCTCCAACAGTGTACTGTGAGCCTACTCTGCGCACCAGACTGGGGGCTGGGGATGGGGTAAGAGGGGAGCAGACGAAGGCCCAACATTCACAGCACTGATCCCAGCATCCTCTCCTCCCTCCACCTCTTCTCCAAGCCCCCTCCCCGCACCGGGGAGTGGACTCCCTTCTTCCAGTTCATTCCTGATCTTCGACTAGAGGCCCCAGGTCTGTTTTCTCTTCAGAGAAAGGCCCTGCCCTCCTTCTGACCTCTTGCTCCGTCCCAGTGGCTGACGCCCATTCCTGTAAAAAGCATGCAGACTACAATCAGCCTGCAGCCATGTCCCAGGGGCTACCGGAAACAACTCCTTACCCCGGGAGCTGTCAGTTAGACCTCCAGAGCTGGCGTCAGTGGCCCACTGACGGGATTTACTTCTAGAGATGAGGGGCCGGAGCTCAGGGCCCACTCAGCTGGCCAGCATACCTGCCGTAGCCCAGGAACCTGTACTAGAGCAAAAGGATCTGAGCAAGTCCCAGGGAGAGGAAGGGAGAAGACACTCTCATGTCCCCACCAGCAGGCTCTCCCTGCTACGAGCCTAAAAGAAGCAAGTGGTTTCCACAGAAGTCCCTCCTACACCCCACTATGGCCTGAACTTGACTCTCATGTCTCACCTGAACCAGAGCCTGAGAAGGGGCAATGAGCAGGCACAGTCCTGAGCCCCACCTGGAAGTGCTCAGCATTGCCAGCCAGCCTGCCCCTGAACCGAGAGCACCAGGCAGAACCAGGCAACCCGTGAGAAGCACAAACTGAGAAGCCAAAAAAGCCAGGAGGCCCCCAGAACTCCAGACCTGAGCTGTCCAGTGGGGTGGCCACGTGTGACTATTTAAATTTTAAAAAATGAAAATCAATTCACATTAAAACTATCGCCCCACTGCAAGTGCTCAACAGCCACCTGTGGCTAGGAGCAAATGCATCGTCCTGGGCAGGGTTAGGACACAGACACTACACCCCCAAAGGTAGCTCTACACTGCACACCAGGGGCTCTCTTGGGATGTCGGGAAGGGTGACAAGATCTCCCCGACTCCTTCTATGCTCCAGTGGAGGCCCAGCTTCCCAGAGGCGTGATGGGAAATACCTCCCCAGGGCGAGAGGGCTCATTGCTCAGAAATGAAGAAACGCACAGCAGGTTACAGACCTAAGACCTGTGGCCCAGATGCAGTTCTGCAACTTACTGAGTGTGTGACCTTAAGCAACTCATGTCACCTGTGAATGCCTCCACTTGCTCATCCTCTTTCGGCACCTTTTAGGACTATTGAATGACTCAAAACCTAAACAACCCAACACCGTAAAGTGGTGATATTAAAAAAAAAAACACCCTACTGTTAAAGTTTGCATTCTCCAAGACGCTATTATTATCCTGCTTTTCTCATTATGAAAACACCAGCTAAACCGAACCACCAGAATTTAATGGGCCTCTTAGTAATGAAATTTAATTTAATACAAACCAAGCAAGCTACCCTCTCGGCACGCCTGCAAAGCCCCCGGAACTGGAATTGCAATTAGTCTATTTATTGTGACACTGTCTCTGGCTAGGTTTCCAGCCCCGACTCTGCAGTAACATCAGGGTGATCTCTCCAAAATGCAAATCCAATAACTTCAATTCCTTCCTCCTCCCCTAAGGAGGCATCCCCAAGCAGACACAATGGAAGCTCTTCAGAGCCTCAAGTACAGAGGTGACCCTGCGTAGCCTGCTCTTGCCTTGCTCTATGCCCGGCACCAGATGCAGCTGACCCTTCCTGTTCCCATGCGCGGCCCCTCCCTGCCGTGCCCACCTGAGCAGCGCCTTCCCATTTGGGCTCAAAACCCAGAACGAGCATCAAACATCCGGGGAAGTGCTCCCACTTTACATCCATGGGACCCTGCCCCTGCCCTCCTCGGTGACCTCTCGGTGAAAGCTCCTGATGGCACTGTCTGTCTCAGCAGTGGGCTCCTCAAGGCCCCTCACCTATCCCGGGGCCTGGCACAGTGGAGACTTCTTGTTGGGGATCTCCAGTGAAATGAACGAAGCTCATTATATAGACACAATGGGAAGGCAATCACCAGCAGAGACATGGACACTCAGCTCAAAAGGGGACAAAGGCAGCCGGGGGAACCACCTTCTGCAGATGACCCTAACTGCATGCTTGCTGCACCCAAGGCATCAGAGAGCAGGGAGGAGGAAAAGGATGGGCCCCTGGAACCCAGGACACCCCCCAGGGGGTGAGCAGAACCTCATCTTCAGCAGCATCCCCCCGATTTTGCCAGGAAGATGCCATCTTCCCTGGTGACAAATGTGCTTGTTACCCTCAACTTTCTATAGCAGTGCTGGTACTGTTAGGGGTTTCAATGGGTTTACCCCCCAAAAAAGACATATCCCCTGAAACAGCTGAATATGACCTCATTTGGACAAGGGCCCTTTGCAGAAATAGTTAAGGATCTTGAAATGGGACCATCCTGGATTAGGATGGGCTCTGAATCTAATGGCAGGAGTTCTGGTAAGAGGGGCAGACACAGGGAAAGCCACATGAAGACAGAGGGAGAGATGTGAGGGGTGTGGCCACAAGCCAAGGGACAACTGCAGCTACCAGAAGCTGAAAGGAAGAAAGAATGATTCTCTAGAGCCTTCAGAGGAAGCACAATCTTGGCAACACCTTGCTTCCACATTCTGGCCTCCAGAACTGTGACGGGACACATTTCTGGGGTTTTAAGCCACCTAGGCTACAGTCATTGCTCCGGCAGCCACACAAAACTAAGACAGGACCTTTGTCTCCAGTGTGGAGAAGAAGCCAGGTAAGAACTCAAGAGCGGGGTCCGAAGCCCTGGGGAGGTTCCCAAGAACCTCAGTCATGCAGTTCTGGTCCCAACGGTGCACCGAGTTGTTGGCTGCCGTACCCTGCAAGCTGAGAACGAGACTGGCGCATAAAAGGCATAACCAAAAAATATTTCTAAGCAAACAAACCGCCAGCCTCCTGGTCTACAATCAAGGAGCAGGCTCACCATGTTGGAAAAGGCACAGAAGTGGGGGAAGGGTGACTGGGAGAAAGAGGCTCCTAGAAGATGCTGCTCCCCGAGGACCTGGCGTGGGTGCGCCCTTCTTAGCCCACCCTTCCTCGGCCCGTCGGCCTGTCCCATGCTCATCCGGTTCTTCACACCTGCTCCTCCAAGCGCTCTGGCCGGGTTTCCCTCCCACGGCTGTGAGCTCCCCGCCATCTCGCTGCCCTCCACCGGAGTGTCCAGAAGAATAAATGATCCCAGGACTGGAAAGAGAGACTCCAAAGATATGTTTAATCCAGCTGCTCACTCTAAAACGAGGGTCAGAGAAACAGAATGAACTACTAGGGTTGGGCCCCGGGACACCCAGGCCCGTGACCTCGCAGTCCCTGGGCTCCGTGCCCAGCCCACATCCGGCCCCACATAAACTCTGGCTACATCAGCGCCCTCCCCCAACAGATCACTCCCTGAGATGGCCCCGTGCCTAAAATCGTGTCTGGCACACAGTAGGTACATGGTCTATATTTGTTGAATGAACATTTGTGAAATGAACCCAGAATTCAGAGCAACTGTAGTCAAAGTCACTCATCCTATTGTAAAAACCGCTCCAAAGTGGGGGCTGCCTTCTGAGTAGAAAAGTAAAAATTTATCCAAGGGCAATAATTCCCTCTGGGTTTGTACTTCGGGGAACTTCTGTGCCATACTTTTCCTCTGAGAAGGCAGGAAGGGGTGAGAGGAGCAGGGACTGAAGGCTTTCCAATAACAACCATCCTGAAAAGAACAGCATCCATCCACCCACCAGACATTTACTAGGTCTCAGTAGGCCCAGGCCCTGGGAAAGGCACAGGGACCCAGAGCAGGCAATGCCTGCCGCTGCCTGCCTGGACCACATGCCTGTCAGCGACAGCAGCAGGCAGGCAGGCGGTTAACCTGGTTACCGGTGCCCCATCCCGCCTGTCACTGACCAGGAACACTGCTGCCCGCCTCTTCTCCAGGCTAACTCCCTCCTTCCTTAACCACCCCAAGTCCACGCTGCGGGACCCTCTGTGTGCTCAGGGCAACCTGTGCCCCCAACGTAGCATGCAGACCCTCTGCTGTCATTACCGACTCTCACCTAAATCTCTCCTCCCGGGAGACCAGAAGTTCCCTAAGAGACAAGAGCATCCCGCCCACTTCCGGGCTCCCGAAGTGCAGCGCAGGGCCCCCGTACAGGCTACAGGCCGGATTAAACTGTTACAGGAGGAAGAGCAGCCTGCGTTTTGAAGTATCCTAGAAAGGTGAAACAATGACAGGCCCATCAGGATTTTTAAAAAGAACCGGAAATGATGATCTACGCCTCAGTTTCTACATCTGCAACGTGGAGACAGACTCCAGGACGAGGGTGGACAGGAAGGAAGTGCCTGAGCTCTCCAGTGATAACCACTCTCTCCTTCTCTAGCTGCAGCGTACTGGCTTCCCTATCAGGGCACATCCATCCAGCAGGCTCCTACGTGATAGGCCCTGCCGCAAAGATCCTATCGCCCACCAACGGAACCTTGAAAGCATCCTTATTGGTAGCGCCCACCTCAAGGAAGGTCCAACCCCTAACTTCTCTTGGTAATCCTTTTATTGTGGGCCTGCCACCCACCCCATCTTATCTGCAAGGTCCCCAAGCTGTTGTCTTTCCAGGAAGGGTGTCTCCTATCTAAGGACCTCCAGGAGGCACATGGAAGGGGGCACCCCCAAGGCCCGATCCCGGTTCCTGCTGTAGGCCTCACTGTGTGGCTGAGGACCAAGCAACCCATCTCTCAAGGGCTCAGTTTCCCCTGCTTACTCCTCTGTACAAGGAAGGGGGCAGGCTCAAGGGCCCTAGAGCTTGGAAATAATAATAGTAATAATAACAACAACAACAATAGTAATAAATAAACTATTATTATTTCAGGGGCCGGGTTGGACAAGCCAAACTGGTATCACTGCAGCCTACATTTATCTCTTCTACAAAAGAGCGGAACTGTCGAGCAGAACGAAATCAGGGATGTTTCCAAGAATTCTGTTACCTTGGGTTCACTGCAGATGACAAAATCACCAAGTTCAGAATCACCAATTCCTCAGCCCATCTGAGACTTGCTGACTGCATGCCGGGAAAACCAGAATGGGGCGAACAAACATACCCCAAGAAGGCAAGCATTGGGGGTGGGTGAGTGGACGTCAATCCCCTACTCCCGGGAACTGAGTCCAGCCTGTAAGAATCTGCAGGGGCCTCTTCTGCATGTTGGTCTGGGGGCAGCAGGGAAGAGGCTGAGCTGGCTGACCTCGGTCCCAACCCTCTCCAGCCATTCCCCATCTGGCTTGTTCTCAGCTTCCTTGCACCTCATAGTCTGGGCGGCTTTAGTGGAGAACGTCTGTGACGTCCCAAGGCAGTGCCTGGCACAGAACAGGTGTGCACATCCTCTCTCTCTTCCTTAAGGAGTGTGCAGTGAGCAGAGTCCTTTGGGTGCAGGCACAAGTCTTTTAACTTCAGTATCTTCAGAATCTACGCACACTTGGAAGGCAGCCACTGAATACAGTGACTGAATACACGCTCAGGAAAGGCATGAATAGGATGAAAACATAGGCAGGAAGGCATCGGGGGACAGATGTAACCCTCCCTCAAATGGCTCATCACTCAGGAGATGTCCCTGCTTCCCACCTGCTCTTCCTTGCTTAGAGCCTCAGAGGTTCCCACCCACCCCACTCCACAGGACACTCAGACTTAAGAGGAAGTGCAGGACCAGACCACTGCTGGCTCCAGTCCTAGTGCCGGACTGGGATTACCAGCTGGGTGAGCATGCACCACCTCCTGAGCCCTCCAAGGCCCTGTTGTGATGGTACCTCCCTCATAGGGAGTCAGGTGGATGCCGTGGGTTCATGCACAGGATGCTTCAGAACTGGGCCTACAGCTACGCGGTACTGTTCCTCAGTGAGATGGTATGCAGTCACAGTTCTGGAGTCAGGGAGCAACGGAAGTCACTCATCCTCGATTCTCGATCACAGGGTCAAGACACACTTGAACTCTGGGCTTGGAATCCTAAATCCTTGGTCAAATCCTGGCTGTCACCCATGGGGCCTTGGGCATGTGACTCTCCCTCTCGGGGCCTCCAGTTCCTTCTCTGGAAAGGAGATCTATAACAACCTGCTCTGTATCCCCCAGAGGACAGGATTAAATAAAACAAAAAGCACAAGCTTGCTAAGGTGGGGACCGCAGGTACTAAAAAGTTATATTCATTTCAATGAATGAATTACAAGCTCCCCCATCCAAAAATCAGCCAACCAGCCACTCAATGTGTTCCTGACCCCTTGCCCATGCCCCTCACCCCACCTCCAGGCACCCCCTGCCCCGTTAGGTGCACTCAGCTTTGATCACCTAGCTGGGCCTCTTGTGCCAGCTAAGTAGAAATGGTGGCCAAGGTCTGAGAGCTCATGCACCCATAGGTGCCAGAGCTGCCCCCGCCCTGGGGCCTTGCCCTCTGGAACAAGGAGCAGCAGGTAACCTGGGCACCACACCCTGGACCCTGCCATCCCCTCCCTGCCGGGACACTGCCTGCCTGTGTGCGACTTTAGGGATCACAGTGGCATCAGCTGCACAACACAAGCTGCCACTCTTGGAATAAGACAAGCGCTGACTTAACTACACAGCAGAGCATGGGCAACAAAGCCAGACTGCCACGTGAAAGCTGTGTGTCCTTGGACAGATGTGTCAGCCTCTCTGGGCCCCCATTTACTTAGCTATCACGGGGGATATGGGATTGCTAGCACCTGCCTCTGAGGGTTTTTGTGAAAACGAGTTCATTTCTGGACAGTGCTGGTAGCTGCTGTGTTACTGTACGGGTGAGCTATCCTCACACTTAGACGAGGACGAGAGATCTGAGAAGGCATCTGTGGTGGGGGGGGAGGGGGTGGCAAGGCAGTCAGGAAAAGAGCATCGGGGCTTGGTGCTCCCTGGACGTTCTCCTCCCCCAGGCACCAGGCTCTGGAAAGGGAGCTGTGGCCTCTCTGGAGAGAGGTGGCTGCGGCACCCGAAGATCAGAGGGAAGGGAAAGAGGCTGGGAAAGGAGGCAGGGCCACAAGGCACCCACCACAGGCGCCACGCCCAATGTTACCCCACTGTAAAAGCATGACAGCATATTCTTATCCCTGTTTCATAGACGAGGCTCGGAGAGGCTGACCAGCCTGCCCGCAGTACACAGAATATGGGAGGTTGGGGCCGCGTAAATTCAAGGCACTCTCTCCTGTACTATGGGGAGGGGTGCTTTGGAAGGACCAGGCTCTGGGACCCTCAGCAAGTCACTGCTCCTGAGTCTCAGTCCCTTCCCCTGCAAAATGGAGATGGTGGTCCTCCTGGCCTGCAGAGGAGACATTTCAAACCACCCCTGACACCTGAATCCAAGGAGGGGTCCGTATCACAGACAACCACTATATGCTTTCCCAGCACTTGGGAGCGGAGTGTGGATTCTGCCACCCCAAAACTGTGCAACTTTGGGCAAGTTACGTGATATCTCTGAACTTGGGCTTCCACACTTGCAAAATTCAGGTGACAGTAACAATTAAGGTAAGGTAAACAGTGGTTGAGAAAGCTCTTTGAAAAACACTAAAACACCATGCAAGGTAGGCCAGTAATACTGGTTAATTTCTACACAGAGGAATAAAAGCTAATAATGGTGATGATGATAATAACAGTGCCCACCAGGAGGATAAGGCCTATGAAATGACTACTCCTTTAAAAAGCCAACTGAATAAACAAGAACCAATGTCTCCAAAAAGGTGGGTTTAGTTTAGGTTCAAAGCAGACCCTGTATTCATTTTCTGCAAAGAAATGTGGAACTCGATGAAAAAATTAAACTGATGGGCTGTGTCTTCCCTTTGCCAGGCAAGATGGAAGAGGCAGTAGTCCCTTTCCTCCGCCACAACTCCCTGCCTGTCCTTACAGGCTGGAAAGACAGACCGGGCTGTGTCCAGAGTAAACACAGTGGCCTGCTGCTCCCACCCTGACAGCCTACAGGCGGCCTTTGATGGCGCTGGACGGGGCAGGGGTGGCCCACCCCCAGCCACAGCCATCGCTCCAGCCCGCCAGCCAGGCCCAGCACTGTCCTTCCTGGGGGACAGCACTAGGGCTTGCCCCGGAGAAGCTGGGTGCAGGGGCCAAAGCCAGAGTCCCCCTCACTTGAACATGGGATCCAGACATCCTTCTCGTATTCCATTTTAACACAGTGTAATCTCAATCTCTGTACAGCAGTGGCACGGTGCAGCGGGTCGATTCGCAGCTCTGGAGTCCACCTACCCAGGTTCATATCTGGCCCTTGCACAGCTAACCGGGTACCCTGGGCAAGTTACTAAGCCTCTTCGAGCTTGGATTTTCATCCGCAACATAGAGATTATGATAATATCTTGTGTATAATTCTAAAATCTAAGAAGCTCTAGAGATCAGCATTTTGGGGTCATTTTGAACCTTGACCTTCACGAGCATGAGGCTATTTATTGATTTTATGTATCCCGTTTAATGCAAAATTAATACATTCCCCTGTAAAACTCTTAGGGCTTGGTTGGTAGCACTGGCCCAAACCCACAGTGGATGAGTCTGCTCGGGCTGCCCTGACAAAGTACCACAGTCTGAGTGGCTTTAACAATAGGAATGTACTTTCTCACAGTTCTGGAAGCGGGAAGATCAAGGTGCCAGGAGATTCGGTTTCTCCCACGGCCTCTCTCCTCGGCTTGCAGACGGCCGCCTTCCCACTGTGTCCTCACGTGGTCTTTCCTCTCGTGCATGCATCCCTGGTGGCTCTTTGTGTGTCCAGATTTCCTCCTGAGGATACCGGTCAGAGTGGACTAGGGCCACCCCGATGGCCTCATTTTAACTTAATCAGTTCTTGAAAGGCCCTACCTCCAATACAGTCCCATTCTGAGATGCTGGCATTTAGGGCTTCAACATACCAATGGGGTGGGAGGGTATAGTTCAGCCACAATGCGTAGCATGATACGTGCACTGTGTTGCCTTTCTAAAAATCTCAAGACATCATGAGTTCGGAAACTCATTGCAAAATGTTTTGAATAAGGGATGGAGGACCTGGGGAACTATCTGCATGAGGTCATGCTGAGGACAGAATGCGCCAACACACATAAAGCACCGGCCGAGGCCACCATGTGACTCTTCCCACTGCGGGGGGGCTTTGTGGGGCCAGAGGACACCGTGGCACAGTACGACCAGGTGCACGCTGAGTCTGGGGCTCCGCGGATGCACAAGCACCACTAGATACTCGCTCACCGAAAAATGGCTCCACTAGTTATAATACAGGCATCGCCACGCCTCGGGCATCTCTGAGAATGATTCTCAAAGAATGTTCTGAGGCTCACAGGCAGGCTAAGAGTGACAGATGGTCACCTTGACCTCCAAAGGCAAGCTTCTGCTCATGGGAGAGAATGATCTAGAAAACACAGCCATGATGTACGACCAGATAAAAAACACAACTTGGGAGCAGACCCTGCCCGCCACTCTACGCCTCGTGATGCTGCTGACGTCCCCAACCTGAGCCTCGGTTGCCTCACCTGAAAATGGGGGCATACATGCATCTTGCTTCACAGGATGGCTGTAAGGTTGAAACAAGCCCATGGATGCAAAAGGCTTAGCACCAATCAGCACCCCCAAGTATGTTCCTTCTAGGAGGGCAGGTTAACAGAAAATTGGCAGGTCTTCAAGATGCAGAGGAAGCATCAAACAGAAAGTGTAAGGAAACAAGGGGGCTGGAAGGAGGGGATGGGCTTTGCAGCTGGGGGACATTTTTGCTGCGTAAGCTAGAACGACAGCATGCGTTAATACAGCCTCGGAGCTCAGGGAGCTCAAAGGGCTTTAACAGACGTGATCTCACTGGGATTCTTTTTTATTAGCTTCTAAGGCAGGTTAACAGGTTCCTGCATCTCTGCTGAGACAGTGAAACTTGCAGGCTCCCCCAGCCTCCCCTGACACACAGAGGTGGGGCGGGGGAGGGGGAGACTTTCTGAGCCTGCCTGGGCGGCAAAGACACAAGATCTGCTTCTTGATCTACAATCTGTCATGAGCCAGACATCTCGAAAGGAAATTAATTTTTAAAAAATAAATTTCCTAGAGCAACCTTAAAAAAAAATTCTGTATTTGTCTTTCTAAGAAGCTGAGAGGGACGGAAGCAGGGGTGTTGGGGTCAGAATCCTGGGTGTGTTTCCCAGTCTGCGAAAGGGTGCAAGCGCTCTCCCCCGGAGGGCTGAGCAGAGGAGGGCCAGCTGGGCTCCTGACAGCCCAGGAGGGCCGCTGCTGCCGCGTGACTGTGCTGCTTTTTCCCCTCTCCTTCGAGCAGTCTTTGAGATGTCAGCCCCACCCCGGGACACTGTCTTCCTTTTGATTATTCTAAGACCGGCCTAAACTCCACCCACTGGCCTTGCCTGGGCTTCCTACCCTCAGCCCCGCACTGTGAAATATTTCGGAAACTGTGAAAGTGCTGAGCAAGTGATAACCACCCATGCTCCCCCGCCGTCACCGTCACCGAGCGGGGGTGCTCTTCTCGGTCACCGTGAAAGACAAGTAGGGAGGAGGGACTGGACACGAGGGAGCCACTGGCAGGGCCTGGTCCCAAGGCTGCTCCTGAGTCTCGGCTGTACGTGAAGCACACACAGAGGTGGCGTGGAGCCCTGGGGACAGCTGAGGCTCTGGATGGGGCCATCAGGCCAGCTCACAGTCCCTGAGGTTCCCCATGGCTCTGTGGCCAAGGGCTCAACAGCTGGCCACACTTGTGAGCCAGGGGACCCAGAAACGCCCGGTGCTCCACCTCCCCATCTGGAAAACAGGCACAATAAGAACCGCACGTGCTGCGGGGTCTCTGGGAGTTAACCAGGTGCCTGGCACACGGCAGCACCTGGTCAAGGTGAGCTACTTTCTGTCGTTAGTATTCACCTGGCAGAGCTGGCATCTTCATCATAAGAGGGAAATTTGGGGACACCTGCCCCAGACATTTATTCAGAGGATTCATTGAAAAGATGCACTGGAAGTGCTCAGTACGGTATCTGGCACATACTAAGTGCTCAACAAATGAGAGCTCTAATGATTTCAGCCGGAGGAAAAGTCCACGCATGAAGCTTTTCCAGGAACCCAGGCTGTCAGAGGAGCGGCCTGGCCTCACCCTGAACAAGGCGCATCTCCCTGGCCAGTGACTAAGGCCGGCACCCGGCAGGATTTGGCTGCTCCGGCAGGGCGGGGTTGGGCCGAAGCCTGGGCTGGCCCTCATTCAGGGTGATGCATTTTTACCGTAAGGCCTGGGTCACTCCAGAGCCAGCGCTGGCTGCGCCATCCCCGCAGCCTGACACTCACCGGTCAGCGATGAGAGATGCTTCGTAAAAGAGCAGGCACTCCAGGGCCCTAGCAACTCCGAACAGTGAGAAGGGCAGAGCTGGGTAGGCAAGGACAGGTTCACAGGTGCATGTCATTTAATAAAAGCCACCATCTATTTGCTTAACCAGGCAGGCCTGGGTGCCAGGCTGAGTTCTGGGACAGGGGCCAAAATCAATTAAAACCAGCTATGAAGGGGGAGAATAAATAGCGAGAGGAAGCTGACAGGGGCAGCAGTAAAGGAGGGGCTAGGACCCAAAAAAGGGGAGAGAGAAGAGAAACAGATAGTCAGTCAGACACACGCGCACAGCTCCTGAGGTCCGCACGGCCCAAACTCAGCGCAGAAAGGTGAGTTCTGGTCACAGGGGATCTACCTTCGACAGGTCTGATAGGCGCGCGCATTTACATGCATCGTCTCATTTGAGCAGGAGCAGGGACCACACAGGGATCACGCGTGCGAGCTCCCGACACCAACGAGGGTCCAAACGCTAGGCTGGCCCCCGCCTTGCCGAGAAAACACAGCAGAAGCCGCATTTAGAAAGCACGGACTGTAGGATTCCAGGACAAAAGAACTGTAAAAGGGCTTGTTCAGGACTGTAGTCTTGCCCAGATTATTTCAATACCGGCCTTTGGAAAACCGTAACCATTTCTTTGCTACGACTAACTTCATGTGCCATCACGTGCCCAATTCTTTGCCAATAAGGGAATAAGGGGACGGATACGAAAACCCAGACCGATATCAGTGGCTTTGAACTCGCTCGACCCAGCTGTGTGACTTGGCGTGAGCTAAGTCTCCTCACGTGCAAATTGAGGAAAAGACCCACTGAGCTGCTGTAAGGTGGAAAAGCCTGGGTACCTGCCATGTGACAGGACTTCAAGGGCAGATCACTTGCTTGTCATAAACAGGAGACACGTCAGGAAAAAGCGATCACGGGTTTCACTTGGCAAGGTCCCTCTGAAACCATCTTTATAAATACGTATTGCATAAATGAAGAGAATCATTACCAGAGCTTGCTGCTTGGAGAAAACTCAGGAAAAAAGAATTCAAGAATAAGGTGACAGTGTCAGAGGGAGAGAATCATGATCTTGGACCAAATGCAGGCTGACCAGTACTATTGGGAAGTAGCTGGGACTTGCTTTACTGGGATTCTTGAAATTCCAGCAACGTGGCACCAACTGCAGACACTTTCAGATAAAAGAAAGGCACCGTGGCCCAACTCTGACCCCTGTGCACTGGCTCTGTGGACAGACTGCCAATCTGCATTGAGTTTTCTTGTCTCAAACAGGGAGATAGTAACAGTCCCTGCCTTATTTGCACAAAGCACGTAACAAGACTGTCAAACACACAGTGAGCACTCAATAAATGTGCACTGGGTTGTTTTGCCTTTAATTCGTACATAATATTATTGCCACCATCCTACCACAGCCTCTTTTCTTTGCTCTTCTTAGGAATCAGCCCTTTCTCAGAGATACATGGCACCTCGTAAACCAATAAAGATGGCCACGCTTCCCTTCTATTGTGAGTGACAAGGTTACCTGTAAACATCCGGGAGACTTCAAGATGCTCCCACAGAGTTGAATTCAACTTCCCACAAACCCTTAACCCTTTGCTGTGTTCTCTCCCTAGACTACAGGCCCCAGAAGGACAGCAAGCATATCTCTGTTTGCTTGCCATTATATCCCTAACACTTAGCACAGTGTCTAACTTACATTAGGGACTCGGTAAAATGGAGGGAATCACTGGTACATAATAATTGCTCAACAAGTCTCAGTGAATACCTGGTAGCAGAACGGCCAATCACCATGCTCTTCTCTCCATGGTCCTCTAGCCTCCAAACCCGAGACATGATGGGCCTGTGCCCAGGCAGGCCAGCAGCCATTCAGCCTAAAGGGGCCAGCGGCAGCGGGGTCCGCAGCAGCATCCCAGCCAGCCGGCACTGCCTCCGAGGAACGCTTTGCTCGACTCGAAACACCTCAGCACACATTCATGTGTGTTGCAAACGCTTTCTCCTTTCCAAACGCCTGTGAGGTTTGGGGCGTCGGGCCTTGAGTGCAAAGAGACAAATGAGGCCAAGGACCTCATTGGTGTCTCCCTGGGCCACAGAGCTGACAAAGGGCAGCAGGAGCCCTGGGAGCCCCCCTGGAACCCAGGTCTCTGGCTTCTACATCCAGCACCAGATAAAATGCTCGATGCCTGTTGGTTAGTTAAAGGGGGGGAAACTGAATAAATGGAAGCAATGATGTGGTAGTTTCTCAAAGAATTCAGAACTCTCTTTGGCTAAATGGCAGAGAAAACTGCTTTTGTGGGAGGGCCAAAACTTACACTCCTTGGCAACAAAACTGACTTGGAAAGGAGAATCACTTCAGATCACAACAGGTGAGCCCAGGGTGGAGCCAGGCAGGAGGGATGTGAGGATTCGGGAGGCCTTCGGGGTCTCTCCTCACACGTGGGTGTGTGCCCGTGAAAAGGGGGCGCAGCCGCCTAGCCATCAGGAAAACCTGCAGCAGAAACTGCATCGCACCCATCAGAAGGACAAAAAGGTGAGTATCAGATGTACTGAAGGGGGTGAGAAGGTGAGGAAAACGGAACTCTCAGGTACAGCAAGTGGGAGTGCGAACTGGCGTGGCTATTCTTCTGCCTCAGAGGCAGCAATGTGACTTCGGGGCATAAACCCTAGAGGGGCACATACGTGTGCCCACAGGGCATGAGGATGTCCCAGCGGCGCTGTCTGTAAAATGGAAAAAAGAAAAGGAAAGACGGAGGGAAGGAGGGAGGGAGGAAAGAGAAGAGGAAGAACAGAGATCCAGCTCAGCATTTATCAACAGACGGGGAAGGATGCCCAGCCCTGAGAAGCGCTCCAAGACTGGTCCTTGCTGATTCTCTCCGGACCTGACCTCGCCACCCGGCACTCGCTTGTCCATTCCAGTTCATTTTCTTGTTTTGTCAGCCTACTACTGCTCTGTCCTCCAGGGGGAAATGGGACTCACGGATGAAAACAGAGTGCCAGACTCCCCGGAAGGCTCCTCGGTGCCCTTTGTCCAGGAGAGGCTCCCGTTACAATGGGGCCTGGACCTCAGCCACGCGCCCAGGGAGGGGGAAGCTGATTTCATCCCACTTAACCCAATTTGCTGTGCCCAGAAGGCGGCTAATGAGCAGCCTGTGCCCTCAGAGTCATCGATACCACTTTCCAAATCAAGTTACCAAATTGGTCTTAAAACTGCCTCAAAGGGGCCGGGCTGACTGTTACCAGGGAGGCATCCTGCTGGCCATCTGGCCACGATTCCTGCCGCCACATCTTCTCAGCATCAGCGGCAGGGGGGCAAGTGAGCTGCCTTTGTCTCCATTTGGGGCCTCTCCTGCCCCCGAGTGCCCAACCCCCCAGAATGGAACTCAAGTCCCCATAGCAAACATGGGACAGTTGTGGCAGAGAGAGCCCTGAATGACAGGACCAGGTGAGAACCAGGCCACAGGCGCAGGTCCAGCAGGTCAGGGCACCTGGAAAGCCAAAGCGGGAAGAAGAAATTCCCCCACTGCACCCAATTCCCGGGAAAGTTTCCTAAATAAGCCACCTTGGGGCTAGGGAGGTGGAAGTCCAACAGAGAACTGGACAACAGAGCGTGGACGGCCACCGCAACCAAGAATAATGACGAGCAGTTTCTATCCAGGTTGTCACCGAAGCTTCACAATACCATGAGGTCTGTCCTCTTACCGTCCCCATTTCACAAACAATGAAACTGAGGGTATCAAAGCAAAAATGAACCCAGGCCTTCTTCAAACCCCAGTCCATCCTCAGCCTCGAAGGCACAAACGACGGCTTTATCCCCGAGATCTCGACGATTTCCATCCCCTTCTCTATCGGTAAACACAGCAACGGTCCAGGGAATGCTGCACAGGAGCCGAATGCGCCTTCCTTTAGATGCTTTTTGTTACCAACCCTGAATGTGGCACCTACTGTTGACGGGGAGCCGGTGGAATGTGAGGCACCTGACCATCCTATCTTTCGTCACACGAAGGTCCTGAAGGGCCTGGAATTATTCTCTCCCTTTCAGGGATGAAAAGAAAGTGGCTCTAAAATGTTGAATAACAGGCTCAAAGGTCACACAGCGAGGAGAAGGAAGAATGCTCATCCTATGCATTTGGCGTAACATTCTCTTTAAAGACTTCATCCAGTACTCTTTTCCCCAAACCTGCTGCGTTCAGACTCAGCAGAAGAGACTGCGTCAACTCTCTGCCCTGGGGAGACACAACAGATCTATCTCTAGACCAGTGGTCCTCAGCAAAGGGCGATTCTGCCTCCCCACCAAGGGAACATTTAGCGATGCAGGGACACATTTTGGATTGTCGCAACTACGGACTCGGTTAGGGAGGCTGCTAAACATTCTACCGTGCACAGGACAGCCCACAGAGTGAATTAGCAAGGCTCAGAAACCTGCTCTCGAACCTTCACCTGTCTCTTGAGCTTCTTCGAGATCTTCATTTTACATAAACAACTTCTTGATTACCCAATACAATAAAATGATACTTATTGATTAGCATGAAAACTTAACACGGATCATTCTTAAGGCTAATGTGCCCACTGAAGCCTCTCAAAGAGTTGGCCAGAAAGGAGACCTGGGCTTGGACTCAATGTGTGAAATAACGACGCTAAGATCGCTGGAGAAATCTGCTCCTATGTCCCACCTCGTGCTGGCCCTAGGGGTGGTGCCAACGAGAAGGAAAACTCTCTGTGAAATGCAAGGCTCAAGTGCTTCCTCCCCGGGGGAACACGGGTCACGTGACGAAGCCCCTGGATGGGTTGGGAAGGCCATCAGCCTGTTGCTCCAGGGACATGTCTAGTTCCTCAAGCCCAAAGCCCCAAAACAGCACTTTCTCTTCCTTCAGAACCTCAAGAGAGGGTCTCCAGGTGGAATAAAATAAGAGCAGGGAGACAGATCACAGGGCTGGCAGAGAAGGCCCCAAGTCATGCTTGGTTCCCAACCATAATGACCACAGGTGAGATGTCGGCTTATAGAATCTCACTGTTGGGTTTGGCAGTTTTGCTCTGATCTCACCAAGGGGCAACCCAGAACCTACCCAGCACCCAGAGGAGAACCAACGCCCAGATTCAGAGCAGGAGTTAATTCCAGCAGCACTTCTCCGGCGAAGGACAAAAAAGCTAGAGGCTCTGATACTTGAAGCCATCTGCATTAGAAGTGCCACCTGGGAAGACAAGCCAGGATTTGAACCCAGCTCTGCTCCAAACTCATCACCGGGTCACTGTCACTAATTCTGGGGACCTGAAGAAAGTCCTGTACGCTCCCTGGGCTTCAGTTTCACTACCTGTAGAATGGGTAACCACATCCACAAAGGGGGCTGACTGTTCCTGAGTCTTCAGGGGGAAGGTGAGTAGCATCAGCTTTGAGGCACAAAGATGTAAATGAGGCACTTTCTCTCTACTTGCTGAGTAGTCACATACAGGAGAAGAAGGATTCATGAGAAGTGGTTATGGGTTAAAACAGAGCTTTTGGCTACAGGAAGACAAACTGGGGAGGAACTGCCATCCCCATCACTTTAAGCAGGTCACACGGACTCTCAGAGACCCCACCCACATCCATCAACACAGATCAGACCTCACAAATGTGGAGCTGGGTGGGGGAAAGTGTCCAGCCCAAGTGCCCTGTGTGAGTCTGTTAAGAACTCTGGGAGTTACAGAGTTGGGGGCACAGAGCCACACTCTAAGGGCAGACAAAGTCTGTGAGTGTGGTGCGGAGGCCTGGGAGGCCTGGGACGTCAGCTGCTCTCAGGAAGGGAGTCATGATGTCCCAACCCCTGAACATGGGCCCAAAAGGGTGACTCCCTCCATACCTGGCTCCAGGAGCAAAAGGCCCAAGAAAGTCAAGGAAATCAGTCCCTGGAGAAACAGGAGGGACTACCACTTCCTAAAGGGGAAAAGTCCAATGCTAAGGCCATGTTCCAGAGCTGGGCTGGCACTGGACAGGGGGCTGGCACTGGACCAGGGGCCTGGCAAAGGAAGGGGGCACTTCCAGGTCATCCAGACTCTGGGGCAGAGAATGACAGCAAAGAGCAAAGAGAAAACACACGTTCCCCCGGACCATGATGACTAAAAGGTGTATCAGGATGCTCACACCAACACTGCAGTACCAAAACAATAATAAGAGTGACTTATGAAGACTAATACTCAACAACAGGAAACTAGAACAGTAGCGAACCAGCTAAAGAGAACATGCTGTTTCCACCACTAGAAAAACGACAGCGGACATTCACTGGGGACTTACTACCTGCTAGCTACGATTAGATGGACCTTCGACAGGTTAACGGGTGAGTGCCGGCAATTTCACAGGGCTCAGCCGAATATTTTAAGCACCTTACATGGACCAGGTGACCTAATCTGTACAGCATACCTTATGGTATGGTGGGCAGAATTACCCTTCCCTCCAAAAGGAAAGAGATACCCCACATCCTCATTCCCAGAACCTGTTACTATGTTATTGCCCATGACAAAGGGAACGCTGCCATGAGATTCAGTTAAGGACCGCGAGGAGGGGGTTATTCTAGATTATCAAGGTGGGCCTAATCAAGTCACACTAGCACCAACATCCATACACCTTTCAGGACTGGGATCAGAGAGATAAGAAAGAAGAAGAGTTCAGAAGCAAGAAAGGGACTAGACCTGCCATTGCTGGGTTCGACCATGGAGGCCGAGAGCTGCCAAACGAGGCACGCGGGCAGCTTGTTGAAACTGGATACAGCTCTCAGCAGACAGCCAGCAAGAAAACAGGGACCTCAGTCCTGCACCCGCAAGGAACTGAGTCCCATCAACAACCGGCATGAGCAAGGACACAGACTCTCCCCTCAAGTCTCCAGAAAGGCATGCAGCCTGCAGACACCTGGACCTCAGCCCAGGGGAACCTGTGTCAACTTCTGCCCTAAAAAGCTGCCTGGTGATAAACGTGTGTTGTGTAAGCCCTATGTTTGTGTCACCTTGTTATGGCAGCCACGGAAAACCCATTCACTGAGTAAAAAGCATTCATAGCCACAGCTGGAGGGTAGATGAGGTGAACCAAGGAGTCCTGAGGCCACGCAGACAGCAAGGGGCCGAGCTGGGACCGGAGGGCAGCAGGAGGGCTTCAGGCACTTCGGCCCTACCCCACCCCCTCCCACCACCACTCTGTTCTACAGTCTCATGGCACAATGGTTCTAAATCAAGTTCCCAGAGTGCAACGCAAAAGCTGACGTTGGACTTACTCTACCTGGAGTTTGATTATTTTACATACAGTTATTTCAAGGGCTTGAAATGAATAAAAAGAATAAAATAATACAATTGCAACTTGTCTCAGGAAAACTAAGGGAAAGTTCTATTTTGCCTGGCCCGGGATGATGGCAGCAAAAGTATGAGCCCAGAGAGACTGAAGTGTTTTCACAACAGTTGATAAGGGACTGCTTCCCCAAGAAGACAGTTCTTATCCCACTATCTGGGCCAGTCCCCTGGGGCCACATCCCCCTACCGTGCACCCCAGACCTCCCCAGAATGCAGGGTCAGGCGCCAGGAGGCTCCCGGGCCCTGGAGCCACACATCCCAATTACTCGAGCCTAAATATTTTGAATATCACCCTCAGGGAGATGGAGAGAGAGGGGAAAACAGTGGTTCCAGCAGGCAGGTGTCCTTGGACTTCCTTAAACAGTAGGAAAAACTTTCCTGCCCAGGGCCTCTGAGATTGGGGACATGTGTGGGAAATGTACGGACGCTTCCATTTGGCCTTGAGCCTGTCTCTACCATTTCTTACCAGCATGTGGCCATGGGCGAGCCGTGTAATGCCTCAAAATCTTAGGGTCCTTCCAGGTAAAATGTGAACACCAAGAGGGCCACCTGCCATGCGGCTTAGAGGAGAGAACCCATGGATTCAGCCCCCTCTTAATAAGACCGATCATGACGACTGGTGTGGGCCAAGGGGCCACGGACACCTGGGCACCTCCAGATAAGGCTCGGCTATGGCTATGAGAACTTTGGGGAGTGCAGTATCCCCAGGGTCTTGAGGGCTTCAGGAGACCCCCACACGGCTCAGCCTGATGCCTCTAAATGTGGTCTTTCTCCCACCAACTCTTCCTACTGTGTCACCCCGCATTCACCTCTGTGTTTTCTACGGTCTCCCCCATCCTTGAAGCATTTGCTGGTGCACCTTCCCTTCCCCGATCAGAGTGCAGAGTCGCAGTGCAGACAGGGAGGGGACTGCACAAACCCTCTAGCAGGGAACTCTGCACACGTGTTAGTTAAATGAGATGGAAGGTGAGGGAAGAATCAGCAAGGAGCTGAAACAGACCCAGCCTTTCCTCCTAGGTAACCACGAAGCCTTGGAAGAGACAAACATAAAGCAGGAGACCCCTTAGAACAACCCCTACAGTCGATCTAACCTCACTGATAGAGAAATAAAAGACCAGAAAAGAGAAAGAGCTTCTACCCAATCACACAGCCCCAAGCCACTGAACTCCACCCAGCCTCAGTTTCCTCATCTATCAAATGGGCATGATGCCCACCCCGTCTACTCACCACGGGGAGGGGCTGCTCAAGGGAGATGCGCGATGGGAACGTCCTCTATGATCTAGGAGGTATGTTCTGTGATGACAGCACCACCCACCACCTGCCACGTGGGGACCCCAGGATGAAATAACAAAGTGCAATGAACTCAAGATATTGCACATTAGTAAAAGCAGCCTGAGATTTTCATTCCTTTCCAGGGAAGCTTAAGCTTTTCCCAGTTATGCAGTTTGGGGAACAGATGGCCTTGCTTTTGAAAGGTAGCATCTTTTAAAAACACTTAAAAAAATAATCAGAACCCCAAAGGAATCTTATATTCAACCTCTTGATGTAACCTTGTGCTTGTGGGAAACATAACCGCAGGGTAAAGCTCTCAGCTCCCATCACAAGCCCCTCCAAAGTCAGGAGCATCTCTCGTTCATCTTGCACAACAGCCCTCCAGGAACACACGATGGATGCAGCTGTTTGAAACAAATAAGCTTCATCTTTGGCCATGAAGAAACATGATGTGACTCCGGCTTCTCCACCCCAGGACGAGACTTACTCAGGAGCCACTCACACTTGGTCACTGTCATCTCCTCTCAGTCCCAGCTGGTAAACCAAGGGCAGCACCACTTCCGGATGATGGTGGAGGGCCAAACTGAACCTGGACCCCACACCCACCCACCCCTACGCAAAGATACAACCATTCTCCAAAAGGGGCTGCTCCTTGTAACACCCCGGGGAGGTCATTTGAGGAGGTTACAAAGCCAAGGATGCCAGTGGCTTCCACCTGATGTGACAGGGACTATGCTTGAAAGACCAGAGTAAGAGCCTGGAGAGGAAGAACTGAGAGAATGTAATGGCAGCATTGATCCAAACGGGCTTGGAGCTGGACAGAGCATGTAAAAAAGGGTCATAATTTGGAGTGACAGAACTTCCTGAGTTCAAACGCCAGCTCTGCGGCTTTCTCGGTGACACTAAAAATGTCTATCTCTCTCAGCATCAGGTTAGAACCAAAAATAACAATGAACTTGTGCGATGCTTAGAAAGATTACAATGGATCATGCAGCAGAGAGCCTCAAGGTTTGCATTCAAGGACCTGTCACTTCCCTGGTCCCTGCTGTCACAGTGCATCCAGTTTACTTGTAGAGGCCGACTGGGTACCCATAACAAAGTGACTGGGTGGGATGACTAAAGATTATCACCAAGCAAATGATGCAGACTGCCAGCCCATGCGGGCCGGTGACTCGATCTGGATTTAAATCGGGGACAGGAGTCAGATAACAGCAGTCATCTTCCTGATCTGCAAGTTCTTTTCTGTGCAAAACTCTCCCAGGGCATGTGTATGAATGTAAATGAAGTCACACTTCAGCTGGTCCCTCTCATCTGGAAAACCCATCCAAAGGCAAGCAGGGTTCCAGAAGCGCAGGCTGCTCTGTGGGCAGAGGCCTACAGAGGCAGGGGCTGAGGCAGGTCACGAAGAAGGCTGCGTTGCCAGGCAGGGCTGAGGAGCAAAGACCCACCCAGGCTCTGCTTGGGGTGAGGCTCTACTCCAAGGTGACAGGAGCCTCCCCGTCACGAGGAAGGGAGGGAAGAAGCAGCCTTGCCCTGCACACTGCGGGTGTTCAGCTGTGCTCACCGCCTCCTGTGGCCTCTGAGGATGGAGACCGATGCACCAGGGCATTGGGGGTCTGGCCCGTGCCAAGGACAGGAAAGAGATGCAGACCTGCCAGCAAACCCGGTTCGGAGCACGGCAGTGCTGAGGCACCATAGGAAGTCAGGGGCCGCACCCAGCGCGGCCTTCCTCATTTCTGAGAAAGACCATCAAAGCAAAGCCAAGGCGGTTGCCAGGGTGGGGAGCTCCCCCTCGCCGAGCAGAGGTCCAGCTGGGCACGGCAGCACTTCAGCTGTGCTCAGAGAAGGCACCCTCTGCCCGATGCTCATCCGAGACCACTGTTCCCTCAGACCCCCACCACGCGCACTCAGCCGTTGGGCCACCCCTGACCAGACGCTCCCTCCTGGGTCAGCTGTGCCCACTGACACCTCAGAATCACTCAGCTTCCAGTGTGTCACCCCAGCTTTGGTCAAATCCACCAGGATGAGCGTAACAGCCAAGATCGTTAAGAGCACGCTGCACACAGCCCTAAACCCTCCACAGATGACCTCGCACTGTCTTGTTCACAATGACTCTTAGGGGTGAGTACTATTATCATCCCATTTTAAAGGTGAGGAAACTGAGGTTTGGCACTTCTAAGCAACCTCCACCAGAAACCTGTGCTCTGTGCCACTGGGCCAAGCACACCTTGCCCTTCCATACCCTGCACACCAGACCCCTGCATGTCGATGCAACTCTGCCATGTACCAACTGTGTGACCTAGGACAAGATGCTCCACCGCTGAGGCTTTCCTTCCTCCTCTACAACCGAGAACCAGCACCGAGCCTGCTCCACATCGCAGCTCAGAGCTGATGAATGGAAGTGCCCACTCCCGGGTGCAGCACAGAGTAGATGCTGAAAACGGTAACCTTTCTTCCATCAGTGTGTGGGGGAGGTGAGACAAACACACAGACAGATGGACAGACTGACCGGCCTGGCTTCTCTAAGAAGGCAACAAGCGGACCATCAGAAACAAAGAGCAGAGAGACACACCTTAAGACACCCACTGCTGCGGGGAGCCAGCCAGCACGCTGATCATGCTGTTTTCTCTGTTACCCAGGGAAGTGGGGCCTAAAAGAACAGAGAACCCAGGGGAACGTGGTTGGACACCAGAGCCTCCAGGTCCGGCAAGGAGAGCAACAAAAACTGTCAAACGTTGCTCTCACCCAACCGCCCCTGGCCCCAGGGGTGACAAAGCAGAGAAGGTGTAAGCAGTCATCCACAAGCAGTCCCACCCCAGCTTCAGGGCTCCCAAGAACTCCCTGCAGCTTCAGAAGCTCCCCATCACCTCAAAGTAGATCTGAATCCCAAGGAATCACGTCACAGTCCTGTTCAAAAGCTGGAAAGGGAACTTACAAACAACGGTCAGAAGTAAGGAGGGGCTGTGCAGGATGGCAGAGGCAGTCTGGGATCACCCAGAGCCCAGACCTTTCTGCAGAGGAGCAGGCATGGGGTGAAGGGTTCAAGCAGCCCCGTATCTTAGTGGGCGCCACCCTACACCCCATCCGATTGGTGGATTAATAAAGAGGACGAAAGGGGCTGTCTTGTTTACAGCCCTTTGCCAAGGCAGGTACCTGGAGCAAAGCAGGTGTTGAATAAATTTTTGTTAAATGAGTGCCTGAGTAGGCTCCTGCCCCCATAAAACTGCCCCGTGCAGTTCTGCCACTCGGTGACATGCCCAATGAGAGACGAAGCTTCCCTGCCCCTTTGCAACCACGCTCAGCAGAGGCCAAGACTGGAGCAGAGGCAACCCACCAAAATGCAGTGGAGCAGGCTCAGTTCTGTTCCCTGCAGCCCAGTCTTAGTCTGGTGACTAAAACGGTGACTCGTGGGCCACAGGAGGCTCGGGAGCACCAACGCCAGACTGAGAGCTTGCTCTGGCCTGGCCCCTTGCTGAGGGCTTCACATGCCCCTCTCAGTCGATCCTCCTACCTCATGAGACACAGAGAATCATTCACGTTTCAGGGATGACCAGCCCAGGACTCTGAGAAGCTAAGCAGACAGGCTAAGGTCACGCATCTAGACAGTAATGGAGGCAGGACTCACATTCAGCTCTGCCCATCCTCCAAGTCCAGGATCGTAGGTTGAGCTGGAAGTATGGCCGGGCCCAGGTCCAGAGAGAGCAGCACACAAATTGAAACAGAACCCCTCCATCTTGGGGTGACCACACACTGGGCAAAGATCTCCAGGATCTGTCCCCACCACACCCAGGGCGACTTCCCCCTGTCCCACCTGGCATGACAGCACCAGGCCCTTGCTGCTCTCCCTGCCTCCAACCCACCCCACACTCACAAGGGCTCTCCGTGGGACAGCAGGGAGCAGGGCTGTCTTCCTTCTGAACCCAGGACTCCGTAGCACCCAGCGCGCAAGAGGCACTTAAATACTAGTGACCTGGAATTACACAACTGATCAAGTCCCATCTATAAAATGGGAATAACAGTATGAACTTCCAGGATGTTGGAAAAATAACTCACAAAAACAACAGCTCACTAAGGTCCATGGTGTTATAAATATACTGCTGATTCCAAACAACCTTTATGGTTGACACACAGAGGGAGAAAAATTAATGTGTGAATAACTTAGCACAATACTCCACGTGCACTGGGGTATATATACATGCACCCATGCATGTGCATGTCTGTGCATGTGTGGTGTGTCTGTGCAAGAGCGCACGCATGCACTAATTGAGACAGAAATATTGTATGTGGTTGTTTTCTAACTGACAATGGGAGAAGGGACTCAGGTGCAGCTCACGAAGCTGTAGCTTGATATTCGCCAGGTCAATGGCCCACAGTCAGCTCATCTGCACGCGTTTGCACCGGAGTCCACTCGACGGACAGCGACGTGCCCACAGCAAGCTGTGGCTCAGCCGCTTCCGTGGGGAGGTTGATGAGCTGGAGCTGGACAGGAGGAAACAGGGATGATCTCCTCCAGAGCTCACCTTTGAGGTCTTACAGACAGGACAGAGAGAAAATGCATGCAACAGAAGTTTTTGCATTGCCCTACACAGTCCCCGCCCCCTCGACATGACTGATCCATGGCAGACGGAGCCTTCCTGATCCCACCATGCCGTCATGCATCCCCCTGCCAGGAGAGGGCCGAGAGGAAGGAGGCACCTACATTGGATATGTGGTGCTGCGCGTGCCTGTTGGGAACAGGGAGGGGCGAAAATATGGCCTGCGCTGCCTGCCTGGACCCCACCCGCACCCTGGGGTCTCCTCACACCTGTGGCTGGACCCCCCTACTTGCAGCAAGTGCTGCAATCGCGGCAGGTGGGCTACGAGTGCACCCCACTCCAAGCAACGATGCAGTCTCTGCTCCCGGCGCCTCTTCCCTTCAACAGTCCCCCTCCGCCAGTGAGGTTCCCAGGAATGTGGAGAACGTTCACCAGAGGAAGCACAGGGATATGGAGGGAGGAGGAAATGGGCCGACCGGCCCTGCCAAGTTTTCCAGAGGAAATGAGTAACCCGTTGTTAGGCAGTTACACATCGCCAAGCGAGGAAGTGGCATTGTCTGGGGACCAGTCGAGGGCCTTACATAACAGGCACCCCCCTCGCACTCTGGCCATGGCCGTATTTGGGGATCGGCATAAACATCTGACAAGCACTCTCCCCTGTGTAAACACTGGCTTTATTTGGGTGGTGGAGAGAGGTCTGGACCAGAGTCTCAGTTGGCTCAGTGCTAAGAACGAAATGGACACAGTCTCCGAAGCTCTCGTCAGTTCTCATCAGCTCCCGTCTAAAGAGTGGCAGTGTGGCCCAGCAGTTAGGCCCAGGCTCAGGAGCCAGGCTGCCTGCTGCCACCCCCACTGCTTACCAGCTGTGTGGCCTGGGCAAGTTATTCAATTGTTCTGTGCTTCAGCTGCCTTCTCTGCAAAGCAGGGCAGTACCTGCCCCTGCATCCTGGCCTGGCTGAGAAAGATCGGGCATCAGACACACAGTGCTCAGAACGGTGCTTCGTACCAAATAAACTTTCAGGGACGTTGCGGGCAGGGTGCTGGGGATAAACACCATGCTGCTCCCACCTCTCAAGGGGACTCACACAATAACAGTGAAATAAAGGGTTCTGGGGGCCTGTGACACAGTCTAGACAGGGTCCAGTGGCTGCAGAAAGGAGTAGCAGAGTGGTCACTTCCCCCAGACACCTTAGAAGCAAAAATGCCCAAGGACCTCCCTCGAAGAAGCCAGCAGAAAAGGGAGGCCCAGAAAAGAAGGAACACAAAATCTTTACCGGAGATATAAGAAGACACTACAGAGTTTAACAAACTCTTACAATTTATACCAATTCGACCCACGCAGTCATGGCGCACGATCAGGGCGGAGAGAAGATGCCAAAGGGAGCCGGCTCTCCGTGGAGTCCGTGGGTGATCCCGGGCTCTGCGTGTGTGGCCACGTCACCGTGGAAGGGAGGAACCTGAGCGACCCAAACCCTGGCACCTTCTGGAGCCTGCCAGGGGCCCTGCAGCCACTGTGTCACTGCCTACTCGCCACAGCCACTTAAGGGAGACCCTGTCAAATGCTCCTGTACATGCGCACCTGCACACACACCCCCTTTAGGACGAAAGGTAAGGAACCGGGGGCAAAGTTCCCAGTTCAAGTGCATTTACAGGGTCAGAATTTAAACCTGAGTGCGTTTTACTCTCCACTAAAGGGATGTCCCCCTTCACTGGTTGGTTAGTTGAATTATTATTATTATTATTATCATCATTATTAATTTTGTTTAGAGTTCCTTTTTTATTGAGATGTAATTGATATAACACTCTATTAGTTTTAGGTATACAATACAATGATTTGATATATGTATATGTTGCAAAATCACCACCACAGTAAGTCTAGTTAACATCCATCAGCATACAGTTACAATTTCTTAAAATCTGGAATACAAATTATTATTTTTAAATACAATCACCAACTTAGAGAAAAGTTGAAAGTACAGTGCAAATCCTTTTTCCCTACACTGTGTGGGAGCAAAGGGCTGGTTGATGCCCCATCAGCCCAGAATACTTGGTAAAGCCAGAACATTCTACCAGCACATCTGGAAGCTGGCACCCACGTGTAACTACCATCTAATTCTTAGTCCCCATTCAAGTTCCTCTAGTTGTCCATAATCAAGCTAGCTGTCACCACCCTTCCCTCTCCTTCCATCTGGAGCCATTCCTCAGGCATTCCTTAACTCTCATGACCTTGACACTTCCATTACAGGGCCATTATTTTGAAGCATGTCCCTCCTTCGGGGTTTGTCTGATACTTTCTCATGATCACATTCATGACACACATCTTCATTAACTTGAGTTTTGCAGGGCGAGGTGGAGAGGTGGCTTCATTGCAACGCAAGAGTTGGCAGGAAGGTTTCGGGGCAAAAGTCAAACATCTAGGTCAGCGGTGATGACAAGCTTCACGCAATCGCTTCTCATCGGGAAGGGGGGCCCATGGAGTCTGTGTTCGTGATGGAGGGAGGGGCCAGGCCGTCGGCAGCCTGGGCAGGGCTACACAGCTGAGCGGAGAGATGCTGGCATTGTTCACCCGTGCCAGCTTTGCTTACAAATAAAAACCATTTTTAAAATAGAAAAACCTCAGAGTTCAGCTTAAAAAGACCTTTCATGCCGTGCCAGGCCTCTCCCTCCCCACTCCCCCGCCTGCTCGCCTGTCACCAAGTACAATACATATGTTTATCTTGCTTCTAAGAAGGGGGATATTAAAATACTTGAGGATTTTCCCCTCCTAACCCTGGCATGCTGGCTCCCACCGGCTGCACGGCCACATATAATGGAGTGCAAAAGCAGCAATTATGGCTTTTGCAAACACAGGGAACTTTCCTGAGGTTGGAAGTCCCATCACTTGAAAGGCTGACTTTCTTCAAACTTCCAGGAACAGAGTGGCCCAGAGCCCGTCTATTTAAAGGTCAGCCGAGCCCCGCTGTATTTGGAGGGCTGCCGCGGACACAAGCTTATTCTCGGCCCCTGTCCGCAGCCACCGCAGCGGACCCGGCTGTGAGCAACTCTGTGTCCCTAACAAAGGGAAGGGAGGGAGCGTCAGGGCTAGAGGCAGGGCCAGAGAGAGATGGGAGACCGGACAGAACCCGTTGTCCACTGTGCCGCCCCCTTGTCCACTGTGTTCATGGTGGGGGGGGCGGGGTCAGCGGGAGCTGCTGGTGGCTAACAGGGTGAACTCCTCGCATCTCACAATCAAGTCTAGGTCCCAATTTTCAGGGATGTGGTGCTTCTTTATGTCTCCCTGTTGACCCAGCTCTCTGGGTCCACCCTCTGGGGGAGCAGATGGCGGGCAGGTAGCAGGAGACGGTCCCTGTACCCTCTTTATGAGGTCACCAGAGGGGCAACAGCCTACCTCGCCCACCAACCACACACAAAACCTTTTGAAAGTGTGTGACCCTCAGCTTGATGTTCGCTTGCACAGTTCTGCATTTATAGAAATTCACATGCTTATTCTGTATTTTCTTGTTCTTCCAATTGCCAGCCGATTCAGAGGTGCCAAGTACCAAGAAAACCCTGCTGACGGAGCACCTATAATGCGCATGGGCCCCTATGGGTGGGCGGTTGGCTCAGCTCCCCACCCCAACGTGACCTAGCTAGCGGCAGACAGAGCCAGAATTCCAATACCCACCGATCTGACCGCAGACACACTCTCCTGTTTTGTCGGATCCTGAACACACACCCCATGTCCATGACGTCAGCAATGCAGTAAAGGGCAGATCCCACGCTATCTGACCAGTAGGCCTCTGCTGGGATGTACTGATCCTTCCTGCCAGGCATCTGAGAGGGCTTCCAGGAGGAGGTGACCTTTGAATATTGCCACTGATGGGGCTCGGAGAGAAACGGAAGAGCAACCCAGGAAGAAAGTACAATGTGAAGCCAGGAGGACCCCAAAGGCCTGGATAGATGATCATAACCGGCTGTCACGGCTGTAGCCCCAAGTGGGCGAGGGAGGCCAGGGGTCCCTCAGGACCGTCCATGGCCTCTATGCACTGCGCATCGACTAGATGACAGTCACTGCACGACATCGGCCACCTGAGTGATCCTGATCCTCAAAATAATGTCAAGAAACAGGTGACCAGTGCAGTCTTCAGGTAAGTCACCATCACTGGCTTCCTGACTACTAGGTGACAGGGCTCGGTAGCCCAGGGCCATCTGGTACCAAGGCTAGTGAGCCTCCCGTGAGTCTTTCCAAGTGTCTTTTTCCTTCTGCGGAGGGGGCTGTAGACACAGGAAAGGGTGCTCCTGGAGAGTGAAGGGAGGGAAGAAAGGAAGCGGAGGGGGCGGGAGGGAGGAAGGAGGGGACCGTGCCAGGACTGTGATTCAGCGCAGACCTTCTCCGGGGACCAATCGGCCTGAAAAGGCTTTGCAACCAAAAACAACAAAACGAAACACCCAGCAGGGCCAAGCCAGGAAGCTGGAGCAGAGACTCTCCAAGGCTACACGTCACCGGAGGGGACCCAGGAAAGGGGCTTTGTTACCAGAGAGTGTCTTAGCCCGTGCTCCTTAGACAGATCCTGAGACGGGAATTCTTCTTTGCAGGATTACAGAGGAGTCCTTTGAGGGGAAAGGAAGTGAGGGGCATAGGACAGGCGGTGGGGGGAGCACGGTATTCAGCAAGGACATGGACCCAGCTGGACACCAGCCTCAGCTTCTGTACCCGAGTCAGCGGGGCCTGGGGAAGGGGTGAGCAACTTCCTGGACAAGGCAGTGAAGCCCCAGGGAGGGGCTACCCTAAAGGTTAGCAGCTGGTGGGGAGTGTGCTGTTCTGGTAAGGGGGACCTCAGGCAGAACATGGGCAGCGTCCACGACGATTACTCATAATTAGTGACTAGGGGGTGACCCGGATGATAACAGCCCCATTTTTCTTAACATTTCCTGCAGAGTCGGGCTGCCTAAGCCGGAGGCGGGGCTGGGCCTGAGTCAGCCTCTCAAATGAGTGCTGGCAACATCTGGGACCATGCGGGACACAGCCGGGAAAAACGCCACCCTGGGGACAAGAGGGCCAGACAGAGGCTCATGTCTGGTGGGAAGTGAGGCAAGAAGGACGCTTTGGAGAGTCACCTCTCTTCTCTGCCCCTCTCTGCTAAAGGGAGCCAATGCGAACTCAATCTCCCATTCTTCCACCTCCCCACAACCTGGCAGAATGGCCTCGGATAGAAGTACAGATCTGTCCAAGAGATTATCCGTAATCAGATGGCTTCCACGCATTACCAGATGGGCCAACTACTGTGCTTGGCATACAGTCAGTGCTAAATAAAAGCTGAGTGACTTGTCAACTGTATACATTTTCACCTCTACCACATACTTCAAGTTACCCTTCTGGACCTTTCCCAGAACGGTGGAGACTCATTTGCGAGTGGGTTTTGCCTTGATCACATGATACCGGATCTGCCGCATCTGGATTTGTCCACTAAGGAGTTTCGTGGCCCCCACACGTGCCTCAACAGACGAACAGGTACACAAAACAAGGTCTAGCCACACAGCGGAACATGACTCAGCCATAAAAAGGAGTTAGGCATCAATACGAGTGCAAGGCTCATGGGTAACACTTGAAAACCTTATGCTAAATGAAGTAAGCCAGGCACGAGAGACCACATACAGTATGCGTCCACGGATGTGAATTGTCCAGAAGACAGAGCCACAGAGACAGACAGTAGTCCATGAGTGGTTTCCTGGGGCTGGAGGGTTGCGGGGCACAGCTAATGGGTGCAGGGTTTCATCTGAGGAAAGACACAAATCATCCTAAAACAGATTATAGAGATAAAATGATACACTGTAGGTGGGTGTTCTAGAATTAGTGCATTCTATCTCAATAAAGCTGTTCGTTAAAAGAAAGAGGCTCGCCGTCCTGTGAAGGAAGACCAGTAAGTAGCACAACTCACGATGGGTCCCAGCCACGGCTGGTAGCTTTGGGAATACATACAGTGTGCTCCGTCTGAACAATTCTGTGAACACACAGACCCGTGCCCCCAAAACACAGACCCAGGTCCCCCAACACAACCCCCCAAAACAGAGAAGACAGTACTAAAACCCCAAAGGGCTTTCAGAATAGCTGCTGGCCTGCAACCTCCCCAAACGCCTCGCCCTCCGCCACCACAACAGAGGGGCCTCGCGGCGGACAGCCAGAAACTCTTATTTTGTCTCCTGCCCCGAGTGATCCCTAAACAGTGGGAGTTAAATATTTATAAAGCAGTCACTGTTTGTTTAAAGTTCGATCTGCACTTGCGAGGCCTGATGGAGGGAGATGCTGAAGGGACAGCTGATTATACAACACAGGGAAGCGTCGCCCAAAGGCGCCTGACAGTTCCCAGGGCTCTGGCCTCACCTTCTCCCTTTTGCTGGCAGCCCAGCTACTTCCTCCTCATCTTCCTCATTCCCACCCCCACTGAAGACAACAAAAGAGCCCTCTTCACCAACAGCCTCAGGTCTCCTTGCTCTTAACATTGTGCGAGGGTTCCTGGGATAGTGGGGTGCTGTGGGGAGAGGTCATCCTTCAGAGCCCCCACCACGCAGAAAGGGGAGCCTCCAAATTCGGGCAGGGAGGGATGCACGGTGCACGGGGAACGCCCAGTCGTCCACCTCATGCTTGGGCTGTTTATCAGTGCCGGGCGGGCCCCCACCGGAACATTGGACCTGCAGCTTCGACCTGCTCTGCCTCAGTTTCCCTCATGCAGAAGATGGTGGAAAGGCCCGCCTCCTTCACACAGTCACTTGTGAGTGAATAAGATGGCCCTTGTAGGCATCTAGCAGCACCGTGTCACCTGCTTCCAATTCCTAGCTCCCCTGTGACTCAGCTGTGACCACGGACAATTCCAGTCACTTGTCCCGGCCCTCTTCCGCGGCCTTATCAGCACATGGAACTAAACGAGGAAAGATCTGTTGTTAAATGAGAGAACACTGCCAGAAACACTCATCGGGCCTATTAGTGCTGCTGGTAGACTCTGTGGGGGATGGGGGGGAGGCGCTAATGCTTCCCTTGATCCCCCATGACTCCTCTGATGGCCGGGACACCTCTGAGACTGTCTGAGGCTCAGGGATTGTACGTTCTGCTGCCCTGGGAACAGCTTGGCCACATTCTCCACCCCGCCTTCCCCACGCATGCTCGGAACGCCCGCCCATTCTGTTCCACCAGAGGGGTCCACGAGCCAAGGCAGAGGGAAGGCCCTAGAGAAGGACAGGACCCTGCCAAACCTGCGGGCCCTCTTCCTTCTTCCCACTGTTTGGGCAGCCCAGAGCCAGAGACACGCAGCTAAACAGGCAAGGTCTCCTGTCTCAGGGGCTCTCCCTGCAAGGTGAGCTGAACCCACAAAGGAATTTCTGATGACTGCAGAGACAGAGGAAGGGAAGAGCTCAGAGAGGTGCAGATAAGGTGGAGAAGGGGGACCAGCAGGAGCAGGGACCAGGACATGGAACTGTGTGGAAAAGAGGATCCAGAAAAAAATCACTTGGAGCCACTTAAAATAAGGTCCAGATCTTTAGAGTAAGTAGGGCATGTGTGTGCCATGGGGAGGGGGGACTTTATCTTGAAAATACAAACGACCCCCCCTCTTGCTTCTGATTCCCACCTCTATCCCCACCGGGCTGTGGCCATGGGCCACTCACACCACTCATCCTAATCCTCCTTGGGGGACTTTATCTTGAAAGAAATTTATAAATATAAAATATTCTATATTCATAAATCAATAATTTATCAGCCATATATTACAAATGCATAATATATAAATTATAAATATAGAATAAGGTTTGTCTATCTCATACTTAAATTTGTGGCTACCATTTCAAACGAGGCCCTAGGCCTCGTGGCATTCATTCAGTGGCACACCAAGAAGGAATCTAACGCCCAGGCTTTTCCTTGCCCATGTTTGCTCACACACGCACGCGCGTGCACTCACGCACACACATACACACACACTTCCTTCACTCTTCATCACTAAAGGGATCATTTTACAAAAGACCTTTCAGGGCATCACTAATTTTCCCAAGGCCCTTCTTAATTATTTTGAGTTTTTTTTACTACTTTCTTTTGATTTGCTGAGAGGGTCCTCATCTTTTCTTCCCCCTCTCTGCCATCACTGGTCTGATCCCACCTGAGTCCCCCGGTCTTTCCACAGCTGTACTCAGGGTCCCTTCCTGCTTCCCTCTGCCCTGGAGCACGGGGGTAGTAAGGACCTGCACTCACCCTCTTGTTCCATCCACCACTGCTCTCCTCCCGCAGGGATGTGAGGTCCCACAAGGGCAGGGGCTTGGTCCACTCACTGGCCACTCCCTATATCACCAGCCCCCACCCATGTGTTGGGTACTCCCTCAGTGCCTGGCACCCAGGAGGTGCTGGTAAGCGCACGGGAGTCAAGCAAAGCACCTTCACTGGGGTCAGGAAACCCCACAGTCTAGGCAAGGCACACGAATTCTGGCATTTGACCTGCTGTGCAGAGAACAGCCTGCTACCCAGCTCCCCCACTGTCATGCCACTGAAAAAGTGGGCAAGCACAAACAGGAGACACTTAAATATTCCATCAGAGTCACACATTTATTAGCCAATCAAAAGGCCAGGTCTCTCTTTGGCCCACTGGCTGGAGATGCAACTTGTGTTTCCAGTCATATACATGCACTCCATTCAACATCTGGAATTTGTAATTCCCCCATCTTTAAAGTACAGCTGACCCTTGAATAACCCGGGAGTTAGAGGTACCGACCCCCCCCCGCCACCAGCTAAAGATCTACATACAACTCTTGACTCCCCCTAAACTGAGTTGTCCCTGGGATCCATGGGGCACTGGTTCCAGGAGCCCCTACAAGTACCGAAATCTGTGGATGCTCACACGCCTTGTGTCCACGGGCACAGACCAACACCTGTAACGTCAGCCCTCCGTGTCCGCAGATCACAAACACGGCTGGGGAACAGGACAGGCACCTCGTTATAAAAACCCACCTGCACATGGACCCTTGCACTTCAAATCCATGTTGTAAATGCTCCTCGTACTTTTACAATTTTTTCCATTTTTTTTTTACAGCTGTTTTGCCCCTAAGTGATTTGGTGACAACTTTTTAACAAATCGATGTTATCTGCTTATTCCAAAGTACTAAATGTAGTTTTTCACTCGAAACCCTCTTTTTATGCTCAATTTTCATCAGTTTATGTAATATATAATTACTGATACAATGAATATTTGATAAAAGCCTTCTGGGCATAGCAATATCAATAACTAACATTTAATGGGTGTTTAGCATGTGCCAGGAAATACTTTTCTGAGCCTTTACATGTATTAACTCATATAATGATCCTATTCACCCAGAAAGGCAGGCATTAGTATCAGTCGGATTTTACAACTACAGCGTGTACGCACAGAGAGGTTATTTAACGTGGCCAAGATCACACAGCTAGCTAGTTGGGGCAGAACCAAGCTTTGAATCCGAGGGAGCCTGGGGACCTGCTCGGTTTGCTGCACAGAGAGAATGGGCAACATCAGTTCGCCCAGCGAGGGAGCCGGACAGAGGCCAGTCAGTGAAGAGTGTCTGCAGTTCTTGCCCAAGACGGACAGGTTTACAACGTCTGGCAATTAGTAACTGACGGATTGTCGTCGGATGTGGGTGGGCTGGATGTTAGCGATGGGTTCATCAGCACGTATTTTCATTTTATGATGGCTCTTGCTTCCCTGTGCAATCTGTCTGCAGGAACGCAGATACGGAAGACCTCAACCCTGTGTGGCTGGACCATGACCTGCTGGTGGGGGAGGGCGAGCGATAAGGCTGGGCTCAGAGGTACAAGCAGAAGTGTCAGGTCAAGGGGTTCGGATCTAGCCCCATCCATAGATGCTCTTCTGTCCAGCGAGTGGCCTGCCGCCTGCCCCTGACCAGTGGCAGGAGATGGAGGGAATCCCCAAACCGCCGGTGTGCACGACAGCCCGTGCAGTGGACAAGGAGAGAAACCCGAGAACAGGATGGTGGGCTCGCAGGAGAGGCCTTGGGGGCTTTCCTGCCACTTTCTGACCTCCCCAGAGACCCAGAACACCCACACTGCTAGGTCTGGAAAGGCTGACCCATACCTGAAACAGGTAAGGCCCAGAAAGGGTGAAGGCCCTGAACAGACTCTCTCCAGGCAGAGTGGAGATTAAGTGTCTGACCTCTAGGCTCTCAGTTTAGCATCCTTTCTACCACCTTGTGCCACAGTCTGCAACGGTGCCTGAGATGTCACCACTCGGGGTGGGGGGGCAAACTCACCAATTTCACAAAATGGGGGAGGAGCGCTCAGCCTCCAAAGGCTGAAACCCAAACTGACACAGTGTCACTAAACAAACAGCCTTCCAGCTCTTCCTAGGAAGAGGAAATGGCTTTGCCACCTGAATCCTTTCCGTGAAGCAGACAGCGCCTCCCTATTTCTTGAAATAACTGGCATTGAAGAGGACCATTCAGCCCCCTGATATGGTGAGATGGTGCCATGATGGAATGAATGGGCATGCTCTATAGCAGCCCAGGTGCTGCCCGAGGTGTGGTGGCAGGTGGCTTTACAAAATAAACACACATGCAAATGCTACCTTAGGCTGTGCTGTTCCCAGTTTAAAGGTGGCCCCATTCCTGTCCTCCATGTACAGCCGTGCCACAAGAGTGGGGACACTAGCATGCACTCAGCACATTCTGTGCACGGGGTGTGTATTATTTCATTTAAATTCATCCTTAAACAGGAGCCAGGGAAACCAACATCCCCCAGCTAGGGCAGTGGTTAACCAATGGAGGAGACTCAAAAGGGACTCGGCCTCTACCTTCATCAACCTGAAAGTTGTTGTCATCTGTGAGAGGGCCCCTCTGAGAGCCCCTCTGAGAGTCAGAACCCACAGAGCTGGGAGAAAGCACCCATGATGCGGAAGAACATTAGAACCACCAGCATCATCTTCCAGTGGCAATGAGTACCCCATCAACAGAGGTATTCAAGGGCTGATTGCACAGATGGTCAGGACGCTATAAACAGAAGTTCCACTTATCTTATGGGTGTTAGGCGGGACCACAGCAAGGATTCTGTGAATGAATCAAAATGAAGCACTTGCTGGCTGTGTTACTAATGTACATGGGAAAGGTTGTACAACCTGGTTTCAGGAACTAAACTTGCGTAACCTAACTCTGTACAAACACACACACACACACACACACACACAGCAAAGTTAGATGAGCTGTATGGATGGCACAAGCAAAGTCACCTTTCTTTATCAGGCCATCTGCCTGTCATTTATGGAGAACCCATTCTGTGATGGATACTATATGAGAGCATAAATAAATAATGCCCCAGTTCCAGTACCCTAGTGCCTGAAGTGCAGTGGGTCAAGTTCATCCATTAGTTTAGAAGACAATGAACATTCCTGAGGGCCTACTGGGCTCCGGACAGTGCATAAAACAAGCTGGGAAGGCCGCAAGAGTTGGTGGGAATATTCTCCCTGACAAATGGGGACATAGAACAGAACATGTTCACTCAGTCCATGGAGAAGCCAGCACTCCAGTTCGGCCAGCTCTGCCCCAAAGGGCGTCCTCCTTCCATGACTCGAGGGTGCCGCAATCTAAAATCTGATACCGAAGGGAAGCCACTTCGCCAGGAAAGTCAGAACATGCCCGCCGCCTCCGCTCCTCCATCCAGACCTTCCAGGGTCACGCTACCATTTCCTTGATATTTCGCTGCCGGCCCCGTTCAGTTCCGGTGACACCGCCTGCCCCGAACGCAGGCCAAAGGCGGGCCCGGCTTTGATAGCAGAGATGAAAGGCCACGCTGCCGTGCGCATGAGGTCTGAACAAATGTCAACTGCTTTCATCAGGAAAACCCCAAATTACCCGCTTTTACACACAGCCTTTCATCGCCCACAGGGCAAGCAGAGGCTGCTCATGAGAAGAGCTGCTTTGTCCACCATCTCCCTTGCCGGGGAAGGCGCAAATGCCAGCGTCACCCTCAGAATCTCCGCACAGGCTCCTCTCCGCCCTTTGCCGCAGGATGCTGACTAACCGGACGGAGAGGAGGTCTGTCCAGCCAGCCGCCACCACTGCATAGAGAGGGCGCTGCCAGCAGACCGGCCGTCCCCAGGGCTGGCTGCAGAAGCGCTGGGCCAGCCAAGCCACCGCCGTGCGCCTCCCACGCACACGGCCTGCGGCCCCAGGAAACAGAGGTTTGGGACGGCAAGCGAGCATGGGCAGGAGAGCTGACCAGCCCTCTCTCTCCTCCTCCCCCTCCTCCTCCTTTTCTCTCTCTGCTCTCCAGCAAAGTGAGCCACCGAGAACTTCCCAGCACAGATTCTGGCCTCAAAGGGGGCCGCTGAAGTCCTGGGCACTGCTCCCCGGCAAGCAGGACAAGCCTGTCCTGCTGCTGTCGCGGAAGGCAGGCCACAGCCCTCTTCAAAGGGATCTGCAGGAGCGGCAGCCGGCTCCTGGCTCCTGCACCCCGGCACTGGCTACCTTTCTTTTTCCTCTTTTCGTCCAATATCCCTATTCCACTCATGACTGTGAGCTTTGAAGACCAGGGACCCTGATTTAATCTCCTCTGTGTCTTCAGAACTTAGTATAATGCCTGGTCCAGAAGGGCTGCTTAGTAAATGCGGGTGGGTGGGTGGGGGGAGAGATGGATGAATGGGTGGGTAGGGAATGGACAAGTGGACAGAGGGAAGGTAGATAGATGGCTCGAAGTAAAGGCAGGAGAACGGGAACAAGACATAGAAGACATTGCAATTAGGGACTGTCAAACACACCCACCGCTATACCTGCCAAAATCATGGGACTTTCAGACCAAAAAGCCTTGTGAGATCCTGTCTCACCCTCACCCCTTAGTTTGCAGTTGTGAAAACTAAGATTCCAACTTGAGCTGCCTTGTCCAAAGTCATGTGACTGAAGGTGAGCGGCTCCACAGTAACACCCAGGGCTTTGGGCAGCCTCCATTGGAGAGAATAAAATGGGAGCCACCCTTCCATCAGAATCAAAATGACGCCGGTCCTCCCCTGACCTGTGCACCCGGAGGCACTGCTTCCACTGCGCACTCCCAAAATGTGGCGGGATCAGGACGAAGAGGCAGACAGAGAGGAAGGAATGCAGGTCTCGTGTTGTCAGGCAAGCTGGGGTGACAACCCAACAAACTTCTACCACGAAGGCCAGTCCCCCTGCTTTGAATCACAGGACTCTTCAGCAGGAGGAAGGAATAAGGGTCTCCCTTTATCCCATCTACCTGCAAAACTAATTCCTGCTGCTGGGAAAGGAAAAGCAGCCACACCCCAGAAACCAGAGTGAAATCGCCCCATCTCCAGCTTGGTTATGAAGAATACAGACAAATCAATTGACCATATTTTCTGATGGCCTACTGTGCATCCAGACCTGAGCTGAGCGTACACAGGACCATCAGAAGTCCGAAACCTGGACCAAGCCCACAATTCGGGTGTCGACTGCCCCACCACTCACTGATTCTCTTGGTCTTGTAAGGAATCATGGCTGAGCACTGGCCGCGTGTCCCTCTGCTGGATTTTGGACTTTGGGTCTCTTCTCCGCTGAGTGTGTAAGAAGTCTGAGCTTTATTCAAGGACTGATCACCCCCAGTACTCATGCCTAGTCTATACGGTGCTTTTTTACTCTCCAAGCACTTCCCTGATGTGGATACATTCAATCCAACCAACAACCAACAACCCAACCAGAGCACGGGTGTCCCCATGCTCTCCCACTGCACATTTAGGGAAACCGAGGTACTGGGAGTTTAAGAGACTCTCCTGTGGTCACTAGCAGAATGGTGACTCAAACCCTCATCTTCGGCTTTCTTTCTGCTACAACGTTTTTCCTCCCTGTGAAGAACGTGAGGAATCTGTGCCGGGAAAGACCCTCGCAGGCAGGTGCCAAAGTGAGCCCGACCGCGGAGGACGTGTGTACGTGGAAAGTAATGGGCAGGCGTCTCACAGGAGAACACAGAGCTGAGCTCCTCGGAGTCAGTACGGTGCACCCACAGGGCTCAACACAACTCCTGACAGGAGCCTAGATGCTGAGGCAAAGCAAAACTAAGCCTTCTGTGCTGCTGAGGAAGAGCATAGGCGAGCGAGCAGGTCGGCATCGGGCAGACCCCCGGCGCCGCTTCTGTCTGCGCCACTGTAAATTGTGTGCCCCAACCGAGACCCCACCTTCTCATCTGTGAAATGGGAATGATGGGGCCTGAGCCATCTGCACAGAATTCAGTGGGATCAAGGGTCAAGAGCCTTTCCTCGTCTCTCACAAAGGGGCTAATCACCCTTCTCCCCCAGGACGGCCACGGGACAGCGCAGGGGGCACGTCAGCACCCAAAGGCAGGTTGTCCTTCCCGTGGTGGAGTGCCACAACCCACAGGGCGCTCGCCTGCGTGAGCTCAGCAGCCTCTCCCACTCAACCACTTACTTGCTGAGGGGTCTTCGGCAGAGGACTTAACTCCTCTGGGCCCCGTCTGTGAGATAGGTCTGTTAACACAGCACCTATCACACAGGGTAGTTGTGAGCATGACATGAGTTAACACCTACAAGGCACTCAGAAGATGCCTGGCGCATGCTCAGAAATTCAGCTAGCTCTTACGCTCATATACCTTCAGTAAAGCAAGCAGTCCCTCCCTAGTCTGAACTGCCCCTACTCCAAACGCTCTAACTGCAAGGATCTAAGGAAACTGGGGGTCCTCTCAAAGAAGGGGAGACACATCCCAAAGGTTCCCCTAACAAGGGGCACTCGAATCCAGGTCTCCTCCAAAAGCCAGTTAAGCCCTAACCCCCCTCTCCATCCACTACCTCCCGGCACTGAGCCGCACCCATTCTTTATCCATCATGAAACCAGCACCACCCGAAAACCTGCGGTGAGTTCGGTTAAAACAGTTAATGGAAAGGAAAGCTGCTCTTTCGCTCTTCGCCTAAGATAAGAGGAGTCTGAGGCCCGAAAGGAGCCAGGATGTCACCCGCAGCCCTGACCTCTGGTCACACCACAGAAGCTCAACGTCCCTGAGCAGCACAAGCGTGCTCCAGATGCAGCTGGGGTTAAGCTCTGGTTCTGTAGCTGTGCCTTTGAGCAAGCTTCTCAATCTCCCCGGGCCTCAGTTTCCTCCTCTGTAAAGTGGGGAAAACACAGCAATCGTAGTGCATAGTAAGAACCAAGGAGCCCCACACAGAGTCTGGTGCATGGTAGCCTGTTCCTGGTCGCCGTGGTCTCCTCCAAGCATGCCTGCAGATCGTGACAGCTGGCGTGACCACTCTGGGTGAATCTCAGCTCCGGGCTTGGCCCCGCGGAGACTTTGCAAAGTCGGCAGGTTAAGTGCTGGGAGTCAGAGCAGCGGCCGCTTGGCTCTGTTGTGCAGGTGGGAGAGACCATGATCAGGAGCACTCGGCTGCAGCCTCCCGGACAGCTCCCGGCACAGACGCACCTGAGCCCATGCAAATGGCAGGCCTCCCAGAGCGATGTGCAGAACAAAGGAATGTGGCTGTCACCAAGAGGGGGCAGTTACCAAGGGGAGCTGGGCATAGGTGGAAACAAAACGGGGAGGTCACCCCCAGTTCTGGGAGCCAGGCTGGTCCAGCCTCATCTGCCCCTTGGGTGGGTGGTTCAGCACAGGTGGAAGGAGAGGGGTGTCGGGGTCCAGCCTGCTCCAGGCTCTCTGAGCACAGGCCTGGAACTGGGGAACGGTGGGGGGCTGGAGTAAAGCTCACATCCTCATCCCTTCCCAGAATCCTCTTCAACTGTAGTGCTTTGGTCATAGCTTCTGCAAGCAAGTGTGACCCAGCCCTCCCTCCTTCCCTCTCCACCTCCCTCTCTCTCGTCACTACGGGTGATGCGGAGGGCTCTTCCACCTACAATCCAAGGCCCCTCTCGTCAGACTCTAGCCAGCCAGGAAGCCAGCAGTCACGCTGAGATCCATCTCAAGTGTCCAGATCATGGGACTTTCTAGCCAGCAGTCCCACCATGAGTTAGAAACTCAGAGCCCTAAAGGGTAGATGGACGCAAGTGTGGGCACAAGTGATGAGGACCAGTGCTCCAGAACACCCACTGTCCTGACACTATAAAGCCCAGGGCTCCCGCAACGACTGTGTGTAGAAGACTGAGATTTGGTTGTATTCTGTGGAGCTGGCTACAGGTCGCCTGGACACAGTACCCAGAAGAAGAAAGAGAAAGGGCAAATTCCAGAAAGATGACACAGCCACAAAAATCAAGGCGGAGAATGGTATGAAGGACGCAAGGCCACAGCGCAAGTAAAATGGAATTTCCTCCTTAGTTCCGGGAAGGCATGGGCCTCAACTCCAGGAGAGGGAGGCCCCTGGAGCCCATTGAATAAGGCTCTTCTTGTTCACAGTTGGGAGACAAGCTTAATCAAGAAGGATCTGAGTGCACACTCCTGCCTTCCGCCTCCTCAGCTGCCACGCCTCTGTCCCCCACCCCCTCTTCACAATCTCCGCATCTCCTTAGCTTGGAAAACCCAAAATCTGCAATCACTAAGGTGATAACTTAGAAAACAGGGTCTGTGGTGATTACTTTGTGGAAAAATATAAAGATTCCACATTGCCTTTCTGCAGCCCAGGCTTCCTGACCTAAATATGGCCATCTAAGTCACTGTGTAATAAACCAGGAATCTGTCCACAAAACAATGCAGTCTGAATTGTCTGTAGTTTATTTTTCCTTTCTGCCAGCCCTGCCCGCCCCGCGCCCCTCCCCCATGGCCACAGACCAACATGCACCCAGCAAGCCAATAGCGCTGGGGTACGACTTCCTGTCATCCCCCACTGTGCTGGCCACTGGGTTATAACTTCCGGAAACACTGCAGGGGGACGAGGAATGTAAATATAGCAGGCCAGTGTCATTTCCATCAGGCTCAGAGACCCAGCCTCCCGCAGGCCCCCCGCTGTCCATCTGGGCCCAGAGTCTTGGCATTAAGTGCAATGGGTTTGGACATTTCTGGGGGAGGGAGCGGGCAGCCTGCTGAATGTGGTCAGGAGTCCCAGGGAAGCTTGGAATCCTGGCCTAGACCTTACACACCTATCAGGTGAGAGTCAGACAGCGTTTACCCCTTGGGGTCCCTGGGGGATTATTTAAGTTTTGGCATAGGGTTGGCATTCAATAAAGGAAGAAACACACAAGCGCTGTGCCATCAACAATGCCCTGTGACATCTGACAGAAAGGACAGGAGCAAGGCTCCAGCGTACCACGGCACCGTGAAGAAAGCGCTGGCTATTCCAGGAAGTATAACAAAGTCCCCACTCTCCCCACCCCCACCCTGCCACTGTCATCTCAACACACGAGAGCCCAGGACATCAGATGTGTCCAGAGCCACTTCTCACCCACTCATCCCACCAAAGGGTCCACTCAGCAGAGCCTGAATCTCCCCTAAATTTCCCTTTCACCAGTATCTTTGTTGTTATCTAACCACTTATCATTCTCAGGAAGATGAGAAATGCCAGTGCTGTCTGAATTCAAAATGCAATGTTAGCTGGAAACCTCAAAGCCATGTGGAGGCATTTATCTTGGTGCTAACTAGAGAGCAAGTGAAACCCCAGGAATGGCTTAATTAACTCTGCAAGCAGCAGCCGGGCACTTTTTTCTCGTCTTGCTCCCAAACCTTCTGCAGGAAAAGCTGAACCCCGGTGGTCATTAGGTTGGTCCATGAAGGCAGGGTGAGAAGGGCATTTGGAAGAAGCGGGGCCCGGCCCATCCTGAGAGTCACAACAAAGTGCTTGTGTGATGTCAGCCAGCTCCTGACCTTCTCTGATCCACGGGAGGTCACGTGTAACGTGGTGCCAGAATGGTGGTGGGGCGGGCTGGGTGCTGCGCTGCATGCTTCGTTGGAGCATCTCATTTAAACCTCGAAACCTCTCGCATGGAGGCCGCCTCAGTCTGCTGAGGCGGCTGTAACAAAATGCCAGAGACGGTGGCCTCAAACAGACAGCTACCTCTCACGGTTCTGCATGCCGGGGTGCCAGCGGATCCTGTGCGCGGTGAGGGCCTGCTTCTCGGCTTGTAGGCAGCTGTCTCCTCCCCGTGTGCTGTCTCCTCCGTGTGCTCACGGACCTTCCCTTGGTGTGCACGCATTGAGAGCTCCGTCTGCCTCTGTACAAGGACACTAATCCCCATCACTGGGGCCCCTCTCCTGGCCGCATCTAACCTAATTACCTCCAAAAGGCCCCACCTCCAAACACCACTGCATGCAGGGTTAGGGCTTGATTACCAAATACTACTGTAAAGGGAGGCTGGCCACAGAAGGAGACTCATCCCTTGGGGGTCTCAGTGCTGTATTGGGGTGGGGGGAGGTTTACTGTCAAACGCAGCATTTGGACCAAGGTCTCTCCTGGTACCAGCCTGCAAAACCAGCTCACCCACCAGAGGAAAGAAACCCTCAAATCCCCATGTTACCGCCGCAAGGGAAAGTACTGCCAACACTCCCTCCTCTTCTCTTCCCTACATCGTACCCAAGGTGTCCCTGGGCACCGGCCCTGGCGTCCCTCCACCTCCTGTGGCCTCGCCCACGCCCTGCACACAGCTGGAGCCGCACAGGCACATGACTACTGACAACGCTTCGCGGGCTGTCAAGCAGCTTCACCGTCCTGCGAGAAGTGACCTCACAGGTGAGGTGACAGCCACTGCGGTCTGCCCAGGAGCTGGACGGTCAGTGCTGCAACCAGGAAAGTCCCTGAGCCCCCAGGACCCGTTGGACCTCCTACTCACAGGAGCTGTCGTTGTTACAAAGGTCACTGGGGACAGGGGGGTGGGGAGGGCTCCTCAGTGGAGGGTCACGGGGCTTTTCTCAACACTCTATACATTTCCATACATTCTGAATGTTCTCCTCCAAAGTCCTCGTATTAGTTTTACCATCAGGGAAAACACTGACTTCAGAAGAAAAAGAGGCAATCTCGGAGTATAAACACAATCATTTTCCCACTGCCAAACCCAAATTTTCCATTTCTAATCGTATTTTTCAAAGACAAGAACAACTCTCAGCTTTGTGTTTGTTTGATGCCCGCTGGCTCCCTTGCTTCTCTCGGCTTTCCCACAGCACCGGCTTCCTTCCAGTCACTCCCTCCGCGGCCGTCTCCACGCGGCCCGGCTGCTGACCCACCGGCTTGGCTCTCAGGCTCCGGCACTGCAGGCTTCGCTGGAGACCCCCACTCCTGGCTGAGACTGGCTTCTACAGGGGTCATGGTGACTCTCCGTCCCCCACCATGGGAACATGTGAGTAGCCGAGGTCCTCGGTAAGGGGGGAGTAGGATTCTACCCCAGCCCCAAGCTCTCAACCAGCCCCCTCACCCCCATCCCCCCACCATATGCTCCTCAGCTTTCCACCCAGCACCAGCTCAGCCTCCTCCAGCTGCCCCACACTCCACCCAGCAACGGTCCCTGGGACCTTTAGAGCCAGCTTAGTGATATCTACCCACCCAGGCTGGGATGCTTCTGTCGACCCTTCACAGTTATCCTTCAGCATCAATTTCTCTGCCACGCCCATGGATTTTTCTCTCTGCTGAGCAAGCGCTGCTTCAGCCGAGGGTACCACGACACGGCCCTTTCTGCACCCTGACTCTGGTCCTGCCCTTGGTGCTTGCCTCACTGCCCCCCGAATTCACCCCACTCAAACATGCAATGAGCTGGTGTACTGGAGCCCAACACTGCCCACCCAGCCTAGGGCTACAGCAGCCAGCATCACACCCCGCCTTCAAGTTCACAGGCTCGCAGGGAGACGCCTCAGTAACCAGCTCATTCCAATGGGTCAGCACTGTGGCAACCTCCGGCAAGACCACAAGTGTGCGTTCCCTGAGCACTGTGCCCCTGGGGGCACCCACACGTGCCCCTGGGGAGGCGCACAAGGAAGCTCATCCTGGCAGTGCTTACAACAGCAAAAACCTGGAAACAACCCAAAATCCACCACGAGGGGAATGAAGGAACAAACAGGGCAGTGGCATCACCCAGACTTAATGCACAATGAGCGGAGCCCCTTGCGGTCACCACACATCTCCATGACGTCACCTGCATCAGAATTTTTCAACACAAGAAACAGTGTAACAAGTAGCCTCCAAACAGATTTGTAATAAAGGTGCAAGACCATGACCTATTACAGCCCAAGGGCGGGACAGCAGCACTTCTACGAGAGGAAGAAAGTGGAAAAGGAGCATAGGGTCCATGGACTTCATTTCACCTTTTTTTATTTTTAAATTTCTTCAGAAGCAAGGATGCAAAGCCAACAGGCCACATCCTTTAACATTTGTTAAATAAGGGTCTTGTTTTCCATTTCCGATCTTGACAATTTGCATTATGCAAAGAAATGACCCCAAAACCCGACCGCAGGTTCTGCAGGCCCATCTGAAGGACGGAGGAAAGCAGAGAGCTGGGAATGTTCAGGCTGCCCCGGGCTCCGCCACCGTAAAGGAAGGCGGGCGCCTGCATCCTGAACACGCCTCAGCAGCCTGCTGCTGCCCGGCCTTAACCCTGAGCAATGTGCTGGCCCCCATCCCTGCGGCCCCCAGCATGCTCCCTCACTGAGGAATCAGCCGCAGCCATCCCACCGGGCTCCTTGAAGCCAGCGCAGTCCAGCTCTTGGGCATTTTCCCAGAGGTGACTCATTTGGTCCTCTCAACAAGCGCGTGAGTGGCACAAGGCAAGGACCGCCACCTCATTGAAATATGAGCTGGAGCCTCAGAGAAGTCCCAGGAATTGCCTGAGCTGACTCAATAACCGGGAAACAGGAGAGTCACAAAAGCAATGACTTGCAAATCTGACTTAGATTCGGGGTTTACTATGTGTCAAGTTCAGGGGCAAGGACTCAAGACAGCCAGGTTTCTCACCTCAGTTGGTTTAATTTTCACAGTAACCTGGTTTCACAGAAGAGTAAATAAAGGCCCAGAGAAGCAGAGCATCCTACCTAAGGTCACACAGCCAGGACGCCCTGGATTTTCCCCAACAACCTCTGGGGAAGACTTCCTCAACAGGAAAATCCTTTTTCATGAAGAACACCAGCATCCTTTGAACATGCAACAGAGTTTGCAGGGCCCCAGGTGAGCTGAAAGCTGGGAGCTGGTTCGGCTAATGTTTATTTGTTTATGTCATCGCCTCCAGCTAAACCCAGTCCAGAACTTCTGAGTGACTCAGAAACCTCACCACCGGCAGCTGCTCTTTGGTTAGAGCCAGATAAGCCTCCAGGGGGAGGGTCAGGTCAGGGCAGTTCCTGGTAATCAGTGGAGCTGAGCCCCTCTCCTCAGAACGCCCACCCCATATGATGGGTGGCATTGATGGTGACAGATAGAGGGGAGGGAAAGCCCCCAACCCCCAGCAACTGCCCTGCAAAAGGACTTTGACAGGACAAAGAAAGGACACAAAGCCTGCCCACCCCCATCGCAGGAAATGACCGACTTCCCAGGGAGGAGACAGGGAGAGAGCGGCCAGGACAGACAGACACGCACGCTCACACAGGCCTTAGCCATGAAGGGCCTATGAGCCCAGGTCAGAGCGTGTACTTGAAACTGTATCAGTCCCCTAAAGCCCAATCTCTTTACCCAGCCTGGAGGAAAGAGCCTCTTGGGCCCTAAGGTCAGACAGAATAAATGAAAAAAAGATTTGGTTTTGGTTGGTTGGTGGAAGGCAACTGGGTCTTCTTTCAAGCATCTCCCCCAGCCCTTTACTCTGCCCCTCCTTTGGAAAGCTGAGGATCATCATCCCCCCACGGGTTCACGTATTCTCCCCTTCTCCCAAGACGGCCTGCTTGTCCACCTGGGCTGTTCCCTGTGCCTTTCTCTGGTTAACCAGGCACCTTAGGGGAGAGGCTCAAACTCACCCACTCTGGCCCGGCTTCCCACCACAATCCTGCCCCACTACCGCGCGAGTTCCATGTGCAGAGTACCCATAAATCTTCAGTGGCTTCCCAACTCACTCAGGGATAAAAGGGGGTTGGAGAAGGGTAGGAGATCAAGCAGAGACCCTCCCGGAATCTGCTCCCTTCATTAACTTTGGAATTCCACGGGCCAGTGTTTTCTCAAGACTTCTGACACTCAGCACTCACCCAGGAGGAGGGGGCTGCAATCCTCACACCCTGGGGCTCCAGATGGAAAAGCCTGGCCTCAGCCTCCTGGGCCGAGGGAGGGAGGAGGCCAGCAGCCACCAGCAGCTACAAGGCCCCCCTGGAGGGAACTGACAGAGAGCATAGAGTAGCTGGCCACACTAGGGGAAGAACTGGAGACTCAAGAGCGTTATGGTCCTCACTTCATAGACAAGTACACGCAGCTCCGAAGAGGTTTCGGAACCGGTACAAGGTCACCCAGCTACAAAACAGCAAAGCTTCAAAACATCAGTGTGTTTTGCTCCCACAAGGGTACCTGGGCCCCCTGGAGTTTGCACAGGGTCCCCGTGAGAGAAGGGCTATGACTCAGTCTCTGGGCTGAGTCTGGAGACGGAGGGTGCTCAATGATAGCCACGCGCTCACTCCCTGGCCAGTGTTTATGAATGCCCACATGTGCCTGGTTAAGCTTCCGACCTGGTGAGGTGCGTGCGCCCCACCCGCTTTTGTGTGTGAAGCAGCGGGTTCAGAGAGACCCAGAAAGCTGCCAGGCTTCTCCCTGGAGAAAGCGGAGAGGCTGGCGTGAGCTCCAATCGGGCAGCCTTTGCCCTCCGACTCTGGCTCAGCCAGGTACCCAAACTGTGATGAGGCTGTGCTCCAAAGGCCACACTCTTCCAACAACCGCGTCCCTGGGTAAGTGTCCCGGTGCTCCTACAGGAAGTGTCTCAAGGAAGCAGAGAAAGTAGGCAGTTTCCCTGCCAAGAGGGTAGAAAGGTCCAGAGGAAAACGGTAATCTGCCTGGGGTCACGCAGCCCCTGGGGGCCAAGAAGGGAGAAAGAGTCCATCTCAGGGCTCCAGGTAGGTTGGCCCAGTGGCTGTGGAATCAGAAAGAACTGTTTTCAAATCCTGCCTGTGTGCCCTGGGGAGACCTGCTTTGCCTCTCTGTGCTCCAGTTACTTCGACACTAAAAAAAAAAAAAAAAAAACCCATGAAATAATACCTACCCCATCGGTCTGTTCTGGGCATGGAATAGAATAATGTCTGCTGACTGCCCTGCACAGCGATCGGCTTAATAAACAGTGATTATTCCTCCCTCACTGTCCAGAAGGGGTGCCCTTGCAGACATGGACCCCTGCTCAGAGCACACAGAAAGGAGGGGGAGTGGGAGTCTCATTCCTCGCTGTGACCACTGTGTGCCTTCTGGTGCCCAAGCCCACCCTGGCCCTCTCCTGGGAGGAGCAGGAGATAACCAGGACCACCACAACGGGGTTGTTCTAGGGAGTAGCCGATAACAGGAGAAAATCCAGGGCTGTGGGCCATGTGATAAGCGAGGGTGCAGAGGCCACAGCGGGAGTGAGCGGGGAGATGGCAAGAAGAGGTGCCAGAGCCCTGCGAAGGCAGAAGCGGAAGGGGCTGTGCTGGGCCTCGGTGCCACGGCCCCCCTCACTTTCCCAGCGGGGCTGCTCCCGACCCCAGGACAGGCCCGCCCACCTCGGCAAGCCCCGCTACACGCACCAGCCTCCCCAACTCCCACACCCGCAACAGCCCTGCTTGCACGGCTCCTCTCCCTGACCTGCGTGGCCACAGGGCAATGAGCCCAGCGCCCATCCACCACTCTGGGCTGCACATCGCCACTCACCCCAGGGCACGGACTCCCAGACGACCAGGAGCCCCCAGGGCTGGACTGCGATGCCGACCCCACTGCATACCCGGGCCCAGCGTGGCGCCTGCCCCCATCACCCAGTGGGGGACTGAGGTCTTACGAAAAGCCTGTCTCTCCAGGACAACAAAGAGGGCACCCGATTCTAAGGACCCCAAGAGCATCTCACAGCTGGTAGCACTCAGCACACACTCACACGTACAAACACATACAGACCCTCCTTGGCTTCCTGCTCTGCCTTCTCTTGCATGAATAACCTTGGGGAAGTCACATGGCCTCCCAAAGCCTCAAAGTTCTCAACTGTAAATGGGCACACCATCACCCACCGAGTGGGATCGTCGGGCCGGTTTTATAGACACTCCAAAGGAAAGTGTTTCCCTTTAGTCTGATCTTTTCAGGGAAGGCACTGAAAGGAAACCACAAAGAGTGGTTAACTGTGATGCAATAAATAAGATGCCTACTATACGTTTAGCCTGTGAGCAAGATAAACATGTTTCCTGACCTCAGAGAGATGACTTCCGAGTGTGAGGGAAAGAAGAAATTGAACACTTTGCATCAATGCGTGTACTCTCACAGCTCATCCAGGAGCTGCGAGTCGAACACGGTGGAATAACCCGAGGGCCGTCATTTCTGTTAGGAGGTCAGCGAAAGGCCTTCTGAGCAGTGCCACCAGCATGAGGGGACCTGGGGACCCAATCGAAGTTGAACTCCAGGCCTCACCCCAAGTGTAGTCTTGGCAGCCCAGTGCCAAGTGGCTCCAGATGACCTGAGAGCCCTTGGACACGGGTTGTTTGAACTGCCGCTCTCCTGCGGAGAGCCCAACACCAAGGCAACATCCCTGGGAGCCACCAAGCTCACGGCTGCCAAGTCAGGACACAGGGGGGCCAGTCCTCCTGCTTGTCAACAACAGAGCCATGCCACAAGCCTTTGTCGCCAAGTTCGAGTCCAGCTGTTCCCTCCCTCACCTGCTACCGAGCTGCCACTCAGCCTTCCCCCGGGCTCCAAAGTCTGCGGCCTTCGAGCAACCGTCCATGCCAACTGGCAGTGCCCAGTTCAGAGTCCAGCATGGCCCCCTGGCTCTCCTCGGAAAGGCTCGAAAGGCCGAAGTGACACCTACTCTCCCAGGAAGCTTCCCCCCAAGCAACAGTGAACCCCCATCCCGCCACGTGCCCAGGGCCTGCTGAGCGCCAGGTCCGACGCGGGCTGCCGGCACGGCGTACCCAGAGCTCTGATCCGCGACACCAGTCCTGGGAAGTATGACATTACTTCGCTCTCATGGAACAGAGAAGGGGGAGGAATCCAGCAGTCATTTCCCCGGAGCCACACAGGAGGTACAGGTGAGAGAGGCTGAAACCCAGGTCCTCAGGCTCCAGAGCCACCCTGCCGCCATCTGATGGTCTGTTTCTAACTCTAAGCACAGAGCCAAGGAATCGCCCCCTAATGCTACCTTCCCTACTTACTCTCTGGTGTCTCACTTCATGAACAATCCTGTCTCAACTCACCCTGTCTGCAGCAGCAGATGCTGTATGCGCCAGGCACCAGGCTCTGTCTTAGAGACACAGAGCCACGCGGAACAGGCCTTGGCCTTCAAGGTGCTTACAGTCTGCGAAGTGGAGGCAGACACAAAAACCAGGGAAATCAATGAAGCTGATGAATCCGATGACACATGTCAGCAAAGGAAACAGTGGTGGCTCCCAGGACACACCTTTCTTTTTCCATCCGTCTCCCACGAGGGCTAGCACCAAGCCAGACACACAGGGTGAGCTCGTTAAATGCCAGCTCCTTTTGAGGGCCGGCCACATCAAGTAACCTACCCCAGCCAGGCCAGAGTCACCTATAAAGCCCAAGAGAGTGCTTGGCAGGCATGCATGAGATACGTGCACCTGAGACACGAGGCAGGACTTACGTTTCCTTGGGAGCCCCCACGGGGGTCTGGAAAGACCCAACCAAACATTCCTGTCCGAAGTAAGAGCTCAGCCTGTGCAGGAAGCTGTGGTCCTCCCTTCCCCTTGAGCATCCAGGCTACAGGAATCCATGAGGCGCTCAGCCGGGGCCTTCCTTAACACCACCTTTAGCATCCAGAAACATGCCCAGTGTGCGTAATTCCAGGGAAGGTTCCTCCGCCAGCATTATTCCCCAGGCAGCTGAATATCATTGTAAATCCACATGGCTCGAAAAATCCTTGAATGAAGCTCTATGCAGTGGACAGGTATGGCCATCAATCAGGAAGGGTGTCCTTTTCATTCCTTTCTGGTTAAAAGATCAGGCCTGGGCACGAGGAAAAAAAAAAAACAAAAACAATCTTGTTATAATCATGAACCCAGTGCAGTAGTCGGTTCTTCTCCTTTCTTTGTATTTGTCCCTAATATAGTTAGAGGGGAACTCTCTAAAAATTACACCCTACAGCTCTGATACCCAAATGGAGGTAAGGCGGCAAACCAAGGACCTGCAGGGTACTGTCACCTCCCATGGGCACCAGATTCCTCAGAAGGGGATCTTTCTACTTGCACAGGGCTCCTCAGAACTACCCTGGCAGGACAGAGGGGGCTGAGGGGCATCCATTATAACGATGAGCAGAGAAAGTTCCAGAAAGCTCAGATGACTGGCCTAGGGCCTTAACAGCTCAGCCAGACCTGCCACACAGCTCTGCAGGGCTGAGAGGTCCAGACAGTGAGCGGAGGGGGTTTGGGGTCAGCTGGTAGGAAGTCATTCTTTGTTGTGTTTCTTTTTAAAGACTGCCGCAGAGCGCTGGTGTTGGCACAGCTCCAAGCCTTGTCCTGTACTGAGAGGTTGCTCGGGGCAGGCCTGGGGTCTGTTCCCTTTTTTATTCATTCATTCAGCAATGACTGAGCGCCTACTACGTGCTGCTCAACTCTGTTGGGATACTTCTGCTTCCCAACCCAGTGCACTGAAATTATTCCAGTGATAACTAAAGAACAAATGGGCCCACAAGGCATGGGCTGGAGGCCTACCAGTCATCACCAGCCACCTGCTGATAACAATAACTGCCCTTCTCAGAGTGCCTGTAACTCACCCTGCTAGAAGCTCTGGCCACCATCAGACACAAACTCCGAGCCACACTGGAACTCCTGCCTATTTTCCAGGTGAAAGAATGGGGCACAGACAGCTCACTTCCTTGCTCCAAACCAGTAAGAGGAGAGCTTGCATCTGAGCCCTGTCTGTCTCCAGGTCTGCACCCTGATCCACCCGCCTCGTTACCAGTGAGAGACGCCTGCCCCGAACTCGGAACCTAAAACTTATAACCGGGCATTTCACATGCACAGAATCTTCACTGAACCCTCACAACACCCCTCTGTATTAGAAACTTTCTTTATCCCAATTTTAGAGAGGAGGAACAGGAGACCCAGACAAGGGAAGCAAGTTGCCCAAGATCACACAGCTAGAAAATCACAGAACAAAATTGGAAATTGGGCGGTCTAGCCCCAAAGCCTTGATCATTACACCAACTGGCGTCAATAGCAATTTGCTGCAGTAACAAATTTTCAAATACTCAGTGGGATAAAACAACACAAATGTACGCTCCTACCGTTCTGGAGGTCAGGAAGCCTACACAGTTCTTACTGAGCTAAAATCGAGGTGCTGGTGGGCCTGTTTCCTCTGGAGACGCTAAGAGAAACAGTTCCCTTGCCTTTTCCAGCTGCCAGAGGCTGCTCTCAGATGCCTCTGCCTGGGCCTCCCTTCCTCCACCTTCAAAGACAGCAACACAGCATCTCTCTGACCTGCTTCCAACCTCATGTTTCCTTCTGTAACCTTCTGCCTCCCTCTTCCACCTCTGAGAACCTCTGTGACCACCTTGGGCCCAGCCACATGACCCAAAACAACCTCTCCACCTCAGGGATGTGAACCTGAAGCATGTCTGCAAATTCCCTTTACTCACGTAAGATAACCTATTCTCGAGGTCTGGGGACTGGGACAGGGACCTCTCTGGGAGCCCGTCGCTCGCAGCAGCCACCCCAGAGGGAGCCCATCCTCCACTTTAATCATTCCTCAGCGACCAGGGGTCACAGGGTGGGCTCCCCTTATCCCAAGTAAGCCCACCTGACACAGTTCTCAGGCCCAAGAGAAGATGAGTTCACAAGGAAGCTTAAATGTTTAACATCAGCTCTAAGAGAAAGGTATACAGTATATGGGTTCAAACATTAAAGTTTGAGGTCAAACTACCAAATTTACTAGCCAGGTTCCTCTGGGGAAATACATTTAGCTTCCTCAACCGTAGAATGGGGGCAGATCGAGTCTACTCCACGGACCATTTGTGAGGTTACGGGAAATAAGCAACGCAAAGCCCTGGGCATCTTGCTGGACACAGATGGGGAGCCTGAGTAGCCACCCGCAGCCTCAACCCCAACCACCAGGAGCCACCAGGCCAGGACAGCCTCACTGCGGGATGTCGGGCCTGGAGCCCGATCAGCACCCAGGGGCTGCCTACAGCAGGCAGGGGACAGGGGCTTGTCACACCGGCCCCAGCTCCTGGCAGCAGAAAGAATGGGGGACGCAGTCTGTTAAATATTTACTGAGGCCCCCAGGCAAGTCTGAATCCAAGTTTGTTTTGTCGGGGTCCGGTCCATTACAGCTCTGTTGTTACCTGGGGAAGAATTGGGACATGCTCTGTTGGGTATGAGTGCAGCAAAGCGGTGGTCCCCAACCCAGGCCAGGCAGCGCACACTGAGATCCCGGCCAGAAGGTGGCCCACCACGGGGTCCCCCGGCCAGAACGCTGGATGCGGCACACTGCCCTCGATGCCCACTCTCACCAAAGGAGCCCTCTCTCGAGAAGCACTTGCCACTGCGGTGGTATGTGATTCCTTTCAGGTCATGTGCCCTTTCTCTAAGGAATTGGCCAGAATGAAAAAGACAGGCAATACCCAAACTGGTTTTGCTGTGGAACTGGAATTCTCACACACGGGGATGGACAGGCATTCTGCAGACAGACAAACCACCGCTTCGGGAAAGTGTTCAGCACTGTCCATTGAAGCTGGACATTGGGCACACCCTGTGACCCTGCAGGTCCGCTGCTGGGTATAAACTCACAGAAACGTTCACCAGAAGTCCGTCTCAGCGCGTTCGGAACAGCGCTCACTCCTCGGAACAGCCGAACGCTGGGAACTCTGTGGACGCTCACCAACGGAAGCATGGATTCCAAAAACACGCACCCCATGGAACACCACAGAGCGAGAAGGATGACCCACCACTGCACGCAACACACGAACGCGTCTCGCAAACCCACTTCTGGGCGAGAGAAGACAGGCACACGGGAGTGCATGTGATGCGTTTATATGAAATTCACAGACAGGTCGAACTAATCTGTGCCGTGAGACGTCAGGACGAGGCTTTGCTGAGCGAGCAGGAAGGGACAGAGGGTGACAAGGGGCAGGAGGGGGGTCCTGAAATGCTGCTAACGTTCTACTTGTCCAGGTGGCAACTACGCACAGATGTGCAGTTTGTGACACGTGTGGTCTTTTTATGCACGTCCCCTCAATTACATGTTGGTTAACATGGTTTTTTCCTGATTTCCCCTGTGAGAGTATGTTGCAGGAATATGGTGGACTTTGCAGCAAACATCCCTCAGGGCTGGAGAATCAGCACCTTCTGAGGTTCCCCTGAGCCTCAGTATCTTGCCCCGTGCCCCCCAAGTGCCGAGAGGTTTACTTCACCTGGTGGTAGGGAATTCGACACAGAGTCACCCCATGAGAAAATGCAGCTCTCCCCCCGTTCCCTCAGCTGAGTCTCTCGCTCCTCTGCTTCCTGGGCAGGACCAAACGTGTCATTTCCTTGACCCTGCCTATGGGGTATTTCAGAAACGCAAGGTGCTTCTCTTTCCTACCCAACTCCAGGACAGCATCTTTGTACACCAACATCTCCTAAGTAACGGGAAGACTTAAGGTGTCCTGGGTAGGCAGAGCCTGGGGAATAGGGCACGAGGCAGCAACACGGAAGCCAGGTCTGGAAGGGCCCAACACAGCTTGTTGCGGGGGCCACAGAGCACACGTCCCCGAGCGCGGTGCGTGTTATCCCCTCTCCGTGCTGCTCGGTCTCCTGGCCTCTGTGGGGTGTTTTCCCGTTCTCTCCATCTCTTGCAGCAGCACCAGTCATGCTGTTAATTTTAGTACGGGGGCCGGAGTCAGCAGGTTGCTCTCACACCACTGAGAGTGAGCTGGCCATGGGAAGCGGCGCTGGCTGCGGGGATGATGAGGCATTTCTCCCAGGCAAGAGTCAGGTGGGTAACCTTGTCCCCACCTCCGCTGGCCTCACTTTCTCTTTCCCTCGGGCTTTTTCAACACCAATGCCACAAAAGAGGTGTTGATTTCATCTCTTTCTGATGGGGGGAGGGCTCCTCTATAAGCTGTGCATTCACCTGATTTCTCTGTGGTGCCCCGAGGTCTGGGGTCTGCCCAGCCTGGGAAGATAAATCAAGTTTGGTGCCCTGAGAAAGTGGCCACCATCCTCCTGCTGACAGAGTCTGTTTTGACTTCATCTGAGTTTCTACCCAATGGGTGCTGGGACGGCACGGCTCTGCTGATTTGGAATCCCTGAGCACATGCTCTCCTCACGCTCACCGATTGATTCCGCATTCAGGAGATGCCGGGACGAGGTTGAGTTTGGATACTGAACAAACTAGGTGTGAATCCCAGCACCGCACTCAGCTGCTGAGTTTTAGAATCTTTGGAAGTGTTTCCTCATCTGTTTAATAAAAACCGGTCATTAAAATCCATGTCCCTTCAGACTCCTGGGCTTATCTATACAGACAAGAAACTGTGTAGAAACTGCTCGACCCATAGCCCTGCCCATGGTGGGCTCACAACTCACGCAGAACATCAGCAGCGGCCTCAGTAACAGCCCCGGCCATCTACTATTGTAGCGATGCCCACCAGTTAGGTTCGGGAGGTGCAAACTGAAGCCAGTCTGCTCACTAATGAGGATCGGACTGTCCTCTGCACTGTGGGCTTCACAGGAGATGACAAGGGGGTCCCCACAGAGTGAGCCCCCTGTGGCCAGGCACCTTCCCCTGCATGGCATCATGGAGCCCTGCTTTATAGCTCTGCGAGGTACGCTGACTTTGGGGCCAGACCCCCGAAGCCCTGCACGACACTTGAGAACTCAACAGATGCTCAGTAAAGGTAGGCTGGAATAGAGAGTGATTAACCACAGCTACTGAGCACTCACTTTGTCAGACATGGTGCTAAGAGCTAGAAATCACGTCCATCCAGGAAGACAGGATCCCTGCCTACAGGGAGCTCTCAGGCTATACCCAGGGTACCAGAGAACCAAACACGCAGGTGCGTGCCCATCATCAGGTGCATTGGTGATGTCCAGGTTCCCACAGCAGGGTGGTGGGAGTGGGGCAGAAGAGGAGAGGCTGGACCACACTGCGAGAGGCCCCAGCCCAACAGAGCATGAGAAACCTTAGAAACAAAAAGTCTGGTTCCATTTCACTGCCAGAAAACTGAGAAAGGAAGCTCAGAGAGGTGAAGTGATTTGCCCCAGGTAGCCCAGCTGAGACCGTTAGCATGCAGAATGAGAAGCGAATCTCCAGTGAGAGCGGACAGGGGACGCAATGCCTGGGAGAGGAACTGGTCCTTAATTTGGGAGGTGCAGGGGCGCTGTCAGCAGAAGGCTACCTGACCAAAGGTCCAGCCCCTCTGAGCTTGCTCCAAGAGCATTCATTGGTTGTCCTAAGTCCTAGAACCTCAACAGGTGTGAGGTCTGAACGCATTTCCAAATGAGAACACTGGAGCACAGCAAGCTGTATGCTCACAGCCACGGCGGCAGCCAGAGACAGAGCTGAGATATGATCCCAGGCCCTCAGCTTCTGAGCCTTTTAGCTTGACCACTAGGCTGTTCTGCCTTTGAAGGACAGTGTAGTGAGAAAGACTAGGGGGCAAGGCAACAGGATAAGAAGGCTCTGGAAACCAGAGATGGGGAGAGTAGTAGCTCGGTTGCTGGAAAAGGTAATGAACAGAGACCCTCAACACCATCCTCTGCCACAGTCACCAAAACGGCCCCATCCCAATGACCTGTCTGTGGCCACAAGTCTCGCTCTCTTTCCTGTATTAAGTCCTCCGTGCCGCCCATGACACACTTCTTCCAGTGGCTTCCGGTCAGAGTAGGAAGAATGTCCAGCTGCAGCCTGGAGCCATGACATCGTGTCCACCAGGCTCAGGGCTGACGTGACGGGAGCAGGGAGGTGCCTCTCCCCAAATAACTGACCCGGCTGCTTCTCCCCACCTGCAGGCGAGATGACAGATGCTCCTGGAGAAACTGGGCACGGAGTGCAGGTAGAACGCAGGCGCTTCTCACAAACTGTCCCGCAGTCCCACCAGGACTGAGGCCCCAACGGTTACAGGAACACAGGTGTCTTCAGGACAGGTCCCTGGGGTGACCTCACTAGGCTGACCTCAGAAGCACAGCAGTAGTAAGTTTAAGAGAGAGAAAGAGGCTGGCAGGTAGGATGGACAGGACACGGGAGGGAGTGACCAACTGCACCCTGGAAACCAACCGACCGAGGTGAGAACGTCCCCGAACAGCGGTGAGACCGTGAGCGTCAGTCCTCTGCGTCGGCACCCATTCTGCAAAGTGGGTCCCGCCTTGCAGGTTAGGGGGAAGCTTCAGGGTGACCCACACATCCCCTTTCACCTAGTGGGTCCTCCATAAGAGAAGCCCTTCCGTTGGTCAGCGTATCGTCATTCTCCTTTACAGCCTAAATGGGATTAAGATACTGACACGAGCTCAGAAAAGTCATGAACAAGGTCCTTTTATGGATGACAAACCTTAAAAGTTTTTTTTTAAATTCCTGTTGTTTACTTTGCCCCACAAAATCCTTGAGGGAAAGGTCAGCAAAGATCCAAATGTCAAAAGGGACAAGATCCTATGACAAAAGGGACAAGTAGCCTGGAACTGAGCCATCAAACAATGACTCAAGGAGGCAGTTCTTTGCAGAGCAGAAGGACCTACCCTTGAAGACTCAGGGGAAGTTCTAGGGCATGCCTATTCCCCAGGAAAGTAACTTCGAAGGAGACTCAATTCACACAGGGCCCTGCCTGCAAAGAGCTTCAAATCTTCTTAGAGAAAGGGGTCCGTGAGAAGGTCCATGTCAGGACCAAGCCAACAAGCTGCAGTGGACGCACTCCAGGACTCGGGAAGCTCCACGTGAATTAGGGAAGGTTTTGTGCACAGATCATGGGGCCCTGAGAGGTATGTAAGTTGGTAAGAAGGAAAAGGGTGCTCAGAGTAGGAGGTGGTGATGCTCAAAATGAGGAGGACGATGAGATACAGAATTTATTAATCACCTATCACAGAAGAGGCCCCTTTGAAATCTCCCCATCTAATCCCCATTAATGCCCATACCCCAGAGTCAGGTCTCTTTCCCCAAAATGACAGAAACAGTACAGAGAAGGTAACCTTGCCTGAGGTTATCAAGGGGCAGACATGAACCCAGACCCATCAGATTGCAAGTCTCCTCCCGGTCCTTCGTCGCACCAAACCCTTGCCTCGTGTGGGGATCCGGGCCATGTTCTGAGCACCCTGAGCCCCCACTCTGTGGGGGGAAGGGTGGGGGGCTGCCCCTCCAAGCAGCCCTGCTGCACCTGCCCTGCCCCACATCCCACAGCCCCACCTGTCCCATAATCAGCACCTTTGTTCCAACTGCTCTTTAAACCTGCGTTAGCTGGGCTTCCGGGAGGTCACGCTGCTGACTTTGGAATGCACTTCTGACTTCACGGAAATGGGTCTTTGCTTCAAGTCACACAGGCACCTTCCACTAAGTAAACGCTGGCAGCAATCTACCTTGCCCTGGGACCCTGAGTAAATCCCAGGTGGAGGGAGTGGGGCAGGAGGAAGGGGTGAGGGAGCACAATCCAATCGACAGTGGGGGCGGGGCGGCGGCGCACAGCACAGAGAGTTGCCACCACTGGCTCTCCGCCCCGCTCCCCGGGTGCTCAGGGAAGGAAAGGAGTCCTTTCAAACTCCCAGCCAGGGGTCCGGAGAAGCCTGGAGGCTCACCCTCTCCTCCGCCCTCCTCCCCTCCTTCCCCTGTGCTCAGAAGGCAGCTCCACAGTGTCCCGTCCAGCAGCACATGAGGGGTCAGGAGAGGGAAAGAGCGCATGGGCAGTACACATATCATCCAGGGAAAGAAAGGAGAAAAAGAGAGAAAAGGGAGAAATAAAAAAAAATTTAAAGCAGCAGGAATCTTACTTAATTAAAAACATGTCAGAACAGCAGTTGAGAAGGGAACCCTGACTTGGGAACTTGAGTCTCCAGAGCTCCGTGGGAACGTGGTGACCTGTGTGTGTGTGTGTGTGTGTGTGTGTGTGTGTGTGTGTCTCTCTCTCTCTCTCTCTCACACACACACATACACACAGCCATTCGGGGTATGCGTGTGTGAATCGCTCCATAGTTACCAAGAGCGGTGATGGTGCAAGTTACAGCACTAGGCTTACAGAACGCTCCCCGGGCCAGTGGGCCTCACCCCTCGGTGTGCCAAAGACTCTCCTCACCCAGAGGCTTGTTACAACTGAGATCCCCGAGGTCCACCCACCGCAATGCAGGTCTGCAGGCCTGTGGCGGGGTGCACCCAACAGGCGGTAACGACGCAGGCATGCCCAGAACTCACTGGAGAAACCCTGCTCCTAGGGGCAGACTGTTCCCTTTTCAACTCTGAAATAAAGTGACCGTGAGTAGCTGTTGCTGGGAGAAACGTGAGGAGCCACAACCCCCCACTTCCTGAGCGCCACCCGTCTGTGTCAGCCCCATGCCAGGTTCTTGTGGGTCGGGGTCTCGCTCAGTCCCCACCCACCCTCAAAAGCAGTCACTAGATGCGTTCGGGGAATGAGCAGCTAAGGCTCCCCAGAGTGGCTTGTGCAAGGTCACCTAACTAGGAAGCAGCAGCCCTTGGAACTTTCCCAGGGCTCCAAAGGTAGGAAAAGAAGGAAAGGAAAGGAATGCGCTCTAAATTCAGACAATGTGGAGAGGTTCAGAGGGGAGGACGGAAATGAAACAGAACAAAAGACAAGGAAAATACATCACTGAGCACCTATTACCTGCCACACTTTTATTCCTTCCGACAGGCTCAGGGGACCCCCCCCTCCCGAGTTCCCACAAATTGTAACATTGGGAGGAGACACAAATTTCAGATGGGAAAAGGGGGATGTATAGCTCTCGACACACAATGTCACTTCCTACTTTCTCTACTCAAAACACACAGGTACCCGAAGGGTCATGTCCAACGCAACACGCACAGTTGGGAGCACAGAGCACCCCAGGAGAAGCCAAGGGGAGGACGAAGACCTTCCTTTGGGGATGAACAGGGTCACAGGACACAACGAATCACATGCTTCTCTGTCTCCAACTGGCAGGACCCTACTCACTGCAAACCTACAGTGTGTCTGTCGGTCACAGCACTTGGCCCGAAAGGGCTCGGCATTGCCTAACATCCTTGATCCTCTCACTTTTGATGTTAGTCCACATCAACATAACAAACGTCCAAATCTGTAAGAATTTTTTTACAAGTTTGTTTGAGCAAAACCAATGACAATTGCCAGGAAACAAAATCTCAATGGATTGAGAAAACGTTCTGGAAAAGGGCAGTTTTACCACTTATTTTATGCATCAGAAAGGGCAAGACATAAGGGGGTTTGCTTGAAACCCATTGGTAACAGATTAGGGAGGCAGGAGAAAGCAAAATCAGAGAACTCTCTGGGACTGGATAAAAAGTAAAGGAAATAGACACGTACTTCTTTTACATAGGTAGTAGGTACAGGAGACTTAACAGTCAACAATTAACATGCTAATAACAACAATGAGGGGTTTGTGGTCTCTGCTCTGGCACTGTGGTTGTGATTTGACGGGTGGCGGGAAAGGGGGGTAATCACTTTGATATTCCAAAGGTATATTATCAGGCATATTATCGTAGCCAAAAAAAGACAATAGACAGATCCGTTAAGATAAAGATTGCTCTTTTTCAAGGAAGATACTGGCCTAGCACAGGACTGCCCCTCATGACCCACTTTTAGTTAGAAAGTTTTAATTTCAGGCCATCCTATGTGGTTATTTTTGGTGTCTGAGTTTGTAAGGCCACCATGCAGGCCTCTCCTGAGCTTATCAGGTTTTAGTATATGGTCCCTTTTTATCCACATCCAACCCCACAAAGCTTAATATTAAATAAAGAGATTTAAATAATTAATACTTAAAAAAAATTTAAAAAAATAATAATACTTGACAGCACTGACATCATTCTGTTACATAACAATGAAGAAGAAGAAGGCGGCCAGCCCGTGACTTTCTAATGACTGCCGAAATAATTCACTGTAATGGGTAACAGACCGCCTGCAAACTTGTTGAGTCACTCTTTCGCCTCCGCCCCAGCCTGCCTCCCAGGCTCTGGTCACCATCGTCTCTGTCATCCTCACTGTCCTAAGCTGCTCCCCATGAACCTCAGCCCACCAGAAGCAACCCCCTCACTCAAAGTATGCACTGAGCTCACGGCAGCACCGATGGGTGTGTTTGGGGGAATGTTAACTCTTTCTTATAGCTTAGTACACTTTTCAAAAGTAAAGAGGTGGCATGAAATAAGGATCTATATGAAAAGGAAAGAGAACCAGGATGCAAAAGTATACAGGCAGGATCACTCAAAAAAAATGTTATCGACCCAAATGACGGGAAACTAGCTGAATAAACTATGATACATCTAAACAATGAAATGCTCTCTGCATGATCAGTCCTGGGTAGTGGAACTGACATTTTTTTTTTAATTTTTTTTTTATTTATTTATCTTTAGAGAGGAAGGGTAGGAGAGAGGGAGAGGGAGAGAAACATCAATGTGTGGTTGCCTCTCATGTGTCCCTTGCTGGGAACTGGCCTGCAACCCAGGCATGTGCCCTGACTGGGAATCCAACCGCGATTGTTTGGTTCACAGGCCCGCGCTCAATCCACTGAGCTACACCAGCCAGGGCGGAACTGACATTTTTAATCTTCTCTTTTTAGAGTGGAGAGGCCACAGACCCTGGGGAGGCACTGCCTGCTCTTCACCAAGAAGGGGCCCTGTGACCCCCTCCCACCACCTCACCTCTGTGTCCTATTAGCACAGCCTCACAGGACTGCTGTGGGATCACACGAAACGAGTTAACACTCGCAAAGGCCTTGGGACGGTTGCCTAGTTCATGAGAAGTGCCATATAATTCTTTGTCATACAAAATAAGTATTTATTTTATGATAAGAAAAATACAAATTATTTAAAAAGTCAAGGTACAAAACTCTTGGTGGACAAGGACAGAAAGGATCACAGAAACCACAATATAATGACACCAGGATTATGCTGTTGCCTTTTCTTACATTTTCCTTTTATAAATGGTTCCTGGTGGACTTTCCACCCTCAGTAAAGGCATAGTTTAGATTCACCAGGAATCAGCACACAGCAATTTTTTTAGGGGGCGAAGCGTGGGTGACCTAGGACCTCTGACACATTGACATCAAAAGAGATGCCCCATAAGGGGTAACAATTCTGAAGATTTGGTTTCAGGTTTTAGGACTTCCTGGTCCTCTTTTCTAGATACACCCCCACTCACACATGCCCAGGCACCTACCTGACCCTGCACTGCCAACCCCTCCAGCACACCTGTTTGAAAAACAGCCTCACCGGCTGGCCTCAAAGATCGCTTTTCCCCGGGAACCCAGGCCAGCCCAGGGGCCACTACCCTCCCAGTGTCCTGGCCGTTGTCAGAGGGGATGGAAATGCAGGGACCTGAGTGCTGGTTCAGCAGCGCCTGACCCTCAAGGGGCACCCTCTGGGCCACGTGAAGGAGGCAGGCCCTAGAAGCATCCGCTCATTGTTATTCCAGCCAGGTGTCTGCAGTGGCCAAACCCAGGGTACTGCAGGGAAATGGGCACGGCAAGATCAGAGATAATGCCCCCACAGAATTCCTCCCCTCCCACCCCGCTACCTGGTGAGAGTGAACAGGGGTTCCTGGTGGGTGGAGGAGCGGATGGGTCGGGGATGCACAGAAAAGGGCTGCCAGGCTGCGGTCCGGGTCCCCCTCCTCCTCCTCCAGCCTCCCCAGCAAGTGAGCCCTCCCAGCAAGGTCCCTGACAACCTGACCTTGGCTAAAGCCAAACGCAAGCCTGGGCTGCGCCCCCAGCTGTTCCTGGCATGATGGGTGGCTGAGCTCGTAAAGGCCACCGGCGGTGATGAGGAGGACGTCGGAGGGCAGCAGAGCCAGGCGGGGGGCGAAATCCACTGGGTGGGGCTTCACCCCGTAGGTGAGCACCCTGTACTGGGCCCAGGGACCTGTCGGGCCCACCTGATGACCACAGGGGAGCTGTCCTGGCTGGAGTTTATGAGGTTTTTTTTTTCTTAGGTAATTGTTAGGGGTGGATTTGTTTCTGTTTAACGGCATGGGGAGACACAACAGGAAGGTACAGTCGTAGGGCAGTGTTTGTACCACCAGAGATAGGCGTATTTGGGGTGAGGCAGCGTAAGCACATTTTGAATTCTTAAATGAAATAAAATACTTATAACTGAGCCACACACACAGTTCAAAATCAAGCACACACACGCACAAAACCCCCAGGAAATGAACGGTGGCAGATAGTGGGGTCCCAGATATAAAGGGTGGAGGAGACAGAAATCTCCCTGATGGTACCAGACTCAGGCTAGGCAGAAGGAACATGTTAGAAACACTTAAGAACAGGACACAAGTTAGACAGATCTCCCTGGACGGACCCATGACTCAGACACAAGAGGACGGACCCCTCTCGCAGCATCGAGTCTCAGCGACCCACTCCAACGTTTAAGGTCCCCACTGTCCGACCCAGGCCTCATCTCCCCAGCCTGCCTGTCCCTCAGATCTCTCATACTTGCGGAGGGGTGGGGCCCACCGGGAGGTCACAGAGGCACAGAATCTGTGCTTTTGCTGCTGCCTCTTCTGCTATCCCAGATCATCTACTGTGTGCCCGGCCCGGACCAGGCGGCCTGGCCTCCTTGCATTCCCAGACCACTCCTGGGGCCTTCCTCCCATGCCGCGCATCGCAAAGCCTTCTCCTCCCTCACCCCGCCCCATCTTGCCTGTCCTGTCCAAGTCTCTGTTCTTGTTAGCTGAGTCTGGCAGGTGGGTGAGTATGCAGGGCCCTTCCCCGCTGAGCCGCAAACACCTAAGGGCAGCACCTGCCTCTTACCTGCTTTTCTACCTCCATCATCTGGATTAGTATAGAAGCTGGAACAGAGTCGATCCTTAGTAAATGTTTGTTGTTGAACTAGGGAGGTGGATGGATAAAGGGAAGGGTGGATGAATGGATGGGTTTAATGAGGCTTTCGTGTCATTCCGTACAGTGACTCCAAACCTTACACACACAGAGACAGACAGGTACAGTATTAGTGCAATACCCCCCACAGACACAATGTATCTTCTCCTAAAACGGCCCCAGGCCCCAGGAGGATGAACCTCAAGGCTCCATGGTGGCGTATGTTCTTAGCAAAGTGTGCAGCACCTGCAGAGATTTAGAGAATGCGAGGCAAAGTGCTTTTACCTGTATGGACCTAAGTTTTCTTCACCTGTAATAACCTAGGCGTCTGTCTATACAGAATAGAACAGTACCAGTGTCCCACAGGAATGCCTGTGTTCACCAGCAATTAACTGAGCCTCCAACCCGAGCTAAGGTCTCAGCAGCAGCTTCGGACCCTGCTGTACACCCCCACCCACCCCGACCTCGGGGAATGGCAGGCTTCTCTCGCCCTGTCCCCTCCACCCCATGCTCGCCCAGCCTGACCAGGGGTCCTCCTCTGTGCAGGACCCTCCTTTATTCTCCCGCCTATCTTTAGGCTCCCAGCCAGCCCACACCAGGTGCTGTATGAGGTGGGGATGGGAGCAGACCCAGAGGGAAGGCCAGAAGGCCCAGCGCTTCCACTCCAAGAGTGGAGCAGACAGGGCCAGCATCACCCCCCTGCTGGGCCTGATAGCCCATTCCTGTGGGGCAGGGCCACATGCCCTGCGCAGGCAGCACGTGAGGCCCCTGTCAGCAAAAGCTGGGACATGTGTCTGGGAAAGCTCGAGAAGGTGCTGGGCTCTGAGCTGGGGCACAGCCAGCATGCCAGATGAGCTCATCACCGAAGGCTAATGTGTACTTTCGAAGTGCTCTCAAGATGCTGCAGGAAATACCGAACACCAACAGACCAGTAATTAAAACTTAAAACAGCAGGGAGGGATGGGGAGGAGTCCCAACCTCTAATGCACCCTTGCACCATCCTTCCCAGGCTGCCCCAGCCCAAAGCTGGGCTGTCAGAGGGACAGGTGACAGGCGTTTGGCACGTACACAGGACCTTTTATCACAGGGTCTCAGAACACCTGGTTTCTAAAGCCATCCCTGCCAAGTCGCCAGGCAGACCTCGGTGCCCCTAGTCACCGGGATCGCATCCAAGTAAGAGGTTGTCGGCCAGTGCCACACCCAAGAGAACACTTCTGCCGCTCCCACTCCCCGTGTGATAACACGGCACAAAGTGTGGCCACCAAAAGCTTAATCCATTGCACTCCTAGGGCAGCAGGAACAGATGGCCACTAGCTCAGCACCTTTGAAGCACACAAGTCTGCTGTCTTACAGTCCTGGAGGGAAAGTCTAAAAGGCCCTCGTGGAGGGTCGGCAGGGCCCCGTTCCTTCCAAGATGCTCTGAAGGGTCCCTGGCTCCTCTCCTTTCTACCTTCTGGGGGCCACTCACAGTCCTTGGCTCACGGTCCCTTCCTTCGTCTTCAAACCCAGCAACGTCACTTCTGACAGTGCATCGCTCTCACCTCCTCTTTTGCCTCCACCTTCCACTTTTAAGGACCCTTGTGACAACAGGGGACACATCAGAAAATCCAGGGTAATCTCCCTATTCTAAGGTCAACCTTCAATCCACTACACACTTAATACCTCTTGGCCACAGAATGGTAACAGTCACAAGTTCCAGGGGTTAGGATGTGAACATCTTTCAGGGGGCCATTATTCTGCCAACCACATCCATATTTATACAAGGCCCCAGGCTGTGGCTCAAGACCCACAAAGCCCCCAGAAAAGCAGCCCCCCGGATTGGTACCTACCACTACCCCCCTGAGAAAGCCCGGCCAGCCCTGACTCAAGTGGCTCCTGGACAGTTCTGACTTCCCCCACACCCTGGGGATCCTCCCCCATTTTTAGGTTCAGCAACCCTCCTTCAATGCCCACCTCACAGATGAGGGGACGGGGCAAGAGACTCGCTCAGATGCCACCACGCTAGGCCGTGGGTCTGGGATTGGGCCGTGGGTCTTCACACCTGCATGCTCTCCACCAGCACACAGGGACCCCAAGAACACAGCGCGGCTCTGAACATTCCTATTTAGCCTCCTGGTTGGGTCCCTTCCAGCACAGGGTGGCCTCTGGTGGGCGGGAGGAACTCCAACTTGAGTTCTCACTGACTTTGCAGAGAATGCCCCAACTCTCAGAAATTGTCTGTCTAACTCGACCTATGTCAATTGTGAAAACAGGGGCTGGGATGAAGGAAAGAAAACCAGCATGTGCTGAGCACACTCGCCGAGTGACGGGAACAGTCGTCCAGCCACTGACTTCGCCCACGGACCCTGAGAGTAGGCTAAGGACTCCGCTCTACCAACCGCAGGCTGGGTCTCTGAGAGACCAGTAGCGTGCCCAAACTCACACAGCAGGGGTTGCCAGCACCCTGTTAAAGCCGGCAGGCTTTCTCCCCTCCACCGCAAGGCCTCCCCCACTCCTGTCCACCCGGGAACCAAGCTTTCCAATCCACAGGGAAGTCACCTGACCACTGTGTACACTTTTTCTTCCTCCCCACTGCCAGCGCAAACACACTCCCCACATGCGGCTTCTCCCGCCAGCAGGCTGGGCCCTGGAGTGCAGGAACCAGAGTTCTCAGTGGGTTTCACACCTCAGCCTGTGATGAAGGAAGCTTCCTGCCCCTTACAGGACACGCCAGGAAAGCCAGAGAGGCCACACAAGGTGCAGGGTGTGGATGCCGCCAAGCAGAGGGTGCAGCAAGCGAGCGGCACCGGGCACTCACCTGGAAGCCAGTCCCAACCTTTCCCCTGGATCTCTCTCTGTCCTCGCTGAGCCGAGATAACCTGGAACGATGGAGGCCAGTGGGGCTGGGGCACAAGGCCCTGCCACGCCAGCCAACTGAGCTCCACGCACCCAGGCACCAAAGCAAAGCCCTGACCATAGGTGCAAAGTGTCCTGGGGGATCCATGGCAAAGGTAGGCACACATACCTGGGGCAAGTCCTGAACTGGCCATTTCCTAGCTGGGTGGCCTTAGGCAAGTCACTTCACCACCCTGGGAATTCATTTCCAAACCCAGCAATAAGGGTTAGGGTAACACGTAAGGTGCAATGAGAGACGTGGTCCCTGCCCTCAAGAAGGTTCGAGTCCATGGAGAAGCAGACAAATATTCACAGGAGCATCCACTAAATTAGAAACTGCAGCTGATGCTCAGAAGAAAAAGTCCATTTAACTCCTCTCCCTGTTGCCCCTCCCCACCCCTCTCCCCCGATCCCCCCACAGCAGTTAATCTGCACGTTCCAGGAGGAGGTCTCTGAAGAGTTGCCACTTACTCTGACACCTGAAAATGAGCAGAATTCTGTAGTTGCTCTTAAGGAAAGAAAGGGAGGGAAAAAGAAATGCCTAGGCCAATACTATCAAGTGGGGGACGTTTAAAATGGGCAACTGCACAGATCAATAAACCAGGTCCCACATTTACTTGCAAAGCAGGATTTTGCTGCCACAGTCAGATGCAGATGTGTAGGGCAGGTCCCTCACAGAAATGGAGGTACCCAAGCCTGCAAGAGCTTGCCTAACAAAGAGGCCCCCAGGGTTCCCCATTCCTTCCCACCTGCAACATTCACAAGTTAATCAGAACAGATCTTACAAATCCCTGAGCAAAAAACCTGCTAACACCCCAAAGGAAATGACCAAGCACAAAACGCAAACAGGCAGCACCCGTGAAAAGCTGGCCAGTCATACCAGAAGTCAGGGAAAAGCAACCAGGTTGGTCTTGGGGTACTCCCCCGTCACAGAGCTCCACTCCCACTGGGGGCTGACAGTCCTGAGAATGCTGACACGTTAGGAAGCCCACTCAGCAACCCCTCCCTGTGCTGTCATCTGTGGAGTGGCCACTGGGGAGATATTCCTCAAAAGAAATCTGACAGAATGTCTCGAGACTGTATAAACTTCTCATATCTTTCTAGGGAGCTCTGCCAAGGAAACCACCAGAGCTGTGTGAAAAAAAAAGGGTTGTGTGTTGTAACAGGCAAATGCAGAAGGCACTCTGAGTGGCCAGCAGTGCTGACATGGCTGGTGACAGAGAGGACAATCGTACCGCAGCAGCCTGCATGCACCCAGCGTGAGCTGTCCTGGGTGAGGCCCCCTGCAAAGGAGAAACTAGTTACAGGTCACCTTTCTTGTACAGGTGCGTGATGACACCTGAGAAAGCTGCTCTAAACAAGTTTTCAAAACTCTGAATGACACTGGGAAAGGGTAATGATATAATGTTAAGTGAACAGAGTCAAGGCAGCAAACCAGGAAAGCAGGAAGCAGAACGTTAAAAATAGCTGTATCTGAGGGTCAGAGCCAGAGGTGACATGTGTTTTCCTCTTTGTTTTGCTTTTATTTTTTCTGCCTGTCTTTTCCAACATTTCTACCAATAAGCATGCTCGGGGGCGGTGGTGGGGGAGGAAAACTTGGCTTGCCTGTTAAGTTCCCCTGAATTCTGTGACTGGGGCCTGAGTGAGGCTCCACCCTAAGGGGGAGATTCAGAACTATTCCACCAAGTCACACCCACTTCACACCCCTGGGGCACGCGCTCCTCCCAGCAGCCGCTTCTTAACCAGGCCCGGGACTAGAGCTGTGGACAAAAAAACATGATGCAGAAGAAACTCACCTCTGGAAAGGACAGCAAAGGAAGTGAACTAATAGTTACTGCAGACATACTATGTGCTGAGCACTGGGATGACAAGGCAACAAAGATTTAGTAAGTTTTCTGCAGGGGGGCCTCTGGCCTCAGACCATCGATCCCTTACAGTTCTACTAATCCAAGGTCTCGGGATCTCCATGCTCACCTCTACCTCCTCTCCCTGGTCGCCACTGGCCTCAAGCTCCAACTGATCCTCCAAGACTCAATTCAAGCAATTCTTCAGTGAAACGTTCCCTAGGGCACCCAAGATGAACCCTCAGTCCCCTCCATGCTCTGGTGTGCCCTGTTAATACTTCTATCCTAGCACCTAGTAAACTGGGCTAATGTGACTTAATTATATGCCTGGCTTTGCAGCAGAGTATGAACTCCCTCAGAGTAGAGACCTTGCTGGCACTTATGTATCTGTGCATCTCCACAGCCAGCACAGTGCCCAGTGCATCACACGTAGGCAATGACAATTAGACCGGTAGATGGAATGATGACAGATAAAAGGGTGCTCAGACGAAAGAGTTACTGGGTGGGAGGCTGGCTGGGTGGGAGGCTGGGTGGGTGAAATGCTGGTTGGGTGGAGGGCTGCTTGCATGGGAGTCGCGTGGAAGGATGGATGGGTGCAGGGGAACGCAGCAGGATGGTTGGGAGGAGAATGTGTGGAGGCAAGGAAGGAAGCATAGGAAGGAAGTACAGGTGCGGGGACAGATGGAGAGAAGCGCGGGAGAGAGGAAACCACGTGGTGAAGTCACGCGGGAGAGGTGAGGGAAAGAAGTCCCTAAGCAACACCACAGCGGCAGACAGAGGAGAAAGGGGGCTGTGTGACACGCCCACAGTGACACCCCAAAGTTCACATCTTGACTGTGGGTCTTCAACAGCCATTGCGCGCACGTTTCAATAGGAAGGGTCCTCTGCAAGGAGCTGCTCCGCCCTCGAGGAGAGCTGTACGTTAGGAGCGAGAGGAACCACCCCATGGCAGCGTGGCGAGCAGGAGACTGACCCTCAGGAGCTAGCACGCCATTGTCGATTCCTCTTCCCCACAAAGACTACCTGTCAGCAGGCAACCCTCCTGGTGCAGCCTCCCCACGGCCCTGCCCCAGCTCCTAAACTCCCAGAAATCCTTTCCCTAAATGCTCCCATCCGGGTGTCCTGGCCCTCTGAAGGTGCCCTTGGGGAGCAGCTGTTCCCAGTCCTCCACTGCACCCCAGCGCCCACACCTGGGAACCAATTCCACCAGGAGGAGCCCTGCTTCCGGCAGCACCAACACCCACCCCCAGAACCTGCTCCTCTTCTCCTCCCCTGGCAACCGGGTCCCTTCGCAGGGCGGCCTAGGGATTCCGGTAAGCCGCCCTGCCCGGATCCGCACACACTGTTCCCCGCACTCCCTCCCTCGGGCACCTCCAGTTCTCGTCAAGGCTGGCAGCGGCAAGCCAGGCACGGGGCCTCGCCTGAAAGGAAGAGCTTCACCAACCAACTGGCTTGCACCGCAGCATTAGTCCTGGGGCTCACCACACCCAGAAAATGCAACCTTCAGGACGGGGAAATGACACATTTAAGGGGGGGAGAGAAAGCGCTGTCCCCTCAGGACTCGTGACTCAGCGCCCCTCCCTGCTTGTAGGGACAAAGACAGAAGATGATTGCTGAAGGCCTTCCACTTACCAAGCACGAGTCTTCCTCGGTGACCTTTGACCTAGATGGTACCACGTCCATTTTACAGATAAGGGAACTGAGGCTAGGACAGGTGAAATAACTAGCAGGCCCAAGGTCAACCCCAGATCTGACCGTGCACTGACCGACTCCTCCAAGTTCAGCACTGCCTCATGTCTGCTCAGCTCAGAGAGAAAGCACAAAGATGCTGAACAGGATCCAACAGGAGTCAGACCTGCTGCGTGAAGGGTCTGCGGGCCGGCAGAGGACATTGCTGTCCCAACCCCACAGCTCCTTCCGCACGAGGGCCTGCACTCTGTTGGCCATGCAGGTATTTGGAAGTCAGCCCAAGGGGGTACGAAGAGAGCAAGCTCGAAAGGCAGAGACCGGAGTCCGAATTCTGACTCTGCCACTGCGTGGCGGGGAGTGAGCTGCTTAACCTCCGTTTTAGAGAACAGGCCGTTGCCGTCCTGCGTGGCAGGAGTTGGCCATCCAGTGTATGTCCGTTCTCATTCTTTCCTCCACTTTGTCGTAAGAAGCTACCCTGGGCCACTCTTTACGTTCTAAGGGCGCAGTCAGGGCGCTGAACAGCCAAGCCACCAACTGAAATGATCCAAAATGAGACGGCCCACTTAGTATACACAGCATGATAGCAGTGGGAGGGGAAAAAATACTCAGTTTTCCTCTCATTTAAAAGTGCCGTTAAAAATGACTCTTCGGGTGTAGTAACGAGGGAAGAGGAGACAGGAGCTCCAGGTCACAGCACTGCTCGACAGCAGATTTCATTCAGCACAGTACTGGCCACCTTCCCTGGGCTAGCCACAGTCCCAGAAACCTGGGTCTCAGCATCTGCCCCTGACGGAAGGCTGCCCTGACGCTCTCAGCCAGAACCAGAAACGCCCCCTCAATGTCTGGCTTTGCTGCCGACAGTCAACACCCCTCCCTTCACTCCTGTACCTGCTGCTGGAGGTGACCTCAGGCCACACAGAGACCTCACAGCCATCTCGTTGGTGCGTAGCTGGAACCTTCTGGAGTTTTACACACTCAAGATAATAACTGAATTCAGAGCCATCAGACCTTTACATCGGCTGACAGCCCTCAGAAGACTCTGAACGTCAAACCCTGTTACCTTAGTTTCTTCCATCCAAACCCACGTTTCCTCCTTTCTCAACCTGGGGCTTAACTTCATCAGAGTCCACCACACAATGCAATCCGTGGTGCATGTGCAAAGCACCGAAGTTCTCAAGCACAGAAAACACAACCTGACTTAATATTCATTCATTCACGGATTCATTTGATAAGCATTTATGGAACACCTACTGTGGGCCCAGCAGTACAAGGGGTGGGAGAGCAGGGAACACAATGGGGGAAAAAGCAACAAACTTCAAGTCCGAAAAAGTGGACCTCTTCCCCTGCATGTCTCTCACTCACTGAGAGTCCCTGAGGGAAATGACTACTTTCTCTTCTAGGCAATGTCACCAAGAGTCCACAACAGGTCATGGGCATCTCAGCATCCCAGTACCCAGTACAATGTACACACAGGACGGGTGCCCTCCGATGATACTAGGCTAAACCGTACTCATCAACCTCAGTCAATGCATCTACGGAATGGGATGACACCAAGACAGGAGGTTTGAATGAAATTAAGTGTGTGGCAGTTCCAGCACGTCTCAGCAGGAGCTTGGTGGACTGTCGGAGGGCTATGGAATTTTCCCCAAGGACAATTAGAAGCACAAGTCCTGGGGACCCAAACTCTCAGCCTAAATGCTGGCCTTGTCCCTTTCTAGCTGCACGACCTTGAACAAGTGACTGTGTATCTCCAAGCCTTCCTTTCGTCACCTGGTAAATGGCATAATGACAGTAAACTCCCCGTTAGGTTTTTGTTGAAGAGTCAATGTTACTATAAGAAAGCCCTTTAGCACAGGCCCGGCACATTGAAAGTGCCTGTGCCTTCTACAGATGCCCACCCCTGTTCCTGAGTCACTGCACACGCCAGCTAAGCCTCACGCACTTTCTCCATCACAGCCCTCTCCATTCCTTGCTCTACACCGCGAGTCAGGAACAGGTGTACGGAATTCTTTACTTCCAAGAAAAGAGGTGTATCCACTTCTATCTTCCTAAAAACCCACAGCCCTTGTTTCTACTTTTGACAGAAAGGTGAATATAAGAGATATTTCACATCTCTCTTTTCTAAAAGAAAAACACCAGGAAAAGCAGGAACATAAAAGCCAACCGCCACATGGCCTCCTTGGGGAGCGGGGGGGGGGGGGGGGGGGGGGCGGGATCCTGGGAAATGGAAGGAGAGACCATGCCAAGGGGTCAACTGCCCCATTTCCTCACACCAGGCCCCATCCCCAACGCGCCTCCCAGACACAAACCCTCAGGGGTCCTCACTGCCCAGGCCTCCAGCTGCTTTCTCTGTCCCTGAGGCTGAAGTCCACCTCCCGAGCTGGCCCTTGGAGCTCAGCATGCTAGCTGGCTCAATCCACAGTCACCGCAGGACTCCTCTTAATAGTCGGCTTCCTGCAGGGCTGACAGCTGCCTTCCTTAGGGAAGACTCCAGCAGCCAAGGGGCACAGGAGAGAAGAAACAAAGGAAAGGAAGAGAGAGCACGAGGAAAACAAACAAACAAACCTGAATTCAGAGTCTCGGATAGTGACCTGAGGTCTGGGGTCAAATTCCAGACATGCCACTTTCTGGCTCTGTGACCCGAGCAAGTGTCTTCTCTGACTAAACCCTCGGTTTCTTCAACCACAAAATGGGTACAAGGACAGCGCCCCATGTTAACACATAGAGGTTATTTTTGAACCTGCTCCTTCACAGTAACAGAGGTGGGGTTTCAAGGTCATTTGGAGAGACACACAAAATACACCGGACATGGGAGGTTTGTGGGTTCCTCCCGTGGCGCTGGCGGGGCAGGAGGCCCAGCCCTGTCCCCCTGGGACCGTGCCTGGTTGTTCCAGCCCCGGCTTGCTTAATCAGCCCACGCTTCTTTCCTCTGAGCCAGCTCCTGACTTGAGTTAAAAACTTGGATTCTGGATTCCAAAGGGACACGGGGGATCCTACAAGGCTGTACTGGGACAGGACTATAAAATAATCAGGGTACAAGGGGTCTCAGGGTAGCCGGTGGCAGAGGGTCAAAGGACAATTCAGGCCCGGGAGGGTCCCACAAAGGACTCCCTATTGAGGACAGGGCTGCCCTGGTGACTCAGAGGCAATGACTCAGCACCCCAGCACAGAGCCAGGCAGGCGAGCACCCCAGAGCTGCCTCCAGAAACGGGGGGTCCCGTGCCAAGCAGGCCTGGACGGAGTCAGCTGGAAGGAATGCCCCCCCGCCCACCCACCTGTGCCCACTGCCGGCGACTCACGCGGCTGGCATCCCGGCTGTGGCATGTGACAGACCTGTCACCGTGCCAGGGTAAACAGGCAGGGGCAGGAGCCCTGCTTCCCAGCGCCGGGTGAGGTCAGGCCTCGGAGGGCGACTGGGATGAGAGGAGAGTGGGTGCCTCCCCGCTGCCCCCCTCCCCCGCACCCCTCCCACCGCCGCAGGACGTGGCCAGAATGCCAACACAGGGTTCCTGGGGAAGAGCAATGACAGAAAAGGCCAGGGTAGCAGCGCACCCCTGGGTGATGGAGGAACCTGACAGGTAAATTTCTCCACAGATATTCAGACCCTTCACGTGCATCTGGCCTCCGCCCGCCCTCCCTCCCTCCCTGGATTCCTCTCTTCTGGTCCTTTCCCTCTGTGCTTCCTCTCTCCCTCTGTCTGTCTAGCACCTCTCCTCTCTCTCTCTCTCCCATTCATTTTCAGAGAACTCCGTCAAACTGCCTCCCCGGCTCTCAGGGCCACGCCGCACCCCTGCGGGGTGCCTCTGCCACAATCAGGGGCCCCCTGGGACTCACCTTGCCCCCTTCCATCCTCACAGCAGCCTTGCTGAGGGCCGGGCACTGCACTGGTCACTAACACATTAACATGTTTAACAACCCAACCCTTTCACACGGATACTGTTGTGATTCCCTGTTTCACAAATGAGAACACGGAGGCCGGGGGAAGCTGGTCTCATACGAAAAGATCACACAGCGGGACTCGAAACCGGGCAGGCTAGCACCAGAGCCCATTCACTAACCACTAACCATCACTGGCTATCTGTCCCGAACCTTCCAAGCGAGGGAATGATGGGCTGAGCAGAACCGAGATGACTTGTCCAAGGGCCTCATGCTTACTCATGCCCGAGTGTCTCTCCCACGGGCCACCGGGCTCACGGCCCCTTGCGACACAGCGCAGCTAAGGCGCTGTGGTTCCGAGAGGTCTCCCGGCTCGGCCAGAAGCTGCGGATCTGCTCTTTGCCAGCTGCAGTCACTGAGGCTCCAGCATGGGACAGCATGCACGCAAAATAAACACCATTCATCACAGCAATCACCGCCGTGACTCAGCCCCGAGAATTATAAAGCCAGAAATCAGGGCCGCTTCCCTGATACCTCGGAGCCTGGGTATGGGCAACCAAAATCCCAGAGGGTCGGCCAACGGGAGCCCAGCTCCAGGTGGTCCTTGGAAAGCGCTGGCTGAGCTACAATTAGAACACTTGGAGATGGAGACGAGCCCTCGCCCAGGAGACGTGGCGAACTTCCCATGCAGGAGGGCGGGGGGAGACTTCATTCATCACAGCCCAGCGGATGCCGGCCGGAGGGACTGGATGGGCTCCTCCAATTGAGCCAGGCCACAGAAGCGCAGGGCACAGAAGCACAGCGAGCCCACGAAGTCCCCCTGTTCCTGACCACACTGCTGCATGCAGAAACCGTGGTCGAGAACACCTCATCCCCCGACTCAGGGTGAGGGGGTCTCTCTGCCTCCCGACCCTGGTCCCAGTTCACCCTCCGACAAGGCTGAGGAGAAGCGACTCCTAAGCTTCACTCCCAGGCCTGAATCCTCTCATGGGAGATGGGAAAGGTCAGGTCCAGAGAGGCGCTCTGCTCTGAATCAGACCACCAAGGACTGAAGGCCTGTCGTGTGCCAGGTCCCCGGCCAGCATCTGCGCACATTATCTCGCCTGACTCTAACCAGAAGCCTGCAGGTACAGATTATCTACCACCTCTGGTGAACAGACAAGGGCCACGTTGGGGTATGAAGGGATTCAGAAACCAGGTCACACAGCTGGGAACTGAGTTTGGATAGGCAATTGAGGACGACCCAGCTCCGTGGCCCTCGCTCTCCCACGCAACCACAGTGTGCCCCAAAGGAAGGGGGAAACCCCCGCAGAAGGGTGCCCACCCCCAAACACGCCCACCAGACCAACACTTGCAGAGGAGGCGACCAGGACAAGACAGTCAGCAAATTCTTCACAACGCCCTCATTCACCTCCCACCCCAGTAAAAGTTGCATATTTAAAATTTAGAAGAGATTTCCCCGCTTGTTTTTGGAACCGTCTTGATTCCTTCCGCAATCTCGTCTTTACTATCACATTCTCTGTAACAGCATTTCCTTAATTTAAGAGAAAAGGACTATGACCACCCCCACCCACCCACCCCACCCCCGCCACCCTGGTGAGTCTACACAAGAGACCAAAGGACAAAATGCAGCCATCCGTCTTCCATTGCTCAATCCCATGTGTAGACAGTGATCATGTGCTTCGAACACGGCCACGAGCTCCACAAAGATCAGGCAAACTGACTGCTCTTCACATCTGCAAAGTCCTGCCCTGGTGCGCGCCACTGCCGTGTGCTCTGGGGACACATCGCAGGGCTGTGTGACCTAGGTGACATCACTGGGTTCTACAGCTAGCTCTGTCTCCTCCAGTCCCTGAACCAGGGGCAGGGACACCGTCCCCAAAAGCACAAAGATGCTCCTCCAACAGGCCTGAGTGCCAAGCAGGCTTCAAACGTTGTATCAGGGAAAAACCACAGAGATTAAAAGTCTGTTGAAAAAATGTTTCCTTTTCAATCCAGACTGCTACTCCCCAGTTATCTATTCTGCAAACCGGACATCTGGCCGTCAGGTTCTCTTCAGGGGAGGCACGCCTTTGCTGGACTGCCCTTCAGAGAAGTCTGCAGTCAGGACAGCCCCTGGCCCCCACGTCCATGGGCACACACACGAGGACACACAGAGCCTTTTTTTTCTCTTCTTATCTTTAGGTGTCCCTGTTTGTTCCTCCACCCCCTTTACCTGCCTGGCCAGAGCCGCCTGGAGCTGACGACAGTGCCTCTTGGGGAGGGCAGGGCCCTGGAAGTTTTTGTAGGATTCCACCTTTATCTGACAGATATCCAATCTTCCTACTTCCCGGGAACGCCTTCTTCTGAAAACTGGGCAGGGTGCAAGGTCTGCCTTCTCCTAAATCCACCCCAAGGACTCCACCCTCAAAGGATCCCAGGAGCCTTTCCACCCATGGCGTACTCCCACTCCATCCCAAACTGCCTGGACCCCACTACAGAGATGCTCGGGCAGTAAAGGTCTTCTGAGGTCTAAGAACGGGAACGGAAAACACCGTGGCTGCAGCCTTGGCCCGGCTTTGCCAGGCTAAAACCTCCCAGGCGCCCCCAAGTCCCAGAAGTTATCGGCCACCTGCTCTCCAGCTCCCCTGCCCTTGTCCTTGGAAACCTCCTTAGGGATCGCACACCTCCTACAGAGACAGGGCAGCTCCCAGCAACCACCCAGTCAGCCAGGGTGGTCCGGAAAATGAGACCAGTGGCCATCCCCTTCCTAGCAACTCAGCACCGCCCACGGGGCCCCTGGGACACGAGCCCCCACCGTGTCGCCAACCCTGCCCCCTGCAAAGTGGCCCACACTCGCACACTGGGCTAGAACTTCCCTCCCCTTCTCTTGTCCCGGCAACACCCCCGAGGGCCTTTCCATCCTTGCCCCCTGCCACCCTCTCTGCCAAGGCCCAGGTCCCACCACCACGTGCCCCCTGCAGGCCCCTGGGCCCACCTGTGACCTCTCTGACCCTCGGTCCTCTCATTCGTAAGGCGGAAATAACTCCTGGGCTACTGGCAGAACCAAATGAGGCCTAAAAATTTTTTCTACTTATATTGAAATAAACTTAATTTTTTTAATTAAAAAAAATCACAAAAAAATTATGAATATGATACAGAGAATTCCCACACCATCTACACCCAACTTCACCCTCTGTTATCATTTCATATGAGTTCGGGACATGCCTTACAAATAGTGCATCACGGTTGATACATCATTATGAGCTGAAGTCTGTACTCGATTCGGAGTTTCTCAGTCCTTTCCGAATGTCCCTCTTCTGTTCCGGGATCCCACCTTGCACTGAGTGGTCGTGTCTCCTTCGGCTCCTCTTGGCAGGGGCAGTTTCTCGGGCTCTCTCTGGATCTGGTGACCTTCCCGATTTTGAAAGGTACTGATGCAGTATTTTGTAAATGTCCCTCAGCTGGAATTTGAACAAGTCGTGTTGGTGGTACATACTCTCAATACGATGTGACAAAAATGACACTTAACTCTGTGGTTTTCCTGCCAAAAACCTATAACCCCAGTCTAATCACAAGAAGGTCATGGTTTTTACAAATTAAATGTATGATAGGTCACACGTTCACAATGTCGAAGTGATACCCAAAGACACGTAGCCCAGAGTCACCTGTCTGTCCTGTCCCATCCCCCCTCCACCTGGTCTCCCCATAACACACCGGTTACCATGGGTGCTGGTTCCTGGTATCACAGAATTTGGGCAAATACAAATCCTTCCTCCCATCCACACGCACGCACTGTTCACGCAAAAGGTGACATGCCGCACTCACTAGTCTACACTTTGCTTTTTTTCTCACTGCATCTCGAGACTTGCCCTGTCATGCACACAGAAATTCCTTCTTCTTTTCCATGTCTAGTCCACTGGGCGAGGAGGGGCTGCCATTTACTGAGCCCGTCTTCGACCCACAGCTGCCTGCTTTGCTCCAAATCTTTCACTGCTGTAAAAATGCTACCGTGACTGACCTTGTGCATCGTTCGCTTCACACAAATACCTGCAGGTGGGGGAGACATCTCAGTGTGACATTGCTGGGTCAAGGGCACACGTATCTATAGTGCAGACAGAGAAGGCCACGTATCTTCCCGAAATTCTGTACCAACTCGCATTCCCCTCAAAACATGTTTTTCCACAGCTCTGCCAACGACAGAGTACATCGCCAACTTGTACGTTACATGATCTTCCCAGGAAAAAGTGGCACTTCTGATTTATGTTTTCCTCTTTTTGAGTGGGTCGATCCCCTTAGACTTAAGCGCCATTCGGGGTTCCTTTCCCATGGACTGCCGTCACAGCGCGAAGAGTTATTTGATGCACATAGATCAGCTCCCCGCTCAGCCGTGGGCTAGGCTCTGGGGGCACTGCCCGCACACACAGGGCTCGGGTCACGGAAAGGGAGCAGCGGCTGGAGGAAGCGTGCAGTGAGGATGCATGGGTGAGAGCGTGAACCCTCTGAAGGGACGGGGGAATGGGTTGAAAGACGAAGGGATTAAGAAGTTCAAATCGGCAGATACAGCCCTGGCTGGTGTAGCTCAGTGGATTGAGCGCAGGCCTGTGAACCAAAGGATCGCGGTTCGATTCCCAGTTAGGGCACATGCCTGGGTTGCAGGCCAGTTCCCAGCATGGGACACATAAGAGGCAACCATACATTGATATTTCTCTCCTTCTCCCTCTCTCCTACCCTTCCCCTCTAAAAATAAATAAATAAATATTTAAAAAAAAAAAAAAAACAAATCGGCAGATACAAAATAGTCACAGGAATGCAGCAAGCCACCTGGGGAAAACAGTCGATATTACTCTTGGCCCTAGCAAGGTAGCTCAGTTGGTTAGAGCATTGTCCCAGGTTCCATCGCTGGTCGGAGCACATACAAGAATCAGTCAATGAACACGTAAATAAGCAGAACAACAAACTGGTGTTTCTATCTAACTAAAATCAATAAATTAAATAATAATAATAATATTGTCATAACCATGCATGGTACTGAGTGGGTACTAGACTTATCTGGGGGATCACTTCATAAGTTATAAAAATGCCTAAACGCTATGCTGTAAAACAAACTAATGTAATACCAAATGCCAACTGCAATTGAAATTTTTTTTTAAAAAGAACTGGAACTATTCGAGAAAGGAAAGGCTCAGCGGTGGCTAGGGTCACAGCAAAGGAGTCACATCTACAAGGTAGGACTCAGCCGAAGCCTCTAAGTATTAACTGTAACGTGGGCAGAGAGGCAGAGAGGAGCTCACTGGGAAGAGGCCCCCCAGAGGTCAAGGTTCCAAGCAGACCCGAGGAAACAGAAAACTGTGGGGCCTTTTTAAAGGCAAAGGAAGACCCAAGGCAGCAGACCCAAGGCACCAACCATGGCCTCCAATAACCAAGTCACAGAGCTGGATCTTCCAGTGGAGAGGGGAGCTCCCCAATCTCATTTTCTTTCCTGACATTCCACAGACAATTTTCTTAAGTCCTCACCCGAGGATATATGTATCGATTTTAAAGAAAGAGAAGCCCTGGCTGGTGTGGTTCAGTGGACTGAATGCCAGCCTGAGAATCAAAGGGTCACCAGTTCGATTCCTAGTCTAGGGCACGTGCCTGGGCTGTAGACCAGGTCCCCAGTGAGGGGCACACAAGAGGCAACCTCACGTTGATGTTTCTCTCCCTCCCCCCTCTAAAAATAAAAATAAATATAATTTAAAAAAAAATAAAGAGGAAAACCCTCTCACTTCAATTGGTTGCTTTCTGTACATGCCCTGACCTGGGACTGAACCTGCAACCTAGGTATGCGCCCTGACCGGGTTTCGAACTTGAAACTCTTTGGTGTAGGGGATGACGTTCCAATTAACTGAGCCACCCAGATAGGACTTCCGCAGACATTTTGAGGCTACTTTGTTGTTGTTGTTGTTGTTGTTGTTTTTAAGATTTTATTTATTTATTTTGAGAGGGAGGGGGAGGGAAAGAGAAAGGGAGGGAGAGAAACATGTGTGTGAGAGAAACACCCATCAGTTGCCTCTCCTATGTGCTCTGATCTGGAACCAAAGCCACAATGCAGGACTGTGCCCTGACTAGGAATTGAACTGGCAACCTTCTGCTTTGCAGGCGTATACCCAACCAACTGAACCACATTGTCAGCGCTCTGTTTGCTTTTGTGACCATTTAGTTCACTAGCTCTTCAAGCTTCCAATCACCTGAAGAACCTTTACAAAGCACACTTCTCAGTCCTGAGTGGAGTCAAGGGTGTGTGCTGAACAACGGCTTCCAGGTGGGTGACTCTCCTGGGAGCCCCTTAAAAAAAAAAAAAAAAAAAAAAAAAAAAAAAAAAAAAAAAAAAAAAAAACACCGGCTCCGAGGTTAATGGGGGACCAGAGCAGCCCTGCCTGGGCTGCCAGAGAGAACTGGGCTTTTCAGAAGCTCAGGTTGGATGGGAAGGTGAAGCAGCTTCCACAAACAGGAGTGTGACCTTTCCTCAAGTTTTAGTCTGGACTGAAAAGTGCTGGTGCAAAAAACATGTCCACTGAGGAAATCTCTTGCATCTCTGCCAGGCCTGGAGGCTGTGGATGGGGAAATGGAACATTCTATTCTGCAAACAGCTCAGTCCTGCTGAGAATTCTTCCCAAGACCAGCGATAGCCTACCTGCACAGCACATCTGTATATCTGATGTAGAGTCTATGCGCCTGCCAGCTTCCAGAGTGCTCAGGGTCAGATCACTTGCATAACCTCATCCAGTACATGGCAGATGGCAACACTGAGTTGGCTGTGTGGCTGCATAGGTTCAAGGGCTAGCTAGCACTCTTGCATTTCTAGATTCAGTATCTTTGTCCCTCCATCCCCCTCCCTGCCAGCATTTATACCTGGGCTAGCTTCTCAAATGCTTCTAAACCCCCTCCACCTTCCTGCTTTCACCCTCTCAGTTCTAACCCAGCCAGCCCACCGAACAGGTAATCCTATCTTGAGGCCCGCCTGCTCAGAAGTCCTGAGGGTCTCTCTTTTCCCTTAAGACTCAAAACCACACTCTTCGCTGAGGCCACTCATGTGTCCATAGGTCAGCCTTATACACCTCTCCAAGCTCAGTTCCCACCAGTCCTCACTCTGACCATCAGCTCCAAAGAAAGGATCCAGCTCAGCATCCACAATGAAATCTTTACTTTTGGCCCTCCAGGTGCCATCCCTCCTCACAATATGCTCCCCCACGCTCTCAACAATTCCAATTCCACCTCCTTTAAGAAACTTTCCCCACTACTGCGACCAGCACCCCACACCAAGAGAGCACCTGCTAGGTTCCAGGCACTGTGCCAGACAGTGAGCTGCATATTAAAACACAGGTTCATCCCCAAGAAGTTCAGTCTCGTGGATGAGACAGAAATTCTCATGCAAGAGGGTGAGAATGGCTCTGGCTGCCTGCCTGGAAGTCCAGGAGGACTTCCTGGAGGAGGTGACAACTGAGTTGCATCTTTGAGAACCAAAGAGAATTACAGGTTGCAGGAGGGCCGCATGGCTTGTAGAAGCATGGGAGGAAAGCTCAGTGTGTAAGGCCTGGTGGGCAAGGGAGAGAGGGAAACAAGCCATATGTGCAGCGTAAGCACCAAAGAGCAGTCTCAGTTCTCCCCCACTGCTCCACATTTATTATTTCAGACGCAGCATGAGGCTGAAACCAGGACCACTTTCCCTGGGCAGCTTTCTTATTCACAGGGGCACCGAATTCAGCTAACTAATGCAAATAGAGCCTTTTCATAATGTAGACATGCATCAATAATTCAGAGGCTAGGAAGCTCCCCAAAGGACCCATGAAGAACATCAAGAGCCCCCTGCCCGCATTTAGCAGCTTCTGAAGACGTGGCCTGAGGGGTAGTGCTCTGGGGAAAACAGGGCTTCTGTTAAGGAACCTGGACCACATTCCACGTGAGCACCTCTAGTCTGCCCTGGAATTTCCTATATTCCAGCCCCATATAGGAAAGCTAGCATCACTCACGAATTGCTTGATTTAAAACAACAGCTGGCCTGTGTCAAACCCTTCCAACCACATCTCCTGTTTTCGTCCTGACAACAACCCTGAGTGGTTGGCAGGGTCCCACCTGCTTCATCTGCAGACCAGGAAGCTGGGTTTCTCACTTGGGGACTTGCAGACAACAGAAAGTTCCAGAGAGAGGATTCTGACCTGGCCTTCTCACCCTCTGATACTTGCTGGAACTGAGCAGGCCACCTTGTCCAGCTCTGCTCCATACCCAGTGAAGGACTGAGGGGTTCCGTGACTTGCTGGTGACCGAGCAGGATGGCCAAGATCCTGCTGTCCCATGATTGATTCATCAGCTGGAGGACAAACCACATGTTTTCTGCAGCAAGGTCGGGGGGGCTGCTCAGGCACACCGGTTCTGCAGGCCCCACTGGGACCTCTGTGGAAGGAGGGCACAGGTGGCTTTCTGGGGGGCTAGGTCTGGGACAGCACACTGTGCCTCAGAGACCCTGCCATTCCGCGAAGAGTCCAGAATTTTTTCAGGCGTGGGGCATTAGCAGACTCAGCACAGAGTCCCACCAAAGGACAAAACAGCTCCTCAGCTTTCGTCCTAACCCCCGGAATGGATCAAAGGTGATGGAAAAGGCACAAAATTCCAAGGAGGTGAACGTAAGCATCTCCCACAAAATTGTAAAGAGCCAAACAACTTTAAAAATACAAAATAAAAATAAAATAATAAAACAAAAATAAATGAATACATAATGGAGTAATATAATAAAATTTAAAAAACACACAAATGCACTAACGCGCCTTTGCAAATAGAAAGGCGGTGTACATCCCTCCGGTCCGGTGACGGGTGTACATCCCTCCGGTCCGGTGACGGTGCGCACATCCCTCCGGTCCGGTGACGGTGCGCATTACTGCGACGGAGCACTCAGGGTCTGAAGGCTAGATCTGGATCCCACCACGATCCCACCGCAGGCACAGTGTTTAGCCTCTTGCCTTCAATTCTGACCTCCTATCAAATGGGGCCATTAGTATCTGCCTCCCCATCCTCCTGGCTGACGAAATGGGCAAGATCTAATTCTGAATGAAAATGGAACTTACTGAGCACATACTATGGGCCAGGCACCCTGCCTCGCTCCCAGCAGATCTTTGGTGGGTATCACTCCCATTTTACAGCAGTGCAGACTGGGACTGAGAGATGTGAAGCAGTTTGCCCCAAACCTTCTGTTCCCAGAGCAAGCTTTGGGGGAGACCAAGGTAAAAAAGAGGATTCCTGCCTCCAAAATGTTTCCAGCCTCCTTGGTCACAGGGGTAGAACCGGACAGAACCGTATGTTGTCTGAGCCCCAGCCCCGCTCCTTGCTTGCTACAACACTCCACATGGGTCCAGAACCCGCCAGGGTGCCCCCCGCCCCTGGGCATCCTGGGAGAGCCAGCTCACCAAGAGGGACTAGGTCACAGCTTGACCTAAGAAGATGACGTTTCACGTCCTGGCTGGGTGGGACCAGTTCGCTGGCAACCTATTTGGGGAACGCAACCAGATGAGAAAGCCATTGTGTGCCCTGCTCCGCCAGGCCAGGGCTGTCCCACCAAGGTGTGGCCAGCGCCGTGAGCACGCGACCTTTGCCCCTTTGGAGACTGTCTTTCAGCATCCCACACTATTTTAAGGCCTTCTGAGATCCAAACAGGATCCAGGGCTCACCAGGGACAGTCTGTAAAGGTTTTCCACTGGAACAAATATTCCAGTGCTGCAACTCAAAGCATGACTTTACAATGGGATCTGATTATCAAGAGTTCCAGAATATCCTCTTTTGAGACGTACTGCTCCTTTCTCTTTCCTGTCATTTAGGGCTGGCAGGCACATGGCACGTAGACCGGGCACAGGCCTCCTCCCGAGACGGCTGGGGGAGAAGGGCCTTTTCCTCTCTTGGGGTTGGCTTTGGGGTCCTAGCACTAATCTTAAGGGGACTCTGAACACGGCCACCATACAGAAAGCTGCTGTCCTGATGGTAGCGTCGATATTTAAATTCATCTTCTCCAACCCTCCCCCTAGCTTCCCACTTCCTTCCCAATGAAGTTCGCCTCTCAGGCCTCACCACCTACCCCACCTCACCTTCCACTCCTGCCCAGCCACGTGAACCTCCTCACTTTCTGGGCTCTTCTCCTGTTACCCCCCTCCCACCAACTCCAGTCCAAGCTCTGCCCATCTCCACCCTACTCTGTGCCCAGCTTAGACACCCATGGGCTCCATCAGTGGCCCCTGATGCACTGGCTGTCAGCTGAGCTCAGCCTATGGGAGGTGCCAGCAGCAGGTCAGAGTGCAAAGTGAGGAAGAGTTCAGGGTAGGAATTATGGGACTCTCTCCAGGCAGCAGGGGAGAGGACTACTCTCTCCACACTACAGCCCTGCCAAGTGGCCCTTCCTCTGCTCCCCACCTCCCAGGGATGGACTTGCATGGTGCCCCATTGTCGGTCCCTTAACCCTCCCACAGCTCTATCCATGACCCCTTCATTACACCCTCCTCAGCCGAGCCACTGGGACCCTGACTCATCCAAGCCCCTCACGACTGCCCTGGGTGTCTCCTGCACTCTGCTCTCCCAGCCACTGCCTGGTTCCTTCCTCCGCTTCCTCCGCACCTCCAAGCCCCTGCTCCCTGTAAGAACGCTCTCTGTCTCATTTTTCTTCCCAATACTAACCACTTCCTCACATACTTTAACTCCCTCCCCCTCCAGATTGAAGCTCCATCAAAACACAAACTTTGTTTCACTTGCTCTTACGTTCCCAGAGCCTAGGGCACAGCCATATGAGTGCTCTAGACTTGTTGCATAAAGTTGTTAACAGACATTTAGAAGATAAAGCTCAATAGCTATGGCCATGGCCATCGTAGGATCAGCAAACGTTCACTGAGTGCCCACTGCAAGCCAGGTTCTCTTCTAGACGCTGGGAATGTACAGTGGCCAACACAACAACACACCAGGCCCCTGCAAAAGAGCACCTTCCAGTTCAGGCCTGCCCAGACCCACCCTGCCTCGGAGGGTCCGTGTCCTACTTGGAGCCTAAATGTTGCCGTAGGTGAACTAGCTGTGTGCAAACACTCACCGCGCCTGACTGTAAGAGTCTCCCTGGCATCTGAACGTACAATCCTACTGTCTCAGGCCACCTGCACCTCCACCAGCCAGCTGACATCAGATGTTTGCAAATAAACATGGGTGGTCATGTGACTGCAAGTGGGAGCTTTGGAAACTCTGTATCCTGTGCTGGCTGGAAATGACGACCAGAGGCAACACTGCAGTCTGGAGTCACATCCCTGCTTAGCTGCTTACCAGCTGCATGACCTTGGGCAAAGTACTGGATATCTGTGAGGCTTCAGTTTCCTGATCTGTGAGGCGGGAAGAATCATCTTTAGTTATTCCAGGGCTACCATGAAGATGCAATACTCTGTATGTAAAAGCCTGGCACAAAGCAAAACTTCACAAAAGGAAAAAAGGAAAGCTATCACTGCGTCTCTGCAAAGCGAATGCTGGGGCAAGTTTACGATGCCCTATTTTTAATAGCACATGCATGTTGGGTAGGGCCATCCCTCAGAACCTGTTTCCGTATCCTATTGGGTGTATATTTCACGACTTTGAGAAACTTGCTTTTTTAAGAAAAAGATAACTTGTCTCTATGGGGTGGTGTCACCCATCTGGGTACACAGGCGGCGTTAGGATTGAAAGCATCTTGGTATTATATGAAGGTGACAGCGTTGTACACCTGTGTGGTGTTAAATAAATGCCAGAATTTCAGGAACTTAACATTTGTCCCAATTACAGTCCCACTACAAAAGCATTTGTGGAGCACATTGCTCCAGGTTTAATTCTCACTCAAGCTACATGTCCATCCATCGAGGGTCCCCTGGGGGCTCTCCTCACCCTCAAGGAGCAGCTGCCACCTGGAACCCTCCACCTGCTGTGCAGCTGAGGGGAAGTCATGCTGTGCTGGGCTGAAAGCTTCCACCAAAAAGAGTCACACCTCTGCTCACAATTCATTGGCCAGAGCACATCACATGCCCAGTCCTCATTTGAAGGGAAAAGAACAGGGGATGTGTAGGAGCAGCCTGTTATAGGAATCCCTTCTTATTTCTCTTTTAACCCCCTTACCTAGCACGGTGTCTGACAAACCATTAAGACACTCAGGGATATTCCTTGAACAAATGACCAAACCTGTCTTTGCACTTAACCTTCAGAGCCTATTCATGACACCTGCAAGAAAAGCAGCTGATCCTTGGCATAGTATTCAAGCATTTAAGCGCCAGCCTATGTAGTCTCATTCCCTGGGTTCATATCCCAGCTCTGCCTTTTATTAGCTGGGTGACCTTGGTCAGAGTTAGTCAGTTTCGCTGTGCCTCAGCCTCTTCATCTGTAAAATAGGGATGGAAATACGAGTACTCAGAATATAAGGCTATTATGGGGATGAAACGAGTTAACGGATGGAAAGCACTTAGAATAGTGTATGGCAGTTAGTAAATCTCAATAAACGCAAGCTATTACTCTGACTGTCAACAGAAGTCAGATCTTTTCCAACCCCACTTTTTTATTATATTTATTGGGGTGATAGAATAATAGTTAATGAGATTATATAAGTTTCAAGTGTACAATTCTACACTACATCACCTGCATATTTTATTGTGTGTTCACCACCCAAAGTTTAGTTTCCTTCCATCACCATATTTGAACCTCTTCAACCTCCTTTTGACCCCATATGGCTTGAGCTGAGCCACGTGCTTTTACTCTTCCACAGTCCTCCAAATGACAAACCTTCAAGCTACATGTTCTCAACACTTTCAGAAGGTGGGTCACATTATCAGCATCTGTCTACAGCCTCCTAAGACAAAAGCTTCGGAAAGAACCACCCTCAGTCTTCAAGCAAATTGAGATGCCGGATATAATTAAATTTCTATTACATGTACATACATATTTTTTAAATTCATAAACAGTCACACCCCTTTCAAAATACATCTAATAGCCACAAAATATCCAAAACAAACTAAGTCAAGGGAGCAATAAATGGACTCACCCTATCTGGCCACCCAAGGTGGTAAGCGCTGGGGTAGGGTTTGAATCCTGGCCTGAGCCTCCCTCTTCTGTAAAGCGGGAATACTCACCCCCTGCCCAGTGGATGGCTCCGTCAGAAGAGAAAGGAACAGCCATTCGGCTCACACACAGAAGGGGCTCAATCAATATTACTTCTCTTTTTTCTTTACTAAAACAAACTCTTTGACATGGATAACCCAGGGAATTATTCAGGAATAATATATGCTAAACTTACTCACCACCTCCTAAAAAACAATAAATCAAGGGACTTGGTCAAAAGTCCATTTTCCAAGAACAATGGCTCATAAAACCAGTATGAAATGTCTAAACTTCTCAATTTCCGGTGTTCAAAAAACAATGCTTAAATGGTAAAATGTCAATTGCTGTCACTCAAAAATTTGCACTATGCGGTTCAGCCTTGACCCAACCCTCTATAGTCTGTATTCAAGCATCCACTTATTTTTCACTTATTCAAGAATATTTATTAACCCCCCACTAAGTGTTAGACAACACAAAGAGCAGGAAGAACAGTCACAACTTTTATCCTCTAGCGGAGGAGCCATACCGAAAACAAGAAGCAAAATACACAATAGTAGATTTACAGACCGTGCGTGGTGCCACCGTGGAAATTAACAGTAGCCAGTGATTCAGAATCATGGAGGCCGGGGAAGGGGCCTATCAGACAGGGTCATCTGAGGGGGTGATGGAAGTTGGGATGAGGAGGTACCAGCCTTTCAAAATGCTGGGGGAAGAGTGTTCCAGGGGCGGGGCAGCAAGTGCAAAGGCCCTGTGGCATGTAGAGTAGGGCATCAGGGAACTAACCGAAGACCAGGAGCCTGGGTGGGAGGGCGACTTGATGAGGCTGGGAGACAGGCAGGGGCCAGGCTGCTCAGGGTTTCATAAGAGTGGGGAGTAGCCAGGGGAAGCCTGGGAAGGGCTAAGGCAGGTGATGTTCTAAGACTCTGCCAGTTAACATCTGTGGCTAGAATGGGTTGTGAGGGGGCTGCGGCTGAAGTAGAGGGACAATTAGGCAGATGCTGCGTATGGGCAGTGAAAAACACTGGTGGCCTACATTGGGGTGGTGGCATTGGAGGCAGAGAGGAGGGAACTTTTGAGGGAGAGTGGATTAGACTATGGAACTCAAAATGAGACACGGGTCCTTAACTTTGGTGTCACCTGTGAGCTTGTTGGAGACACAATTCTCATGCCTCACCCTGAAGCTCTGGGTGTGGGGCCAGACACCTGGGTTTTAACAAGCCTTCCACGTGTTTCTGATAGGCACTAAAGTTTGAGAAGCAATACACTAGATGACTGATAATATGAACTAACATAAAAATGCGTCCTCTGGAAACTGTCTCCAGATCCATCTGGGGACAAAGAGATCCAAACCACTGCCACCAAGACACTGAGATCTACCAGGTATAGTGTCCAGGAAAGAATTGTCCATGGGGTTAATGCCCACTCGCCATGGGTGCAGCCAACCTGCCAGCATCTGGGGGGCCAGAGCAGAGCTCGGGGGGAGGAGGGGCTCCCAAAGCCATTCAGGAGAAGACTGTAGGCCATCCTGCTGAGTCCTGGGGCAGGACTGGCCTGAGGCAGAAAGGATTACCGAATGACTGCTAATGACCAAGATGACCTGAGGAATCCGAGGAATCCTTCAACAATCCTTGCAGCCCTAGCCCGTTTGTTTCCTTGGCTCGGTAGGGCCCAGGGAACTGCATGCCACTAGCAAACGGCAGAGCCAGGACTTGGGTGCGGGCGGGGCAAAGAACAATTCACTTCACAGGTATTGTGGTCAGACTTATCTCACAAACCCTAGGGCATTCCACTTTCTCCTGATTCCCCTCAACCTAAGTGACCCTCACCATCCAAGGTGACACAGCAAAGCAGAGACGTGGGTCCCAAGTGGCCAGGAGGACAAACGAGGAATCGCAGAATCTAGAACGCACCTTCTTCTCCCCACTCGCTCGGCCACCACCCCAACAAGGGCACTGTCGCTCGTACTTGTAATAAAGCAATATGGTCTCTCCACAGCCAGCTGCTCGCTCCCGGGCTGCCTGCTCTCCAACCCCCAGTCCAAACCCCATCCCCACCCCACTCTCTCTCTGCCTTCTGGCCCTCCTTCTGTTCCTCAAATAGGCAGGCTTGCCCCCATCGTATCTGAGACACGTCTAGCCGTACCTCTGATAAATGACAACCATAAAAATACTAAACGCTGTCATCTGCTGGGATGTTCCCTACAATAATACACTACATAGTAGTAGCATCCCTACTAGGGTGAGTAATGTCCCCCCAAAATCCATGTGTCCCCAGAGTCCCAGAATGTGACCCTTTTTGGAAATAGGGTCTTTGCAGACCAATTTGTGAGGATGAAGTCACACTGGAGGAGGGCAGGTCCGAAATGCAGGGACTGGTGTCCTTCTCAGAGGTGACACAGGGAGAAGACCCTGTGAGGAGAGAGGCAGAAACTGGAATGATGCAACTACAAGCCAAGGAATGCCAAGAATACCCAGCAACCACCAGAAGCTGGAGGAGACAAGGAACGCTTCTTCCCTAGAGCCCTTGGAGAGAGCATGGCCCTGCCGACACCTCGATTCCAAACGTCTAGCCTCCGGAACTGAACAGAGTAAATATCAGTGGCTGTAAGCCACCGGGTTCATGCCAATTGGGCAGGGCAGCCCTGGGAAAGCGAATACAGCATCTTATAAATATGCTCCCCAGGCAGTGCCCCAACCCTGCAAACGCAGAGTTCTTGCTCTCCCCCTCCAGAGGGGTAACAGATGACCTTGGCTCAAGTTCACACAGCTCCTGAGTGGCAAAGCTGAGATCCAAACCTAGCTGAACTCCAGAAGGAGAGTTCTTTACGTTGGGCTGAGCGGTCACCCTCTTTTTATGGAATGAATGCAAAAATTTAAAGAAAAAAAAAAAAAAGGAGGCCTGAGAAACAACACCTGAAAGGCTTGCTTGCTTAAAAGGCCTCTGGCAGCTCTTCTTCACAAAGGGGTTCTGGAAAGCTCTGGTTACCAGGGGGAGAGGAATTGGCTACCAACCACTTCTGAGAACAAACTTAAATGCAGGAGGAGGCTTAATTCCGTAGCTGTAACACACTTTTATTTTTTGCAGGGACCACCCCCTCCATCTCCTATATATGTATATTTAAAAGGTTTCATTATATGCAATAATTATTTTTTACTCATCACAGAGTCCTTTGTAGTCCCTGACCTGAATCATCATTATTATACTTGGCTCCGATGCTAACGAGCTCACCTTCTGAACAGGCATTCTGGGCAAAAGATCCAAAAAATCTTTAACCGGTTGAGGCACAGAAACTTGGAATGGCATCTGGTGTGTAATTATTTTTAACAGGAAAAAATAGCCCATCTTGTCAGCTTTCCATTTCGGGTGAAGACAAATTGGCCACAAGCACATCCATAAAAGGGTGAGTCTGGTAGCGCATGCATCATCCTTTCGCTAATTCCCTGCGCTTAATCAGGATGAATGCGGTCATTCACTCTCCGTGGAGGGACTGTCCTGAATGTCCCTCTCTCCCCAGGCTAAAAGGGAAACTTGGCCTATCTTGGCTCCCAAAGCCACCGTGGATAGGTTTCACCCAAGTTTTCTAAAGCTTCCATGAAAACAGAGCTTGTGTGCTTTATCATTTAAATTCCAAAATGCATCCCTGGCCAAGGAGAAATGCAAACACAGCAGGACTTGGGCTGCCCTGCAGAAAAGAGAAGCCATCAGACTCCACTGTCCCAGAGGAGAAAAATCAAAGGCCCCCACATTGTGGTTGCTGCCGCTTATTCTTCTGTTATTACTGTTGAGGGGGTGGAGGTGGCCCTCTTGATCAATAAGACGTCTTACCTCCCAGAATCTTACAGAGAATCTCGAATGTCGCACACTGCTCTGGGCCTCTGTTCTCTTCATCTGTAACGAGGAACTAGACAAACAGTAAGAAGCCCTTGGCCTGAGGTCCACTTTGAGAATGAAGAAGAGGAAGCTAGCTAGCTCTGCTCGGTTCTGCTGACATGTGCCCATGTGGGAACGACTAGAAAGCACTGGAACATTTTTTTTAAGACGTTATTTATTTATCTTAGAGAGAGGGGAAGAGAGAGAGAAAGAGGGTGAGAAACAGCAATATGAGAGAGAAACATCAACTGGTTGCCTGCCTTGTACCTACCCAGACCGACTGGGAACTGAACCTGCAATCCAGGCACGTGCCTGGGAATCGAACTGGCAACCTTTGGTTCCATGGGACGACACTCTTATCAACTGAGCCACGCCAGCCAGGGCAGCACTGGGACTTCTTAATCACAGCTTTCTCTCGAATAAAGTGAACAATGCAAAAACTGAGAAGACACACCAGCCCCTTGACCACCCCCCAAAATGGGATCAATATGGCTATTTTCATGTTGAAGGGAAAAACAGAGAGTGAGCCTGTAAACACGTCTGTGTTTCCTGAATTAGTCCCATGGTAAAAAAGGAACTGCTGACTATTAAACTTGATGGCTTCTCAAGAGCAGAGTGAGCAGCCTGGCTCCCCCGCTGGGACAATGGGGCTGGGGAAGTGACCAAAGATGAAGATCACAGGCTCTCAGAGGGAGGCACAGAGAGGGTCTCAGGCCTCCTGCCCCTCTATGGCACTGTGGCTGCAGAGCAAGATGCTCCTTTAGCACTCAACTCAAACGACCCCTGAGATGCAAAGTCTAGGGCAGGGCAGGTTGTCCACCCTCTGTGTCAGAAAGGAAGAGGAAAGGAAATTTTTCCAGACAGCTGCCAGCTCCTCACACGGCACCTGGGGGAGCAGCTCAACCTTGCTGTGCAAGCAGCGTGGCCCTGAAATTCCTGGAACTGGTTTCGGTTCAAAGGAAGGTTGGAAACAGGCTGCACAGGCTCTTCCTTCCGCACCTGCAAGCACCTGGACTGGGAAGGGGGCTGCAGGGGAGACAGCTGAGGCCTCCAGCCTTGGGCCTGCTCAGTCGGGCCCAGGGCTCCCCATACAGGCCATCCTAGAGGGCAGAAGAGAGAGGTGGTCAGCTGCCTGGGGACCAGGACGTGGGTGTCTGGGACTCAGCACTCAGGCTGGTAGATTTCAGAAGGCAGGAAGGGAGGCCAGCAAGGAGTTGGGAGACCGTGTAAGTGAATGTAAGACAACCCTCTGTCCTGGGGTTCAGGGAACGTGGGTTCAGATAGACAGCTATAAAACAGGTAGAGACTGCTGAATACGCCTAGGGCTTCTGACGGATGCAGGAGAAAGCCTGCAGGATGGGTGGATTTTTAAGAACTTGCTTCTTACTGATTGCAGAAATACATGCACGTGGTAAAATTTTCCAACAGGATGAAAAGAGTCACAGGGTCGATGTCAAGCGTCCCTCCTGACCCTAGAAGGTCCCCAGTCGGCCCTTTAGTGGAAACCACTATTCCCATTTGTGCATTCTTTCAGATCCAGTTTGAGTGCGTGCGCGTGCGTGCATCTGGGTCTGCACTTCCTTTTACACAAGAGTGGAAAGAGTGCAAAAATTCCTAAAGAAGTAACTACTCAACATCCGGAACCTGTCTTTGTCATCCATCAAATGACAAGCTTGGATAAGGCCCCTTCTGACCTTGTAGAGTTCATGCTATGAACCTACCTGCCAAAAGCCACTGGCAACCAGCTTGGGAAGCCTACCCAGAGGACAGTTTAAGTCAACCCAGGGGACTGTCGAGTCAGCTGGAGGGCACTAGTGCCAATGAGTAGCCTTTACTGAGCCCTCCCCAGGACCAGGCGCTGGGCCAAGCCAGTTACAGGCGCCATCAACGGCAACCTTCACAATCCCCTTCAGAGGTCAGGCCTGCTGTTATTGTGATTCCGTTTTATAGGAAAAGAATCTGAGGTCCAAGGGCAAAGCCACATGTCCAAGACTCTGTGCTGGTACGCGGCCGGTAAGTAGGATGCAAGCACACTTCTCTCGTGTTCATCATTTCGGGGATGCACAGAGCAAGGGAGGAGCTGCGAGTCTCCGACATATTTATCCCCAGGAGCCTCAGGGACTGCAAGGATCACGCATCTAGCCAACTCTGCCAGAGACAGAACCCAAAGCCTCTGGTTTTACGTCCAAGACTCATGCCTTTGATTTCCATTAAAGCATCCCCAAGAGTGAAATGCAGCCGTGCCCTCCTTAGCATTCCGTTAGCAGTTTCTATTAGCTCATTGCATCCTCCAGCAACCCTAAAGGAGGTGGCATGATCAACCTGTAACCGGTGGGAAAACAAGGCTGACAGAGGCTGAGTGACCTTCCAAAGTCTCTTAAGTGAGACAGCGATGGGTCCTCAGGCTCAGGCAGGATTCCCGGCACTCAGTCACAGCAAACGGCGGGGCATGCGCTGCCCTGCAGACCTGCAAAGCTGCTCCCACTTTCCAAGCAGCAAAGGATGGTATATACATGAGCCTCACATCGGAATGGGAAACGGCGCCACGCGCTAACCAGGTAACCCCTTCTCCTCAACCACACCGACAGCACCAGAAACCCACCTGACAGGAAAGCAACCCCACTCTGGGAAATGCAGGCCAAAGCCTCGCGGCCGCCGCAGAGAAACACCAAACGGGAAAGCGGCTTAACGAAACGCATGAAGAGCTGTAACAACGTCTAGAACCTCTGACTTGCTCACTGTACTTCCAAAACTCTACCCTAAGGAAATCTGAAAAATGAAAATAGGTTAGTTTGTTCATGTGCACACACACGCGAACACTTATCCCAGCACTAATTACGACAGAAAAACACAAGTCACATTTGTAATACTCAAAATTACAGGCCAAACTGGGAAGATGACAAACTGTCATTGCAGTGAGATATTACAAGGTTACATTGCATTGAAAGTGACACTTAAAAGCCTGCTTTTAACACCATGAGGAAATATGCTTCATTTGCATTCACAGAAAAATCCAATGAAGTTATTGACATTGGGTCACCTCGCATTTAAAAGAAAAATATGCACCGAAAAATGAAAGAAAATGTAAAAAAAAAGTGTTGCTATTATTTTCTTTCTCATACTCTTAACATTTCCCAAATATTCTACAAAGAAAACTATTCTTATAAAAATAAACATTATTTGAAAGAAATGATGACCCACGTTCCTAGATGAAACCAGCAACAGGTGGAATAGGAGACCAAGAAGAATTTATTGAGTTTTCAGGTTATGCTCCTACAAAATTACATACATATCCCTGAAAAATAAGGGAGGAAACACAAAAAGAAACTGACGGGGAAATCCAGTGAAAAGTGGCTCAGAGTCAGAAAAGCCATGGACAGCAGAAGCAGGAAGACCCAGGACCCGCTTACACTACCGCGGGTCCACAGTAACCACTGCACTGGGGAGCAGGGGCCGGGGGGACCCCAACAGAGTGATCTGAGACACCGGGCAAGGGGCCTTGATGGGTAGGAATGAGGCAGGGCTAGTGAAGATTCCAGATCCCTGGGCAACCAGAGCTGTCCAGAAAGGGAACATCTGCTGCTTGGATGTGCAGGGAAGGCCCCCGGCAGGCATAGTCGCGTAGAGGCTTCCCCCCGCAACGCTTCTACTTCTAGAATGAAGCCTGCAGGTCAAACACAGAAGTCCTACCTATGGACGTGGGACAGAATGAGAATGTTCCCTGCCTTGCCAACGTGGAAGTATAGATGCCAGAGAAAGGGGGCGGAAGAGGGAAGAGCCGGCGTGCTGGTGTCTCCACTGCAGGCGCGAGTTGCAGGACACTGGGGAGGGCCCAGGTTCAAGGTCTAAGTCAGTGGAGCCTCTCATTTAGAGATACTGACCTATCTCTGACCACTACCCCTCTCCTCACTCTGGGAAGAGGACTAAAGGCAGCCAGGAGGGGCGGGGCATCTGGCTCTTCCACATAAGTCTTTCCCATTTGACTTTTTTAAAGTATTTTATGCCCTGGCTGGTGTAGCTCAGTGGATTGAGCGCGGGCCTGCGAACCGAAAGATCGAGGTTCGATTCCCAGTCAGGGCACATGCCTGGGTTGCCAGGCCAGTTCCTGTCAGGGGACATGCAAGAGGCAACCGCACATTGATGTTTCTCTCCCTCTCTCCTTCCCTTCCCCTCTAAAGATAAATAAATAAAATCTAAAAGGAAAATAAATAAATAAATAAATAAATGAAGGGGAAAAAAAGTATTTTATTGTTTATGCTACTACAGTTTCCCTCCTTGTTCTTACTTCGCCCCCTCCAGCAACCCCCATTTGATTTTAAATGTGCATGTGATATTTTGCGTAAAAGCCTAACTCTATTAAAAAGGCATTAGACTCCAAATTCAAGCAGGCTATAAGCAGGAGCTTCCTACTGTAATGCTCACAACCCTCTTCAACAGCATGTTTTGAAAGCTGTGTCCAAATAAAGTGGACTATCAGTGGGACAGGCTGGTAGCCTGGTGGGAGCAAGCTTTCTCAACAGTCAGGCCCGATCCCAAATCCTCACCGAGCTGAGGCAACTTTTAAGTGCATGTCATTCCAAGCCTCTCACTTATGCAGACAAGCTGGGCAGGGATGCCGGAGGGGGATCACATTACCCATGCTGCTTGGAACATAAAGGCCTCTAACTGTAGCCCTCACCAGGTAGCTCAGTTGGTTAGAGTGCTGTTCTAATACATCGTGGTTGTGGGTTCGATCCTCAGTCAGGGCATATACAAGGATCAATGAATGAATGCATAAGTAAGTAGAACAATTAATCAATGTCTCTCTCTCTCTAAAACCAATCAATTAATCAATCAATCAATCACTAAGGCTTCCAACTGTAACAGAAAAAAATACTACATGGGCTTTAATTTATTTATTTTTAAAGGTTTTATTTATCCGTCCTTAGAGAGAGGGGAATTGGAGGGAGAAAGAGGAGGAGAGAAACACTAATCAGTTGTTTCTTGTATGCACCCCCATCGCGGACTGAACCCAAAATCAGGCGTGTTCCCCGACCAGGAACTGACCCAGTAACCTGTTGCTTTGCAGGACCACACCCAACCAACCAATCCCCTCTGGGCAGGACAACTTGGGCTTTTAAAAGTGTTCCTCCTTTACTTGGTCTTCTTGCCACAGGCTCCTTGCCCCTCAGTGCAACCTCTTCAAGACAGGCAGGCCCTGATGCCCAAACCCAGTCCTGCCACTCTGGCTCTGAGTCCTTCCTCGGCTCCCCATGAGCGTCTCCAGGGTGGACTCTATGCCTGGCTACCAGCCTCCTCTGACTCAGGCTCCTTTCCCACCACTGCCGTTTGCTCAGGAAAACAGCCCCCGTGGCTCCCAGGCTGAGCCAGGCTCGCACCCCCCTGAGCTTCGGAGGTGCCGTTCCATCTCCCGTCCGGCCACCGACGGTGGCATCTCCACTTCTCAGATTCAGTCCCAGCCCTTCCTCCGTGGGAATGTTCCCTCACTCGCCCAGACGGATTTAACACCCTCTAATAATCACTGCTTTTATACTCTGTTTCTGCCCCTTTCGGGTTCCCCAAAGACTGGGCCCTTCCATCTTGGTGTCTCCAGCCACTGTGAGAACAGTTATAAAACCAAGACTCCGTGAGTTCTTAACACGGGTCGGACAGTTTTCTAAACCCTTGTACGCACTATTTCATGTAACCCTTATGACAACTCTATGAAGTACGTGCCATTACAACATTTACTTTACAGGTACAGCAACAGAAGCTCAGAGAAGTTAAACAGCTTAATCAATGCACACAATTAATGATGGGCAGAGCAAGGATCCAAACCCAGGGGTCTGATCCAGACATGGGGTGTCTGCCACACAGGTTGTGCCGGTTGTCACACCGCACAACTCGGAAGCCAGCCATTGGTGTCACAGGCTGGCTTGGCACCATCCAATAGAAATGCAATGCAAGACACACGCACACGCACACGCACACGCACACACGTATCCTTATAAAGGCCCTGGCCTGGTGGCTCAGTTGGTTGGAGTATTGTCCCATTCACCAAAATGTTGCTGGTTCAATCCTCGGTCAGGGCGTGTAAGGGAGGCAACTGATCCATGTTTCTCTCTCTCTCTCAAATCAATAAACATACCTCAGGTAAGGATTAAATAAAAAGAGGAAGAAACAGGTGAAATTAATTTTAATGAGGTAGTTTATCTGCCCTGGCTGGTATGGCTCAGTGGATTGAGTGTCGGCCTGCAAACGGAAAGGTCGCTGGTTTGATTCCCAGTCAGGGCGCATGCCTGGGTGGTGAGCTGGGTCCCCAGTTGGGGGCGTGGGGGAGACAAAGGATCGATGCATCTGTCACACACTGATGTTTCTCTCCCTCTGTTTTTCCCTTCCTTCCCTTCTCTCTAAAAATAAAATCTTTACAAAAATAATTTAGTTTATCTAATGTACCCAAATTTTATCATGTCAATCATGTCAACGTGTAATCAATGTAAACAGTTATTCAAGACACTTTTCATTTTCCTTTTTGTACTAAGACTTAGAATTCCAGCATGCACTATACACTCACACACACTTCAATCTGACTTTTCCGCATCTCAAGTGCTCAACAGCCACACACTGACTGGACAATTCAGGTTCAGCTGCAGCCTGGACAAGCCCCAACTCCTCTGGGCCTCCATATCACTACGTTAAAAGTGAGAATTGTGCAGCATTATTTCCAAGAAACAGCATGGAGAAGCAACCTAGGTGTCCATTGATAGACAAACAGATAAAGAAGGTGTGGTACATATACATAATGAGATATTTCAAGCCATTGAAAAAGAATGAAATCTTGCAATCTGCAACAACATGGATGGACCTAGAGGGTATTATACCAAGCAAATTAAATCTGACAGAGAAAGACAAATACTATATGATTTCGCTTATATGTAGAATCTTTTAAAAAAACAAATGAATAAACTAAACAGGAACAGACTCATAGATACAGAGAACAAGCTGAAGGTTGTTAAAGGGCAGGGAATGGGGGGAGGGGTAAGAAAAAAATTTTTAATGTTAAATTTTTTTTTTTTAAGTGTGAGGATGAACTTATTCTGTCTGTCTTCCTTCATTATCAGGCACAGTCTCACAACCTTTCATGAATCGTAAGAGCTCACATCTGCAGAGCCCCGTTCGGGTTATGCTGGACAACAGTTCTTCCTCCAGTTCTTAAAAAAATGCCCCCAGAAACTGAGGCTCAGAGAGACCATCTGCTCGGCCCTGCGCCACACAGCCTGCCAACAAAGCCAGGTCCCTTATCTTCACTTACTGCTTGCTGAGTGCTTTGCTCAGGCCGCCCTAGCAAACGGGCGTCTTCTTCCCTAAGGGAAATAACGCATCGCCCCTGGGGACACAGGCAAGTCACTGGAATCTAATGAACTGCCTGTGCGGCAACTTTTAAAGACATGCAGTCCTGCACCCTTCTCCTACTCCTGGGCAGGGAAACATCTGGAAGTCTCAACCGCTCACCAGCTGGGAGACATTCTCACCCTTAAAAAGCATAATTTATTACTCCAACACTGAAAACTACACTGTCGGTCTAGGGGAAGAGGGCATGACTTGGCAACTCTCAGTTTTTTGGCTGGGAGGGGGCGGGTGTTTCCCTGGGGCCCCATGACCTACTAGAGAAGATGGACCCAGCCTGCCGCTATCCCACGCTCACCGATTGAGTCCCAGCGGGCACCGAGGGGTCCCTTCCCCATCGCCAACCAGGTCTGCAGGAGGGGCTATGACTGGAGGTGAACCTCCGTTTCTCATCAAAACAGGGATTGATCTCCTAAACCAGCTGAACTGGGGGCTCAGGACAAAAGCCGTGGGAGCAACCGCACCGCAAACATCTCTAAAAAGGGCAGAGTTCCAAATCCCAAGTCCTAGCTCCCCTCACCCACCCCCCACAACTATTAGAACTGTTCTCAATCCAGTGACAGCCCAGTGGGTGAGAGAATGGGGATGAGTTTGGAGCTGCCAGATGGGACCTCACATGATCTGTAGTGCAAGAACAAAGGATTATCTGAGATCTAATCCCATTTCCACCACTTCAGCTTGGGGCACTTCCGATTACTACTCTGTGCTCCTGAGTGCTGAAGAGGGCTGACCTTAATGAACTCCTCCCAAGCGCCCGGAGCTCTTCCTCATTGCTCATCCCAGTCCCCTACCCGCAGCCCTGAGGTAAGTAGAGATCATCTGTAGACAAGATTGTTTACCAGTGAAGACACCAAGATCCTAAAATCGGGCTACTGGGCTTTATTTCCTGGCTCTGGCCCTGCTACTAACTAGTCCACATATTCCGCTTCCTTTGCAGGCTGCAGGGCTCACAAGTGTTTCTTTTCTTTTGTGCCTCACGACTAGCCTATAAATTACATCTACTCTTTTATAGATATCAGTAGAATATAATGAACTCATTGTTGAAGCTACATGAAATTCGCTCACCAATTCTGTCACGCCACAAATGTTTGCTAGGTATTTCTTTGCCATGAAGCGCAACTCCTGAAGAAGCGTTTGAAAGCAGTTAAGTCGGAATGTCCAGGGTGGGGACACTCCGACCCCCGAGATGCTGTGGACCATAGCATAGTAAGTAAGTACATGCCTGCCCTCAGCGAATCTTCGCCAGACACCAGAGTGCTGGGTGTTCCCCACCGGTACCGGGAAGTGAGGTCAGAGCATCAGCTGATGGAGCTGCTGAGAGGATGTACAAGATGACACACGTAAGAGCTGAACTGAGACACCAGCCCTGGGGTAAACGCTGGCCACCGGAATCCAGAGGATGAAGACTCAAGGCAGTTCAGCAACCGGTCAGGACAAGCACTCTGCCATTCGTGGCTGGATGGCCCTGGCTAAGTTCCGTACGCTGTCAGAGCCTCAGGCAACAGAAGAAACACTAGGTAAAGCGGACTTCATGAAAATTAAAAACACGTCTGCATGCCCTGGCCAGTGTGGCTCCGTTGGTTGGAACGTCGTCCCATAACCAAAAGGCTTTGGGTTTGATTCCCGGTCAGGACACATACCTGCACTGTGGCGGTTTGAGCCCCGGTCCAGGAGCATACAGAAAGCACCCAATCGACATTTTTCTCTCGCTTCCTCTCTCCCTTCCTCTCTCTCTAAAAAGCAACAAAAAAATGTCCTCAGGTGAGGATAAAAATTAATTTATTAATTAAAATAAAAACACCCGTGCATCAAAGGACACTTGCAAGAGAGTGAAAAGGAACCCACGGACTGGGACAAATATTTGCATATCATACACCTGGAAAGGGGTGAATCTCCAGAATATGTAAAGAACTCTCACAAGCCAACAACAACAACAACAACACTCTCCAAAGAAGATACACAAGTAGCCAATGAGCCACATGAAAGATGTTCAGCATCACTAGTCATTAGCAAAATTCAAATCAAAACCACTGTGAAGTACCACTTCATACTTCTTTGAATGGCTACCATTTTTATTTTTAAATAAATAACAGAGAGAATATAACACGTGTTGGGGAGGATGTGGAGAAATGGGAACTCTTGGGCATCACTGGTGGGAATGTAAAATGGTGCAGCTGCCATGAAAAAGTCTCACAATTTCGCAAAAAAAAAAAAAAAATCAAACATGGAATTACTGTATGTATACCATTCAATTATAGCAATAATACCAAATTTCACTGTGGTATATTATCATCTCAGTGCATTTTTGCCCTTACTCTGAATCTTTCAAAGGCAAAGATTGGATCTTCCACACCATGAAATCCATGGACCTCCTTTTTTATCCATCCCCACCCCCAGAGCCTTACACAGTTCCAGGTACATATTAAGCTCCTACAGTTCCCAAACAACCATGCCCTTATTGGCTTTCTCCCCCACTATGCTCAGAAAGATAACACAGTGGGAATGCTTCTCAAGAGGGGCTGGCCTTTTTCACCAGGGGAGCTGATTATTTTGTTTCTTCGAGCAATTTTGCCATGCTAGCTCACGGTCAATAAAGAGAAACTGAACACATGCCTGGGCCCCAAAGCCACCGGCAATGGCCAACCAACTGAGAGGCAAAAGTCAGGGAGCTGGCCAGAAACCACAGTTCCACAGCTGCTGATGAGCCCACCAACACCTTCCCAGCCCAGCAGAATACAGAGGGCTGGCTTCCTTAAAAAAAAAAAAAAAAAAAAAAAAAAATCCAACATGTGTTGGGGGTGGGCAGGGCACAGAGGGAAGAGGGAAAGGAAAAGAACAGTCCAGAATCTCAGAAATGATTACTTTCCCAGGCACCCACAGCCAGTCCCAAAAGCACGCAAGGGACTGAAGAAGCAATACAGAATAACACAATGTGCAAACAGTTCTGAGGGGGGAAATGTTAATACTGTACATGCCAGAAGTCATTGCTCAGGTGAGGCATTCAAGTCAGTAAAGGTTTCAGCAGGGAGCATCCCCCACGACAGACCAGCTCCCGGCCGGCGGGGTCAGGGGCACAGGAAAGATGTCCGGTCCAGAGGAGTTTGTGCAATGGGAGACAGCCATAAGCAGGGGCTGCAGACTGCTGGCCCCCGGGCCACACCTGGCCCTCACGTGTTCTGTTTGGCCTGTGGGAGTCCTTTAAGAATCTGAATTGAAACATCCGAAAATCAGGAGAGTACCATTAAAAACCAAAAAAAAAAAAAAAAAAAAAAAACATCATCTAGCTTGTCTTTAAAAATAAGTGGAGGTTTTGGCAACAAGGGATCTACCTTCTGGCATGGGTTAAGGGGGAGGGGGGTGGGGGCTGGATCTAAGAGCAGCTGCCCCTCTAGAAAGGGGGCAGGTTGTTTGTCGGTCCACACACTTCCTGTTGCACTCTCTTGGGCCCACCTGGGGCATTTACATAATCGGCTCATGCTCCTAAACAGGAGAGTTTGCAAGCCCTGACAAGTACCCAGGGCTGCAACACAATACAAGGGGGTGTGAACTGTGATCACTGAGACCAGGGTGCTTGGAGGGGGTGGTCACATGAGGCTAGGGAGGAAGAAGGAATGCTTCCTGGAGGAGGTGACCCCGAAGCTGAGACATAAAGCATAAATAAGAGTTAGTTAGGAAAGCAAGTGGAAAAGAGATGGAAAGCGGTCTCATTTCCCTGACTGGCCACTTCCCTCCCCGTGTGAAATATGAATGTTAGAAATAAATCTGCAAATACCGGTCTTCTGAAAGAACCACACTATCCAAACCTTCAACATTATTCAAGCCCCATATTTGGCAGCTGTCTCTGACCAGACATGCCTTTTCACTGATGATCCAGGCCAGAGAAGTCCAAGGGCGAAAGCGTATACTCAGCCTTTAGGATCAGTGAGCACTGGGTCTTTACTTATCTCAGTTTTGCTATTCTTGTTGCCTCAGCCATTCAGCCAATACTTACTGAGGGCCTATGATGCAGCAGGTACCTGAACTAATCATGGGAAGCCATTAAAAGCTATTAAGTCCTTGAGTTTCAGGATCTAGGTTGCCCCTCCAAGAGCTTGCTCTCTCTGGTCAGGAGGAGAGCAGGAGTGGGAGCAGGAAGACATCCAGGACCTGTGGGAGTTGAGGGGGTGCTCCCAGAGCGGGGTTCTGGCACCTGCGATGCCAGGCCTTACTGCTGGGGCAAAGATGAGTTAGTTGCACGCCATGGTCAAGGGTGTCAGAAATCCTTCATGTATAAAAGGTGAAAAACTCAATGTACTAAGTCATGGCTGCCAAGACAATGTCCATATGCTACAGTTACTGAAACAGTGATCTCCTATTGACCTCAGCACCCCTTGATTTCAAAAACAAAACGAAAGAAACTCACCCCCCCAAAAAGCCTTCCCTTTTCCTTTTTAATGGAATAAGTATGCGGGGAATGCATCTGATTGAGAAAGCATGTGTGGAATGTCTAGGGAAAGGATAGGGAAGAGATCCCGCCTTTGCCCTACCTCGAGGCCTGCGGGGAGGCCAGAAGAGACTCCGGCCAGCCAGGAACTCTGCGCAGGGCAAAGCAAGGGCCTTGCTACGCCCAGAGTTCCAGTCTGGGAAGCCGTCTCCTCTTAAGTGTCCTGAGGCAAAGGCAGCCCTGCAGTGGGGGAAGAGGATTCAATGACAATGGGAAGCACGGCCTGTGGGAGGAAGCCACGGGTCCCCGACGCCCAGGGTGGAAACCAGGCCAGGGCACTCTGGCCTCGGCCTCCTGGGTTTTCAATGGACCAAATGCAATCGTCTGTTTTGTAAAGAGTAAGGCACCGCAAGAACTGGAAATCTCTCAGTGGGAGGACTGGCTAAAGTGATCCCAAGACTGCTGCTGGCCCAGCTGGATGAATCATTACTTAAGTGGGACTGTGGAATAAACCCTGTCACAATAAAGGCCGGAAGGGGCCTCTGTTCCTACTGCGGCTCCGCCATAAATTCCAGGGGACTTTCCACACAGAGGGCCTTTTCTTTCTCCTACGTCCTTCTGAAAAATGGAAAAAGTCAAGTGTCCAGAAAGCCAGTAACTGGTACACTCGCAGCTACATTAACTAGAATGTCCTTTAGACTCCACGCCGGCAAACTACATGTGGACAGATGTCTCTGAAATGCCTCTGTCCTCTCGTCCCCGCCCCTGCTCACCCCCTCCAAAGCTTCTTATGGCCTGCTGGGTAGAGTCCAAGCACCTCTGCTGGGTTTGGAAGGCCCCTGGCTACCTCTTTAGTCCCACCTGGAATCCTTCCAACCCTGCCCTCCAAGCAGAAATCCTTTCTCTCTCCAAAATAAACGGTGAATCCATCCTCTTCTCTTGTTCTCCACTGCTAGAGCCAGGGCTCAGGTCCCTGTCCTTGAATGCCACAACACAGCCTCCAAAGGCGCTTCCAACTTCCAAATTCCACCATCCAATCCATTGTCTTCCCAACAAAAAGGTCAGTCGAATAAGGCCCCGCCCACTTAGCAGTTTCTAAAGGCTAGGCATATTGCCTAGGGCCGTCCAGGACCAGGAACCTGCCCACCCTGGACCCCATCCTGTGTCTCTGGTCCCTGGACATCCTTCTCTCCACTCCGCCTACAGGAGTCTCTTGACAATATGAACACCCCAAACTTTTTCCTGTCTTGGGTCCTTCCCTCAAACTACTTTCAAAAGCAATTTTAAGAACCTAGAATTTACAACCACGAACATGTTGTCATGTGTGCTACCAGTCTGTTACCCTTTTCACATATTTCAAAATGTATAAGTGATACATGTGTCCATTGTCCTTGTAAAAAGCACTAAAGAGAGCCCTAGCTGGTGTGGCTCAGTTGCTTGGGTGTCATCCCACAAAGCGCAAGTTCACTAGGTTGATTTCCAGTCAAACCACAAGCCTGGGTGGCAGGTTCTGTCCCTATCTGGAGCATGTGCAAGAGGCGACCAATCGATGTTTCTCTCTCACATCCATGTTTCTCTCCCTCTTTTTCTCCCTCATTTCCCTTCTCTCTATAAATAAATACAATCGTTTTTAAAAAGCATTTAAAAAGTGACCTTTGACCCTCACCACCAGCCCCTATTCTCTCCTCCCGGTCCTGATGATGACAGTGAGTTTGACCTAGATCCTTCCAGCCCATTATTCAAGGTCTGTATCCACCTCTAACTATTCTTCAGTAACACAGAATGAGCTGTGAATTCTCAAGTTCACCCAGGAGCGGAGCGGGCTGCCCAGATGTTTTCAATTTTATTGAACGCTGCCAACTGGTCCCTCTAGCTCGCTAGCTGTGTGAGGGATCCTCTCACCCAGCCTCGCCAAGACCTGAGTCAGACTTCCTATTTTTGGCACTTTTTAAACTAGGAAAGTGTATCCCTTGGAAACAACCCAAATGCCCTTCAGCTGAAGGATGGGTAAAGAAACAGTGGAGTATCCGTAGCACAGACCGTACTCCGCAAGCTAAACGACCGAACGCCGATCTCTGCCACAGCACTGAAGAATCATGCATGACGCTGTATGCGAGAAACCAGACTAAAAGGGCTTCGCACTGTATAACTGATGCCATTTATACAGAAAAGGCAAAATGGCTACGTCAGAAAACAAGCCAGTGGTTGTCCGGAGTGGGCGAGGAGGAAACTTCGGCGGGGGGATGGAGGTGGGTGACGGGTGACAGTGATGATCACACCACTGTGTCACACAGCTGTATGCACGGCTCAAAACGCCAAGCACCATGCACTAGGAAGGGGGCGTTCTGGTGCTTATACATGGGGCCTCAATGCACCCGGGTTTATTAGCAAGAGCCAGAATCTTGTCACGTGGCCCCGCAATTCGCTTTCTTCTCGGGAGAACTGCTGGCTCCTGTCTTTTACCCACTTTGCTGTGAGGTTGTGGCTGTTGGGTACGGACTTTGGGGAACCCTTCATTCTGTATTAGCGTAGCCTTTTTTTGCTTAGAAGTGCTTTCTTCCTTTAATATGTAGTTACATGTATCAATATTTTCCTTTGATTTATGCTTTTCTTTCTTCTCTGGTTAACTTCTCCCAGGTCTTCAGGTCTCACTCAAATGCAGATTTCAGCGTCAATCCCCTCGCTCCAAGTAAACTATCCACCCACATTGTTCCAGTTCATATTCTTTCCTATTCCTTACCATACTGTTATCTTGGTGTTGGTTTGCTTCTTTGTCTCCCCACTAAACAGTAAGCCCCTTCGGAACTAGTTGCAAATCTGTTTTGATCATTGCCGAATACCTTAGACCTAAACCGGTGCTTGGTGTATACCAGGCATTTCACAAATAGCTGCTGAATACAGGAAAGCGAAGAAAAAAGTCATACTTTTTCTTTATGCATAGGACACATATATAAACATGTGTCTAGCATGTATAAAGTATATTACACATAAATGTTAATGGCATGTCAGTTTATCATGGACAGCAACAAACATCATACATCTCATCAAAAAATACAGCTTGAGTGTAAATCTCTTGAGCCGCAATATTTACCTAAAATTTTTAAACTATTGGGAGGTTCTGATGCAATAGTCCTAGTCTTGGGGATTTATCATAAAAAATGAACCGAAAAATGGAACACCTGACATACATAATCTATTATGAGCTAAGCATCCAAATCAAAAGAATGATTAGGTAAACAATAAATGGTCACTGAACTGATAAATAAAATATTCTCTACCCAATAAAAATAGCATGGACAAAGTATATATAATAATATTCAGAAATGCTTCTCTAACTTGATAACTAGGAAAAGCCAGGATTCAAACATATATGCCATAATTACAACACTCTTTTTAAAGCCACAAGAAAGATAAAACTAGTTGCATTTAACTCAAGAAGTACCATTTATCTTTTTTATAGACATTTTCCACAGAATTTTAAAGATAAACTTGCATTGCTTTCATCCGAGGAAAGATGGTTTAAATTCGCCTGGTCAAAGTTCTGCCTACCCCAAGCCTGGAATCTCCCGCTCAGGCGCCCTCCCACCAGAGGCCTGCCTGCCTTTGTCAATCTTCTGAGTGTAAACCTGGGAAGCTACTCCTCAGTTACAGTCATTGGAAAGGGCCCCCAGTGTGCAGGGCATTTGAAATAAACGGCTCCTGCCTGGTCTTCAAGGCTCTTCAGAGTCCCCTACCCTCCAGACCCTACCTAGCTGCCCTGCCTCTCCCACCTCCGCCACAGTCCCAAGGCGCAGGCCCTCACCTCTCTGTCCCCTGTTGGCAAGGCCGTTACTGAGACCAGAGACCCCTCACCCATTTCCCTCCTGGGCGGGAATTATTAGCTTCACCCCTCCTGGATGCCCGGGACCCCCTTTCCCCCATTTTCCTTCCATCCTAGGAGTTACCAGCCATCTGCCTCCCGCCCACACCGGGAGCTTCTCGAAGACAGGGATGGTGTCTCATTCACTGCAGGATGCCCCGTGACTGGCCCTCAGTCACTCCCTCGATTCCCTGAATGCCCATCACACCCCCGGCCTTGCCCTAGAGCTGCACTGTCCAGGAGACATAAGTGTGCGCCACAAGTACTTTTAGATTGTCTGGTAGCCACGTTTAAAAAAAAAAAGAAAAAGTTACAAGAAACAAGTGAAATTAAATGTAAAGAAATACCCTATTTCACCTCACAGATCCATAGTTTCATTTCAACATGAAAGATATGTTCAAGAATTCTTTCACATTCTTTTTCTGGTACAGAGTTTTTGAGACCCGATGTATGTTTTACATGTATGCTATGTCCCCAGACTGGCCTCAGTTCCAAGTGCCTGGTGGCCACGTGAGGCCAGGGGCTACCACCTGAGACAGCGCAGTTTTAGATGCTTGGGGACACAGCACTTGCCCACCACTACCAGCCCAGACCAGCCGCTGCGTTACGGGCAGGTTTGCCCCTGATGCTTCCGACTCGGACATAGCTTCTTCTCAACACAGCAGCCAGGCTGATCATTTCAAAAGCCAACTCAGATCGAATCGACCTTCTGTTTAAAACCCTCAATGGCTCCTCATTTCAGTAAGTACAAGATCATGTCTGCAGAGAGACCTGAAGACTTTCAGGACAGCCCCGCCACACTCAGCCCAGGTTGCCCTTCTGCCTGGGTCCGCCTTGCTCCGGCCACTCCCACCCAGTCCTCTCCTTCTGCTGGGCCCCCGCCCTCCCTCCAACAGGCTCACTCCAGGGTTCAGCCCCTATCCTGGCTCTCCCTGGGGCCTGAAACACCATCCTCCACGCTAACTCCTTCACCTCCTCCAAGGGGCTCTAGTGCTGGCTTCTCAGAGGAGCCTGCCCTGCCCAGCTGACTTCACACGGCAGCCCACCCAGCCCCCAAAGACCCTGACCCTGCTCAACTCATCCCCACAGAATGAACGCATGACCCCCTAATCCACTCTTATTGTCCTTGTTCGTTAGGTCCCTGCTCCTTATCTGTCTATCCCAGCTATAACATAAGCAACATTAGCACAGAAATCTCAGAATCTTAGGTATATTCCCTTCTGCATCCCCAACACCAAGACCCGTGCTTGGCGCAGAGCAGGCGCACAATACATATTTGTTTAATTAATGAAAATAAATGAATGAATTGCTGTAATCCCTCAGCCTTGTACAGTTTACAGTTTTGTGAGAGGAAACAGACATCTGGAATATCAAGTAATGGCAAATACTGCCTTAGTTTGCTCGAACTGCCATAAAAAAAATACTGTAGGCAAGGCAGCTTAAACAACAAGAATTTCTTTCTCATACTTCTGGAAGCTCAGAAGTCCAAGCTCAAGGCTGCTATCGATCAGGCCTCGGGGGAGAGCCGGCTTCCTGACTAGGAAGCAGCGGCCTTCTCTTACTTGGTCCTCAGAGAGAGGAGAAAGCTCTCTGCGGTCTCTCCTTACACTCTTATCACAAGGACCCCGCCCTCATGATCTCTGTCTCTCCCCAGTCACCTCCCAAAGGCCCAGTCTCCAAATACCATCGCATGAGAAGTTAGGTTCCAACACAGGAATTTTGGAAGGACACAAACATTCAGTCTGTAACAAGTATAATGGGAAAAAATAAAATAAAACTCAGGAAGGGAAGTGGGAGAAAGGGGAGGGGGGTGCTGTCTTGTGAGGCAGCCACCAAAGGAAAATCGTAATTGTAATAACGACACATATAGCAATTACCGTGCATATACAAACTACCACGTGCCAGGCCCTGCGCAGAGTGCCTTGGATCTATTACCATGGCAGTGCCAGGGAGACAGCACTGGACCAGACGAAGTTTTTGCCTGCACTACCTCTATCCCATCCCTGCTCCTTCTGGGGACCACCCTGTCCCCACTGCATGACTTGGACTAGATGGGAGCTTCAGGAGGACAGGGATTTTTTTTTTTTACCTCTTTTGCAACTCCAGCATCTAGAAAGCCTGCCATATAGCAACTGCTTAGTAAATGAATGAATCCATCAATGGATCAATCCTGAACAGAATGGCAAATGTTGATTAGGGCTCACTTACCGGGAAAAGGGAGTCCTGAAGAATAATAAATAATAACAATTGCTTTTTTATGTCTTACTCAAGAGCTTACTTCCTCTGTGCTAAGTGCTTTGCACCATCCCTGGGAGAGAGAAACGGCTCTCCCTGAGCAGCAGCTGAGGAAATGGATGCACAGAGAGCTTAAGCAACCTGCAAAGGAGGGCCATAGGATGGGTGCCCTCTGATCCCTGTCCTTTCTGACACCGGCTCTTGCAGCTTTCCTGACTTCTTACCTCCTCCTTCTTTACATTAGCTAGCAGTCCTTTCAGATGCCACCTTTACACATTGAAGTGTAGTCAGAAACCACCACTCCAAGCAGCCACAGGAAGTAACAAACCCCGATAATTATAACAGTAATAATATTAGCTAATTGTACTGACTGCTTACTATGAGCCCAGGCTCTCTGCTAACTGCCTGCTGTCCTTCCCCTAGTTCCTCCTCACAGCAACCTGTGAAGCTGGTGTTTCATCACCCTCACTACATGGACAACGACAGGGAACCGAGGTGAAGCAACTTGCCCCAAAGCAACCCGGATCAATACTGCCCTTAATTGTCCCCAGATGCCTTCCACTGGTTTCTTCCTCTTTCTTCAGTGTCCTTTTCTTGGTGACAAACCCTCCCCGTCCCACCATGTCGGCTGTAGACTGATCACCACTTGTTTCCTTGCAAAACAGCAGTTCGGACAGCCACCCAATTCAACAAAGTACCAGAGCTGTGTGAGCCACCCAACTGGTGAAGATGACTACCCCACTTCCCCCCAGCTGGCCGCTGCTCTCAATAAGCTCCTGGTCCTCGTAGACACAGACAACAGTATGGTGGTTACCAGAGGGAAAGTAGGGTGGGAGGAGGGAGACGAAGGTACAGGGGGAGTAAATGGGGAGGGAAGGAGACAGGACTTGGGGTGGTGAACACACAACACAAAATACAGATGATGTGTTACAGAATTGTACCCCTGAAACCTATGTGATTTTATTAACCAATGTCACCCCAATAAAGTCAATTTTAAAAATTAAAAAACATAAAGAAATTCATGGTCCACAAGGGAAAAGAGGCAGGCAAACAAATGATACTGCTGATCAGATCACCCATCAGGCACCAGCTGAACAACACCCCATACTACCCCCCCAAAAAAGGAAGAGAAAATAAAAGAAAGTCCATTCAGAATTCTGCAATTTAAAAATGACGGCGAGACCTGACCAGGTAGCTCAGTTGCTTAGAGCATCATCCCAATGTCAAAGTTGCGGGGTCAATCCCCAGTCAGGACACATAACAAGAATCAACCAATGAACGCAAACATATGTGAGACAACAAATCGATGTCTGTTTGTCTCTCTCTCTCTCGCTCTCTCTCTCTCTCTCGCTCACCCACATACTCTCTCTACCCCTTCCTCTCTCAAAAAAGAATTAAAATTAAAAAATCAATCAGCAAAAAATAAATAAAATAGAATTAAGAAATAAAAACAAATAAATAAATGACTGAGACCACTGTGTTTTATGACCCAGCACTGTTCTTGGTTTTAATGATAGAGCCGAGAGAGGGGCCACCACAATCTTTGTATTGTTAGGGTCACTGCTGGACCTAAACACACCCGGGATGGAGGCAGGTGCTCAGAATAGGTTGGCCGGTGAGGGTGGGGGTGACCTGATCATTTACAATAAGAGAGTTCTTAGCTGTGAAGGTTCACAGGAATGAAATGCTGGTCACAGTGTGAGGCTGGATGCCTGGAGGTAGCATTTTGCAAATGCATGTAAGATTCTCCACCAAGACTGAGGCTTCTGACCTCTACCAATGCATGGCTCCTGCTGGGGCCCCAGAGGCCCTCTTTCCCAGACCCCCGGCCCAGAACGTCCCCTCACCCTGAAGCCCCCGCCCAAGCTTGGTCTCACTGCTGGCAGACTGCCCCTCCAAGGCCGAACAGACCAGAGCATGTGGTATCTTCTGAAAGGTGCTGGGGTTTCTGTCTGTGCCTGAGAGAGGTGGGGAGAGGGGACAACACACTCAGTCCTGCTGTTCCAGGCCCAGAGGCAGCCTTTGTTCTCAATTTCACTGTCCTCCGACTTCTGGGAGTGGGCCCAAGGAATTGGGCGGTCCTGGTCCAAACCCAGGTGACTCTGTGTGACCTGGGGGAATATTTTTAACCTGAGCTGTGGGTTCCTGGTCTGCAAAATAGCAAAAATAATAAGCCAATACACATGACTGTTGGGAGGGTAAATGATAATACATCTAAAGCATTTAGAGCGGAGGTTGGCCCACAATGAGAACTCCATCACTGCTAGACATTTTATTGTATGTGCCTCGTAGGGTTGTAGGGAGCATAAATTACAAACAACGTACTAGGTGTGATATACGATTTCAACATTATTACAGGAACTACTATTATTGTCACTGTTACTATTAATTACTAGTACTGTTACTAGTTACTTGGGGCCAAAAAAGCAGAAGAGACAGAGGAGGCAACCATCAAAGAATGCATTTTAGCAGTGTTATCCTCTAACACCTAGAATTTCTGAGGTTTCCAGGGGACGGTGTAGAAGTGACCGTCAGTGGGGCTCATTAACAGAATTATTCCAGATTACTGCTGTGTTCCCATCTTGGGTGAGGGTGCCCTGCAGACACTGGGTGTACAAAGATGGGGCTCTTGGTCTCTTAAAGATATCACATACCGGCATCAGGAGAGAAAACAACAAACAAACATAAACTAGGGCCAGTGCCATGTCTACACCCAACTATGAAAGGAAATACAAAATAAAAAGCCCTAGTGATCAGGAGGACATCTGACATCACAGACACACTCCATGAAGCAAGCAGGCCACGGCTACCTCTCCAAGGAACAGGGACCTGCCTCGGCAACTATCCAAGGTCCTCACTTTCCCAGGAAAGAATTGACCTGCCTTTGGTCTGACCAAATTCAGGGCCACTCACACAAAGAGGGAGAAAGGGAGGTATCCCATCGTCCAGGAGACCCCTTAGCTGAGCCGTCCGGGCACAGTGTCCATCCTGGGCAGGCAGAGCCCAGCCAGCCAGGCTTCCTGCCGTTTGGGAGAATAAAAGCTGAAAGCACGAGGGGCTGGCTGGACGTGGATGGTGACAGTCACCAGGTCCTCAGACCAGCAATCACACAAACCATCGGGGGTCAGATATTCTAGAACCGAGAAAACAGTTCCCTCTTCCCAGCCCAGAAAAGCTCCAGCCAGGGACGGAAGAGCATATCAGATAGCATGGGGGAGTGGGAAAGGGGAGAGAAAAAAAATCAATCAGAAAAAGAAACTGATTTCTTCTACGGTTCAAGAGAAGCCTGGTTTATGCAAAATTCTGCACTCGAAGTAGATATAGCAACAATAACAACAGAAAGTCACCCTTCACAATGTGACTACATCACGAATGGCCACTGGGTTCAGTGGGTACAGCCTCAGGGTGGGCACTGGACCCACCCAGCCTTTCCAGCCCCAGACTCACGTGGAATCCCAGCTGGGCCCTCTTGCCAGTGCCTGAGACCACCAGGCAGTCCTCAACTCCAAGATGCCTCTCTTCTCAAACAGTGGAGACCAGGCCATGAGGCTCTGCTCAGCCAAGGATTCCGTTTTCTTCCTGCTGCTTCCAGAAAGGCTTTTCTCCTACAAAATCTTTCAGGAAGTTCCACTCTGGGTTTGGAGGATCCATGCAAACCCCTACTCTGCTGGTTAGAGCCTTCGAAAGATTCACTGTGACCACAGGACTGTGTCAAATGAACAAGTCTCAACTTGTCAGCACCAGTATGCAAAATAGGCCTGCACCTATAACAAACAGCAAAGCTGATACAGTCCCCAAATCCCCAGGGCCTCCGCCCACCCACCACACACAAACAGGCGGTTCTCCATGGTTTCCTCCAACAACAAAACAGCTCCAGAGTCCGGACTAACTGAGGTGGTGAGGTGAGCAGAGGGGGCTGCCAGCCTCTCTGGAAAATGTAAGGCCTGTAGGAACCACCAAACCCTCTCCCTCTTCTCCCTAAAAACTCTCTCATCCTCTAGAAGGGCCTGAAGTCAGGGGCTTGAGTAAAGAGAAGAATCTTCCCTGGCAGCAAACTATCAGGAAAATCCGTGGTGCATCCACGCACCGGACACATGCAGCCGCATGGCCGCCCTTCCTGAAAGTCTACACCGACCACAAACACTGGCATAAATAAGAGCACATGAGCGGAGGGAGGGTAAACCTCATTAAATCAACAGCCCATCCAAAAAGAATTACCATCAAGAGGCTGTCGTGGCACCCAGCAAATCTGGAAATGCAATGCAAAAGTTTCAAAGAATGGACTTGCTGAGCGTTTGGAAATCACCTTGGGGGTGGGGGAGGAGAGGATGGTCAAAGGATGGAGGAGTACCCTGTGGGTCACGGACTTCTAGTTTCACTGCAGGGGCCTCCTGATCGCATCTACGACCCCAGGTTTATACTGATTGGAGATGGTCTATTTTTAGAGATGAGGCAATAAACCCTTGATCAAGTGCATAAAATCCAGAATTAGCTCTATGTACGGGCATCTGATATACCCAAATGCCTGTCTGGAGTCTGGTGATGAGGAAAGTGCACGATTAACACACACAAACACGAATCCGAAGCCCCTTCCTCGGTCCAGCTACTCACTGAGCATCCCTATCCACAAGGCCCCCCGAAGCTTACGAGTTTCCAGAAACGCAGAGGACAGAATTCTAACTTACTGGAAGGTGGATCCAAGCCGTGTCACCGGGGCCGCCAACATCCTGTCCGCGTGGAGCTCCAGTCGGGGGGTGCCGAGGGGTACCAGGGCCCAACCTCACTTGCAGCCCCTGCCATTCCTACGGGTCCAGGCCGCCCGGAGCGCGCACGGCCCGAGGGCCCATGTGCTCGGCGGCCGCACGCGCTCAGCCCGGTGGTGAGCGGGGCCGGCGGGAGGTCCGTGACGTCACAGTTCGCGCTCTGGGGCCGCGGGGGAGGGGAAGCGCGCGCCACCCAGCCCGCCGCGTGCGTGCGGGGCACCGTCACACCGGCGCACCGGGTCCTCCGGGCTTCCCTCCGCCCGGCTGGCCATCCCGCGAGCCCCTCCGCTTGCCGCCCGGGCTACGCCGGCCACCTAGCCGCTGAGAGCCGCGTGCAGGCGGGGTGGGCCTGGTCCACCGCGGGCCCAGAGGGCTCGGGGGAGGGTGCGCTCCGAACTGGGATGTAGTCCTGGTGGCTCTGGTCCCGGGGCCCAGCGAGGCAGCACCAACCCCACGGGGATGCCCGCTCGCTGGTGCTCGGAGCTTTCGGCAATCCTACTCTCTGCTCCTCCCCACCCCCGGGCGTCCCGGAGTCAGGGAGCCTTCCCACTTACCAGATGGGGGAAGGAGAGTTTAGTGACTTGGAAGGACCGAGATGCTCTGAGATGGGAACACTTTGCACACCAGACCCTTGGCTCATCTCCATCCTTAGCGATCTGAGTGCTTCTTTGGGTACCACTCAGCATCCGCGGGTCTGGTGAGAGGGGCGCACGCACCTTGCCTTCTCCTTGGACATCTCCAGCTGTCCCCAAGATCTGAGGTTGACAAACCTGTGCAGAGAGCTGGCTGGATGCACTGCTCCCTCCACTCGAGAATATTAAAGTAAAACCTTCAATCCGCAATAGTCTCCCCAAAGGAACAAGAGAACGCCGGCCTCCTACGTGGGATGTGCTTATCCTGCTTTCCGAACCTAAGCCCTGGGACAGGACTGAAGCAAGGAGCTGCTTGGTTCGGTTTAATATTTGTTGAGCACTTACAGGGAGCCAGGCGCCCTTCTAGGCGATGGGGAGAAGGGACTGAAAGCCGAGTTAGACACAGACCTTAGAAGGCAGTCACAGTCCAGTGAAAAGATGGACACGCAAGTGGGTGAAGCGAAGTCTGGCCCCTACCCCGCCCCTACCCAGGGCCCTCGCATAAATGCTAGGGTGTATCCCTGCCCCTCCCCCAAGCTTTTCATCCAATCCAGGGGTCCTTGGCCCCTCCCTCCCTTTTCTGACACATTCAATTTCTCCAATTCCGATGGCTTCTTCCCAGCCTGAATGGTTTTCCCCTCTTGAAAACCATTTTCCTGCTACACGCATTCATTTATCATCTCAAAAACATTTGTTTTGTGTTCAGCTCCCTCCAAGGGGCTGGACAGGTGTTCACTACGGTTGTCAAACCTGCACCTCCCTAGGGTGCTGCCGACAGCTGTAAGAACTTAGTCCTCCCCCAGCTTAAAAGCTCTCAGGAACCCAGGGCTGTCTGTCCCCTGGGGGAAGACGGTGTCCTGCGGGTTGCCCACAGGTCAGAAGGCCCAGCTTTCAATGACAACCTCTCTGGTCCCTGGCTCCCTAGCCCTGACTACATACCCGGTCCTTCCTGGGAGCTGTCTGTGCCAGAGCCCCTTCTGGCTGAAAAGGCACCTTGACCCCGGAGTCACTCAACCTTGACTCAGGAGTCACTCAGCCTTGACTGGGGCTCTGCTTGCTCTCCTTGGAATCCTCCTGCACCAATCTTAGAGTCACATTTTTCCTTTCAGAAAAATACACTCTGAAATGGAAAAAGAAAAGGTTTTTTTTTCATAAAAAATACAAAGAAGATATCTTAATATCCCTATCATTGAAAATGGACTATCAATTACATTTTGGTATATCTGCTTCCAATTGTTTTTTTTTAAATTATTTGCTACAATATATGTGTATTGTAAAAAAAAATCAAAACTATGCAGGAAAATATAGAAAATAAAAGAAAATCAAATTTTTATCAATCAGAAATAACTCTCATGAATATTAGATAAATCCCAGACATCTTTTTAGGCATATATGTGAGGTAGAAATATATCTATTTATCTATATATGTATACGGATCATGAATATTAGCTAAATCCCAGACATCTTTTTAGGCATATATATCACAGAAATATATACACACACATGTATTATCCATATACATATACACATTTATATTATCCACACATGTGGATAAATGCAGGGTTGGCAGATAGGAAAAATAAGTTTATTTTAAAGTATCAGCCCTTCATAGTTGCTATTTTTAAAGCTAAGATATTTCATTTTAGTAGAAGAAAAGGCAGCTACTCTGAAGCTGGAGGAATTGTTAAAAGTTAAGTATTTTTTTTCACCATGCTTTCCTAAATGATTCTGGAAAGGTTCGGGAAAGAGGTGATGAGGAAGAAGAGAGTGAAGTCAAGGGGTGTTTTATTTTGAGGCACCGGCACCTCGGAGAGCAGCCCACTCCCTGCTGTGATGTTAGCACACTTCCTCCCCCTCCCCTTAGGTCTCCTAAATCTGCTAGCTGTGCGGTGGTTTTTCAATTGCCACCCTCCATTCTCTGTCTGAAGTCCCCACGCTTATTCGGTATTGGGTCTCTAATTAAATTATTTAATTCTCACTGCCAGTCCTTCCCTTTTCTATATCTGCTTCCTTATCTACAAAATCCACTCATTCGTTTATCACACAGGCACCAGGCACGTACTAGCCCCCAGTTATTCTCTGTGGACAATAAGACAGGCAAGGTCCCTGCTCTCGGCAACTCAGAAGGTTACATTGAGTAAGAAGAGGCAGGCCATAAACCAGTTGGTAAGGTAGTGTCCACGGTGAGTGATAAAAGCTATTGAGAGGGTAAATCTGGGTGAAGAGGGAGGGGGCAGGAGGGGCACCAACTCCGGATAATCTGGCCAAGAAGAAGCCAGCCGTGCAGACTGGAGAGAGTGTTCCAAGCCAATGGAACGCCAAGGGCAAAGGCCTGGAGGCACATGAAAACAAGATCATCAATCATTTCACAACGGCTTATTGAGTCGGACAGGCAAACAGTGGCAGTCATCATTTTCTACTGGGTCAGGAGTCACGTGTCTTCAGCTGGCCATTATATCCCCAACACGAGCTCAGTAACTATGTGTAGAGACTGCGAGTGAATGAATGAACGGACATCCTGGATCCTGTGATAGCAGAAGGAGAAAGCCAAGGTGCCAGGTGCAGCAGGCTGTGAAGGCTCCCCAGGGGAAGTGGAGACTGAGTTGAATGAAACTTAAATAGATTGGAGTTCGCCAGTTTGACAGAAAGGAGAATGGGGTATTTGAGCAAAGAAAATGACGCAGATGCTTGTGTAGTTTGAAAAACTATAAGCTGTTCGGTGTGGATAGAGTATAAATCACTGTTGGAAAAGTGGTGAAGGGTAGACTAGATTCTGAGAAGCCTTTAATTCCATGCTGAGGGATTTAGCACTTGCCCTAAAGAAAGAAAGAAACCTCGGAGGGACCTATGAGCAGGACCAAGACGCTTGCTTAGTAGAAAGATCGTGTTAGCTGTCATGCACAGAACGGATTTCAGGGGGGACCTGACAAAAAGCAAGGAGACCCATTAGGAAGTGGTGGCAGTGATCCTGCTGTGAACCAGTAAACGGCTTGGACCCTAGAGGCTGCCTTGAATGGAGAGAAAGAGGTGCCTGCAAAGAACGTCAGGAAAACAAACCCACCAGCTAACAAGTCTGGGGGGGAGGGGGGAAGGGAGGAATCAAGGGTGAGGGCCAGGTTTTTGGTTCATTCAGGGAAGATGCAGATACGGACAGAGTACTGGGTGCACTTGATTGTGGACTGGGAGAGTCGAACAAACTTTTGGGCCTTCCGAGTGAGGTTCAGGAGGCAGGTGGCACTAGGCGTCCCACGTCGACGGGAGGGGTCTCACTGAAGTTATCAGTTTAGCAGTCATCAACATGTAGAGTAGCGGTCGATGCATTGCTCTCATACGTTCAGGCAGGGAGTCTACTTAAGTGACTGAGGGTCGGTCTCTGAGGAATGAACATTTATGGAGAAGAAAGCGGCAGAGGCTGCTTATGTTCGGAATGGTCTCTGAAAAATCTTTGCTTTGAAACTCAGTCCTCCGCTTGCTGCCTGACCTTAATGGTCCTAACAGCAGTTAGGACAGGCCTCACCACTTGCTGAGGCACCAAACCGCTGAGTTTGCCCCTTCCCCAGGTCTATCCAGTGACTAGGGCTTATGGATCCACCACCCACCCTTCTTCCTTCTCTAAGTCATCACTCGGGATTCCTTCCTTCCGAATTCTGCGGCAACCTAACGGGTCCCCCTGACTTCACGTCGTTTCTCTCTGATAGCCTCTAAAAACTCTCTCCGGGTTTACCTTACAAAGGCATGGGTTTCTCTCTCCCCACCCTAGCCCCTTGATATCTAACTGTCCCATCTCATTAGCTTTTTCTTTTCTCCCAACGTGTCCTTCTTAAGGCGTAACTGTGCTCTGTCCTTGGCAGCTCGGCCCCAGCCTCTCCTCTTCCATGAGCAGTTCACAGAATATTCTAGGCTACATGCCATTTTCCTTGTAGAGGTCACGGTTGTGTTGGCACCAGCCCCACCTGGCAACCTCCAGTGGTTACTGAGTAAGCCTCGCCTTACTCTTCAGCCTCTGAATAGCCCTCAGGTGGAGACTTTGTTATAAGCCTCATTCCTCAGGTCAGACAGGACAGCTGTGGCCTGGAAAGCTTACTGGTTTTGACTCAGCTAACCAGCAAGTGGCAGAATGAGGACTTGACACCTAGTCAATTACGTTGGTCCCCTACAGCTCACCTGCCAGGACTGGTTGTATTTCAAGCAGCAGACACAGAGAAAGCTGATCTCAGTGACTGAACACTTCTGCAAGATATAAGCGTATCTGATCAACACCTTGCATACCTCGAATTTACACAATATTATATGTCAATGATATCTCAATAAAAAATCTAAGTGACTGAAAAAAACTCTTCCTCTTTCCTAAACTTCATAGATTTGTTTGTATCACATTTTAATCACTCAAGCCCCAGAAGACTCTGTGCCTGTATTTTTGAGATAATAAGTAATCCATAAAGCTGAAGATGAAATACGTACTTATTATAGTCCCTCTGGAGAAGTAGTATTCTTGTGAGTTAAGCAGAAAATATACACATCGGAAGCAGGCGAACCTCAGTGTGTGTGTGTTCGCTATGCATCTTTGGGCCAATCCCTTCGGCTGTCCTTGCCTCCTTTTGCTCTCCTGTGAAATGGGTCCCGTAAGGTCACTTACATCACAGAATGGTTGTGAGAACAGGTGTAGCCATCTCTCTCTCCCTGAACACAGACTGTTTCCAATCAGCTCTTTATTAGGTGGAAAGTGGACGTGGAAATCCTGGAACAGGAGTCTTGGTGGGGACCTCTAATGCCTCCTGTAGGTTCTATGTCCTCACATGAGCCTGTGGGTCAGTGAGAACGAGGACTTCTGAAATGCTGCCTACTGACACATTTTTCTTTGGAAAAGTTTTACTCATGAGCTTGTACATGACCTTGTACTCCCAAGTAAGGTGTTCTTTTTCTTGGTAGAGAAACATTTCAGTTCAATGAGATAGAAATAGAGAGAGAAGAAACAGGAAGGAAGGAAGGAAAGAAGAAAGAGGAAGGAAAGGAAAAGGGAAAGGAAAGAAGAATTGCATCACACTTTTGTTTTAATTGCATGTTGAATTATTACCAAGAGTGAATACTCACATATGTGTTTATTGGCTCACTGCACTTTTTTAATGAACACATTTCACTCTGGCCCATTGCCCATTATTCTTGGGAAGTGTTCTTTTACTTTTTGGTATTTGTTCCCAAAATTAAGTTCCTCTTCTTCTTTTCTTCCTTTTGTCCTTCCCTCCTTCCATTTTTTTTTTCAAAAGCAGCTTGTTATAAAGAAAAATTAGCAAATATATCACCCCCCAGAAATAGCCATATAACTCTGGGCTATATATTTTTCTATATACTTTATGCACACACATAAATACATGTACACACACACACACACACTTTTCATCAGGAAATAGAATGAAACAATATACATTGTTTGTAGTCGACTCATGTCACTTAGTAATACATCACAATTGTCTTTCCATGACAGTACATACATTTCTACAACATTATTTTTTAATAGTTCTCTAGCATTCCATTGTAAGTGTCTCTCATATTTTACACAAACAGTACCTTATTGCTGGCAATTCATCTCACTTGCAAATTTTCATTATTAAACACAGTGCTGCTACACACATCCTTGTGACTAAATCTTTGCATATGTCCTTAACGATTTCCTTAGGGTAAATTCTCAGAAGTGGCTTATGGGATATTAACACTTTGTTTGCCATATGAATTGCAAATATTTCTTCCTGATCTCTGACTTGCCTTTTCTTTTTGTTTATTAAGGGTTGTTTTATAAATATGCTTTAATCTCAATCAGCTCATGTTTGCTAGTCCTGGAATTTGTGACATATTCCTACGGTTTCTATATTCAAAAGTCATTTCTCAGCCTGAGATCGCATTTACCTGCGGTAGAACACGTTTTATAACACCCACTCCAGCCAATAGTACATTTAAGCCTACAATGTCGTTCCATCTCTCTTGCTAGTAACCAATTCAGGAATGCATGGGCTGATCCGATTCTGAAGAAGAGCATGTGAAAGGAAGGCTATTGAAGAACCACAGCAAAAAATCAACCCTAAGCACGAGATGCCAGAAGACATTGTGTCTCTTCTTAGCTGAAAAAAGAAAAGTAAAAAATGAAAATAATGCATGTCTTTGTTGTTTAAGACAGTGGTTCCCCTTAGAAGTATTTTCATGGGCAGGTAACAGAAAATCCACTAAACGTGGCTTAAATAAATAAGGGCTTATATTTCCCACTAACCAGCCATCTCGAGACCACTTGATATTGGCACAGCGGCTCAGGCGTGGCTACCAGGTAGCTGTTGCAGCCTGAAGCGTCACCTCCATGGCTAAAGCAGAACAATGTGCACAGAGTGGCATCAACCGAAACGACCCCTTTTGCCAGACAAAGCAAACGTCTTCCTAGCAGCCTTTGGTGGGCATCCAGTCTCGTTGGCCAGAGCTGTCATGTGGCCTCTGCTATTTCCCAGTGAAGCTGCAATCACAGCTACTTGGGTTTTGGAACCTCGGCAGCAAAGGCAGCTGAGCAGGAAGGAATTCAGAACTGTGCTGTGTTAACCAGCAGGCTGTATCTGCCTCGACCAGTTTGAGCTGAGATTTCTGATATTCGGAGAGCATCTTAAATGGAAGGCCTGAGTGTGTTTGTTTGTTTGTTTGTTCTTCTTCTAGTTGTATTAACAGTGTCCCTTTTCACTTCTAAACAACCTAATCTATTTGAAATTTAGCTTATGGAATTCTGGAACTTTCCTCATGTGTGCCTTGGAGTAAGCAAACACACAGAGACACAGCAAATCCTACCACACATTCTGAGTGTTGATGTTCAGAAGTGGGTGCTGGGAAGCCCTGTGCCCGGGCTTCCTGGGGTCCAGAGGACTTCGGAAGACCTGTTGCTGAATTCTGTCCTGGACAGGATGATGTGGCCTCTGAGGTCAGAGTGTAACCCTCCTGATTCTAAAGCTGTAGGGTCTATTCCCTAATGTCCACGTCAGCAAGTTTGCAGCACTGAAAATTTTCTGTTTTATATCTGGAGCCTCTACCCACAGGCCAAGTCAGAGGCCTCCCACAGGAAGGAGGGTCTTCAAAAGAGCCCTGACCTTCACGGCTCAGTGGGTTGGGCATCCTCCCGCAAATCGAAAAGTCACCGGTTTGATTCCCGGTCAGGGCAAGTAGGAGAGGCAGCAAAATTGATATTTCTCTCCCTCTCTTTCACCCTTTCCTGTCCCTCTCTCTAAAAATAAAATAGAATAAAATAAGATGAGGCACTGGGTTTGAGATACTGAAAATGACTCCAAGGGATCGAGGGGACCACAAGGGAAAAAATGTAGCTGATTTTATCAATACTTAGTCTCCCTCTGCTACTGTATGTGTACGTAGGTATATCATTTATGTATGTATTTTCATTAAAAAAAAAACAACAACAACAAAATCTCAAAGCAGGACACAGTGAAGCAAGGCCTGGGCTTTGGGCCAGAGAGAACTGAGTGAGGCTCTGCAGTGAACTTTCACCAGAAATCTGAGTCTCGGGTTCCTTATCTGAGCAACGAAAAGAATAACACCTACTGCCTGCCACGCTGGTGGAGATCTGATCAGAGATAAGATAAATTCCGGGAGGTTGGCTCTGTCCTTCTGTGTAATGCGGCTGCCCAGCTGGGGTGCAGCATTTTTGTCTTCTTGGTAGCACATCTGGGTATTTTCTTAATACCACAGCTTGCTATTTCCTTATTGTTATATGGTCCCCATCCCTGCTCCCAGGAATTTGAGCCCCAAGGAGGGATCTTGTCTGTCTTTTTCATCTCTGTGTCCTTCGTGCCTAGTACGTAGCAGTTACTCAGTAAAACTTGTTAAATATTTACAGACTGAGTATGGAAACTAAGGGGTGGTCTCACAACACAGTAAGTGCTGAGTAAATGGTAATTCTCTTTTACTCTTCTCCAATACCTAGGCAATAAGCTTTTTTTGGAATAAGACCAACTCTCAGCATCAAAAACAGGGTCTTGTTTCAGCTCTGTTGGTGCAGAGCTGTGTAAAGTGAATTTCCCTCTCTGCATTTCTGGTCTTTTTCCTTATCTGAATGAAGGGAGGGTCCAAGGAAATGATCACTCTCAGCCTGCAGCTTTGGAATCCTGAATGATTCGCAGCCTTATACATAACAAAGACCACACATTGTATCTCACTTCTCCTGCTAGAGGAGAGAGGACACCTACAGGAACCTGGCCTTGATGAATGACCACACTGTCATGGCTGAAATTCTCCAACCCCACACCCTATTGATGTGTGGGCTCCGAGAAATGAGACTGACCCAGGTTCACATAGCTAGTTACAGGCCAGACCAGAACTAGAACTTGGCTCCTTAACCTCTAATGTCTCTCTCCTCTATTGCATATGTCTCCAAGGCACCTCTTCATTTTTTTTCTAGATGAACTCCTGCCTTTTATCTGAATGCTTGGTCTCAACACATTTGAATGTGTAGATACCAATTCTCTGTTTGGGGACACGGCTAAGGGAAGTTAGACGAGTGGTCTCGTGTGACTCTAACGACTTGATTCATGAAGGAGCATTAACAGATCCCCTGTTGGTGCATCTTGTCACTTCCCACCACGTTTTCTTGGCTGTTTGTCCGGACCTGAATCCTGGGCTCACCGTCTTCTTGTCTTTCTTGGCTCCCCTATGCTCTGTCCACCCAAATATGGAGACTCAGTGGTCTCTCAGGCTCCAGAGCTCCTGGTGAAGCAGAATCTTTTCCTTACAATATTCTCCTTTTTTGTGCCCGAGCCTCGGGTCAAAACAAATTACCTGGCATCGACCTGTCTTTCCCAATTTGCTGAACACCAGCTATCAGTGCTGCGTGGTCATGACACTGAAGCTGGAGCCAGCATCATCTGGTTTCAACCTGTTTTTGCCACTGTCCAGACACATGATCGAAAATAATTTATTCACGGCACAGATCCTCAACTGGCTACTATGTATGTATTTAAAAGAGAACAATAATGCCTATTTCACAGAGTTATACAGTGGGGTAAACGAGGCAGTGTGGGTATAGGTTGTGATTCAGTGATTGGTAGCTAGTAAGCTCTTACTAAACAGTTGTTAAGTTATCAGTACTTAAACCCTTGGCTTGTACCCATCTGTGTCAGTATTTCTTGGATTTCCTTTGTCAATGAATGGAACAAACCCAATACGGAGAATGACAAAGTTTCTCTTCTTGACTAAATTCTAGCTAGGTTCCTCTGAGCCTTATTCCCAATTCAACCTTGGCCTATAAAGACTTGAACAAACACTAACATAGTTTCTAACAGCTCAAGGCCACATTCCTAGGGTGACCCCAGCCCCCCTTAAAGTGCCTGCCTGAGAAAAGTCAAGGCTGCCCCAAGAATTAAGTGTTCCAGCCAACACCTGAAGATAAGGCCCCTGTCTCCCAGCTCCTGGGGGAAGGGAGGACCCTAACTTTGATAAATACCAGTTAGCAAACCCAGATGGGTTCCACATGGACCAACACCCCCTTCCCATTTTTTAAATAACTTTTCACTTCCCTGACTCTACTGAGCTCATCCCTACTCCTTCATTCTCCCTTTAAACACCCAGTCACCTTGGCATAAGTTGGAATGGAGACTCAATGCTTTCCCCTAAGGGGTCAGTAGTCACGGAATAAAATCTGTTTTCACTGCTTTAGCTGTTCTCACAGCTCTGGGCTGGCATCTTTTATACGTAGCTTGCAGGTTGCCCTGGGGTCACCGTTCCAATCAGCCTAAGAGGGAAGGGAGCACAGAGGAATGAGACAGACCCTTCCTATCACATCCATCCATCGTCCTTTTGCCAGAACCCAGGGACATCCTGAGTGCCCAGAGAAAGGAGATGGACTTGGTGTAAGGTTGGTGGCCTCTGGCACCCATTCTAACCAACTCCATCTTACTCCTAGCTAACGCTCTTCTCCTGTCTTTGTCGTTGAAGTTTTTCCTAATATTTTAATGTTGTAACCTCCCAATGTCCGCATGTGCCAGGGTACTGAGTCAGCTTTTGGGCAGCAACAAATATTCCCCAAGTGTCAGTGGCTGGAGCTTATTTTCTTGCTGATGTGCAGTTTGTGTGTGGCTGTGCGCAGCTTGGTTCAGTGGGTCTGCTCAGTCTCCCTCTGAGCTGATGGACAGCCCACGTATGGGACAAGTTCCCACAGAGAGTGTGAGAGCCAGGGAGACGCTTGCAAACCCAGCACACGTGCTTAAAGGTTCTGCTCACGCCTGACAAATGTCACAACCGTTCACAGTCTATTGGTCAGATTAACATGGCTAAACCCAAAGTCAATGGACACAGAAGTATATTCTCCCGACAGGGAAGCAGGGCAAGGTGGGAAGAGAGTGCATAATGGTGAACAAACAATTGAATCTATCAACCTCTTAGTGCCAGATTCTGCACTGAAGACATAACAAATACAGGGAGGGGCAAAAGTAGGTTCACAGCTGTGAGTACACGAGACACGGAGTTCATTCTTGTATTGTTACTTATTTTTATTGTAGTATTTTCCATGCAAACAAGTATAAACCTGCTTTTGCCCCACCCTGTTTTATTTCATGAATCCCAACTTTGCATTTGAGAAAACGGGTTTCAGAGAGGTGAGAACTTGCCTAAGTTCTCCACAGCTGGTAAGTGACAGAGCCAAGGTTCAACCTCAGGTCAGTTTGACCCTAAAGCCCTTGTCCCTTTTCTGACCCCTCTGTTACTAGAGTCACGAAGAATTGCTCAGTTTCTTTGTGAGTTTCTTTCTTTTTCCAGAAACCAGAGCAAAAACATCCCTGAGTCATGATATCGTCACTCTCTGCTGTCCTCTCCATGTGAGTGTAGAGTTCACGATTCCTTCACGAATTCACCAAGATGCCATCATACGTTTAAGGTGATGACCTCCTACGTAAAGCCAGACCAGATCCCCGAAGGCAGACTGTGGTCCTCTGGGTTTCCTTGTGCCTCGTACGGACCCCCAGTCTGGCAATTCCCATATTGCTCTCAGTTTGTCTGTTTTTATTTATCACAATGATGTTCTTCAAAGACTTTTTAAAAATATATTTGGGAGATGGCCATACATCCCTTTGAGGGGAATAATGAAGATTATGAGTCTTCCACCTTGGGGAAAGATACCGGCTCACATGTATGTGAACATGCGCCCATGATTTCACGGGTCGGTAGATTCCCGGTTAAAACAGTCGGTCACGGGCTGTGGGCTACAGGAGCCACACCTCTATATTTTCGCATCCCTTACACCTAGCACGGGTCTCGGAACCAAAAACAAGTCCTTAGTGCATGTTAGCACATGGTTGAATAATGAATGGGTGAACTAAGAAGAAACTATAGCAAAGCGTACAGAGAGCTTCTTATGTGCCGGACACTGTGCTGAGTGATTTTTGTGAGTGGCCACACTGAAGTCTCACGACAACCCGTGAGGTAAACACTATTATTATTCACATTTTATTGAAGAAGAAAGCAAAGCACCAAAAGCTTCAGTGGTTTATGCCAGCTTACTCAGCTAGTTTTAGAGCCCGTAATTGTAACCACTAGATTTTAAGAAAAGCGAGGCAAAACATTTTAGAACTTTTTAGTGTTGTTGTTGTTGTTTTAAATTTAGAAGTAACTGATATTTTTGGAGGACCTACTCAGTACCAGGCATTATGCTAGATGTTTCCAGATCTAACTCGAGATTGCTGTCCCCTTTCCCCCAGTTTCCCAGGCGATCCAAGTAAGATGGAAGATCTTACACGCTCTTGCCCCACTGTGAAGTTCAGGTTGAGCAATTCTCGGTCCAGAACCAGAAGCACAGGTTCTGTTAAAAGAAAGCATTTCCTTATAAATGGCCAAGATTAATGGGGTTGGTTTATCACCTTTTTAAATGGATTGACATCAACCCTAAATATCATAGGCTGGTTGGACTGGCCCATCTGGTACAAAGTCTTTGATGTCTTCACCGGCTCAGTTTATCTAGAGCAAACAAAACCATGTGCCCATCTGTCATTGCTCCAAACACAAAGAAAATGATGGCTTTTAAATTGTCCTCATGGAATTTCCCGGCTACCGGGAAAACGGCACATAATAAAGATGGCAGCGGTGATTAGAAGTGCCAGGAAAGAGGAGGTGGTTGCCACTCCTATCATGTCATTGGATTAGACACTTGCTGCCTCTGGCTCTCAGTTTTTCATCAGTGAAATGAGAAAACTTCTCAGGTGATCTCTAGAGAGTTTTAAAGCCCCAATAACCCGTGCGTCTGCGGATTTATGTAGCACTGAGACTCAGCAAAGTGTCCAAAGGTGTAAAGAAAGAGGTGGGGAATGGACTTTTCTTTGCCTTGGTATTCGTTCAGCAAATGTAGATCAAGAATGGGTCTCAAGTATAAAGGACACATGGACAAAAACTATGGGGGGAGTGGAAATGGGAGGGAGGAGGGAAGGGCTAGGGTGGTGGGTTTGGGTGAGAATAAAAGACAGAAAACTGTACAAGATCAACAATTAAAATAAAAATTAAAAAAAAAAAAAGAATGGTTCTCAGCATCGAGCACGCAGCAAGGAAGAAAACAGAAAAACAGTCCTGCCTTCATGGAGCTTGCACTCTGGAGAGAGGAAGACGGTAGCAAAGAAAGGGGGATGGTAGGTTAGAAGGTGATGAATACCACAGGAAAAAACCAAAGCAGAGCAGAGGGCTGAGGTGGGTCGAACTGGGACCCCTCCTCAATTCCATAAATTGAAGTCCTAACCCCCAGCACTTCAGATTGTGACCTTGTTTGGAAACAGCGTCATTGCAGACGTGTTAGTTTGACTGAGAGGAAGTCGTAATGGAGTAGGACGGGCCCCGACCCCATACGACTGGTGTCATTAAAAAGGGGAAACTCGGCCACAGACACGGACACAAGGAGAAGGCCGTGCGAACCCCGACACAGAGATCAGCACGGCGCACCTACAGCCCAAGGGACTCCCAGGGTTGCTGGTGACACCAGAAGCTCAGAAGAGCAAGGCCTGGGAGACCTTCGCTTTTAGAACCTTCCACACAGCATGGCCCTACCGACACCTTGGTCTTGGATTTCTAGCCTCCAGAACTCCGAGACAACAAACTTCTGTTGTTCAAGCCGCCCGCTTTGTGGTACTCCGTCACAGTAGCAGCTCTAGCAAACTAACGCAGGGGTCTTGCAAATTTAAATAAGGAGGTCAAGGGAGAGCGCACAGAGAAGGGAACGTTACTTAAAGTCTTAAAGGAGGCAAGGGAGTGAGTCATGTGAATATCTGGGGTGAGAGCATTTCAGGCAGGAGGAAGAGCAAGTGCAAAGGCCCTGAGGTGGGCCTGTTAGTAATTTACCTTCCCTGTCATTTTAGTTAATAATGTTTTCTGATATACAGAAAAGTAAAACACAATAATATAGATCTATCACGTAGGTTCATTAATTATCAACATTTGACATATTTGCTTACTTTTGATCACTGATCTATTTGCAGTAAATTATAGATATAACTCTTCTTGATTCCCTTCAATGGATCAGCATGAATCTTCTCCAAACAAGGTCATATTAACTAAATATCATACCCACACCTAAAAAAATGAAATAATAACTCCATATTTAAACATTCCCAGTTGTTCCTTAAACATCTCATCACTTTGTGTGTGTCCGTGTGTGTGACCCAATGAAGGACAAGGTCATAGATCTCTTCTAATCTATAACAATAATCCCTGCCTTCTTTCTTTCTTGACTTTGGCTTTTTGAAGAGGTCAAGGCAATTATTTTATACAATTTCCTGTACACTAGATTTTTTAGCAGGGAGAGAGAGGAGGAATCTTTGTCTAGCAAAAGCCAGGCTAGTCTACGAAGACTAGTACAAACGCCGTGGATTTACTTTTTGTAAATCGACTCAACATCTGTCAAAATGATGTTTTAGTTGGGTGGATTCACAGGCAAATGGGAGAACTGAGTTCTAGTCTAGCAGTTCTCTAATGAAGACAACTTTACCCCTCAGGAGACAGTTGGCAATGTCTGGAGGCATTTTTTGCTGTTACAAATAAGGAGGAGGCTGCTGCCAGCATTTGGTAGGCAGAGGCCAGGGATGCTTCTAAACATCCTACAATGCACAGGACAGCCTTTTGCAACAAAGGATCAAAATGTCAATCGTGTTGAGGTTGAGAAACCCTGCTGTAATCTACAACTCTGACATCCACTTGCTCTGTGACCTTACGCAAAGGCCATCCTGCTTCTGGGTCCTTTTTCATGGTTCTGTCAAACTCCACCCCACTGACTCAGAGGCAAGTTCTGTTGTACTCTTAGCGACTCTACAGCTGAGACTGAGTGGCTCAGGAACATTAAAGCCAAAATCTGCTGTGTGACTGACAGTAGTAGGTCAGATTCACATCCTGTCTTTTCGCTACATCCTCTTTGGGGCCAAGCCGTACAGGTCAGTTTGGAAAGACCCAACCACAAGACAAGTGGGCTGTGGGGGAACGATGCCATACAGTGTTGCCCATTTCTAGTACTTTCCATGATTGATGAAATAAGTAGGTTATGAACTTGTAAAAAAGAAGAATGATTGGGAAAGCAAAATACCAAGACAGGCACACTCTATTATTCCTGTGAGGTGGGAAAAAGTGATCAGATACCTGCCACATAGGTAATAATAATTTGGAAGTCACTCAACCCTGAACACCTGTTGAAGATCTGCCTTGAGATCCTACCCTCAGTTCCATGTCCACATCTCAACCAGCTGCTGTGAGTTGAGAACCTACTGTGACCCAGGTACTCTACTGTCCATTTTAGCATGTATTATTCACTTAAGTTTTACATTCTTGCAACTCTGTGGCAGAACTTACTTTCTAAATATAACCTCAGCAAAATCTCCCATCCTATCATCTGCCATTTCTCCCATCAAGAGGTAGGGTCAGTATTCCCCAGTGCTTGAATCCAGATGGGCTTATGACTTAAATGGGAGTGACATTCTATGACTTCTGGGGCTAGGTCATAAAAAGCAATACACCTTCCACCTGGAGCTCTTGGAACACTCACTCTTAGAACTGAGCCACCATATTGCATAATAATACAAGAAACAGATAACTATCCACGTGGGAGAGACACAAGAATCCCAGACCATAAATCTCAATTAAGTTCCCAGCTGATAGATGACACCAGCCCACTTAGCAGTCACATGAGTGTGTCATCCTGAAAACATGTACTCCCGAAGCCATCTCAGCTCCCATTGGCTTGAGCAGAGATGAGCTGTCCCTGCTGGGGGCTATCAAAGTGCAGATACATGAACCAAAAAAAAAAGATTTTTGCTGTCTTAAGGTATTTGGATTTAAGATGGCTTATAATACAGAAATATCCACCTGGTAGTAATGCTAATGTATAGGTATAGATGTCTTATTTCACAATGGGGAATGCTGAATTTCAGAGAGGCAAAACCAGAATTCAAATTTGGGTCTACCTGGTCCCAATCCATGGGCCTTTAACCACCTGGTACTGGCCAATGAAAATGAGATATGCTTTCTGCTACAAGGGGCATAGATCCCAAATGGGGAAATGACACCCAAACTTTATACATTACTTTTTAAAAAATTAAATTCAAATTGCCTGTGGACAGATAATATCTACCCTGGGAAACTAGCCTGCAGGAAAAAAATCCAAGAGGACATGTCATGGGCACCAACAACAACAGTTCTGAAAGACTTTCAATGCCCCGTAATTGAAAATGGTTGATAAAATGTAATGCAGCTAATAAAAATATAACTTCGAACACCAGGTGACAAGTTGTAAAAATGATTGCAAAATCATATTGAATGACAAAAGTAAACCCCCAAATGAAATGTGAGCTAAGCTCATGACAACATAAAGAGCAGAGAGGGAAATCATGTTTATTTAACTTCTCCTAAGTCCCTGGCACTGTATGTATTATTCTTTAATTTCAGCTTTCTACAACTCTATGAGGAAGTATTATTATCGTTGTTTTACAGATCAGGGAACTGAGGCTCAAAAGAATATTAAGTAATTCGCACAAAATCAAATAGCTGATACGTGTCTGGGAGAGGGAGATGAGGATGGGGAATTAAGGGTAGAGAAGATGAGAGCAGATAGAACAGCAGAGATGAGATCTGATGAGGTCAAAAAAGAAAAATAAAAGAGAGATCCGACGAGGTCAAATGATTATTTTGGCCATCGGTTGCATTCACTTCTTGCAGCAGAAGCAGACTTGCTTTTCCAAGTATGGTTTCCTTATGTTCATTCACATCACCAAGCACCTATTTAGCAGCTGCTGAACCAGCACTGTGCCAAGCCCTTGGGGTAGAGAGATGAATACAACCCTGATACTGGCCCGGAGGAACTCCTGGTTATTTCCGGGGAGACTCCAGGACATCTATGGGCATGTGCACAGGTGGATGAAGGAGACCAATGATTGTGAACAATGTTCTGACGCCATGTGAAAAGTGGCGAGTCCATGGACTGTAAGTTCTTAGGGCTCTATTCCCTGCTTTGTCTTATGTTACCTAGAATTTTTCAAAGAAAAAGCTCTTTGAAAACACAGGATTGAAAAATGAATGGTCAAGTACAACTGTCATAGACACTACTGTCAGGATGTTCCCTGGGGAAGAGGAAGGGCAAAATGGAAGGCTCACGGTTTATGGAAGACTCTTCATGTACAAGGTATGGTAACCAGCCTCCAGAGTGGTCCTCATGATCCTTGTCTCCTTGTGTTCATACCCTTACGTGGTCCCCTCCATGCGGCATAGAGTTGTCTTCTGGGACTCAATAGGATATTGCAGAAGGGATGCATGTGACCTCTGAGGCTGAGCCATAGAAGATAATGTGGCTTCTGCCTTGCTCCCTTTTGGAGTACTCACATTGGGAGAAGTCATATGGCATGTCATGAGGACCCACAGACAGCCCCATGGAGGGGCCCATGTGATCAGGAACTGAGACTCATGGACAGCAGGCACTGCTTAAGCTGGGGCTCACAGCTGCAATGTCTTGAAGGACCTTTGCCAAAGCCATTCACCAAGATGTCCTTAAAATCTGAACCACAGACACTTTTTGAGATGATAAGTCTTTGTTGCTGTTTCAAGCCACTACATCTACAGGTAACTTGTTATACAGCAACAGATAACTGGTACAATAATCTCATCACTGTTGGGGGCTTTCTAAAAGCAAGAGTTTCAAGCTAGTATGTTGCTTTTTCTTTTCTAAAACACGAAGTATTTTTATTATTTTTGTTTTGTCCTACTTTTGTTATTGTAAGTTTATGTCTGCTTGTTGCGAACAACTTGGAGCATTTGGAAAAGTGTAACAAAGGAAAAACAATTTTCCTGTGATCTACAATGGAGAGGCAACCATTGGTAACACACATGTCCTTACAAGTTCTCATGCACATATGAACACACATCTTAAATTTTTATTTATTTTGCTTAATTCTCATGTACAAGGTGAAAACTTCGATACAAAAGATATTTAGTGATGTCATATTCTCACACAGACTCCATCCGTCCCTGCCACACACAGTTCCACTCTTAAGAATCAACCTCTACATTCAGGCTCTTGGATATCTACCACGGACATTCTTTGCATATGTAATAATATCATCTGTAAGACAAGTTGATATCTCAATAAATAGAGATCTATTGTATCATTTTCAATGCCTATACTTATTACAACATATGGCTATGTCTTAATTACTCAGCAAATTCCATATGGACAGACATTAGATTGCTTCAAATTTTTCAGTGTTTTAAACAATATCTCAGGGAGTGTCTCCATGCATATATCACTTTGCTTACTTGTCTGGGTATTCTCTTTGGATGAATTTTGGTAGGTGGAATTGTTGAGCCCAAGTATACGTGTTTTAAAATGCCCTCATCACTAGTACCTGACAGACATTGGATGTTAATATCTTCAATTTGTAGACCAGGAAACTGAGAACCAGAGAGGTTAAGTGACTTCTCCCGAGTCACACAGCTGGTCCACAGCAGAATTGGCATTCCACCCTGCCTTTTGGAACCTGAGTCTCACCGCTTCCTCTACTAGGGCAAAAGCCTCAGAGGCAGCTACAGGATACCCATAAGAAGAAGAAACTCAAAGAAAAGCAAATGACTGTTCCTTTCTCTCAAGCCAGACTCTTCTGTCCTTGCTTCCTCCTGTGAGCTGCAGGCAGGAAGGCATCTGCCATCTCTTCTGGTAACTTGGAAATTACCTAGCAGGAGGGGGTAAAGAGTCACAAGAACTGGAGCACAACGTAGAATCAATAATTTGTTGGAAATGGTGAAAAGGACCAGAATGTCAACATTGAGAAGTAATGAAAGGTGTCTTCTGAAATCATATACCACCAGAATGGTTATTTTTGGAATTTTCCATTACGGTGGATATGTCAGCCGTGAAACCTGCCTGGTGGCTTATCGACTCTGGGTTGAGCAGCTGGGAAGACGGGACCCTCAGCACCAGCGAGGTGGGCAGTGGAGTTTAGACCACTGCCTAAGTCATGGGGCCATAATAACTGCGCCTTATAATCCTGAAGGAGATGAACTGCACTCTCCACTTCTCACCCATCCTTCTTCACTTCCTCTGAGAGGCCATGTGTTTTCATGGGAAGAACCTGGGTTTTGGTGTTTAAGGTCCTGGGGTATAAGCCCTGGGTTGTCATTTTCTCACCTGGGAAATGGGTACATTAGTACCTGTCTCTCAGTGAAGAGCTCATGGAATCATGTACATGGAAGAGCCTCACAGATGAGAGGTGAGTGCTCAGTAAATATGACTTTCTTCTCTTTTTGTTTCTACTCCTGGAGGCGTTCTTATTAACCACATCATATTCTCCATTACCTTAGAAAAGGTAATTCCAAATGTTCCTGGATTACCAGTTTTCTCTGGCCTTAAAAGAGACACAGCAAATAAAGTAATGATCCCTTTCATGTTTGCATATGTGCAAATCTCATGAGAGGTTGTATGTGTGTACGCACGCACACTCACACCCCCTTGCAGCACACGCAAAGCAGCCACCAGCCAGAATTTCCCTTTAGACAGATCCGAGCAAATGACTTAGGTAATCACGCTGGAAATAAAACATAACATGTAAGTCCTAATTAAAGTTATGCCCTAAGATAGCCTGTAAATTATAGGTTTTCCCAAAGACAGGATCAGAGAGCATTTATCTGCAGCTCGTGCTGTGGGCTGATAACAAATTGTCCTGTTCGCAGGCACAGAGTGGAGGAGGACTTGACTAGACTCTGAATGAGCCTCGTTAAGTAGAAACTCAGGCCACATTCTGCCTACAGCTAGCAGGCTCTGATCCAGAACTCCACACACTGCGGCTTTGTTTGGGGACGGCTGAGGCTTTTCGAGAGCTTTCCTCTGAGCAACGCTCTGTGGAACCTGTGCCCAGCGCCTGCGTCCTGCAGTATTTCTTAATATCAACATCGACTTTGAACGAACACACTTAGACAGGCTCTGTTCTCTTCTGGGAAAATGGCTTCAGCGGTTCGACAGCACAGTGGGGTTCCTGGAGGCCACGTTGACTACTCCATGGGAGCGATGTGCGGCCTGGGAGAGACAAGCTCCTGTGACTGCTGATGGCCCGTGTTTATCTGCCAGGGGTGCTTCTCAGGCAGGGGACCTGCGGTCACACAGGCCCAGCACGCAGAAGTGCCTGCATCTAGGTAAATGTTCTGCTGTAGCTGTCTTGAAATTCTTAATACTATTTGAACAAGAGGCCCTGCATTTTCATTTTGCACTGGGCCCTGCAAATTAGGTGGCCAATCCTGTTGACCCCTCTGTGGCTTTGCACATGCTGTTCCCTGCCTGGAATGCTTTTCCCACATTTCCTGCCTGGGGAATCCCTAGATTTTCTCTCCTTCTTTCCTTCCTTCCTCCTACCTTTTCTTTTCTTTTCTTTTCTTGTAAACAGCTGGTGAGTCCCTGCTTTGTGCCAGGGGACAGAACATCTAGGGTTGGGAAGACAGAAACAGTCCTTATTCTTATGGAGTTTATAGCCTGGTGAAGGAGGCAGACAAACAAAATAACAAGGAAATAAAAAAATCAGTTTCAAATTATATTCATTGTTAGGAAGGACACAAACAGAGTGTTGAAGAAAGAATCACAATAGTGAGGGGAGGTGGCAGAGGGCCAGGTGTTTCAGATCAAGGCTCCACCAAAACATCTCCTTAGTCTCCGCTCCCAAACGAGCCCAGTCTGTGCCTCGTTCCTTGTTCATTTCTCTATTATTGTGCTGGCCACACTTAGCAGCAATTATCTGCTCGCACGTCCATCCACTCTCCTGGAGCGCGAGCTCCGAGTTGTGTGAGGATTATATCCTAAGCATTTTGTCCCCCCAAACTCTTTGTGAGCACTTCATAAACACCATGATTTCGGATGTTTTTTAGTCTACAACAGTGGCTCTCAGAGGGAGCGAAGGGGTGATTTTGCCTCCCCACATCCCTATAACAGACATTTGACCATGTCTGGAGGCATTTTTGATTGACATGACCTGAGGTGGAGCGGGCAGCTCCTGGCATCCACTGGGTAGAAACCAGAGATGCTTACTGCAAAACATCCTACAACATATAGGCCAGGCCCCACGATAGAAAATTATCCCTCCCGAAATGTCAGCAGTGCTCTACGCTCATACAAAATTACATATATAAGGAATATTTTAAAAACATTGACTGGTATAACCTACCTCCTGCTTTCCAGCAGGACCACACTAAGGAGATTTTGCTTCAGGAACCCCCCAGAGGCAGCCCCACAGCTGTTCCTGGGACACATCCCAGTGCCTCCCAGCCCCGAAGTCCCACCATCTTTCTCTCTGTGCTTCCATGGACTGATGTATGTGAATGAAGTTGCTCAGCAAGCGCTGGACAGCTGCAACTTCCGTTTCTCCAGCCCTTTCTCCCCAGCTTCCTTCTGACCTAAGGTTCTCCTGATGCAGCTAAAATCCATTTCCTCAGCAGCAGTTATTTTCTGAACTCACCAGGTCACCCAGGAACATGATTGAGCAAGTTCAAGAGCAAACAGCAACTCCAGGGGTTTTGAGTTGGGGAAGGAAGGAAGTAAACTTTGGTAAGAGCACTCATTAAGGGCCAAGCTACTTTCCCCAATATAATTCACACCATGAGGTTTCAAGGGGCATATTCTTACCAATCAGAGCTGCGGTAATCCCCAGGCTGGCTAGGGGAGAATTCCCTTCCAGGGTCCCTCACATGGTTCTTGACAGGTTTCAGGTCCTCACTCACTGCCGGCTGGAGATGTCAGTTCCCAGCCACGTGGGCCTCTCTATGATGCAGCCCCAAGGTATGGCACCTGGCTTTCCACAGAGTAAGAGCTCTAATGGAGAGTGCCAGAAAGTGCTCCAGATGGGGAACCAGTCTTTGATTGACCTAACCTCAGAAGAGACATCCCGTGACTGTTGTGTTTATTATGAGTCATGAGGTCCAGCCCACACCTGGGGAGAAGAATTACACAGGTGGTAGACACCAAGAGGCTCCGGATCTTTCGGGGCCATGGTGCCTATCACAATGAGATACAGTGTCAGAGAGGCTGCCGTCAAACCCTGGTTTTACCACCAGTTGTTGCTCACCTTGGCCATGGAGTTCAACCTGCCTACATTTCCTCATACATGAAAGGGCAGTTGTAACAGGATGTACCCTGCTGGATGGACATAACATAATATTCCACTATGAACGTGTCGGGCCTGGCAGGTAGGACACACTGTCGAAGCTTCCATTTACTCTTTGTGATATCTTCTCTCCTTTCCCTTCCTTGGACCTTGTGCAGGCCCTTGAATATATTAGAAAATGATGACCCTCTTAATAATGTAAAAGTATTACCAAACTATTGGATACATGCTGTTGTACGTGCTCACCATTCTGTGGAGAGTCTCAGGGTTGGAGAGGACTGAACATATCATCTAATCCACGGACTGATCTGATCTGTGACTGTCAGCCTTCTTTTCCTCTTCCCCACTGGCCTGGCTGTCTCAGCCATCCATCAAGATATTCTCTGAAATGGGGTCTCCCCTGCAAAGATAGGACCCCCGGTGCCCTTTTCCATTCCATTTGCTCATGCTTCCCTCACTGCCCAGTCCTTGGCAGCTCCTGCCTGTCTCTCTCTCCTGTGTGCTCCGGGCGTAGCTGCTGGGCACCAGGCAACTTTAATTACCGTTGACTTCCTCCCTGTCTGCCTGCCCGCCTCCCACCCATTAGCTTCTGATACTCTTGTTGGCATCTCGTCCTGAGCAGAACCAATATTCTGAATACTGAGCTGACGCTCACACCAGCTGGTGAGGTCATTGTAGCAACCCTAGAGTTTGACGGTCCGGGAGTGGAGTGCAGGTACATAGTGGGGTTTGGGGCAGGACCGGCATATCTTCTCCTTGGCAATACCCATTGTTCCCCTTCTTTTATGTGGTTACTTATTATTTTTCCAGCTTATGTAACATGCTCCTCACACAATTTCAAGTCAACCTTTCTAACCAAATTGCCTCCCACAAATGCCATTTTATATGGACGTATTAGAGCCCCAGGAGATGGTGGAGAGAGGAAAGGGAGTGGGAAGTTATCTTATACTTTCTTCATGAGAACATACTTAACAACTTCTTATTCATGTATGCATTCACCCCACAGTTTTTACTGAGCATCTTCTATATGCCAGGCACTTTGCAGGTTTGAAGATACAGTGGGGAATAAAAAGGTGGACATGATTTTTATCGGCAAAATATTGTCAGCATGAAAAAGGCCACCAGCTCCAAGAACTAAATGGTCCCTGGGATGAAGAATCAGCCAGACCCCCAGTTCAGGTCTGATTCCATCAGTGCTGGCCTGGGCGTGTTCCCTTTGGTGGACGTTAGTTCGGCCTCCCTGTTGTCTCCCTTTAGATCACAACGGATTTGGAAGGATTTAGATTTTGTCAAATCTAAAATCAGTTCCCTCTAGCAGGAATAAAGAAGCAGTAGTTGAGTTTTACCCCAGGCACAGGGGTGCAAAGATGAATGAATCCAGTCCCTGTTTCCAGGAGCTCATAGTCTAGAAGAGAAAATTATAATTTATTGTGGTCAGTGTGAGGTCGAGGTCGAGGTCACCTCGACTCCAGAGCTTCCCAAGCTGGGGTAGAGATACCAGTAGAGAAATAGGACATAATTTCAGGTGGCACACATATTCTTAGTGGGAATAAATTATGTCAGTGTATTTTTAGTGAGCATGAGGGGAAAAAAAATACATACCTGACATCCCATCCCATGTTATGTTTCCATTTCCATTCATTCGTTCATTCAACAAACGCATAACGACGATTACTCTGTTCTCTGAGTATCAAACGAATAGCCAAAAAAATCCCTGTTCTCATAGAATTTACATTAAACTCAAATAAATTATTTACATTTCAAAATGAGGTGATTTAAAGAAGGCCCAGCTATGCTGGCCCTCCTGTTCATTCGATGGGTAAACTCAGACCAGTTTCGTCACCTCTTTGTTCCTCGGTGCTCTTATCTGCAAAATAGGAATAACAATAGTATTTTTTTCCACTAGAGTTTTTCTGACCCTTGTGTACGTTGATAGTGTGAAATGCACATGGTGGCTGGAATACAGCAAGCCCCATGTAAGTGTTCGCCCCTTTTCTTTTTTTAAGCCCAGGATAAAAATGTTGAAACTGAAGCCATTACTCAGTTCTGGGAAGCTGTGCCTCAGACATCTATCTTCCCCCGAGCACCAGGAGAACTAGTTAAAGTGCATATTTCTAGGCTCCACCCCAGGGTCCTGGCTTAGTAGACTTGGGGCAGGACCCAAGCCCCTCCCTCTCATTACCCTGGGTGGGAATCATCAACCATCAGGGGCTGATGTAGTGTTCAGATAACAACTCCTGCAGGGTGTGGTCAGCTGCAGAGATGCCTTCCTGGCTGCTATGGTACCTTGAAGGACGTTGTAGTTGGGTTCAGGGGAAGGTGTTCTGCAGAGATAACAGCAGGTGCAAAGAGGCAGAACAGAACAGGTTTGCTCATGAAAGTGCAAGGAGTTTACTAGGGTTGGGGTGTCCGGTATGCGAGGTTGTTGGTTGACTCTGATTGAGGATACACTGTGGCTTGTTGTCCCCAGCCCTTGGAGCATGCTGAATCAAGTTCACTGGAAACCTGCCAACAAGGAGTTTTTTTTTGCGTTGGGAGAAGTTTGCATTTTAAGGCTTAAGTTATTGCACCCAGAAGCCCAAAGCAGCTGCTATGAGAAAAACTGATTCCAAGAGAATTTTTTTATAACGATCTGCAGGCTGTCACTTTGTCTGCAGGGTTCCCTTTTAGCAGCAACCCCCTACCCACAATGATTTCAGAGGAGACAGGGAAGTGGGAAGAGTCTGTTTTCACTCTTTAAAGAAAACGACAGATCTTACTCAATGGCCTTGTATGTTTTCTGGAAGCTTGTCTGGGAAGCTGTGCGTTGGAATAAAATGACCCAGGGTCCCTTTCATACCCTGGAATGTGACGAAGAGAAAGTGCCATGGAATCTGATGCACAGGTTCAAATTCTGACTCCACCTTGACCTAGCTGCATGACCTTGGGCAAAGTACCCAGTTGCTCAGGACCTCAGTAGTCCCATCTGTTTGGTGGGAATTATGTCAAGAATAAGTGACATGGTGTGTGCCAAGTGGTTGGCATGCTGCCTGGCACAAAGCTGAAAGCTCATTAAGTGACAACTTGCTATGAATTTTTAATCAGAAAAAGTGAACCAGCATCCAGAAACTAAAGAAAGAGGAAGACACAGGCGGCACTTACAATGGGGAAATTTTTTACTTGGACTTCTGCAGAATAAAAAAAAAATCGGAAGGGTGTGTGGTTAAGGGAGGATATTTGAGTAAGGGCTGAGAGTTTAGTTCAGCTTTCAGGGGGATGCTGATGGCCTTGCACCCTAAAAGCATAGAGTAAAGAATTGCTTGGATGGGACAAGGGAAACAGAGGCAGGTGAATGGGACGGAGGTTCCTCACCTCAAGAATGCATGGGGGTGTGCTCACGGCTCCCCTGAGCGCTTGCCCGCCCAGCCATTTGTGGCTGGGAGGAGGAAGGAAAGAGAAAAGAAGATGAGGGTGGTAGGGCAGCGGGAAGAGAAAGCCCTGTGAAAGGGGAAGGAAGATGCTTGGGAGTGGTTTGCTGTGCAGAGGGCTGGAAGCACAGAGAGCTGAGCTCATGGCTGCCTTTGCTCAGGTCTGCTCCATGCGTGGGACCAGCCAAGATTATTGAGGGCCTACTGGGTGCATCCCCATATTAGGCACTGAGGGTGGAGGGAGTCTATGCACAGATCTATGTGGACAGATAAACGTGCTTACCCTTCTGCAGTGGACTGAATAATGTCGCTCAGAATTCATGTCTGCCAGGAAACTCAGGATGTGACCTTGTTTGCATGTAGGATTTTTGCAGATGGAGTTAGTTAGGATGAGGCCATACTGGTTTAGAGTGGGTCTTACATCCAGTGACTGCTGTCCTCCTAATAAGAGGAAGAGGAGACACAGAAATATATACAAACACAGGGAAGAAAGCCATGTGAAGACAAGGCAGAGACTGGAGTGACTCATATACAAGCCAAACCATGCCAAGGACTTCCGGCCTCTCCAGAAGCTGGGAACAGATGAAGACGGACCTCCTTCTGAAGGAGTGTGGCCCTGCCAACACCTGTGGGAATAAATTTCTGCTGTTATAAGCCACCCAGTTTGGGGTGATTTGCTATGGCAGCCCTAGGAGACTAACACGCCATGCTAAGAGAAACATGAAATGCAGGCACTTCTCATTTGCAAGGTACCGTGACAGCAGAAACTTGTCCATATAAGAGTCATCTCCTCACTTTGCATATTCTAGGTAACCAAGGTCTAGTTTCAGTTATCATGGAACCTCGCAAAGAAGGACTTCCTGAACACACACACAAACAGCCCTGGAAAAGCACAGACAGCTTATAATCAGGGAATAATTAATAAAGGGCAGTCCAAGGCGAGTAACAGAAGATTTCGAAGCTGCAGAACCGACTGCTATTCATCAGGAAAGACATCCCAGTACAAGCAAGTACTGATTGCAGTTTTGAAAGACTGGAAGGATGTGGCCACTCAGAAAAGTCACATGGGGAGAGGTTGGGCGCCTTCATCATTTGTTGCAGGGTTGCAGTTCTGACACCACCATTCATCTGCTCTGAGATCTTACCCTACCCGAGGCTAAGGCTCCTCACCTGAGGCAGGGTGGTCGAACACCCCGGTGGGCCTGGGGACACCCCAACCCAGCCATTCACAGAAACCCAGCAGCCCCCTTGACTTTCTGAAGTGTCTTGATTCATTTTCTACATTTCCAATATAAAAGTCTTTACTAAATATTCTCAAACAACAATTTCTTGAAAGATTCTGATACTTGCCTCTGCTACCCTAGGGGCAGGGTCTCTGACTGAGAACCACTTGGACAGGGTGTGTCTGCAGACAATTCAGCATGGTGTTTTAGAGCAAAACAAACCGGGTTATACCTGAGGCCCACCAGCTAGTAGCCACGTGACCTGGACATGTCATTTTCCACACCCTCATCTCTGAGGGCCACTTTTTAACTTAACCTCATGGAGCTAGTAAGAGTGCATAACCCATAGAATTGCTGAGGTGGTTAAATGGTACATGTAATACTCTCATAGCAACACCTGTCACAAAATAATGAGTTCTCAAATGGAGTTTTCATTTGTTCTTTTTTAAAGCTAAGACTTACATATAAACTGTGTCGAATTTAGTTGGGTTTGATAGGAGGAAGTACTTCTAGATGCTGAGAGTGGAGACACAGCAGCATCCAGACATCCGACTCTCAGGTTGGTTGGCAGGCCTGAAGCTCTGTACAAATTATCCCTAAATGTAGACAATCAAAGAACAAAATATGCAGCCTCCAAGACCATGAAATGCGACTCAGATGTTACTGCCCAGGACTTGATAGTATTTATACCTTGGGATGGCTTTTAGTTTCTGTCTCTTTGCCATTTGGGGGGAAGGTTGATGCTGTCTCGCCCCAGAACAAGGCAGTGCGATATTGTGGAACGAACTTGAAGAATGTTCAGTCAGTCATTCAGGGCTTTTTAGCTGCAAGAAATAGAAATGCCCACTGATTAATTTAACTCTAAAGGCAACCTTTTCTAGGATATGGGGGCGTTCCCAGAACTGACGAAGATCTGGGCAGCCAGGGCTGAGACAGGCTTGACACAGGTCACTCCAACTGTCTAGAGGGTTGACAACTCAGCCTCTCCAGGGACAGTGATGAGAAAGAATGTGCTTGCACCTCTAATGTTCTGTCCTTCAGTCACTCCAGGTAAGTCTCAAAGTCCTGGGAGAAAAATCAGCTTCCCCTCCCTCAGGCACCTCCAGGGCCAGAAGAGGGCAGGGCACTGCCTTAGGCCCAGCAAGACTGCCCACGGTGGCTAAGAGGAAATTCCGAAAGGAGGTGGGGGTACCTTAGCCAGCAAGAAGGAAGGGATACCTGCATCCCCAATGCCTTCGGGGCTCCCTAAAATTGGGCCTGAAGTCTTGAATGACTATCCCAACCTGCTCTTGAATGTCCGTATGCTCTGCTCACAGCCTTTCCCCTGCCTGGACCTCAGCATTTTCATTTGCAAAATTAGCTGGTCAGCCCTTATGATACGAGGGGGCCTCTCCATCCAGAATGTTCTCTGCTCCCTGGCGGCTCCCACTGTCCTCATCTCCCACTTGCTCATGTTTAAACCTCCCACCCCGACGGTCACAAGTGACTGATGTCCTCAAGTCGGACATGAGTTTCTAAAAATTGCTGGTGAAAGAGGCCTGCTGGAGGTATTTTATGGCAATTTTTCAAGTTTACTGTGGAAAAGGCAGCCGTCTGGATGCCTGGCAGGAGATTTGTGAGGTGAGGGAAACGACAGCCTCGTTTGTTCAGAAGAGACAGGGGGGTCTGGAGAACCAAGCTTGGGAAGCTTGTCTGCCCTCAGGAACTGTGGTGTCCGTCAGGGGCTGGGGCACCGAGATGTGGCTCGCGTCTGACTGAATTCCTGGCGCTGGGGTGCTGTAGGCCTTGGGGAGGCCCCCACGCTCCCGGAATGCGTCTGCAGGGCTTTACCTGGGGCCTTCCTACGTCACACAGCTTACTTTGTTCAACGTTCAAAGCAGCTGAAACAGCCTTAAAAATGTCAGTATGGGGGGAGCAGGGTAGGGGTGAGCAGTGGGGAAAAAAGGCAGGACAATATAACTGAACAACAATAAATTTTTTAAAATGTTGGTATCAAAGTAACCCACTGTACGTCTTAAATTTGTACAAGATTACACGTCAGAATTATTCAGTCATTTTTTTTCTTTTTTAAACGTTAGACTGGCACAGGTCATGGTTTCTGAGGCTTCAGAGCATCCTGAAGATCATGGAGGTTTGATAGGGCAGCTAAGGGCCTGGGCTGGACTTGGACTCCCTCTCGTCCACATCTTCACTGAGCAACCTCGGGCCATTTCCTTCATGTTTTTCTGAGTCATTTTTCTCATCCGTAAAATGGTCAGAATCATCGTTACCTGTGCAGCTGGTTGTCAGAAGATTCAAGAAGAAAGTGCATGTGAAGTACTTTGCACAGTATGAGGCCCGTAGAAAACACTTGATAAATGTCGGTGTTATGATCAGTTTTATTATTACCATGATCTCTCAGTTGGAAAGAAGGTAATATTTACAATTGCTTGGTCTGGCCTTACAGATCCATGTAGCTGACAAAGGTATGAATACAATGGGAACAGACCATGGCCATGCAGAGAGAATCCGGTGTCCTAATCTCAGTACTCGGACTTTAGACTTTACTATATAACCCAAGGCTGCGGGGCTGGTGCCGCTGTGACCAGTGGATTCGGACAAACACAGTAGGAATGATGTAAGCTTTCTCACTGCAGAGTCTGTCTTTAATCAGTCCCAGCCATTTTCTTTAAATTTTTAAAAATTAATAATTGATTTTAGAGAGGGAGGAAGGGAGGAAGAGAGAACGAGAGATCGTTGTGTTGTTCCACTTAATTAGGCATTCATTGGTTGCTTCTTCTACTATGTGCCGTGACTGGGGGTCAAACCCACAACCTTGGCATATGGGAACGATGCTCTAACCAACTGAGCTACCCAGCCAGGGCCCAACCCCTTTCTTGAGGCCCCTCCATGGCCTGGCTTGGGGCCCACCACAGGGATGTTCTTCTCTTTTACTTCCTGCTCCTTCTCTTCTGTTTTGCTCTGGGTTCCCCGAGCATGTCTTTCTCTCTCCCATACTCCGTCTCAGGCTCTTTGGTTTGACTAACTCCTGCCCATTCTCCATGTCTGGGTTGAACACCTGATGTCCTAGGCTGTCAGATGACCCCGTTAGACTTGCTTTTCCTCACCCCACTACTTTAGGTCCTTCGATTTAGTTAATTATTTATGTAAATAACTTTTTCAATGCCATTGGGGAAGTTGGAGCAGAAAGACCTGGGCGTCAGTACGTGGAGGACCTTGAAGGTGCAGGATGTCTTTGGACTTCACCTGCAGGGTTGCAGGAACCTGAGGAAAGGTTTTAAGCAGGGGAAAGGCACACTCCGGTCTGTGATTCGGAAAGATTCCTGGGTGGCAGTGACGGAGAAAGCAGTGGTGCTGGAACTTTTTCAAGCGCTCGGGGCCCAGCTCCTGAGATTCTGGTTCAGAGGGGCAACGGGTAGCCACCCCTCACCTGCCGAGGATGCGTTCTGAGACCTCCAGCGGATGCCTGAAACCACAGATAGCACCAAACTTTCACCTTTTCTCTTAAAGGAAGCAACTGCCAGCGTCCCTTTGGTGTAACCGAATTCCCAGCATCGCTACTCTTGCCGTGTGGGGCCTTTAGGACGTGAAGCGATGGTGTTTTGAACACGAGAGCACTGTGGTACCGGGACAGCCAATCTGATAACCTAGCCGGCTAAGTGACTAATGGGTGGGGATTGCAGCATGCATCTGCTGGAAAAAGGGATGACTCATGTCCCTGTTGGGACAGTGAGATTTTATCACACTACTCGGAACGGTGAGCAATGTGAAGCTTATCAATTGTTTATTTCTGGGATTTTTCATTTAGTATTTTGAGGTCACAGTTGACCGCAGGTAACTGAGACTGTGGAAGTTGAAACCTCAGACTGCTGTATGTGTTTGTAGTTGTAACAAATTCACAGGTGGTATTGATGCTGACGATCCAAGAATCTCTCTGTGGGAACTCCTGGTAAAGGTATTGCAGGAAGTCAAGGGGATGGGGAAATGCTTAGGCAGCTGTTTCAAGTGAAAGATTGAATGAAGTGAATGCAGAGGGACCATTCTGGATTGAGGGGGTTGCCATCCCACTGGGGAGGAAATGTAGCCAGGAAGACGTTGCCATATTGCTTGGTCCAATGCACCATTCTCCACACTTCCTGTTGCACCTCTTGCTGCTTTTGACACCTCTGATAGGACTTCCTTCCTTTGGTTAGACCACTTTCTCCTAGCTTCCCTCCATCCCACCGACAATGTTTTTTTCCTTTGTTCCTCTTCCAGCATTTCCCAGGTTCCAACCCTGATTCATTTTTCCTGGGGGGACACTGGGGGAGTCTTCAGCAGCTCTCAGAACTTCAATTCTCTCCTGCTACATAGTAAACACTCAAAAGTGTTTGTAAAATAACTTAGAGTCCAACTGCTGATTTTCTCTGTTCTCCAAGAGTCTACAGGTCTAGGACCTTATCTATTGCCTTTATCTTAATATTTCTTCCCAGCACAGTGTGGGCACACAGTAGGTGCTCAATAAATATTTATGAACAAATGGATAATCCCTTCATTTTGTTAGCTCTGTAAATGCAGGCAAATTACTTAATCTCTCCAAGTTTCAAACTCTTTATGCGGACAATGGGGTTAGAAATATAATTTACCTCCTAAGAGTTGCTTTGAGGATGAAATAAGATAATGCATGTAAAGTGTTTAGCCCATAGTAAACATTATCTTCTATTACTGTAGTTTTTGTTGTTGGTACTTGGGTGACTTTGGGAGAGCTATTGAATTTGTCTGAACTTCAGTATTGTCATATTCAACAATTACTCTCCTGCTGGGCTGTTGTGAGGGTAAGGCAGACAGTAGGTGTGCAATAAAGGCTAATTGTCTCTCCCCCAAGCTGTCCCCTTCCCTACCCCTAGAGACCCCTGACTGCACTGGAGTGTTTTATCCCTTGATGGGCTGACAGGGTGACAATGGTGGAAAGTGTTGGGGATTGTGGCTGAGCTCCCAGGCATTATTTAGAAACAAAGAACATTCCTTTTACCCTCCTCAGATCTACATCCCATTAACACTTGTTCTCTTTTCTCTTTAACCGTGTCTTCCTAAAAAGATTAGTGTAGGCTGATAGTGAAAGAAGGAACATTAAAAACAAAATGTGAAATCAACTCTGTGTCATTGAGAGTCACCTCCAACCAGGTTGGCAAAGCAAACATTCTTGGGTATTTCTTCTAAACTTGGAGCTAGTCTGCATTCTCCCCGGGAGGGTCTAGAAGAGAGAAAGATATTGCCTCAGCTTTCGTGGTGGGTGGTGGAGTCTTTTAGTTTTACTTTATTTTTCTAAATGGCTCGCTGTTCTCATCCTGTTAGTTCGTTTCTACCCTCCTCTGAAACAGGCCTGTCGTGGTCTATAACCTTAAAGGAGGAGCCTTTTGTAAAACTACCAGTGTGTTTATAGCGTTGGGGGGCATCTGTCAACATTTTCCAGCCTAAGTGTTATTTATTGATGGGAAGAAATATTTCAGGAGGCCTTAGCGTGTCTACTAAAAAATTATTATTGACGGAGCCAATCATAGGTTATTGCAAACAAACCACAGAAAACCCCTGATCATGACTTTTTTGTCCTCTTCCCCAAGCTTTGCGCCAGAGTTTGTCTGAAAGACCAGCTGAGAACTCTACATACATATCCCAGCTGTGAGGAACCAAAGCATTAGGCTGGGATTGTGAAAATTTTGTTCATTTAAAAATTTGTTAAGTTTTATAACCTGGATTTCCTTTTTTGCTTCCAAATGGAAGCATAGAATAACACTTCCTTCCTCTTTACACATTCCATCCCTAAAAAACCCACCCTAGGAATCCTGTAGGCGGGGCCAGTAATTTCTGCAGACTCTTAGGTAAAAGCCACACTCAGTATCTGCTTATTCCTTCCGGTGTAGTCCAACTGAATTGCATGTTCCTCCTCCTCCCTCTCCAATTCTTGGTGTTTTTTTTTTCTTTTTTAAATCTACAAAATAGATTACACAATGGCATAGACTCCGGGGACTCTCGAGATTGGCTCTGAGGGCCCGTTTGTGCCGGGGTCAAGATCAGCCCGACTTTATGGGAAGACTGTTCCTTGGCTTCCTAAACCTAAGATGAGAGCCAAAGAGGTTTTGGAATGGTGCCCCTCCCATCCCCACCGCCAGGATCTGCATCCCTGAAGCTGTTTCCTGAGCCTCTGGAATGGGGAGTCGTTTTCCTAGTGAGGAGCACTCTCTGGTGTTCCGTGGGCTTGCCCGGATTTAGTGATTCAAACTAACACCTTCTGGGTTCCCAAGTGAGTCACCCCAGGGCCGCTGTCCAGCCACAAGCGGGCCAAGAGTGAACTCTTTGAGACGGCCCCTGCCATATTGTGACACTTCGAACCGCACAACTTGCGTGGATTCCACCTGCCTTTGACTTTAGGATAGAGGGTGGGACAACTTGAAGCACTTCAAGAAAAAGACATAAAGGGCTTGATTAAACTATTGTAGGGGCCAGAGCCAAAGACAGTAATTACCTATTGATTTATGGGTGGTGGTGGATTAAAATCCCAAGGAGGACAGAAATCTGAAGATCTCCTGTGAGGCTGAAACAATGAGATAATTAGAACAGCGATAGTAGCTTCCATTTACCTATGTGGTCAACGTTCCAGATTCTGGCTCAGGCTGTAGGTTTTCAAAGACTCCTAATTAATAATATCTACATTCAAAAGTGCCTTTTCATGTTCCAGGGATGAGCATGTATCATAATTGTCCATGTGTGAAAGAGGTTGGGAGTCTGTTGTTTTGAAAATAATGACTCACATGACAAAGAGTAATTATATTTTATTTTATGATCTGAACAGTAGTTCTAAACTGGCTGCTTCCCCAGAGCAACTGGCGAATCTCAATGAATGGCTAAGGTAGGAGGCAGCATGAGTTCCGGACGCCTCAATGCGAAAGGAAAAATTAAACAATGACCTACCAAGTAAAACAAACAACGGGGACCTGACGTCCGACAGGGCCTGCCTGTTGAAATTAAAGACACAGAACCCAGGAGATTGGTGACTCCTGTTCTCACATGTGGCGCATCGATTCTTTCCGGCCTCTTGGTCGAGCAGTTTAAGAGTGGATTGCCTCGGTTTGAATCCCAGCTCTACTCTTCGTTGTCGGTGGAGCTTGGCCACATGGGCAAGACTTTCTGTGCCTCAGTTTCCCCTTCTGTTGTGAGGAAATCAACAGTACCTCCTTCACAGGGTTGCTGCGGTATTGGATAAGGAAAATACTTAGAAGAATGCCTGGCTCCCAAGTGGTAGGGTTTGGTTAGGACACAGCAGTCCATTGGGCCCTCAACCCAAAGCATTCTTGATCGCCACGCTTTTGGATAAGCTAAGACAGGAGCGAAGTGTTGAGTGTTTTTCAACAAAGGTGGAACGTGGATGCTGCCTTTTATCATCTGTGCAGCCTCAGAGAAGTCACATCACCTCTCTGAACTTCTATCATTTCCTTGCTTGTAAAATTAAGGTTAATACCATGTCTCCCAGAGCTTCTCCGGGGCTTACAAGATATCGGATGCAGAGGGGCTGGCAGCTGGTAGGACTGCGCAAGCAGCAAAATGTGGTTTCTACCCTTCTTCCCCCATCACCTCTTTCGCTGGGCAGAACTCTGGGTTTGAATGGAATCCGGGAATGACATGGCTTAACAAAAGAGAGGGTTTCTTCTTCGTTCTCCTCCCCACCCTCCTATACTTAACTGCTATTTCTAATCTCTAGCACCCCTGTGCCTCTTCTGGCCTCTCGCCCTGCCCCGCCACCCGCCCTTACTGCTCTTTCATTCTTTCAAGTATCCACTCTGGCCCTTTATCACCAACCTCCAGGAAGCATCTGATAACCCTGATAAGTTAAAGACCTTAAGGCCCCAGACCCATTTTAACCAAGCCCTCACCCTTTCCTAAGTAACTTCTTTTCCCATCTTTGTAACTCACTCCTTCAAGGGCCAGATTCTGTTAATCTGTAATTGATGAAAAAGAGAATGAAATGAAGAAGAAACAAAACACTCACAAACTTAAGATTTGGCTCAATTATATATTTGCCAGATATTTTATTTTTTCTAAAAACAATAAAAAAAATCAATTTTAAAAAGGAAAATGTATTTAAATAAAAAAATTATGGTTTATCATACACATACAAGTTTGTAACCTTGTATAACTACTTATAAACGTTTTATTAAAGTTATTTACATTTGATGGATGTATTTACAAAGGAAATTTTAAGATTTTTTTTTAAAAAAACAATTCTTAAATACAAATTTGTTAAAGAGGGTGGGGGAAAGAAAAGATGGCAAGCATAAAAAAAGTTCTTTTATGCCCAATGTCCCATTTGAGGCAGTTTACATTATGGCCACGCCTTTCAGTCCTAAGACCCAGCCACGGTTGTGCGGTTGCACTTTATCATGCATTTGGGGGGGGAAAGTTCAGACATATGATAAATTCTGCCTTTTTGTCAGAAGGAACCTTTTCCCTTACTTTCTCTTAGTAACAACTGAGAAGCCGTAAGTGATTCCAGTTCCCCCCTCCAACAGGTCAACTTTTACGCACAAGAGTTCCGTAGCTGTTCGAGTTTGTGTTTCAACTGTTCGCGTCGTTTCCGCAATACGTCCTTCTCTGAGATGAGCTTTTGCTCCTCTGCTTGGATGGCCAGGATGTAGGCCGTGGCTTTTTTAAGGATGACTACCTTGGGGGCTTTTTCGTTGTTTTCCAACTCCGGGATCTGGTCGCGCAGGGCGAAAAAGCTGCGCTTCAGCTCATTTCTCCTCTGGCGCTCCAGGACGTTGTGCGTCCGCCTCTTGTCGTTCTCCTCCGTGTCGGAGGACCTGGGGCTGGAGCATTTGCGGTTGTTGCTGATCTGTTTCAGGACTCTGCCACTGTCCAACTTGGCCCTCTTGGTGGGAGGATAGTCCTTCCTAGTGGATGGGGGTGCCGCGTAATTGTGCTGATGGGTAGACACGTGGCATCTCTTAAGGACCAGTGGGCTGTGAGGAGGTTTGCTGTGACTTCCGGCAGAGGGTGACCCTGATTCTGACCTTTTAGCAGGGGGCTGCCTCTTTTCCACAGAAACAACATCAATTTCCTCCTCGTCTTCTTGTTCTTCCTCTTTAAGAAAGGAAATAGAAATCACCTGGTTAACAACATTTCCTTAAATTATCAATGACTACCTTAAATGAATGCTATATAAATATAAGATATTATTATAGGAGGAAGGACCCTGGCACAAAATTAGCCAATCATCCTCACTCTTCCCCCCAGGAGGGCCGAATGACAGCTGGATTTATGGCACAGGAAAGAAAATTACAATTTACCAGGACACAATGTTGGTGCCAGTTCTTACCTAAGATTTAATGAGGCTTTGAACACACCCAAAAGCACATCACATTCCCCAGCACCTCCTATTTTTAAGGGACTTTACCAAGAACCCTTCAGATGTTGCAAAGGATAGCTGCAAATTTCTTGGTAAGACTTTAGCAACTCCCTATTTTACTGGAAGTGCGGGGGAAAAAAATCTTGCAGCTTTGCCAGAGTCCTAGCGGGTGGGGGAAGGAAGAAAAGTCCAATTTTGGAAAGAACTTGCTTGTAAGTGTTCAAAAGATCCTAACCTCTCAGCGCCTTCACTCAGGCACTTTCACTAGTTTGCAGCCTCAGGCTGCAGGCGGCATGCCCGGCCTCTGTCCACAGCCCCTCTTCAATGCAGAAGACCTGCAGTCCGTTACATTCCAACACTTCTCTCAAAGGAAGAGGGAGGTACTTCTTTCTCTCAAAGACACCCATCCTCCCTTAACCTCATCCACACTACTCCCTTCCCCCTAGAGCAATTAAAATGCTTCAGAAAGGTAAGAGGGAATGGATTGAGTTGCAAGATAAGTCAGGAAGATTTAAAATCCAAACGAAATTCCTAAGGGGTGGGACGGTAAGGAAGGAGCTGGCTACTAGGGCGGTCTTAAGGGGAAGGGATGGGAGGGAAGAGTAAAGCCCAGCGTTTCTGGGTCGCTGGAGTTCCTAGATCGTTCCAGATCGGCTATTTCTTTCCCAAACACAAGAAAAGAGAAAAGACGGTGTCAAATGAAATGGCCAGCAGAAGTAGCGGCCAATGAGAGTCAGAAAGACAGCCAGCCAGCCCGTCCCCTTTGTCAGGGGTCCAGCTTACCAGAGTCGCTGCTGGTGGTGGGTGGTGTGTCTTCGTGGTGGGCCAGGTGGGCCAGGGGCTCGGGGGTTGCCCGTGGGGAGGAGGAGGCAGAGGAGAGCAGCGAGTCCGAGGACGGGGAGAAGGCGGTGGAGTCAGGGGAGGAGCAGGGCTTGGGCGAGCTGCTGTCGTTGAGTGGGTAGGGGAAGACCACGGAGGGGTCGATGCATTCAGACGCTGCGGCGCTCAGGTCCTGCAGGTACAGGCTGGAGGTGGAGCAGGCGCCGTGCCCTCGGGCGGGGCTCCGGCTGCTGCCGTCTTTTCGCGCAGCCTGGTAGGAGGCCAGCTTCTCAGAGACGAGCTTGGCGGCAGCAGAGAAGCCGCTCCACATACAGTCCTGGATGATGATGTTTTTGATAAGCGTCTCGTCGTCCGGGTCGCAGATGAAGCTCTGGTTCACCATGTCTCCTCCCAGCAGCTCGGTGACCATCTCCAGCTGGTCTGCGGTGGAAAAGCTGCCACCGCCGCCGTCATCGACATCCCTGGGGGAGAAGGACGCGAACGCAACGTAGGAGGGCGAGCAGAGCCCGGAGCGGCGGCTGGGCGACAGGGGCGGGGTGGGCAGCAGCTCGAATTTCTTCCAGATATCCTCGCTGGGCGCTGGAGGCTGCAGCTCGCTCTGCTGTTGTTGGTGGTAGAAGTTCTCTTCCTCGTCGCAGAAGAAATAGGGCTGCATCGAGTCGTAGTCGAGGTCATAGTTCCTGTTGGCGAAGCTGACGTTGAGGGGCATCGCGGCGGCCTGCTGAAGGGGGCACACAAAGGGGGCGATTATTAAGTTAAGGGGTGTCCAGGTTGGTGCCTCAACCCTGCGCGGCGCGCACTGCGCGCCACAATCACGAACCACTCCCCTTCCAGCGGTAACCCCAAAATGGGCCAGTGGGCCAGTGGCGAGAAGGGCGGGGGCCAAAAGGCCACCCCTTAACCCCCTTAGTGGGACCTCCTATCTTGGACACATACTTGGTGAGTCAGCTGCGGAGCGCCAGCGGGACTTCGGTCCCCCAGGAGCCCAGAGCGCAAAGCCTAGGACTCGGCGCTGCAGCCGCAGCCGCAGAGCAATCGAAATCGGCTTTGGCCTCGGGAAGAGGCCAGGAGAGGCGGCGGTGGGGAATACAATCTGCCAACCCCGAAAAGTTTTGCGCCACCTGAAGGAGAAGGAGAGGCGCTGCGGCGGGAGCGGCTGCGCCCCTTCTCGCTCGCACCCTCGCCGCGCTCCTTTCCCCGCGGGCGCCACCGCCCCTCCCAGCTTCCTTCTCCATCCCCACCCTTACGGCGCCCCCTCTCTTCTTTGCCGGCTTTTCTTCTTTTTCCTCGCCGTCTGGGGTGGCGAGTTCAGCCTAAGCCCTTAGCACTCCCCTCCCCAAATAAAAGGGGGGGGTATTGGAGAATAATAGGGGCACCTCCCTTCAACACCCAATACGGCTACGCAACTGCGCCAGAGCCCCAGCTGCGATTCCGCGCCCGGAGCGGGGGCGCCCTTCCCTTCACCCGCGTAGGATAGCAGCTGTTCTGAAAAAGCCCGGAGCCCGGCTCCTGGCGGTCCCTCCACATCTAAGGGGCGCGGGGACACGGAGCCAGAGGGGGAGCCAAGGCTGGGCGCGGAGATTTGCCCTCCTTTTTCTAAATCAAAGAATCCAGGAGGCTCGGACACATCCCTGCTCCAGCCTTCCCTCTCCGCCTCCCTGCTCCTCTGCAATACCAAGTCCTAACACCTCGGTAGACCAAGGTCTTTAATTATACTCTTCTTCTTAGAAGCCAAATACCAACTTCTGAAAAGGAGCAGGGGACGGATTGGAAACGCCGGAGGAATCGGCTGGCGCGCCGCGCCGCAGTGTCTCGGGCTGTCAGGAATGCGGTCAAAAAAGCTGAAATTTAAATGTCCTTTCGCAGACTAGGGAGAAGTCGGAGGCTGCGCGAGTTCTCTAGATCACACCAAAGGATATGCAATCCCTACTCCAAGGAGCTCAAAATGCAAAGGGCTTTCTGCCCGACACGAAGCATAGCTACCCCTCCCACCCCCCCCCGAAAAAAACCTCAAAGCAATTAATGCAATAAAGCAGAAATGTCCAACCGGCCGGACTCTGCGTCAATATCCATCGGCAAAAATCTCTAAAGGCTTGTTTGAAATACGCACTCCCGTTTTCTCTTGCATTCCACGCTCCCATCTTGATCAGACACTCTACCCCACCCCGAACTACCCCAAGTACTCTGGTAAGTGTCAACAGTACAGGAATAGGAGAAAAGACACCCCAATTCGGGTATGGGACTCACCGCGTCCATAAAGCGGTAGGAAAATAAATAAAAGACAAATAGATCTGGGTGCTTACCGGGTTTCCCACTATCCGGAGGAAATCCAGCGTCCAAAAGCGGCCAGGGGCGCCTTTCAGAGGAGCAGGTCGTCCTCAGCGGCGGGGAGAAGGGTCTCCGCGAATAGAAGAGCCTCTCCGCGTTCGGAGAGCGCGTCCTCGTCGGCTGTTGTATAAGTTCCAGGGGAAAGTGCCCGCCCGCTGCAAGGGGCAAAGTTTCCTGGATCGGGCGAGGGCTGAGGATCGCCGGCAGGGGTCGGCGGGAAGCGCCGAAGAGGAGGTGGCTGGGCCGGAGGCGGAGGAGCCCCCCTTTCACTCCGGATCTCCCTGCCCTGGGCGCTCCGAGCGCCACTCGACTCGCCCGGCTCGCTCGGCTCACCCGGGCGGTCCGCCCGCTCGCTCCCTCTGCCTCTCGTTGGAATTACTACAGCAAGTCAGATAAGCCGGTTTTATATCGGTTCAGCCCACCCTGTCCTTTTCCCGCCAAGCCTCGGACTAGCCCTGCCCTTCGCGAGGCGGGGATGGGGGGGTGGGGTGGTGGGAGGGTAGGAAGGCGGCTGGCGCGACGCGTGAAAGGCGGTGGTAGCAGCAGCAGCCGCGAGAAGAGCAGCTGGGGGGTCCTGCGGCTCGCAGACCCTCGCCTATAAAGGACCGGTGGGCGGGATCGCGAGAGAGGATCTTTTTACACCGCCCCCCCCGCCTTTGGGAAACCGGGAGGGGCGCCTGTGCTGAGGGAGGGGCGGGGGAGGAGACTCAGCCTCTGCGCCTAGTACTCTGGTGCGCGGAGCAGTCCGATGTAAATAGTAGATCGTAGCATTAATTACATTGCGCTCGCCTACCATTTTGCTCCGGCTCAAGCCCGGTCCCTTTCTCTACTGTTCCTCTGGCGCACCACTCGGGGTGACAGGCTGCTTACTGGTCCTGCGTGCTTAAATCATCGCAGGCGGAACAGCTGAGCTCCCTGCACTGAGAATACACCGTGTACTCGCGGCCACACTACTCACGTCCCGGGCGGCTGGGCGCTTTCCTAAGGCTGGGGAAAGGGCAGCATTTGGAATAAGTGCTATGAAGAGAGGCGGAAAGAAAGGGTATTTATGGCTGTGCGCTGAGTGTGTGGGGGGTATTAGCGTGGATGGGGATAAGTGATTAGGGCTGAGAAATGATGCCTGAAATTATTAAAAGAATTCCGCAAAACACTGCCACGTATACTTGGAGAGCGCATTATGAATAAACACCCATTGCATTGGTGCGGGGTGTGTGTGTGTGTAGTTACCTCGATTGGGCACCTTCCACCAGAATGACTCCCCCAATTTGCTGCCAAGGCAGCAGACCCCCTCCCCGCCCCTCCGGCGCAGACCTACCCACTACGCGTTAATCCCTGAGATCTTTCTGCGCGTTCGGCACTGGAGTAAGGGTGATGCATAGGAGTTGTAGATGCGCGCTGCGGGGTTCCCTCCTCCCGCTCTGTGCGGGTCTGTACCCCCTCCCCACGACGCCCCACCGAATCCCCGCTCCTCTTGGAGTTCCAATTCCGCAGCCAGTTTTCAGAAAAATCCTATTTGCGCCAGTAGCTCGGGTTTACACCAATCTGGGGCTCCCAGGTTTCAAGAAAACCAAAGACTCTAGATGGGAGAATATTGGGGAGGAGTGGAGACAACCGCGGGACCGGACTCCCCAGAAGAGGGAGATGAAGCGAGCTTGAGGTCCCTGTCCGGGGTAACAGCAGAGACCCCGATGAAGAAAACCGTTAACTCCTTCCTCCTTGGACAAACCGGACCTTTAACTTCTTTCCTGTTCTTCATTTTCCCTTTACTAGTGGAACCATGACCATGCATGAAAAAACGCACCGATTCTGATCAAAGGAGAGGATACAAGTATTACTTCTGTGCCTTTTTGGGGTGGTGTTCTTGATAAAAAAAAAATTGGCCGAGTTTCAGGCACTAATTTCCTAGTTCACTGACCCCAAATTTTTGTTCTGAACGCCATAGTGAAAGTTTCTCTGTATAATCAGCGCACAATCTATTTACATTTCATGTGCACTTCAACCCAGAATGTTGCCCAACACGACATATGATTTATTCTCTGCCTAAATGAACCTATACTTAATATTTAATGCATATTCTTTCAGGATTTGCGACTTTGCATTATCCTAGGGCATTAAAAACAAAGGCCACTTCCCCATCCCTTATCCTTCACCTAAAAGCATTTTAAGTAAACGTTTCCACTTTTTACCTCCGCCCCCCATCCCAAAAGAGAGAGGGGAAAAAAACCTCGAGGCAGGGGTGCATATGTAATGTGCCTAGTGTTCAAGGTAAATTATTAGCCGTTGAGTTTGCAGCTCAGCGTCCGATTGTTAAAAGAGTAGTAACTTCCTCCAACTCAAGCGCCCAGCACAATTCAGCGTTAAGGACTGCAAATTGCTCCAGCCTCCAGGCCTTTGCCGCAAACGCCGGGAGCCACCGATCCCTGTTCACGGTTTTACTGCAAAGCCTGTCTCTCTGGCCCCCACCTCTGGGCTGCACTCGCTGGCGTTTGCGAAAGTAAAGTAAGTGTGCCCTCTACTGGCAACTGAGAGCACCGCGTGCGGCTGCCAGCTGAGGGCTGGGGGCAGGGTGGGGGGTGGGGGGGCCGGGGCATCCGGCTCTGGAGCTCAAGAGTTAGAGTGGACACAAGTATCCCAGGGCTCCTTAAAAATCAGTTTCCGGCCATCTCTTCAGGGTTCCTTCAAGTCGACTGCAAAGGGGAGGCAGAAGGAGGAATTCCTGGAGGGGAAAGTGGTTCAGAGGCGGTCATTCAGCCCTATGAGCGGTGGTGAAAATAAACCCATCACTACTTACTGACAATGAACATCATCACCCTGTGGAGAACCGATGGTCTTTACGGCAAACGTGAAATAATTAACAAGTGCACGTACAGGAAAATAATGCCAGCAGAACTCTGATGCAGCAAAGCAAGCCTTTGCCTGCAGTCTTAGAAAGCCACCATCTTCTAATTACCCAATTTTAAAGCAAGACACTGGGTTCATTGTGGAAGGGGAGGCTCCGTGGAAAGTGGGGGGTATTTGGTTTTGCTTATTATTATTTTTTTTAAAACACTGGGCTGGTGAGTGATAGCTAGACGTTTTGATAGTGGATGGGGGGGTGGCACATTTGAGATTTCATTGAAAACAGTGTGAAGGATTTTAATTAAAAAAAAGTTTTTATACTTAAAAGATTGGGCAATGCAGTTCCAAGTAGAAGGGGAAGGCATTTACAAAGCATGTTGAGTAGGCGCGAATCCGTCAGGTCGGTTTTTGTGGGACGAGAAGGATGCTGGACAGTGTCTGATCACCTAGATATCTCCTCAGGGAATGTGGCAAGAAGGGGTCCTTCCTGGAAGAGCCCTCTTAGGGTGATTTCCCAGGAATCCGGCACTTTTGGCATGGTTCTGCTGGAGGCCGAATAGACTGCTTTCCACAGGGGCAGGAAACAAAAACCAAAACACCCCCCACCAACCAACCAATCAGATGACAACAGTCAACATTGGTCTAGCTTGACTTCACAGCGTAGTTTCTGAAAATTGCTAAAGATGGCAGATATGCCCCACCTTAAGGTCCGAGCAGTAAATTACGCCAGCCCTGCGTGGGATGTGCGAACCCCAGGAGACAGGCTGCTGGTGGTTGCAGCTCCCAAGTTCATCATCCACTAGGCTGCTGACATCACCTGCGGTGTCACTTTCGAGGAACAGTTTGGGGTGTTTTGTGTTCCCACACAAGGTAGGGACCACCTCATTGCATGAAGGAGGAAATGGAAAGTCAAATCTGGACCAAGTTAAGGGGCTTAACTGTCTTTTTTTTTCTTTTTTTTAAGAAAATGTTAAGACCCCTTTGACCTAAAATAGACATTTGCTGAGTTAAGAAGTGGACTGAGGTGATTACCAGATGACCAAAGGGATCCAGGTTCCCGTAAAGGCAAAATTGGAAATAAAAGAATAAAGGATGGAAAAAAAAAAAAAAAAACCCTAAAAGAGTTTCTAACCCTGATCACCCAGAGATAGCTGTTGGAATGTCTCTCTTAAGGAGACTTGTTAAGGGACAACTTGGGTCTTCTCCTTCTTTCTGGAAGTCAGTGGAAGGTGTCTGTTGATGGAACAATCCTGGTTTGCTGGTCTGGGGACACTCTAAGGTTTGTCACTCCTGTGTTGTTGGTGCTCCTAGGTTTCTGAGAAGAGGCAGGTCTCGGCGGGCAGCTGTGGTATCAGCCACAGGGTGGGGATTCCAGGTAAGCAGCCTAAAAGACTGCCCCTCCACAAGCGGGCCAGCGAGAGCACTAGTTCACACAACGTCGTGTTCTCCAAAGACAGTCCTGTCCCTCTTATACTTAGGGAAAAAGCGATGCAGAAAGAATGAGCAATTTGACCCAACTTTCTCTTTTCTTTCCAGAGACACAGGCGAGATTCAGAATATGTGACTTGTATATCATAACGCCAGTCCCCACCCCCATCCCCTTCTTTGACTATCTCGTCCCCAACCCCTCAGAAAGTTTCCTACCCAGTTGATCTTGGGCAGATAACAACAGTGACTAATAGGGAAGAAACTGGGTCCCAGTGATCAAAAAGCTAGCTCCGAGTTGGGGGTGAGGCAGAGCACCCCTCAGGATGGTTGGGCTGTTACTTGAAATCTTCCAGTCACGCGAGGCTGGGGAAGGAGGGAGGCAGGCGAGGACAAAGAATGATAAATACGTATCTCCAGCAGAACGATCATTGGAAAGCAGGGCTGTGAGATTAAAAACCAAGCTAGCCAGGGAATATTAAAGGAAGGGAAGTTCGCACAAGCATTTGAATGCCAACCACGTGTCCCAGTGCGAGGAACCCAGGGAGGCTCTTACGCAGAGAAGAAAAGGAAATTTGGCATCCCTAATTGATAGGAATGATAAGGAAAACTGAGTTAAGAAAATCTGAATGCATTTTTAAAAAATGCATCTGTTTAGAGTGCTGTCTCCTCCCCTTTGCTTGCTTCCAGTATACTGCAGAAATTAAAGCAGCTGAGAAGGAAAAAAACATCAGTAGATGTTTAAACACAAAAGCCTAGAGCCTGCACTTCCTGGGTCGCATTGAGTGTACTTGGTTGCTTTCTTACCCACTGACTTCCAGACCTCAGATCCTGGCAGAGGGTTCTAGGCTAGATCCAGTTGCCCTTAGTCTCAGCTGGGCATCCTCCTTTTCTTCCTTAATTCTTCGCTGCGACCTACCTTACTTTGTAGTTTCTAGAGAAGACAAATGGTTCCTTTGTTTCGTCTCTTCAAAGGCTCGGTTTGTTGTTCTGTAAATGCCAAAACCAAGCCAATCTTAGAAGTTTCCACACTTTTGCTCACTTGGCCTGTCTTTGCTCTGGTCCTTTGGGGTGACATCTGTCCCCAGGACGGGCCTTGGCTGGGCTGGAGATGGAGATGACTGCGAAGCAGAAACTTTTACGTTTCAATGTTGACCTTCATTTGGAAGCCAGTGGGAAAAGGAGCCTGTGTCTTTTACGGACTTGCAGAATCCCAAATGAAGGCCTCTGTCTTCCTGAGAGTAGCTCATCTTTGGTTGTCTTCATGTTTCAGTGGCCTGTTTCACTCGTAACTCCTTTGAAATGGATTTCATGACAGAAGGAGCTTCCTTGAAGGTACCTAGTGACAGTCCATCACCAAGGCCAATGGCCTCTTTCCCAGTCCCCGTTTTCCTACTTGACTTTGCAGCTGTCAAGGAAACTGATAATGAAAAGGGAGTGAAGAAAATCTGAGTGCATTTTAAAAAGTGCATCTATTTAGAATGTTGTCTCCCATCCCTTTTGGAAATGATTGCTGTTTTTTTTTCAATAAAAAAAGCTATTTATTTATTTATTTATTTGAGAGAGGGAAGGGACGGAGAAGGAGAGGGAGAGAAACATTGATCGGCCACCTCGGTTGCCTCCCCTAGGCCTACCGAACCCACAGCCCAGGTGTGTGCTCTGATGGGGAATCAGACTGGCCGGCTGCCTTCAGTTTTGTGGGTCAATGCCCAGCCCACTGAGCCACACTGATCAGGGCAAAATGATTGCTCTCCTGAATCTTATCAATCAGTGGTTCTCAGCTAGAGGTGATTTTGGCCCTGGGGGACACTGGACAATGTCTGGAGACATTTGAGGTTGTTTCAAAGGGGTGAGGCTTGCTATTGGCACCTAGAGGGTAGAGGCCAGGGATGCTGCTCAATGTTCCCAAATAGCCCCGCATCAGAAAGCTATCAGGCCCAATAGTTGGGTGGAGAATCTCTGCTGTCGTTCTATGTTCTAGCAACACGATTCCCCCACTTCCAGCTTGTTCTGCTATTTCCCTTGGTGGCTCTTCTTTCTCCCTTACCCACCACATATAGCTGCTAGAAGCGTCTTGCCAGTGATTCCTAATAGTTCCTCGTCTCCATTTAACCTTGGACATGGATGACCTTTCCTTTTCATTTAAAATTCTTCGGTGGCTTCCAAAGCTGAAACTGAGGCCCCATATCGTGGGCTCAGCATTCCGGGCCCTATTGCGTCTGTCTGGTCTCCACCTTACCTTACCCTACTTCCCACAAACTTGCCCTTCGGAGAAACAGGTCTGTTCGTGGTCACTCTGAGTAATACGCAAGTCCTCACCTCAGCACCTTTGTTCAGGCAGTTCCTCCCGTCTTACTGCCTCTTCTTGATTTGTCTAAGAATCTACCGCCTTTCCTTCAGGACCCAGCTAAAGCCCCATTTTTTTCCCATGGACTCTTACTGCCCTGGCCCAGGGCTGTCTTACAGAGTCATGCCAGTTTGGGGCCTGGAGCAGTCACGAAGAGCATTTATTCAGCTGCTCTGAGTCATGAACACTTGTTCTCTGAGTGGGATTCAGGGGGTCCCTGGCTAAACTGGACTACTAGTGACCCTTTCTAGCCATCAGAGAAGGAGCCCTCTTGCCCCTTCTCCATGAAAGTATAAACGTTACAAGGGCATGGGTCAAGCTTGCCCCCGTAGTAATTGCTCAATTAATCCTTTCAGAGAGAATGAGCACACTTTTGCCCTCCATTGGGTGAAAGAACGAAGTCAGTGGGTAGACTTTCTCAGTCACTTTCTGGCTATATCGGAATCTTGTCTATGATCAAGGGATGGGGAATCAGCTTGCTTGGGGGCCTGTTCTGTCAGCAACACTTGCTGAATCAGACCAGTCACACGAGCTCTCCGATCCTCACCTCTAAAGTGGGACTTCCATAATTACGGCATCTATCTCATGGAAGATCTTGTAAAAATGAGAGAACGCATTTAATACGGAGCTTGGTGGCTGGCCCCGACACAGCACCTGTTAGCAATTGTTAGTGCAGGCCCTTCGTGTAGCAGAAAAGTGTATTTTGAGCTGTCTTAAGTTTAATGTACCGGCATCTCATGCTGCTCCACCTAGAGACCCCTGATATGTATGTCCTTTGTCACTTGGCCAAGCATGAAAAGTGGTAGACCAACACGGGCTTGGCACTGGGGCGATGAGAAAGTGAGGCCTGGCATCACGGAGAGCCCATGTAATGTTCGGTGCCTCGTAATCCTATCCCACGCCTCTCCTGTCTCCGTCTGCTTCAGGGCTGACCTACTATTCCAAGTGCTAGCTATTTTATAGACCGCATTTATCCAGAAAAAGCAAAATTCTGAAAGCTCTGGAAGACACAATTCTGCATTGTTCCTATTTAATAAAAAGCAAGACATGATGTTAGAATTTCCCTTCTTTGACTGAGTTCATACGCTGTCCCGTGGCTGACCACCAGGGTGTGGTCCCAGAAGACCCAGAGTCCCAGGCAGTACCTTGGTTCTTGGCTGGACAAGCTGTTTTCTTGCCTTGGTGAGCTGGCCTACACGTTGGAAAAATGTTTCCTTCAAAGCATAGGCCAACACCTACCTGTATAAATGCAGGTATAGAAACTCTAACTTCTAACCCACACGGGTTTTAAACCCAGATGCTTCCGGGGGCCCAGCAGAAATGGTAAATGAGGCACATAATAGGGAGTGGTGGGGACTGAGGCATACTAGAGAATATTTGCCTGTGTGGCAGCTACTCAGCCAATGTGGGGCCAAATATGGGGCCGGTGATGGCATGCTTCCAATTTTTCAGGGAAGGTGAAAATCAAAGCTTTAAGATGTTGACAGACAATTTAAAAAAATTATGTGTAGAAGCAAAACACGCTTGTGGGGGTAGATTCGGCCCTCAGGCTGCCCCTCCGGGATCACTAATTCTCATCCCGGGTACCTAGTGTTCTCCTCTAGGACTTTCCCTGATGCCCGCCCTTCCCCTTGAGGGTCTTCACCATTTCCTCACCCTTTTGTGATCGGCAGCCTGACAGCTGCCTGCTGTTGTGGGTTTCCGTGTCTGAGTCCCTGACCAGAAGCTTCTGGGGTCAGGACGGATTGTGTCTTACTATGGATGAAAAAAGGCGTTCTATGGAAAGTCACCCCTTGGGGTGCTCTGATCATAAATTCCTAACAGGGCAGGTTATGGTGGGTGGTCTCCCTGCTCCCTGAGTCTATAACTTCTTTAGTGGAAGGTGTCAAGCCAGCCCTGTCCATTGTTCTTGTGCATCTAGGTGAATACACCTTAGAAGTACCAGAAGTAACATCCCACGAAGTGGGTAGCATCCCTCGAGGGAGCGCGTAGTTGTGTTAGCTGTCCTGTGACCCAGTCCCCACCTTGCTCTCTGCACGCTTCCTGTCCCTCCTTGGTTTCGAATGCGTAAAAGGAGCTGCAACGCTGCGATTCTCCAGAGCGTTTGAGGTCTTGCTCCCCAGCATACTCAGTTTGTCTCAAATAAACTCTTACGTAAACATTCTCTACAGGCGTGGATGTTTTTCATGTTGACATCACATTTGCACGTTTCATAAGCGCCTTCGTGTTCAGGGCGCCATTGATGGAGCATGTGGTCTCTAGGGCCTGGCACAGGGCCTGGCATGTGGTAAGCTCTTGGTAAAGGCTTATTGAATGAACGGTATTAGAGGGAGCTTCCAAGCGAAAGGCACACCCCGCCTAGCCTGGTTTTGTTTTTGCATTTTATTTTTCAATTACAGTTCACATGCCATATTATTCTGTATTAGTTTCAGGTGTACAGTATAGTGATTAGACAATCATATACTTTACGCAGTGATCCCCCTGATATTTCTAGTGCCCATCTGGCCCCATAAATAGTTATTACGATCTTATTGACTATATTCTCTATGCCCCCAGTTTTAATCAAAAGAGAGGGAAGCTTTGAGAATCCCCCTTTGCTTCCATTCTGCCAACAGGCAAGGCCTTGTTCACGTGACCCCGAGGACCAGCTGGGCCCTGAGATGGATGCAGTGAAGGGGATAAAGACGGGGGCCAGCCCCGATGAGTAGAATGGGACCGAAACCACACTTCACAACAGTTAAAACAGCACCCCCTGCAGTTCCCTTTCCTCACAGTTGTGCACTCCCTCCCAGAGGGCGATCCTACCAGAACGGAAGAGGGGAAGGGAGGAGAGGGGATATGGCAACAGGACTTGGGCCAGGCGGAAGGGACAGTAAGGGGATGAGGGTGTGGGGGGAGCTCCTAGGGTCAGAGTTTTCAGATGGAAAGCGATGACCTGTTACTCGATCATGACATCAGTAAAATAGGTTGTGACCATTTTCACAAAAATGGACTAGAATAAAAAAAAAATCAAAGTTACCAAAACCTATTACTGATTAACTATTATTTTATGAATCCTCTTTCTCTCGGTGTGTTTGAACTTGGCCATGATATGAAATGCATGCCTAGCTGGGAGTTACACATGTTAGGAGACCCCTGGGCAGACAAAAGCACACAGCTTTGCAGTCCCATCATCGGCCTTGGCAGTTCTGTGAGGCCCTGTAGGCCCAGGTCGGTATTCTGGCGCTGCCTTTCCATGCTGTGGAGCCTTGGAGAGATTGTTCCACCGAAGCAAGCCTCAGTTTCCCCATCTGTAGAAAACGGTGACAGTCATAGCTGCTCTTTAGAGTGGTCTTGAAGATTCAGTTAGAGCACATGCCCTCGATGCCTGTTTTGTTGTTGTCAGGATCAGCAGAGCCCTTTTTCTCATAGCTTCCGGTTTCTTTGTTTTTCTCAGATTGATGCCTTTGCCTCCATCAGAGGATTCTTCAAGGATTTCAGGAGAGAATGCGCCTTAAGCTCCAAGCTCTGTGCCTTCGTTGGCATCTTGATGGGCATCCATGTAGGACAGGCTAGGTCTTTCTGCGTGTGTAACCGTGAGGTGCCCGCAGCCAGCCTCCAGTCTGCAAAATTACAGGGACTCCTCTCTGTGCCTCTCAGTCCAACGGAGCTGGAATACCAGTGCCTTCAGAAACCCTTGCCTGCTGCCCGGGGGCCATCTTGGAATTGTCACTCTTGCAGCATCTCTGCAGGGAGGCATGTAAAGGAGAGCGGGTGTTGGGAACTGGCCAGGGGACTTCACAGGCCCAACAAAGAATCTTTTAAAAGGACTGATTTGGTAATAGGCAGAGGGGAATTCCGTGGATAAATAATAATGTATGCAAGGGACGCCATCTGCTTCCCTGTTGAAGCATTAGTGCATAATTGCAGGCTCAAGTCTCTTCCCATTCCTTGCCCTTGACCTTTCAACTCCCCAAGTACTTACAGTGACACCCACTTTCCCCACCCCCAAGATGACTGGGTGGGAGGGGAGGCCTGGGCGCATGGCTTGAAGGCTGGCTGCAGACAGTTTGCCGCAAAATTGAAATAATTAATTGTAAGGTATTAGAGGATTAAACACTAAATAAGAACGTATTGAAATTCTGGCCAGTGTATCTGAGTGTTGTGCTGGATATTAATGAAACTGGCTTCATCGAAGATATATTAGAAATTTAATTTGGGCTTTGCACAGAGTCTCTGTTCTCGGTTTCTCTGATTAAGGTAGGAGTGAAAACCTGTGGGCTCCGAATCCTTCTCCACGCCACCCGGCCCTTACTTGAGCATCTAGGAGGAGGTCTGGGGACTCTCTGTTTATGTATGAATTCTTCTGCCTCTCTTTGTAGCTGGGATAAATTCTGGTGGAAGGGGTGAGGGGTACACCTGGCTTTTGGGAGGACAGTGAGGTAGAGGCTGGGGGACCATATTGGAGTCATGCTGAAGTACTTAGAACACAGGCAGCAAACTGGTCTAAAGACCAAAACCCGCTTGCCGATATGCCGGCTCAGACACAGGTTTCGACCTTCTCAGTGTTCGTAACATTTTAAAATTGGTACCAACACTTAAAAAGTCAATAGATTTTACATAAAAATCTGACCTTCTGCCTTCCCCTGAAAAACCAGCTTTAATAGTCCTGGGCTTGCATTCTAGGGGATGGAGGCTGAGAATCAGTCAACTGCATCAGAAGGCAGGGCCTCGAACTTTTCAGTTTGCCCCAGTCTCCACCACTCCCTTAAGTTGGGACCACTGAACTCAGTGATGACCCTTTCCTGGCTTCCGTCTGGTCCTTGTAGGATGTTGAGTTAACGATCTTTCATTTATAACATTTCCTATAGATAGAAATTTTTCTGATTATAAGAAAAATTTCATCCTCAGGAAAAAAGGTATTTATTGAGTAATATTGATACTAGCTAACGTAAAGCACATACTATGTATCCATGTGTCTGACCTTATTTATTTATTTACTTATTTTTATCCTCACTGGTAGACATTTTTCATTGCTTTTTTTAGAGAGAGAGAAAGGGAGAGAGGAAGAGAGAGAGAGAGAGAGATTGATTTGAGAGAGAAGCATCTATTGGTTGTCTTCCCTATGCACTCAGACGAGGGACCATATGGGCCCAGACCAGGAATTGAACCTGCAACCCAGGCATGTGTCCTGACTGGGAATCAAACTCACAACCTTCCAGTTACAGGATGATGCTTCAACCAGCTGAGCCATGCTGGCCAGGGCCCCTATTTATTTTTAAATAATAGTTTTATTTAGATAGAATTCACATGCCCGAAGATTTAAAGAACATGGTTCAGTGGTTTTTAGTATATTCACAGGGTTATGCAACTATCACCACAGTCACTTTTAGGACATTTTCACCACTCTCAAAATTTCCATCAACCTCTGCCCACGGACCATCTCTCTCCCCTGGACACCCCAGTCCTAGGCCACTGCTACTGTCCTGTCTGTCTCTGTGGACTTGCTTATTTTAGCCATTTCATACCAGTGGAATCATACAGAATGTGGTCCCTTATGACAGTCTCTTTTCAAGATTCATTCATGTAGTAGCATGTATCAGTACTTCATTTTTTTAAATTGCTGAATCATATTCCATTGCACGGATATATCATGTTTTATGGATCTCTTCATCCATTGATGGACGTGTAGCTTGTTTCCACATTTTACTATTAGGGATAATCCTGCTTCAAACATTTCTGTACCAAATATTTGCATGGATATGCTTTTATTTCTTTTGGGTATGTGTTTTGGGTACATATATGTATAGAAATAATGGATCACATGATAACTCTACATTTAACCATTTTAGGAACTTCTAAACTGTTTTCCAAAGTGGCTGCACCATTTTATATTACTACCAACAATGTATAAAGGTTCCAATTTCTCCACACTCTCACCAACACTTGTTGTTATCTGTCTTTTTTATAGTCATGTTAATGGGTATGAATTGTTATCTGATTGTGGTTTTTGATTTGCATTTCCCTGATGGCTAATAATATTGAGCATCTTTCCCTGTGCTTTTTGGCCATTTGCCAGCCCTGTTTTAAATGCATAAGTGTAGCAACTCTTTGCTCCACAATAACCTTGTGTGATAAGTACTAATATTATCAGCCTTCCCTATCACATGCCGAGTTCAGACTTCTGGTTGCAAACTTTCTTTTCAGAGAATGACATTAATCCTTATTATATACAAGGAAACTTGAGCTCCTGATTCTGGTTAAGCATGTAAATATCAAAGAAAGACTATCTGATACGTAGTTTGCACTTAATAGCCAGCGCCTAAGTAATTCCTATTTATCACACCTTCCTGATTCAGGAACTTTGCATGTGTTATTTCCTCTTGAGGAGTATTTCCCTAACTTTCATTCATCTTCCAGGTGCTCCAGGAGGCTTCTCTGGCCCTCCATTCTAAATCTGGACACAGTGTTCTTACAGCACTGTGGACTTGCCATGATAACATGCCTTCACTAGTGCCTTTACAGTTTTCATCTTTCTGTTAAAAGATTTTGTTTTCTGCACTTGCTTCATATGTACATTTATAGTCTGCCTTTTCTTTTCATTCAACACTGTATTACACAAGTCGTTGGCATAGTTGAAAACATAATTTTAAATGGCTTCAAAATATTCTATTAAGTGATTATGAAATAGCTTATGTCACTATTTCTTTTTAAAACGTGCTTGAATCATTCCATTGCTGTGTTATGGTAAATAACACTGCTATGGACATCTTGGTTATAAAGCTTTATTCTATATTTAGGAATATTTCCTAAGGCAGAGTCTCAGCAGTGAAGTCATTGTGTCAGAGGCACGTGTGAGGCCATGTGTATACGCTGCTAAAGCACTAGCAGGAAGATGCTGCTGTAAGACTGACCCAAATATACACGACAGTGTCAGCAATGAGCTTATTATCATTCGAAAAGAATCTTTGCTTTAATCTGCATTTCTCTGATTAGCAGTGGGGACAAATCTAATAATTACAGACAATGGAAGCATATCTTAATTGATAGCCCAATTAAAATTATAGATACGACATTACTGGTCCATTTTCTCGAAGGAACCCAAGAAAGACTGAATGAGAACATTTGCCGGTGAGGATAGGAGAATGAAGTGGCCCGAACAGCCTCAATAAAACTGCTGATAATGGGATTTGCAGATAAGGCAGAAGGACATCTGGCTGGACTATATAACTCCGGAGCTCATTTTCGGTGCCTTATCAGGATAGAGGCCTGCTCCCTCATAAATGACGGCTACACCTGGCAGTGCAATAAAAAGATCTGCGCGTTGCAGGTGGACAGGAAGAGCTGCTGCAGACAGCTCCCCGTGTGGGTGACAGAATGTGAGTTGCAGAACGTTGTGATTGGAAGGGCCTGGTGAATAGCGGGAAGTCAAGCGTTTTCACACATTTTATTTTAGTTTAATTTCTTGGTGGCATATTTTATTTCTGTGTGAAATCTCAACATGGAATGGGGTGTGGGAGTGGCAAACAGAGTCAGGAGGACCATTTGGTCTGCTCTGTCATTCACAAGGGGCCCTGAGATGTTGGCCAGTGTTTCCAGATGTCACAAATGCGATTCCAGAGACACGGTGAAATAATGAAGGAAGATTTCATTCTTTGACTTCTCCAAACACTTATTGGTACATACATTAATCATTTAGTCCTTGAAGCAACCCGATCAGATAGATATGGTTCTTGTTTACGTCTGGCAGAGGAGGTTAAATGATTTGCCTGGGTTCAAACAGTTAGTGAAGGGCGGAGCACGGATTCAAACCCAGGCCTTTGGAAGAGGGCAGGACAGAGACTTTCAAACAGGAGAGAATAAGCTAGTGATTAAACGATTAAAAGACCAGTCACTCAGAAAATGTGGTCCATTGTGGTAGATCTGATATTTATTTAAACTAAATTTTTATTGAAAATAGAGTTAGCTGACCTTGGGTCCCTGAATGATATCAATCAAGTCAAGCAGTTTAGAAAAGGCAGAAGACATGCCTTCCGCAAAGGTCAAACAGACCCTCATTTAGTTAATTGAGGGTCAGAATATGAAGAAAGAGATGGACATTTTTTATTAACAGTCCATTTACTTGTATATTGTCACAGTCAGAATTTATGAAGTGGGCAGTGTAGTGGTTAGAGACTAGAGGGCCTCAGGTTCAAATTCTGCTGACCCTGCTCTATACATCCGGACTGTTCAGACTCTGTGAGTCTCAGCCTTCTCATCTTTAAAATGGGGATAATGATAGTACCTACCTCATAGAGTTCTTGGGAGGAATAAACAAGAGCATGTACACATGTATTTCTATTGTCTGGCACATCGTAAGGGCTCAATAATTGTTAACTGTTAATATTTATTCATTCTTTGTTTCAACCAATGTCTGTTTAGCCTCACCTGTACTGCACTGGGTTAATGGAAATGTTTTGGATGGCCCAGGAAAGACACAAGGTAAAATCTGGAAGCCAATGGATTTAGCTACAAAAACCTCTTTGCTGTGAAGTGTGTTGATAGGTAAACATTTCTGAGAGATGGGATTGCATAACTTGTTGAAGATGGGGTTGCAGCGGAGGCATAGGTCAAGAGAAGGGAGTGGATGCAAGGTTGAATGGACGAACAGACCCAGAGGCACCCAGATGTAAGGACTTCCTGCCCCAGATTGTGAACTGTGCTCCTTTTGGCTGCCTATGACGAACAGAACAAAACAACAAAAAATCTAGTGCTTCGCTGGTCCTTAGGGCCAACACAGGGATCTCTGTCATAGAAAGCAACACTTAGAACCTGTCTTTGGGAAACTGGCTAAATCTGAGTTAATTGAGCTGGAAAGACTTTGGGCCATAAAACAAGGTGCCTGAACCAGCAGATCACCTTCTGTGAGCAAATCATCCAAATATTATATCAGAGCTCAAGCAAAAAAGTTCTGTCTCTAGAGCGATACTATTTCTGCAACTAAAAAAAAAAAAAAAGGCAAAGAGTTGAATGGAGGCCAGGGAGCCAATCACAATCCTTTTAAACTTCAAATAAAACATTTTATTAAGTAATAATTTAAAAAAACTTGGATTTGGAACTAAAATCATCATATAAATGGCTGTTATTCATGCAGCATGTACTATATGCTAAATTCTGCATCAAGTGCTTGGTAACATCATTTTTTCATTTTATTAAATTTTTTAAAAACAAATTTAAAAAAATTTACATTTTAAATTTGTCATTTTAAACATCTACCCCCACACATCTACAGCCTCCCTCATTATCAATAACACTCACCAAAATGGTACATTTTCTATCAAGGATGAAGTTCCATTGGCATAGTATCATCACCCAGAGTTTGTAGTTCCCCTTAGGATTCACTCTTGGCCTTGTATTTTCAATGAATTTGGACAAATGCATAGTGACACATATCCATCATTATGGTACCATCCAGAGTATTTTCACTGTCCTAAAAATCCTATGTTCCACATGTTTGTCCACCCTCATGCCTCCCCCCACAACCACTGGTGTTTTTACTATCTCCATAATGTCATGTAGTTGGAATCACACACTATGTAGCCTGTTCAGATTGGCTGGTTTTAAAGGTTCCTTCGTGTCTTTTCATGGCTTCACAGCTCATTTCTTTTGAACACTGAATAATATTCCACTGTCTGGATGTACCACCATTTATTTACCTGTTCACCTACTAAAGGACATCTTGGTTTCTTCCACGTTTTGGCAATCATGAGTAAAGCTGCTATAGACATCTGCGTGCAGGTTTTCATGTGCACATAACTTTTCAGCTCCTTTGGGTACATACCAAGGAGCTCGATGACCATTATTTTATTTTTGTTCTATCAGCAGCTCTGTGGTATGAGCATCTTTATCCCCATCTTACAGATGAGAAAGCTGGGGTCGAGAGAAGTCATGATTTACCCTAAAGGCATACAGTGAAGCATGGGAATCAGACTAGATAAGACAGGGACCTTGTTGTTGACATGATGCCCTGGGGTCAGAAGCCCATCCAACTCCCAGCTTTGCCCAGAGAGTTGGGATGCCCTTGATCTCCTGCAAAATAACAATATGTGTTCTGCTGCCTCACAGTGTCCTTGTCAAATGTAATCCTGGGCACAAAAACACTTTGGATTTCTTAGGTTTCCAGTTAGCACTGGGGATAGGTCACTTGGACTCTCTAGGTTTCACTTTTTGCATCTGTGCAATAAAAGCATGGGACTGGCTGCATGGAACTCCTTTCCAGCTGGAAAGTGTAGAATTTTGCATGTTCACACCTCCATTGGTTTCTCAGTGGTAAATTGGAAACACTGGCTATCAGGGGGGGAGGGTGGGAAGCTGTAAATGCTTCCACTTGAGCTTTGGGGTTGAATAATATTGGTAATTTCAAAGCCTTATTATCTTACTCCCTAATGTTTTGCTTCTAAACAACTGTAGTTCTTGAGGGAGGGGGATTAGAATAACAGTGTTGGAAATAGTTCCATTGGGGAAGCCGAAGGGTATTTGGAGTTTTTAATTTAGAACCTTAGTGACCAAATGCTGCTTAGAGTTTTTCCCTGGGGCACCCAAGTTTCCATCAAACACTATTCAGCGTTTTGGAATTGAGCCTGCTATTAAGTGGGGGCTGGGTGGGGAGGGAGAACATAGCAAGGGGTGAGGACAGTACATTATAGTTGCCAGCTTGGGCTCGGGGTCCAATTGCTTGGTTCTAATGGCTTTTCTCTCACTCCATAGCTCTGTGACTCCAAGCTCTCCATACTTGGCTCAGCAAGAATGGTTAACCATCTCCTAACTGGGTGTCTTAAGGAAAAAGATGTTAAGCCTGAAGTCTGGTGCCTAGAAAACTGTTGTTTAAGTCATACTCTACAGAGGACGATCTGGCTGAGATGAGGATGTACTATATAACAGCTACCTAGTGTTGCATAAGAAGCCACCCCCAAATGCTGTGCCTTACAGAGTAACTATACAGTGGAGAAACCTGGCAAGCACTGGTTTTACCAAGTATCAAGATTAGCATCACCTGGAGTCACCAAAGAACGCTGCAAAGAATTGCTTGACCTGCTTTGAATACCAAGTAAGAATCAAATGTTTATGTTAAACCAGTGAGATTTAGAGGTTTATTTATTTCTGCAGCATAGCCTAGCCTATCCTGACTAATAAAAGCCTGCATTTCTCCTCCGCTGGCAGAGATGTACTTAAATAAGACAGTCATTGCATATATTCATCTACTTTCCAATTCCTGGGTTTTAGTCTTTGCCTTGCAATTACTTTGAAACAACAGACCTGGCTCAAATCCCAGCTCTAAGTCACTGGGTAATCTTAGGCAAGTCGCTTTTTATTTCTGAACCTCAGTTACTTCACTGAAAAAAATGGAAAATTATTGGGAGGTTCCAAGAACTTTGCCTATAGAATTTTGAGCAAACTACTATAGACCTTTCAGCAAACTACTCATCTTTTTAAATTTCAATTTCCTCATCCAGAGGAAAAAGATAATAATTTTCCCTACCTCTCAAAGTTGCCCTAAGGCTTAGGGAAGAAAATGTAAAGAACCCAGCCCTGTGATTAACCCAGTCGGACACTTGGTATAGTTTATTCTCTTTCTCCCTTTCTCACCCTCTGAGAGCTCCTTCTTTGCCTTTCATTCTCTATTCATTTTCTTTCCTTTCCCAGTCTATACTCAGATGCAGAATATTGTTTCTTAAAAAAACAAAAAACAAAAAACTTGGACTCTTTTATGGTTGGTTTGCTGTTGTGGATTAAGAATAAACTTCTTATAACAATTGGGAGCAATGTGTATGTATGTGTGAAGCTATTTACGGCTGCAGAAGTGGAGGGCAAAGTTGAGTCCACACCTGAAGAACACACTTACATACACTGATAAAGACGGAAGGATCTAATCACTTGTCTTGAAGAAAACTGCAACAGTCCTGCTGATAAATGCACCAACTGAGAACAATTGAAATCTCAGCCACTTATTTGCAGCCAAACAAGAAAAACTTCGATGAGTTTGAAGGTGAGAAGTCATTTAAGCAGAAACTCAGAAGGCAGGATTCGTTGAGAAAGAGGACATTTATAACAAGGTTTCATCCCCAATCCCCTCTCTATACAGCTAGGGCATTTACAAAACAAAGAGTTTAACAGGGGAGTCCTCTGTGTCCCTGCCAGGTGGGGCAGGGTATGGACAAGAAGGCACAAAACAACCCCAGATCATGACAAATTTGGTTTCTGTACAGATTCTTTCTTTCCTTTCCTTTTTCATTACTTCTGCTTGAACTTTGTGGTTTTCCTTGGAGAGATTGGCGCCCCTGAAGGAGGGCAGAAAGAACCAATTGACTGTTCTTAAAACAAAACAAAACTCAACAAAGACCCTTTCTTCCTCAAGCACTATTCCCATGGAAAGTAAAAAGTGAGCCCACTTGGAATTACCTGACTACAAAACAATGCCACTTTTATGAAAGAGAGTTAGTTTTTCACTCACTCAGTTTAAACATGGCTCCACAGAAATTGCTGAAGTCTTCAAAAAGGATATGGTCCTCAGATTAGAGACTGCGGCGGAGAAATTTAAGGCTAAAAGGAATATTTTTTTTGAGTGAACCAAAAACAGAGGTTTAGAAGGGAGCCACTCTTCTTGAATTATGTTCCTAGTAAGATACGTTGTTCAGATACCCGCCGGTGAGCAAAGAGATCTTGTCCAACGGCCTTTCTCCAGTGTTCTGGAAAGGAGTAGTGGGTTCGGCTCTCGGAATATTTTAAACCAGCCAACAAATTTTTTTAAAAGCACTTTTAGGTTTGTTTTCGGTTCTATACAGTGTATATTGAATAAAAGCACATTTGTGTTGAGATGCCCGTGTTTTGTTTGCGACTTTCCCTCTGAAAAAATGCGCATCACCTCCGGACTCAGGATGAGTAGGGAGAGACCATGGTGCACCAGGGAAAGGAATTCTGTCCCATCTGAGTGAGGAGAGCAAGGGATTTGTTTCTTTAATTAAGTTTGAGTATGAAGAATCTGTTAAAACGTTCCCTGGTTCTTTCATCCTGTAGCTCAGGATTCCCCCAGAATATGGTCACCCCAGGGAGGCACTGAAGGCTCAGCTCACAGAGCTGCCAGAAGATACACGGTAGGAGTGGGGATGCTGGGGCTAAGCGAGGCTTGTCCCCTCCTCTGGGCACTCATGCCATCTGTGGTTTGCATCAGACAGGTCTTGTCCGTGAGACAGCAGTGGGATAGGTCATGCTGGGGGATTTGACTAAGGTGTGTAGGAAATAGTATTGCATTTCTAAAAATATTTTATTTATTTATTTTTAGAGAGGGGAAAGGGAGAGAAACATCAATGTGTGGTTGCCTCTCGAGTGCCCCCTACTGGGGACCTGGCCTGCAACCCAGGTGTGTGCCCTGACTGGGAATCTAACCGGTGACCCTTTGGTTTGCAGGCCGGCACTCAATCCACTGAGCCACACCAGCCAGAGCAGAAATAGCATTAGAAAAACAAACAAACAAAATAAATAACTAGACTTTGAAGAAATCCAGCTCATTGTTAAAAAGATTCAAACAGACAGTAGGTTCTTTGGGGACAAAGACAGGGAGGGACCTGTTCACCGTTTTCTGAACCAAGCCCAGGCGGTGGAGTTACAATGACTGTGGACAGGACAGGGATCAGATAGCGCTGCCTATCGCATACCACACGTCCCAAATGCCGTGGTAGACAGATCCACTCAACATAAAGAGGAACGCGGGCGGCGGGAGAGTTTGTCTTTCTCCGTTGTCTCAAGATGAACACCAAGGATATTAAAAAGAATTTTATTACTCATCCCGGTGGGGAAATGGCCAGGAGAAATAAATAACCAGCATGGGCGTTGGCACAGTTTGGGGGTATTCGCAGCCATGATCTCTGCATTAGAGGCACACCTTGCTTTATTGCACTTAGCAGATCTTGCAGTTTTTATACATTGAAGGTGAGAGCCATCCACCAGCAAAAACATTACAACTCACTGAAGGCTCAGAAGATGATTAGCATTTTTTAGCAATAAAGTATTTTTAAATTAAGGCATGTACATTATTTTTTTTTTGACAGTGCTATTGCACACTCAGTAGACTACAGTATAGTATAACTATAACTCATACGCACTGGAAACCAAAATAGGTGGGACTCCCTCTATTGTGATATTTGCTTTATTGCGCAGTCTGGAGCTGAACTCGGCAATATCTCCAAAATGTGCCTGTACATGTTCTGATTCCCTCACTCAGAGCATTCTGTCTGATCGCACTTCTCCCAGCTTAGAGGCCAGCAGTCTGATTCCTATACAATTTGCATTTCTCGAGAGCTCCAGGCTAAGTGACACCCATTCATGTGTCTCCTTCCCTGTACTTTGCCTCCCACAGTACAATATCACTAAGCTGTAATTCTCCCATTTATGCAGAAACTGTGTATGTACTCCTGGTATCTACACCATGCAAAGTGTTGGGCAAGAGTGGCCCAGGCTTCGGCCATGAATGAGACATGGCTTTTAGCCCTGAAGACACTCACATAGTAAAAGGGAGAAATACCCATGTAGAAACGATTATTAACACAAAATGGTAAGTGCTATGAGTGGTAAGTGCTATGAGAACAGAGCGCAGGCTAGCCCGAAGGTGCTGGCAACTAATTTAGGCCTTGGTGATTCTTTCCTCCTTTTGTTGCCTTTGTCTTAGGTGGAGGGACATTGTAAAAAAAGTGTCAATGGAAAAATGTGTGACCCTGACCAGTGAGACTCAATTGGTTGGATGTCATCCCTCAAAGTGAAAAGATACCAGATTGATTTCTGGTCAGCGCACAAGCCTAGGTTGCAGGTTTGGTCCCCAGTTGGGGTAGAGAGGTAACCAATGTATGTTTCTTTCTCTCATCAATGTTTCTCTCCCTCTCTCTCTTCCTCTCTCCCCGCCCCCTCTCTAAAATGAATGAGCATGTCCTTGGGCGAGGATTTAAAAAAATTAAAAATCAATCAGTCAATCAATCAATCAATCAATCCATCCACTCCAGGGTCCTACTTATTCCCATGGCCCTAGCAGAGAACTCATATAGGCCACAGGATTCTTCTGGTCTCTCTTCATTGTATCATCAAACAGCATCTCCGTGGAGGAATGGAAATGTCTCATCCAGTATCACTCAGAATTGATTAAAGTTGAGGCTCTGGCCTTCCTGGAGCACAGCAGGGAAGCCAGCAGTTAAGGAAGGGGTAGAGTTGGCCTCTTCTGTCCTTTGCTGCTTCCCCGTCCCCGTCTCACTACTGCCCAGGGCTCTGAGCCTCGGCTGTTGGAGTTCAGGGAAGGAGTGGGCAGGGGCCAGGAGATGTTCACAGGGCTGTCTGTGGCACGGGGATTGCACTGCCACGTGGGCCCCTCACATCCCTTCCGTCCAATTTTCACTCCATCTCTTCTTTATCAACGAGCTGCAGAAGGAGCGACTTGAAAACACAAGTTGTTCTTTTTTTGGTGCCCCACAGTGTCTTTGCTGTCACCCTGCTGGATGCCAGAGGAACCTGCTCAGGCATTCTGAGGTATGCACAGTGGATGGGGACCCCCATGAGGGCATTGCTTGAGCAGCGGCGGTGGCACTTGGAGGGAAAATGCTCCCCTTTCACATGTCGCAGAAGGTTGATACCAAGGAGTGTCCCACAAAGCTCTGAGAGGGTCCCTGGTGAGAGGGAGCCCTGGCTGCCCACAGAAAAATGAGCTCAATAATACAATCGAGGGCCAGCTTTTCCTCCCCCCTGCTGTAATTTTCCTGGATGCTCACTTTTCTGTCTAGTGGTCATTTCCCAAAAGACACTACCTGCATGCAAGCCTTTGTCTTAAGCTATGCTTTTTGGATGAACTCAGGCTCAGAGGTTGTGAGCCAACCCTCCTGCGGTTGCTTCCATGGGTTCTTCAGGGAATCCTCCCTGGGGGACCTCTTCTCCACGTTCCAGACTGGGCCAGCACATCTTCATTTTCAGGGGTGAGTATCTCCTCCCTTAGCCTCTAGTCAGGACCGTCTACCTAGTTTGTGAGGCCCACTGCGAAAATGAAAACATTGTGCTTTTGGCTGAAAAAGTGCTAAGAATTTCAAGATGACAGTAGCGGAGCATTTAGACCTAAGTGTGGGGCCCTTATGAGACCAGGGCCCGTTACACACACCACACTTCCAGTCTAAGATGACTCCCCAGCAGGGCTCTTTCACAGAGAGCCCACATCTGGTCTGTGGGGCACCCCCCTCCTCTGCTAACGCTTGCTGACTGCACTGCTTCAGCCAGCCTTTTCTTCTGTAGATTTCTCAGCATAAGTCACACACGGTGCACTGAATGTTCACAGTAGCCAGCCTTCATGATGTCCCCTGTGATCCTAGCCTTCCTGCGCAGAATCAGGGGAGATCTTTGTGATCAATAGAATACCGCAGAAGTGACAGCATCACTTCCGAGGGTAGGGCATAGAGGTATTGTAGCTTTGGTCCCTTGATTGGCTCTCTCTGGGGAAAGTCAGGTACCATATCATCAAGGCGCTGAAGAAGTTCTATGCAGATGGCACAGTGAAGAACTGGCCAAAGGCCACACCTACTGGCCAGTCATGTGAGTGAACCAGCTTGGACTGGGTCCTCCGGCCCCCATCAAGATTTTGGATGAAGCATTCCTTATGACATTTGACTGCACCGTCGTGAGAGCTCATGACAGAGCTGGCCGGCAGGGCTGCTCAAGAATTTCTCATTCAGAGAAACATGAGAAATCATGGATCATTATCCACTAAGCTTTGGGATGACATGTCATGCAGCAAAGCATAAACATTATGGTAACAGAAAGCAAGCTCCCTTTGGGTGGCAGAGCTTTCTTCAAAGAAATCCTCTGCAAGCATCCTCTCTCAGTCTCTACACTTCCTATGGACTAGACCTGATCACTTCTTGGAGAGAGACTATTTATGAGATCATTCTGGGTCCTGAACGAGAGGGTTACCTGGAGGGACCAACTAACCCGAGAAGACAAAAGCTGTAGTTTTCTGAGTGACAATGATCCTTTTAATGTACTCGATTTTTGTATGAGAGACAGAAACGATTAATGTATGAATATTTGCCACCTATTCTGATTTTCTTTTGCCTCTTGTTCAAAGACCTCATTTTAGAACATGTCTCAACTTCCATTTTCACCTCCAGTTATATTTTCTTTACCTAACTTGAATATCAATGGGACCAATGTCTTGGTTAAGACATTCCCCTCCTTCATATTCTTGTTGATACCATCTCTGTGAGTTGGTTTTGGGATAATTCTGCATTGCAGAACTTCATTGATTTAGTGTAACAACATCTCTACCACAGCCAGTTGGGTAGCCATGGCCTTGGAAAAGCGAGAAGTCCAAAACAGAAGGAATATTCATTATAAAACAGAAGTCTGGAAGCCTGCCAATGTTCTGGGCAAAACCTTTTAGCTAGAAAACTCAAATCCCTGAGTAAAATTGCATGCATAAAATTCCAAAAAGTCTTGTCTCAGAGAAAGTGAGAGGGGATGAGGGTGGGGGAAGGGGGGAGAAAGAAAATCTTGTTTGTAGCTTTGACCTAATTCCACTAATAAAGAATTTATTACTAAGGACCAGACAATTTATTTAGCATCTAATCCCAGACTTATTTCTACCCAACAGGAAACTGGGATTTGTTGGAGCATTTGGGGAACTAAAGTTCCGGTGATCATTCTTCCTCGAACAATCTATGTGACTCATTGTAACATGCCTGACCTCCCCGCGCCTCAGTCTCTTCCTCTGTGTGACTCTGAGAATGTCTGTTGACCAGGGAGAAAATATCACAGGGCTTTGAAGTGCTAGAAACGCTTTACTTATTTGAAGTTTCATTATTATCTTGTCTTTTATATTTAGAACCATTTTCTGGAAGAGGGGAGAAAAATGGCTTATATGACATTATAAAAACATTAAAAGTCAAATAAAAAAACAAGCCAATGCGTGATGACTGTTAAGCAAGTTTCTGTTAATTGAATCATATTTCCCCACTGATTTGCATAAAGACTAGGGGCACGGGGCTTGCAACGAAGCAAAATCACACTCAGAAGTGTAGAAGATCTTTAAGCAGTTATTTAAAATACCAAGAATGGGCCAGAAATAGAACTGTAACATGACCGTGAAGAAAAGCCCACGAGTAGGAAGCTGTACATTTAGGTTGGGTGCCCTTAGTTGACCAAGGGATCCTCCCAGCTCTGAAGGAAGTGAAGTCCTTCCTTTTATTCTGGGAAAAAGAGTTTCCTGGGTAAGGGAGGGAGGTACATGGACGTGTATAAGCCAGGGTTTGGTTGGGAGAACAACAGCTACCCGGGAGATTCCAAGGAATAAGGGCTTTACTAAGAGGAATCAGGGGCATATGTCCTTACTGAACGGCTGAGGGAGCAAAGATCAGGGACACTACCATGGCTGATCTCAGCCCGAGTGCCCAAGCACATTCCCCTGAGCTCTGATTTTCAAGACTGTCTGAGAAGCTCCCATCCAAAGTGAGACTATGGCAAGAAGAATGGATGGTTCTCTGGACTCCGGCTACGGCCTCCGAAGCAAAGAGTACTCCCCGCCCTCCCCTGAGCCTTCCAGCTCTAGTCCAGTCCTCCAACTGGGCAGCTCTCACTGGAACATCCTCTCATTGGCCAGCCCTCACTGGGACGTCCTCTCATTGGCCAGCCCTCACTGGGCAGTCTCTCATTGGCCACCCAGTCTCTCCCTGGGAACCTTGCCAGGCGTGGCATTCTGGGAAATGAGCCCCGCTTCTTCGGAGCAATGCAAAGGGGAGCTTAGATGGGAGCGGATGATGCCGAAAGGACAAGGAGCAATTCAGTACAAGGAAGGGATACTGTTCCCTGGGCTAGCACTAGCCCTGGCATCTCAGTGAACCCACCAGCAATTGTAAGAACAAGGTAGCGTTCATTTTATAACCTTTTTATTGTTTTAAAGGACAGGATAAAAGTGAGGCTCAGAAAAGTGAAGTAACTGGCCTAGGATGGTCATACAGCTGGTTCAAAGATGGGTCTATATAAGGGAAAGTCCCAAGTTCATTTGATATTTGATACATCTAGAGTAGTGGTTTAAACTGTAGCTGTGTCAGAATCACCTAAGGAATCATCCCACCCCCAGAGTTTCTGAGTCAAAAGGTCTGGGGGCGGGGAGCCTAAGATTTGCATTTGGAACAGGTTCCCAGGGGATGCTGCTGCTGCTGGTGTGGGGACCACACTTTGAGAACTCTAGAGCAGGGAGGCGGTCCTATCCTAATTACAATCTCCTGGTGATCGGGACCAGGCAGATCCTACAAAATACCAAATTTGCTTTAATTACTTTTACTGCCCTTGCATATGGTTCCTATCAAATAGCATAAATACCATGCTTGGCTTTGTGTGTGTGCATGCATTTTAGCCATATAACCTTAGCAGGTAATCACTCAGCTGAATGGAAATGGATAGGCTTCTATTTCCGCGTGCCGCCTTATTTGGAAACCAAGGAAGTACCCGGTACTGTGCATATTTTCCTGATTGAGCCAGAATACCAAATTCAACTTTTGAGTTGATGATTTATTTATTTCATTGTGAGTTTTTAAAAATTAGCATTTGATAAGTAAATGGCCCAAATCTTACTTTGGCATTCATGGAAGTAGCATTAGTCTTGATGAATTATTTGCTTATTCATTGAATATGTAATTTAATTCTATAGAAATTGCAGGGCAATTTAGCATGCATTAATGAGCGGGTACTGTCTCATAGCTTAATGAACTGTCATCTTTTTAAGGTAAGGGAAGTGTTTAAGAAATTAAGAATAGACTGGGAAGAAGGCTGTTCAGAAATTCAAAAGACGTAACCAACCTCTATGAATACTCTCAGGTACAGATACACAGATTTCAAACAGTCAGGTCAGTATCGGGGCAGCTGCTTTGTTGAGGGAGAGTCAGAAAGACCTGAATGTGAAACCAAGTAATGTCTTCAAGTAGCTAGAGAATGCTGGGCTGTCACTAAACCTCTGGGAGTCCTCACCTGACATATAGAGGGTTCTTATGCTTATCTTACAGGATTATGGTAAAGATTAGATGAGATAGTAAGTGGATGTAAAGGTTCTGAAGTGAGGTTGATGTCAATGAATTATTATGATTATTAGAGTATTATAATGCTAACAACAATTTCCCCTCTTTCCTCCTTTCTTCCCTTATTTTTTCCTCCCTTACTCTCTCCTTCCTTTCTTTCTCCTATCCTTCCTTTGTTCATTTACTAAATGAACTTTTCTTCCCCCCAATTTCTTCTTTACCTTTTAAAATTTTTGTTTACATTTACTGGTTTATTGTAAAGGATGCAACTCAGGAACAGCCAAGTGGAAGAGATGCACAAGGTAAGGTATGGTTGCATGTCATTGAGCTTTTATGCCTCTCCGGGCACATCACCCTCCCAGCACTTTGATGTGCTCACCGACTCAGAAGCTCCTTGATGAACATTTCTTTCCAGAATCTGAGATGACCCATTTACTGGTCCAGAAGATTCAGCTGTTCTGAATCGTTTTGCCTTCCTATCCACATTGCCCTGTCTCCCAACTCTATGCACATTGTTTTCTTGTTTGTGTCAGATTCCTCCTTAGCCTTCAAGAAGGAGCATCACCTCCTCTGTGAAGCCCTCTGTGATCATCTCCCCCTACATCAGCTTTCAGGGCTGTGGCTTGCACCCTCTTCCATCTCAGTGCTACCTCTCCTGTGGTGAAATTGTCTGTATTCATGTCTGTATCCTCCAAACACGGGGGCTCCTTAAGGTAATGACTGTGATTTTCATATTCATGACCTTAGTACTTGGCCCAAGGAAAATAGCTGGTAAAGACATTTTTTTTTAATGCTGCCCCCCTCCCCACCCCAGTGAACATACTGGTTAGGGTGAGGTGAGCAAGGTACATGGGAAAAAATATTTAAAGAGGTGCTCACTCCCAGGGCACTTCTGTTCAACACTCTGAGTTGCTGAAAACATCAGACACTCCAACTACACTCATTGCCCAAGAGAGTTTTTCTTGGCATCTGTGCTTTTAAATTTCAATATTAATTTTTTTCATTCACAAATTTCCAAGAGCTGGCATTGTATTATCATGTTTGAAGTAATGCTCCAATTTGTCGAGTGTCTGTTATGCCCTGTGCTGGCTACTGGCAATACAAAGAGGTAGGCATGACGGACAACGCCCATTTTCGGTCCTACCTCAGCTCTCATGGAACTCTTGTAGGGATGAAGATGATGAGGGGTAGAATACTCCCAAACAGTGGTACTTAAATGGCTACAATACAAAAAGGAGTTAAATGCTGTGAGAATGGTGAAGGCAACATGCTGTGAGAATCGGTAGATGACTTCTGGGTGGGAGGACGGACAGACTCTGTGAAGGAATGGCATTTGGTTTTTGGTATTAACGTAGTCCATGGTGCTGGGGCCTCCCCTGGATCCCCTTTCCTGGGCCCAGCTGTGGGGGTGGTTGTCTCCTCAGGCCAACAGCTGCACTCTTCTCTAGGAGATTGTCCCTCTCCCTGAGATGCCTGGGAAGTCACACGTCCTCTCCATAACGGCTATGCTCTTTCCTCGTGGGTGGCTCACCCCTGTGGGTGGCTGATGGGTGCCTTGCCTCAAGGGGGACAGTTTTGAGGTGACACTCACATTCTAGGCTTCTCCGCGGGCTCAGGCTGGGACTAGGTTTCAGCTGCAGTCACACTTTGCTCAGCTCTCCCCTTGCTTCCTCCTCACCCCCGCCTCCCTCCAAGTTTCTCTCCAAAGCATTTTCCCAACAAGCTCTGTAGGCAAGCAGCCCCATCTTGGGGAATTTTTGAGGGATTCATGGTTAAGATAAAAAAATAAACCCAAAACAAACAAACAATAGTAACAACAGTGCTGTTACTAATAACTTAATACCAGGAATTTTGGATGTTTTCATTTACTTAATTCTTGTAAAACCCTGTGGGTTGTTATCCCCATTTTGCAGATGAGGAAACTGAGGGCCAGAGTTGTGAGAGGTGCTTGGGCCATGTTTACACAATTGCTAAGCTGGGAGAGGTGACAGAGAAGCTGGGACGACCTGACCATCGACTTCCAAAAGATGAGGTGGTATGCATAAAATGCTATTTTTAGGGGGATCCTGAGGTGCAGCCCACCCCACATTATTTCAGTCTCCTATCCCAGTAGGGTATGACTACGCCCAGTGGCTTACTTTGCCTTTCTGTCCTGCTCGGCAGGAATAACACGACAGACAAAAGAAGTAGAAGGAAAAATAGATGAACATTTGCAACGTGAGAAGATCTGCCCTGTCACTTGCAAGATGCAGTCAGCTCAGGGAGGCTTTCTCACGAATCTTACTGCCCTTGGCCACTTCTCTTAGGAGCAGCAGAAAGGCCTTTGTTACTCTTTGCTCATAACAGATACAAGACTCAAGCCAGCCCTAGACAGAGGTGGGCGTCAGCACAGCTTATAAGCCTCCCTGAGCCCAGGGCCCAGGGCCTGCCTACAGTAGGGGCTCAAGGACTTATTACAGTGAATAAGTGAATAGCTTTTGGCTTGTGTGGCCAAAAAGTTCCTCTATAGCTGCTGCCAAAGTAGGTCTGCCTGCGCTGTCTCTGCAAACTGGGTCAGCGGGTCAATCGGGCTTTTTATATGCTGCCTGGACTGCCTGCATTTACATTTAGGGTCAGATGTGGGGCAGAAAAAGATTTGGGCGAAAGAAATCTATTTAGAACATTTCAGTGCTGATGCCGACTGCACTCTTCATTATTTATAGATCACTCAATTGTGTTTTGTACAGTAACCTTATTTGGGAATATAAATAAGCAAAGGATAAGAGGGGAAAGAACAGCATTGATTTTTTTCTCTCCTCAAATGAAAGGTAGATGAAGAGATTTTATATTTGAGGTCTCCTGGATGGCATGTTACCCAGACAGCAAGAATTAGAATAGATTTAATCCTCTAACCCATACTTATGTGGACATTAAAAGCATGGTTTATGAAATTTATCTTTTTGACATTTTTAATACATGAGGGGGAACCCCCCAAAACCCGGAATTTATTTATAAAAACTTCTGTATTTATTCTTACATGTCTAAACTTCAGTCACTTTCCCAGTACTCGCCATGTGATGCAAAACACCTCCCAAGATGTTTTTTCCACTGCTCAAAACAGTTTGAACTCATCAGTTTTGATACCTTTTAGTGCTTCTGCCATTTTTTTTTTTTTTTTTGTTTTTGTTTCGCCTCTTCCACATCAGCAAAATGTTTTTCCCTTTGAGAACTTTTTTCATCCGGGGAAACAAAAAAAAAAAGTTAGTAGGGGTGAGATCAGGTGTATAGGGAGGGTGGGGCACAGGGGTGGGTCATGCTGTTTTTGGTCAAAAACTGCTGAATACTCAGTGCTGTGTGGGCAGGTGTGCTCGAAAATCACCCATCATGCAATGGGCAAATGCATTGAAAGAGTCTTCAAAAAAAATTCAGTGAAGCTGAATGCAGCCTCTGACAACAATGTCAACTGGTGCACTGATACAGATGGGTTCCTAGAACACTCAGCTAGCAGGGGAAGCCTGTACTACAAGGGACCTTTCCTCAAGAAGATAAGTCTGTTTTTTTTCCTAGTCCTCCTTCATGTTCTATTGTAGCCTTGCATTGTAAGTAATGGAGGATGACAGTTGTTACCATTTAGGAAATGCTTCTTACGACTGTGCCAGGCACCGCGCTAAGTGACACACACAATCTCACTTAGTCCTCAGCACAAAAATGGGAAAAGGCATCCATTTCAACTCCCATTTTACAGACAAGAAACTTGAGGCACTGAGAGGCTCAATGATTTGCTACAGCTCCTTGTGCTAATAAGTAGAAAAGTTGGGGACTGACCCCGAGTTGTCCTCCGTGAATGCACGCACTAGATCATCAGACTGTACTGAACGAGGGGGCTGCTCACAGCGGTGTGGCAAGAAGTCACTTCCTGTTCTGGAAAGTGACAGGTGAGAGAAGTGAAAGAAACTAAGTCTGGGTGGGTGCCCATGCATGCCGAGCGCAGGGCCAGCCACGCAGGATCTCTGGGCTTACAGGATCTCGCTTCGTGTCCTGAACGCATGTGCATGGGCCGATCATCCATCTCGGGGCATCTTCTGGAACCATTTTATAAACCAAAAGGGAATCTCGAGTTTTCTTAACTTATGCCTTAAAACAATTTGGCAGTTTTTCTGACATCAAAGTTCAGGGGATTCCAATAAATTAGTTGCTTCTGTTATTCATTTATATCAACAATTATTTTGTGAACATGCATTGTGTTCTAGGTGCTAGATCTTTATCAGCCAGCAAGACAAAGACTTCTGCCCTCCAGGAGATTATGCTCCTGAGTGGGGGGAAAGATGCGAAGCAATACACAGAAATAAATAAATAAATAAATAAATAAATAAGTGGTAAGTACTATATGAAAAAATAAAGATGGTTAACTGGAGTCAGAAATGCTTGTGGATGGAATTCTATGCAGCAGAAGGAAAGAAGGAGCTCCTGTCTTTTGCAACAGCATGGATGGAACTGGAAAGCCTCATGCTAAGCGCAATAAGCCAGGCGGTGAAAGACAAATACCATATGATCTCACCTTTAACAGGAACCTAATCAACAAAACAAACAAACAAGCAAAAGATAACCAAGGACACTGAAATTGAGAACAGACTGACAGTGACCAGGGGGGAGAGGGGAGGGGATAATGGGGGGAAAGGGGAAAGGGTTTGCAGGAACAAGCTTAAAGGACACATGGACAATAACAGGGTGGGGGTGGGTGGGAACAAGAGGGAGGTGGGGAGGGCTGGGGGCATGGGCTGGGGTCAGGAGGGAAGGCAGAAAACTGTACTTGAACAACAATTAAAATTTTAAAAAAGTAAAAAAAGATTAAAAAAATGCTTGTGGGTGGGAGACCAACTTAGAGTAGGTCTTTCTTTGAGTATGATGTTTGAGCAATATTTGAAGCAGTTGATGGCATGAATCTTGAGATTACATGGGGAAAAGTATTTCAAGACAAGGGAAAAGCCAGTTGAAGGATCTAAGAGAGAAACTGGCTTGGCAGGTTTGGAGTAGCAGGCCTTAGTGACTGGAGGAGAGTTCGCGAAGGGGAGGAAATACAAGAGCAAGTCGGAAAGGTGATGGGGGCCTGGCTGTGTAGGGTCTGTAGACCACTGCAGGGACTCTGCCTTCTACTCTGAGTCACATTGGAGTGTTTTGAAAAAAGAAGTGACGGCCTATACTTTTATTGAGCGGTTACTCTTTGGTAGCAATGATAATAGCAAGATGACAGCGACAAGCCCTTAATAAGTCAGCATTTTACTGGGAGAGATGAGTAAGGCAATAACTTCAATTCAGCATGAAAAGTGCATGACATATGCGGGAGGGAGCCCGATGGAAACTCATCGTGGTGGCCAGTCTCTAACTGTGCCACGTCCCCCCGGCCATGATCCTCGCTTCCTCGTATTTTACGCCCTAGGTAGTCAGTCCCTTTCACATCGAGCAGAGCTGACCTGTGTAGCGCAAAGGATATTGCAGAAATGATGGTGTGCGGCTGATGAGACTTGGTTAGAAAAGATTTGGGGGCTTCTGCCTTCTTCCTTGGATCACCGCTATGAGGACACTCAAGCAGCCCCGTGGAGGTGCCCATGAGGTGAGCAACTGACACTGCCTGTCAGTGGCCAGTGCCCTTGGCCTCCCCTGTAAGTGAGCCATCTGGGAAGTGGATGCTTGTGCCCCAGTCATGCCTTTGGGCGGCTGCCCTCTCCTGGGTGACCCTGAGCTGGAAACGTGCCGGCAAACCACTTCCCAATTTCTGCCCCCACTCCCCCGCCCCCGTCAATGTTTATTGTTGTCTCAATTCGCACACGCTTTGAGGTCATTTGCTATGCAGCAATAGATGACTGAAATGCTTAGGAACCCCGTGTGGGAAGGATGAAGTACAGAAGGAGATAACCGAGTTTGCCCTGAAGGATGGGTAGGAGTGCTGAGTAGGAGCCGGTACAGCAGAGAAAGGCTGGTGAGGGGGTGAGAGCCTTCCGGGTTGAAGGAAGAAGGTGTGCTAAACCCTGGAGACTGCTCCGTTAGGGCTGGAAAGCTCAAAGCATACCAGGTCTGGACAAGTAGCGCAAGTGAGCGCAGAGGGTGTACAGTGTGACACGCTGTGTGTGAGGGGCGCAGGCAGCGAGAAGGAGGCAGCCCAGGGCCCTCTGCTCTGGCTGACCGCTGCCACGCCAGGGTACAGGCCCAAATGTGCCAGCTCGCCCAATGTGTCAAAAGAAGGCAGACATTGTATTTTAATACAAAATTTAATTTTCAAAAGGTGGCCAACCCAAACCTCTCAGTGTCCAACTGCCTGCCCCGCGCCCCCACCCCCCCTCCCACCCCGGCCCCCACTTGCAGCCTCTTGTGCAAGAACTCCTTACGTGTCTGGGGAAAACTTAGCTCCCCTTGTGTGCTGACCGTATATCTTTGTCCTCTGTCTCTGGGTTAGCCCGAGTCCCTTGTGACTGGTGCAGTGATTACCTGCCTCGATGATTTTCTCAATGGTGACAATGGATGCCGAAATGCCACTGAACTCCCGTGAGAGGAAAGGAAGTCAGTATTAATCCACATGCAGAATTCCATAGCCCCTTAGCAAAGCCACCTGTAACCTAGCACTCCTACAGCAAAGGCGTCAAAGCAAAATCGCAGAACTTCAGGGAATCAAGTACCATGGACAGTGAACCCTGTGTGCATTTCTGCAGGTCAATGCCTGTAGGAAGACACCAGGGCTGGCTTCTGGTGTCACCGACTGTGACTTTTTGAGATACTGGTATGTAGCCATGGAAATGTCTGTATCTTAGAGTAAGAAGCCAGTGGGTTTATCCAGCTCTTAGTATACGTCCGGCATGGGGCTGTACATACAGTAGTTCATTTAATCTTCGTAGCCGCCCTAGGAGAATGGTGCTATCAGTGTGCCTATTTCACAGATGAGGAAACTGAGTCCCATGGAAGCTTACTGACCCGTCCAATGTCTTGCAGCCAGTAAGAGGCAGGGCAGTGATCTCTCCTGGGACCCTTCAAAGCCCACATTCCTATATAGGCTCCTGTGTTTCCCACCCTCATATAAAAATGAGAAAGCAGTGAGGTCTTCGAGTTTTTATTTGAGAGGAACTTGGCCATGACAATCTGATTTGGAGGAGGGTAGGACAGGGGACTTGTGAAGTAGGGTTTGCAGAATGAGCACAGTTTGTTTCCTTCTTAGAATGGAGGACTTTCCCTTCCTCTTGCTCCAACCCCAAGTATCCCCGTTGGGAATATACTGACAGGGACCTAGTTATGAAAGGAATTTCAAGGACAATGCATATGTCAGCTAGTCCCCTTGTCTGTACTGAGCTTGTGCATTATAATCAGGTGAGTCAGAGGTCTTTTCTGGTTGGATCACATACCTTGATTTGTGGTAGGAGGTGACTCAAGGTAGAGGGAATTCTATGAGTTTTGGACCATGGGAAGTGTAGGTTTCAATGTGGACTCAGTCACTAACTTGATGTGTGATCTTGGGTGAATTGCATAGCTTGTCTGAGCTGTGGTCTCTTCTTCTGTTATGTGGGGACAGGAATATTTAGCTTATGGTGTCCCCAGTGCCTGATTCAGCTGGCACTCAACAAGCCTTGTTGAAGGAGTGAATGAGTGGTTAGAAAAGACTACAGAACAGATAGAACCTGAAGTGTTCCTGGAAGGTTTACACATGTGGAGAAGAGGCGGGGGGGGGGGGATTCCAGGCAGGGAAATGACATGGGCAGCAACATGTGGCAAGAACGCTGGGTTTAGGGAACAGCGAAAGGTCGGTATGGCTTCCTGTGGGGGAAAGTATGGATTCTTCATCCTAAATCAATTTCTCCCGAGACCAGTACCCCTATGTGCTGACTCTAATAACAGGTCCTTTCATCTCCCATCTCAAAGTGTTTTGCAAGCGTTAATTAACTCTCTAAAATCCTGGCGAGGTATTATTTATCCACCGTTTGTGGATGAGAAAACTCTGGCACGCATGGAAGTGATCTGCCCTGGGCAATGCCTAGACGGGAGCTCTTCCCACCCTGGTTCCAGAATTGCTGAAATGCAGTGAAGGAGAAAGCAGGGAAGCAGAATTACATCCCTTTCCTTCCTACACCCTCATCGACACAAGGAACAGGGCCAGGACAAGAAAAGTCAAAGTGATAAAATGACATTTCTCGGACTCGTTTAAAAGCCCTCCAGTACATTCTTACAGGTGCGCCTCCTGTCTGTCACAGTTCACTAGGACTTGCGGGCAACATGGTTGGGAAAATCGTTCCGTTGAGTGTTTCCCTGATATAATTTAGGTTTAAAAGGTGTGCTTCATAGTTTTCACCTGTCAAGTAGGACTCTTTCCTCGGCGTGTTGTTGGGAGGATTACATGAGTTAATATATTTATAAAAGCACTCACCTCAACGCCAGGCCTATTGGAAGCACTTGATAAAATGTGGTCACAAGGATGATTTTGGTGGAGCCAGTAGAATGCCTACGCTGATCTTAAGTGGTTCCTGGACATTTCCACCCACGTGTCCTCCCATTACCTTGATTCATTTATTTGACCACTTTTTACTGCCCTTTAAGCACTGTGCTGGGTTTGTGGAGTATAGCAGTGCACAAAGCAGGCGAAGTCTCTGTTCTCTGGTTCCATTCTGTCTTACAGTCTAGTACTGGAGCCAGACATTTAAAAAAGAATCCCCTAATGTAACATTCCTGTGGAGGTGAGCGCTAGGACACCACCAGGCAGGATGCTTGGAGAGGGTTTAAGAAAAATGGTCCCTGCAAGTCAGTGAGGGCATGGAGGGTGCCTGGGGGAAGTGATGCTCCAGCTGGCATCCAAAGGGTGATAGGAAATACGTGTGTGAAGGAGAGAGGGAAGAGGGTGCCACACAGGGGAATAACACGTGCGCAAAGCACCAGACTAAAGAGATGCACAATCTTCATTCAACAACCATGACTGAGTGCCTGGTTGGACAGGATGTCAGGCACTTGGGGGGAGAGAGAAAGCAGCCCGGGAGAAGCAGGATTCAGGTGATGTAAAATCAGTGCTCACAGTGCAGCCCAATTTGATGACGAACATGAGGAGGGGCTAGGGTTGCTCAGAGGCCCAGGCGAGTGGCTCTGCCTGGAGAAGACGAGGCAGGCTGGGGTGTTTTTCATTCAGCAGCAAAAGTTGAGTGTCTCTAAGGTGCCAAGTAGCAGGCTTTGCCGTGTGCCAAAGGAGGGAGCGAGACAAGGTCCCTGAAAGAGGTCACAGTTCAATTGGGGAGACAAAGGACCAGACGATGGCAGTGGAAAAGAAAAGGGAGAGGGATTTAGTTCTCAGGGCTGCCAAGGAGGCATGGTGGGGGAGGGGCATGTCCGCAGGCGGGAGCTGTGTTCGCAAATACTGATATAATTCAACAGTGAAGACTTAATAAGGATGTCTAACTAATTAGTGATAACTAATCACGTCTTGCATTGGTGTCGCACTTCACAGTTTAGAAGGCGTACTCATCAACTCGTGGGATAGTCACGACTGCTTGGCAAGAAGGTGGAACAGGTAGTGTCACCCACATTTTAAAGACAATGAATTTGAAGCTCAGGAAAGGTACATTAAACAAATGACTTGACTTCTATAATGCCCATGGTTGCTAATACATTGGCAGGCTTGGGGCCTTCGATCTATGTGTTGTGGACTTGCTTCCTGTGAGTTGCTTGTACCAGACCCCCCCCCGCCCCCGGGGGGCTCTGTGCACACACCTGACCCTCTCCGTGAGTCCCGTGGGCACATCTTCCTCTCCAGCTCGCCTGAAACAGTTGGTGTTTACCTGTATCTGTAGGTATCATCTGAGGAATAACGAAGCCGCATTTCTTCACAAAATGCACTCCAACCGCTCTAAATTGGGGGGCCACCTCATAGATCACGTAACTTGGTACACTTCTGAGAGCGCAAGGGAGGTGTGACACCGTAATCATGTTAGGACAGCAGGCGGGCACTGGGACTGTCCCTGGCAAACTGGGACATCTTGCCACCCTATGAACCATTCTTTTCACTAATTGGATTCGGACTCTTCTAGCCTCACTTTTTCTGAATCACTTACTCAGTTATTGGACGATCGCTGGTAAGTGTTATCAGCTGGGGACTGCCAGGGGTGAGTAATCTGGCTCCATTTGGAAAGAAGCACCCACCGCCTGGGGTGTGTGCGCAGGAGCCTTCGTTTGCCATCCTCACATGTGCGAATGAGCAAACCACAGGCAACGTTCCTGGAGGGCAGAGGCCACGTCTTCTGGGGCTCCCGCAACATAGGGGTCCTGTGGGCTTGTTCGGAAAACCGTCCACCGCCACCGCCAGGCAGCGCCCTCCAGAGCAGGAGGGAGACCGGTCGCCCCGGAATACAGCAGTGCTCAGCCAAGGATTCCCTGCAGCCCCCCTCTCAAATGCCTTTCCCCTTCACTCTCCCCTGGTTTCCTGTGTCTTGAAATACTCGTCACATAGTCATTAATTGTTCGTGAGCATTGGATTAATGCTTGTCAGACCGGAAAGTGGGTTTTTTCATCTGCCAAATGAGGGTGATAATAGTAACCGCCTCCCAGGTTCTTGTGAGGGGTAAGTGATTTAATAATATACACAGAACCTTTAGAGAAGTTTTGGGCACCAAGGGTTAACTAAAGGGGAAACACAAAAACCTCCTTTTGCACCTATGCTCTTGTATACTTTTACTCTTTTCTTTCTTCCGTTCCCACCTGCCTTAACTCTGCCTCTCCATCTAGGTATAGCCTAATCACCTCATTCATTCAATCATTCGTTCATTTGTTCTACAAACCTTACTGGATATCTAGCCCTTGCCAGAAATTGGTCAGAACATCTTGTGACAAATAGGCAAAGTCCTTGCTCACAAGAAGCCTCTAGGCCATTGGGATACATCAAATAGGAATACAAATATAAACAAGTTAAATCAAATAGAAAGTAACAAAGTCCCCAAGACAGAGGGTGAAATAGAGGAGTTAGTACTTAAAGCAGGAGAGAGCTTTGGAAGGCTGCCTGAAAGAGGGGTCATCTAAACCGTGTTGGAAAAGGTGGTTCATATAATAATATACGGTAGCCCCCTTATCTGCGGTTTTTACTCTTTCAGTTACCTGCGGTCGAATTCCAGAAATAAACAATCCGTACATTTTACATTGCGCACCATTCTGACTAGGGCGATGGAATCTCATGCCGTCCTGCGCCATCCCACCTGCGGCCCGAATCACCCATTTATCGACAGTATCCACGCTGCACATGCTCCTCGCCCGTTAGCCACGTACTAGCCATCCTGGTTCTCAGATCCACTGTCGCTTGGGTTCCAGTACCCCGTATTTTACTTAATAATGGATCCAAAGAGCAAGAGTAGTTTAAACTTTATCATAGGTATGTGTAGACAGAGAAAAACATAGCATGTGGAGGGTCAGGTACTATCCGTGGCATCCACTGGGGGAACTGCTATAACGGCCCCGGTTTTGAACATTTGCTCTGTGCCCTGTGCTTTGCGCTTTTCATGGATTATCTCTTTGCCACAAACCCTAGGAGGTAGGCACTACTCCGCTTCCCTTCACACACGAAGAAACTGAGGTTCAAACAGATAACTAAGTCATCTGAGGGATCACAGCTAGTGTGTGAGGAACAGGATTCGATCCCACGCTGTCTGGATCTAGAGCGCCTGCGCACCACTAAGCCCTTCACGCCGGGCCCCGCCCCCTGCCGGGATCCCGGGATTCCACGGTCCAGGGCCACTGCACCCCGGCACGTGCCTGGCATGGCGCTGTGTGGGAACCCTGTGGACGTCACCCATCTTAGCCCGAGCTGGTCCTCAGTAAATAAATTGTTAAAGAGCGGTTAGCAATGTTTATGGCGTGCCTGCCGAGTTCTAGGTGCTCTTCCAAGAGATTTCCGCATATTAACCATTCATCCCTCACAACCACACTGTAGGGGAGTGCAATTAATGCCTTTATTGTGTGGACAAAGAAGTAGAGGCACAGAGCGGTTGAACTACTTGCTGAAGGTCATCTAGCTATACCGCAGAAGTCCTGGAAAAGGCAAATACCAGGTCTCCCCCATTCTGCAATCCCATAGCCTTGTTTCCTAAGGGTTTTGTGTGTTTCGTTTATTTGTTTTCGTTTTTGCCTTGCCTCTTTCTGCTAGGGTGAGGACTGCAGGTTGGGGTGGGGTGCTGACTGATGGCCAAGGTCATCTGGAAACAATACAGTTGTTAGATCCCAGGAGTGGGTGTGGATACCTGGCTGCCCTTCCTGGATTTGGAAAACATGGGGCTACCTCGTCCTTGAAAGGATCCAGGTGTTATCTGTAGATTGCCCTTGCTGACTCAGGGCATTAGGCTGGCCGACGCAGGAGACTCCTGAGGCTAGCTGGTGCTGGCATGGATCTATGGGAACAAGTCCAGTGGAACCTCCTAGGAGGCCTGGCTACCAAGACCCCACTGTAACGAAGCCCCCAGGTTTGTAGGAACCCCAAGTGTAAAGTCTCCTTTTCCCTTCTCATTCCCTTTCTCTACGTAGTCTAGACTGTGAAGGCGGGGACCAGATCTTATTCATTGTCACTTTTCTCTCCTCCACGCCCCTCTCCTCTGTAAGTTACTTGTAAGTTCCTCTGTAAGGGTGAGTTACTACACCTCTGTAAGCCTTGATTTCTACCCCTGTAACATGGGGATAAGGGTTCTACCCTGTAGGGTGCTGGAGATATGCAAATAAGGCCCTTAGTTTAGGGTGGATACATTGTGCGGGCCCAGAGGAACAAAGGTGGCCTTGATGTCTTGGTGTTATGGCCTTGATGGCAATAATGATTATGCCACGAGCGTTTGTGGCACAGCCCCAATTTAACACGTGACAAAGCAGCTTGTGGCTAGTTTCAGGGCTGCCATCCTCCAGGAAAGCACAGTGTCTGCACTGTCTTGAGAGGCCTAAAAATGGACCAGTTGTAAAAGAACTGGCATTGTGTCATCCATCCTGGCTTCCCACCCGGTCCCACCCTGAACCCTCATAGCTCCACAGGAAAGGGGCTTCCTGTCCTCCTCCAGGCTTCTGTGGCATTTGGACATGGCGAGTCTGCAAAGTCAATGCTCTCTGAGTGGTGAAGCATCTTCCTTCTTCATCCTCCAGCGGAACTTTCAAGCTGCGCTGGCCACTGTCAGTCAGCCTGTCATTTCAGGACCGGTCTCCGTTGTCCTGTGGAGGTTTCTCCCTGACCTCCCCCTTCTGTGAGATGCAAGCCCATGAGGAAGGACAGAGGCCTGGACGCTTCATTTTTGTGTGTGCGGTGGCGGCCACGCCTGGTGTGATAAAACCCAGGCTAAGGGGACGGAGCTCCCGTCCCCTCTCTCTGCCCTGCTTTCCCCAAGCCGTTCAAGATGCAGAGCCTGGCCCTGGACCATCTGCATCACTAGCCCTGGTGCTTCATGAGGGTGACAGTCCTGTGCAGTTCAGCGGTCGGCCCTCCCCATGTTTGAATTAAAAAAAACAAAACCCACAAGCCATAATACACATAAAACCCTAATGTGCCTTCAAAATTACCTCATCTTTTATTTAGAGGTTATTCTGCCCTTGTCTTCCTTTATCGCTCTTTATATGACCAGAGTGGGTGAACAGCGCCAAATGAGGCCATCTCGGTGGCTGGGCGGAGGGAGCGTTTATGGCCTAACTTTGGCAAGGCAGCAAGGCCCGGGAGCCCCTCCACTCCAGCCCCTCCCCCTCCCCCGCTCCTCCCCCTCCCCCAGGCCAGCTTGTTCCATTTGGAGCTTGCAGCTCCCCTGCCAGATTCGTTTTTTAGACTGTCCTTCCCAACATGGATTTTATTGTGGTTCTAAGTGAACGGGAGGGGCCTTTCCGAGAAGCTATGACTTTCGAGTGGGCTGCAAACGCCACCCTGGCCAGGGCCAGTGCTCCGACACTCACAGGGCCAAGGCTTCAGCTCCGCGTTTCCAGCCAAGGACCTTGTTCTCTGAGCTCAGGATCCTTGACATTTAAAGGCCAAGAAGACCTGTGATTTATTCTTAAGCTCAGTTTGGAGGTGGGGGTGGGTAAAAGGAGAGATCCCGTTGGCAGGCTAAGGCAAGTGATCTCAGAGGTCAGTGTCTGTAAGAATCACCTGAGGGCTCTTTGAAACCAGGTGCTGGGCCCCACCCCCAGAGGTCCTGCTTCTGTGGGTCTGGGGTAGGGTCTGCCTGAGATTCTGCACTTCCAGGGAATTCCCTGGTAATATTGATGCTGGGGATCCATGGGCCAAAGTTTGAGCCTCACTGGCTGGAGAAGTCAGTGAATTAAGGTGAGTGTGTGTGTGTGTGTGTGTGTGTGCGTGTGTGCAAGAGAGAAAGAGACCAGAGACAAAGCGATAGAGACTACACAGAGACACACCACACACACAGCGACTTCACTTTATGAAGGAAAGTCTCCTACCTAGGGTGAAGATGGGCTTAAATGACAGAGAATTTTGGATTCTAGATTTGAGAACTACAAGGCACTGGGGGAGACTGCTAATGGCTAATGGAGCTCAAAGGGGTTCCCTCTGCAGACATTTCAAAGGGCCAGCTATTTATTAGACGCTGACAGTGCCTGGAGCCTGGTCCTGTTGGGAAGCAAACAGTGTCCTCTATTTTTCACAAGTCTTTGAAATTCAAAAGAAGTAAGAGCCACTGCTCTTTAAGCAGTAGAGATAGCATGGGGACTCATCTTTGTGATCTCAGGCAAGTTAGAACACTTCTCTGAGCTTCCGAGTCCTCAGCCGTCCAGTGGGATAAAGTAAGCGCCGACCTCAGAGGGCGCTGTCAGGATCCAGGAGCGTCCAAACTGCAGCCTGTGGGCCACACGCAGCCCAGGACGGCTGTGAATGTGGCCCAGCACACAATCACAAATTTGCTTAAAACAGTATGAGTTTTTTTTTGTGGCCACCTGTCACAATGTATTTAATGTGTGGCCCAAGACAACTCTCCTTCTTCCAGTGTGGAGCAGAGGCGCCAAAAGGCTGGACATCTCTGAATGAAATAACACATGTAAACTCTTCCAGCACTGCACCTGGGGTACGGCCAGCATCAACAAATTGTTACTGTCATTATCGTAAGCATGTTCTCATCTTTTCCAAGCATCTTTGAGCACTTCCTTAGGTGTGATGAGCATCTATTAAATACTTAGTAGGTGCCAAGCTTTTTTATACTCATTATTTTGTTATCATCCAGATTTGCTGATTTACTGATGAGAAAACAGCTACTCAGAAGAAAGACTGAGGAAATTGCCCTGGTTATTTAGAAGTCACAAAGCTGACAAGTGGAAGACCTTAGATTATACCAAGCCTGATTGGATCTCTTCCCTCTACAACTCAGGTGGAGCGGGAATTTGCCCTTGGCACTGCTGTTGGAGAGCTGTGTGATACGAGGCCGTAGACTCACCCTCTCTGGTCCTCATCACCAAGGAAGTGAAAGGACTAGATTATTCATAATACGTAAAAGGTTCCTTGCAGAAGTTCTAATGATAATAGCTAGGGGCCTACCAGGTGTTTTGCAAAGATTTTCATTGGTCCCAATCAGGTTTCACTTATGTCATTGTGAATTTAACACTTTAGCAAGTATTTATTGAGCATCTACTCTATATTCAGTATTATTCTAATCACTGGAGATGGTGCTGGGAATAAAACAGAGGAAAATCACTTCCCTCCCTGAGTTTTTTTTTTTTTTTTTCTTTCATAGAGGGGGAAAGAGGGAGAGAAACATTGATGTGAGAGAAAAACATTGATCTGTGGCTTCTTGTACGCGCCCTGACTGGGGCCCAAACCCACAACCCAGGCACGTGCCCTGACTGGGAATTGAACCGGTGACCTTTCACTTTGCAGGATGATGCCCAACCCACTGAACTACACCAGTTGGGGCCATCCCTGAGTTTTCGTTCTACTTGGAAGGATGGTGCTAGAGGCCATAAACATATAAGCAAAGGGAGAAGGAAGAGCAGGCCCTGCATTGAAGGCAAGCTTCGAACGTTCCAGGAAGAGCCAGGAAGCACCATGGCGGGAGTGGAATGAGCCAGAGGGAGGATGGCAGGGGGCGGAGCAGGGAGGACCTCGTGGGTCACGGCGCAGACTTTGGTCTCTACTCCCAAAGGAGAAGCCGTCGGTCTTGGTGTAGTTTCCCCCAGATGCGCATCCTGGGACAAACATTTGAGTGTTGTATGTGGAAAGTGATTTCCAGAAAACACCAGAAGAGAGACAGGAAAGAAAAAGAAACCAGTGAAAGTGGTATCATGGAACTGGTTGCCACTGTGAGTCACTGAAGCAACGTCCTGCTGGGATAAGGATGCCTTCGTGTTACTGTGATCCCTCAGCTCCCCGGCCAGCACTGGTGGTGGGCCGTGTCCAAAGGCATTAACCATCTAGCCCGTTGAGCTCGCCCTGTGCTTGGCGATGTGAGCTTCTCCAGCCAGAAACGCGGCCCTGAGGCAGGAAGTTGCAGTTAAATGTCACAGGTGAATGACGATGGGGCATGATGAGGGCCATGATGCTTCTGCGACACCATTTGGGAATGATGCGACCTGACACATACATGCGACTTATAATCCCAATTTAATTTAAACAATTATGTGTAAGTACAGAATAAAGACAAAAAGAAAACAAGGCTTAATGTGGTCTTATTTTCTCCTACATGTCATTATATGTATTACTTCTACAGTGGTAAAGAAATGCACTTTTCTTAAAACAAAAATCTGCAAAATGCTGAGTGAGGGCTTCTCGATCAACGTTTGAGGTGAGTCAAGTGTGTGGGTATCAATCTCACAGGCAGGCGGTCTGCAGGGTAAAATTTGTCAGTAATGAGGCCCAAAGTGATGGCCAAGCACCCTTTTAAAACATCCATGTTTTCTTTTCTGGTTGGGTCTGTGCTGGCAAAATGAAGCTGAAGGCAGAAAAAAATCGCTCAGAGAATCTAAGGCAAGTAGTCCTAAGTTGCAACATTCTCCTCCCAAGCCTACATCACACACAATTGTCTAAGGACTTTGGGCAAATTTGGCCTGCTTTTCCTGTCTCTATTTCTTTCTCGCTCCCTCCTTTTCCTTCTTCTTCCTTCTCTCCAACCTTACATACCTCCCCCTCGGTGTCCCTCCCTTCTGCCCATTTTCCCTTTTCTTCTCTCCTCCTCCATGTGTCCTTTTTTCCTTGTCTTTCTTCCTCTTCATTCATTCAATAAATATTCACTAGGAGTCTTCCATGTGCCAGGAAGTATGCAAGATGCTGGGGATACCATTCATTCATTTACTCATTTATTCATTCAGAAAATATGAAGTCCGTACAATATGCCCAGCGTGGTGCAAGGCATTGGGTACGCAGTAATAAGCAAAACAGACAAAAATGTTTGCCCTTGTGAAGCATATACGCCAGTGGAGGGAGATGAACAAGAAACCAAAGAGAGATAAATAAGACACATGGTATGTTAGATTTTGATACAGTCTACAGAGAAAGGTGAGGTGGACAAGGAGCACAGGAATTGCCAGGGGAATGTAGGCCGTGGGCTTCAATTTTAAGTGAGAGCTGGGTGGGGAAGGCTACACTCAGGAGATGAGGGAGGTAGCAACATAAATAGCTGCGGGAAGAGTGTTCAAGGAAGAAGGTATAGCCTTGCAAAGGCCCTGAGGTGAGAAGGTGCCCAATGTGTTTACAAAATGGTAAGGAGGCTGATGTAGCTGGAGAAGAGCCAATGAAGAGGCAAGTTATAGGAGGAAGGGTCAGAGAGCTATGAGATGGGCCAGAGGCTGTGCTGATTTCGTAGGGCCTCAGGGACCAAGGTCAGGACTCGGCCTTTTACTCTGAGTGAGGTGAGGATCATAGGCGACTTTTGAGCAAGGGAGTGGCATGATCGGATTTGTAGTTTACCAACGTTTCTCTCCCTGCTGTGAGCCAGGATGAATAAGGAAGGATTCAGCCCTCAAGGAGCTCGTAGCTTCATGCGGGAGAAAGTTCTGCAAACGTCTATGAAACTGACATAACATGCTGTGATAGAATGTGTTCTGGAGACAGAAGGCATAAGAAGGGGCATTGAGCCTGGATTGGGGCAAACTGTAAGGAGGGGCCAGGGAATACTTCATTGAGTTAATATCTATCTCTTGAACCAAGGCTCGAAAGATGAACGGACCCTATCCACCCAGGGTCAGAGGAAAGGGGGGTCCAGGCAGAAGGACCAGCGGAAGCAGCAGTGTGGATGCTTGCGAGAGCTTGGCTTCCTGAGGGATCCAAGGTGTTCCGTAGGGCTGCGACAGAAAGGGTGACTCGTGGGTGGCAAGAGAGACTCAGAAGTGTGGGGAGTCAAGAGAGGAGAGAAAGCCAGGAGCTACATCTGCAAAGTCTTGTCAGCTCCAGAAGGACCCAGAAAAGAAGAAAAGAGGGGGTCCTTGTGGGCTATCAAGCAGAGGAGGACTGTGATGGCTGCAGCTGCAGGGCAGACACAGGTTGATCTGCATGATCTCCGCCTTTCAGGGTGCCCCATATTCTGCCAGGAAATGGTTAGAGGAGTGTGATTTAGCTGAAGTGCGATGGTATCTTGGTTCACTCCACCCTTGTGAGTAGTTCTGCAAGGTGACGGAGGGCTCAAGAATGGGCCCTGTTGGGCACAGAGCTATGGGCGGGCTCCTCCAGGCCAGCTGATGCCCCAGGAATTTCATGACCATGTCTCCACACCTAGGACTGGGAGAAAGGGAAGGTGGGGTCTGCCCTTCATCTTGATTTCCCAGCAGAAGCAGAAAACTGGATTCCAGAGAGATTCTTGCTGCACAGATGGCCTGGGACAAGCCCAAGGCCCTAGGGGCACAGAGTGTGCGCAGTAGGCAGTAGCTAACAGGTGAGCATGCCAAACGATGCCAGTGCTCTCTGACATTGAGAAGCGCTGTGAACATAGTCATTGAGCAGGGGACGGGGATGTGGGGATGGAGGATGCTGTTTCAGGTAGAAGGCCAGGAAACTGCTGAGACCTGAGGAAGGGAAGGAGTGAGGTGGGGAGATATTGAGGGAAACATGTATGGACAGAGGGAATATCAGGGGCAAAGGCGGTCAGGTGGGAACACCTGGTAGGTTTCAGAAGCAGGTCAGCGTGGCTGGCAGAGACACAGGGGGTGAGGGTTGGATGAGAGCAGGTACTAGAATCACCTGGGACCCATTCACGTAGGCCATGGAGGCCATCAGAGGGACTTGGGGCATGATGTGAAGTGTGCAAGATTTTGAACTGGGAGCGATGCGACTGGATTTGTGCTTTAAGGGGTCATACTGGCCTCTGTATGGGGAAAGTATAGGGAGGAAGACCAGAAAAGGGGAGATGAGGAGGTGGTTGCTGTAGAGTCCTGGGATGCTAGTGAAGGGGGTGGGGGGTGAGCAGGTCAGTCTGGGACTCTATTTTAAAGGTAATCCAAAAAGCTATGAGATGTTGCTGTGTCATCCCACCCGTGTTTATTGCGCTCATACCGTGAGGATACAGAAAGGAGGCCTCGCAATTCTCATCTGCAAGGAGGCTGTATTCTCATAGGGAGAGACACGCAGCAAAACAGACCAACATACGATTAAGAATCCAGAGGGCATATCGCCAGGAAAAGGCCAGCAATGACCCTTCACAGCAGATGGCATTTGGGCTGAGTCTTGAAGAGGGAGAAGAATCTGCTAAATGGACAGGAAACACAGCGGGAAAGGCATTCCTGGCAGAGGGAACAGCCCTTGCTAAGGCATCGGTGCTTGTTCAGTATCATGTTCCCATCTGGGGAATCTGTGAAGGCTGGGCCTGACTGTGGCTCCTGATGGTATTGCCAGTGCCCAAAAATAGTGTTAGTAGATGGATAAAAAGCTGCCTGGCACACATTTGAGAAACTGCAAGTTGGCTTATCACCTGGCACCTAACATGCGATGAGGGCGTGGCACAGTATCTCCAAATTCTCTGTACTTGAGGGAGTTTGGGGAGGTAACTGAGGGGACCATGGAGTTGTGTGGGCACAGCCCCTGGCATAAGATTGGGAAAAGTCAACAGTGCACATCACAGAATGGGGTACCACTAAGGAGGTGATGGGGGTCACTGCTATCCACTCATTCCGTGGTACCACATTTGAACTTGGAGGTAAGTCTGGCAAGACCAAGGGCAGACAGGGCCCTTGCTAATGAGCTCCTACTGGTGCAAACGAGGAGCCCTTGAAGGTGAGTGAGAGGTTCTGATGAGCCTTCTAGAGAGTTGACTCTGGAGCGTTGAGGAAGATGGAGTGGATGTTGCAACACTAGTTGAAGGAGAGGGTGGCTAGAAGACTGTTGCAAACACCCACTATGATCTTCCCTTTGTAACCTTCTTTGGGACACACCCTCAATTCTTGTCTCTGCTGGCTCTTCCTGGGACCTCAGAAGAGGAGGCGCTAGGATATGAAGGAAAATCCAGACAAGTGGAGAATGGAGAGAGGATGGGATACAAGTCCCTGGGCCCGCCACGGCTTCCCAGCCAGCACTGCCTCTCCCTCGCACATTCAAGCCAGGCTCTCTTGGCAGTGGGCATAGGAATTGGCCCGGGGCAAGTTCCCCAGGTAAAAGGTGCAACCTGGGCGTGGGCCGGTTTCCTTGTGAAGGCTGTTGCTTTCCCGCAGGCTCACCCTCTCTGCTGCTGAGTAATCTACAGGCTGTAATCTGTCCGTGAAGAACTCTTGCAACATGGAGTGTCAGGCTCCCAGGTAAACAGCCAGTGTGTGCGCCTAGAGCGGTGCTTACATCTGTCTTCTGGGGAACCTCCCTCTCCACTGGCTTTGGGCCTTGCCTCTGTCTTACTCTCTTAGGCTGCCCTGTCCTTCCCTGGGAACCAGGTCAGGGGCCCTGCTGGCAGGTGTCACAGGCATGAATCAGGCCTCTGAAGGCAAAGGCTGGAGATGTGGGCTGAGGCCAAGCAGGAGGGTTAATTGGATGACTCATCTGGTCAATAGCCAATCTATTAAACTCCCCAGAAAGAATTAGGAACCTGCATATATGGTGGGTCATCTCTTTGTGGGAGAAGCTTAGGTAACTCTAAACCACATTTTGTTCAAGAATGACTAGTTGATTTTTCCATGCCTTTAGTGGAGAATTTAATGCCCCACAGATGGGAGACTTTGGAGTGGTGAAAGTTGGTCATCATTATCGGCTGGTGGCTCAGCAAGGCCATTTATCCCTATAGCTGGCCTATGATTTTCAGGGTGGGTGGAATTTCCAAGACAAATTTACTTATGCTAAAGCCCGTGTTAAGGCTTTCAAATGGTTTATTTCTGAGATATGATAACTTGTGAATTGATTTATCTTCTAGACTCATGTCAATGTGATTCAACAGACCCATATTGGTCATTGTCGATATGCGCTAGTCAAGGTGATAAGCCCTGGGGGTTTGGCAGGGGCAGACATTTAGTCCTGCCTTTGGAAAGGTAGTTCATGGTCCCATGCTGGACTTACACTTTTTCTATCTATGAAATGGGGTTAATGACATCTCCCTCACCTGGTAGATGTATGGTCTAAATAAAATAATTATATGGAATCCTATAGTAGGCCCTCAATGCCCCACCTGTTTGCCATTATTATCCCAGTGGGGTAAAAGTCCCATGTGCCTACTACCACTTGGATCAGGAGGTTCCTTAACCACCCCCTTCCCCTGCCACTAAGCTTTCTGTATGAAGCATCTGTTCCCCAGTTGGAGTGTGCTGGGGTTGGCAAACTAATCCTTGCTCATGCTTGTCAGATAGGGAGCATTGTCTTCAAGATGAGTCCAGAGCTGAATCCAGAAGGTCAGTGCCCCAGGGCAGCAATATATGTCTCTGCAAGATCTGAAGTTCCCTTGAGTAGCCTCTGTTGACTTCAAACCCACTGAAGTGCCTTGTGTAAGCTCCTCTATGCATACTGACGACGCATGTCCCCCAGCTTTAATTGCCCTCCCTAACTTTGCTTTTGCATTTTGAACTGGACTTTCCATTTCCCGACCGTTCCTCTGAGCCCCCAAAGCCATTGTTTTTGCTGCAATTGCATCTAAACTTTGTTCACTAAATGATAACCTTAATCATTTGTACCCTAATTTTTAAGCCACATCCCTTGTTCGAAGCTTGTCGAGTTTGACCTTAGACATGACCCAACTCTTTTGTCTGACTGCTTCCTTACTTTCCCCTTCTCTCAACATTTATTAGATGTCTGCTAAGCAGTGGGCTCTGTGCAGAGCCTTCAATAATGACTAAGGTGCAGCCCTGTGAGCAGAGAGAGAGACCATCAGAATGCAGCCTGGAAAGTGTTCCGCTGGGGAAGCAGAAGGGACCTGGGACAGGCTTGGGAGGCGATGGTGGGGTCATGGAGGCAGAGGGAGCGTCCCACTGAGAGGAAAGGAGGCAGGTGGGAGCTCCCTGGAAATTGTTATGAGTTCACTAGGGCTGCCATAATAAAGCATCACAGACTGGGAAGCTTAAAACACCAGAAATTAATTTTCTTGTAGTTCAGGAGGCTAGAAGTTCAAGATCAAGATGGTGCATGGCCACGGTCTCTCTGAAGGCTCCAAAGGAGGATTTATTCAATGCCTTTCTCCCAGCTTTTGTGTTTGTAGCAATGTTCTACATTCCTTGGCTTGGAGATGCATCACTCCAGACTCTGCCTCCCTCATCACATGGTATTCTCCTATGTGTCTGTCTCTTTTCTTCTTACAAGAGCACCAACCATGCTGGATTAGAACCCACCGTATTCCTATGTGATTTCATGTGAGCTCCATTACATCTGCAAAGACCCTAGCAGGTTATCAAGAATATAAAATTTTAGAATCTCCTTGACTGCTCTTTGGGAATTAATATACAGCAAAATAGGTTTGAAATGACAGTAACAGAGGCTGGGCCCTGGGGCCAACCCCACACTGCTCTCTAGCCACCGTTTCTCTGTTCCTGGAGGGTCTCAGGCTGGCATTCAGAGAGAGCTGGGAGGTTTCGGCCTCCTCTCCCATCTCCTCTCCTCTGTTTCTGGTAATGAAATTCAGAGCAATTAGAGGTGTTTGGTCTAATCACTGAAAGGTGTTTCTCATTATGGTCCTATCTGGCTGGAGTGTGATGTTATCTGGGAGAGAATGTAGTTGTTGTGATGAGAAAGGCAGAAGAGAGAAATCAAGTTCATATTGATGAAACATATTATCAAAGGACATTACTGAGGCTTGACTATGTTGTTCCGGGTATATTTCCCTGGAAGTGCTCTTGAAAGACAGCAGCTTAAAACAGTGAGGAAGATGAGATTCCCAGAGATAGCATTTCAAAAGGGAGGGTAGGTGTGGCTAAGCTGAGCTGAGGAGTGACAGAAGAGAGGCATGCATCTTGAGAGAAAGAAGGAAGGAAGGAAGGAAGGAAGGAAGGAAGGAAGGAAGGAAGGAAAGAAGAAAGGAGAATCATCAAATGCCTCTGCCTGTAGATTTTCTAGGTGGCCAACCTTTTTTTTTTCTTTTCTTTTTTTTTACAAAGTGTTTGTGTTTTGAGTGACTAAGAGCCCAGAGACAAGTTTAAACATTCACACAAATCCAATTTAAAAGTAAATGAGAGAATATTGGAGGAAACTCATGATACAATGTCCCTTTCTACATAACACCGTCTCCTTTGGAATTCAAAATATATATTGCTTAAAAAACTACCCAACAACCACCTACATGGTTGACTGAACAACCTCCTCCATAGCGACCCTGTGTGGGAATAGGCCTCTGAGATACATGGACCCACCCAATTCTTCCCCTGCATCCACCTGGCCAGGGAAGAGATGGAGATGGTATTTATTTTTGAGTAAGGTAGGAGATGCTCCCTAGCCAAGTTTCTAGAAGTCAGTACAAGGCCTGGGAATAATAACAAGCATGCATGTATTCAGGAAACATTTACTGATCCCCTACGAAGTACCTCTTACATGATCTTCCCTCATTCTCTGGCTGCAGGCTGAGTGCCCTGACAGGGAAAGTGAGGCCTTAGGGAGTAGCAGAGCCTCAGGAGGAGAAAGGAGACCGAGTCCACAAACAAGGAGTTTGCCAACCCTTGGTCTAGGTTATGCTACAGTTATAACCCCTAAACACTCCTGGTTTACAAAGGTTTACTCTGATTTCTGTCATTATCCATCATAATGGGTTAGGTTATGCTGCATTAACAAACAACTCCAAAGCAGTAGTGGTTTGTAAAAACAAGAGTTTGTTTCTTCCGCATGCCGCATGGCTATGGCCAACCAGTGCTCCATGCCCTGTCTCCTCACGCCGAGACCCAGGCTGGCAAAGCAGCCAGATGTTTCTGGTCTCCGAGGCAGAGGGAGAGAACTTTTGAAGGTTTTGAAACAGAGAAGTGCGTGCAGCATGTCCACTCACAACACATTGGGAGGACCCAGGCACATGGACCCACCCGATCACAGGGGCCTAGTAAGTGATGTCCTACCATGTGCCTGGAAAGCGGGGAGCTGGAAATATTTGGCAAGGGTCACTGACGATTTCCACGTTATTATCACTACTTACTCCTGAGCCTCCAAGCTGATATGTTACAGTGCTGACCTCATTGGAGGTATTTTTAAAGATGAGATTGACATTCACATCAGTAGACTCTGAGTGAACCGATTATGTCTGAAACGTGGGTGGGCCTCACCCAATCAGTTAAAGTCCTTGATAGAAAAAGACTGAACTCCTGGAAGGAAGAAGGAGTTCTACCGGAAGACTGCTTTTGGACTGGACCTGCAACTTTCCCTGGGTCTCCAGCCTGTAAGTCTGAGGCTTGCCAGTTCCCACAACTGCATGAACCGATTCCTTAGAAATTCTCTCTCTCCCAACCTCTCTTTATCTCTTTCCATATACACATCCTATTGGTTCTGTTTCTCTGGAGAACCCTGACCGATGCAACCCCAGGGAGGTATTAGTATTAATTTGCTCTATTTTACAGATGAGAAAACTGAGAGGTTTAATAATGTCAAACCCCCTGGAAGTGGAGAGAGAGAGAGCGTATAAGGCCAGGCCGTCTGGGTTTACCACCTACTGGTTCAGATTTTTGCTAAGAAGGGGGTCACTGTCATGTACAGTCATGAAAAGCTAGACTTTTGGGAGAAAATTAGTTCCCCTCCAAGGGCCACAGCTTCTTCATCCCCCAAAAGGATGGCTATACCAGGTGAACACTTTCAACCCTTCTTACCTTGTATCATTGGTAACTTGACCCATTGGTAACTTCTGCAGTGCCTCTGGGCAGTGAAATTAACCCCCAGGTGGGGTTTGCCTTGCCCCTTTGACCCCTCCACCCCATTTTATCCCTTTCCTCCACCTTTATGGGGCCAGCCCTTCTACTCACTAAGACCTGGTTTTTAAACTCACATTCAGATCTTTCCAGCTGCTACTCTCTGACACATTAGCAATATCAGAGTATTGCTTCCAACCAAACATTCGGTTGGTTTTAAATGCGTTCTCATCTTGTACTGGTTACTGGCACTGTTTTTAAGCTTCTCTGTGTGGGAGGGTGGATGAAGGGGCTCACAAGCACACGTGTGTATTTTCTCCTTTCTAAATAAGTCACCAAAATTTTTTAATCATATGCACTCTGAGCAGACCAGCTCAGCCCTAATACTTCAAATTTTAGTCAAGGTTATAGTATTGGTGTGTTCTCAGCATTTTCTCAGTCTATTTTCTATCTGCCTCAACTCTGGTCAGTCAAAGTTCAGTTCTGGCAATAAAGTGGGGAGAATGTCTCTGCTTGAGAAGGGCCCCCGACCTTCAGGTCTTCCCCCACACCCCCCGTCCTTCATCTCTCTGCCCTCGTTTCTTCTCTCACCCCACTTTTTCAGTATATCAGGCATCTTTTCTGTCAAAATCTGCTTTATTGAGGTATAATTGATACACAATAAATTGGCCTAGTCAAAGTGTGCAGTTTAAGTTTTTACATATGTACACATCCTTGAGAACATCGCCAGGGTCAAGGTGATGAACATATCCATAACTCCCAAAAGCATCTGTGCCCCCTTGTAATCTCTCTTCCCCTTGTCCTCATCTTCCCAGTCAATTTACACTCTCTGGAGTTTTACATAAATGAAATCATACAGTATGCATGTACTTTTTTTTTTCTTGGTCTGACTTCTTTTAGTCAGCATAACGATTTTAAGATTTATCCATGTTGATGTGGGTTGATCCATTTTTAATGCTGCATAGTATTTCATTGTACAGATATATCACCATTTATTTATCCACTCATTATGGATGGACACATGATGATTTTAGCTTTTGGATATTACTAATAAACCTTCTATCATCCTTTATGTCAAAGCCTTTGTATGGACATATATATTCATTTTTCTTGGCTAAGTAGCTAGAATAATATCTAGATCATGTAGTAGGTATATATTTAACATTTAAAGGTACTTTCGAATTGTTTTCCAAAGAGATTTTTATCATTTTACTATCCTGCTGTCAGTGCACAAGAGGTTAGCTGCTTCCCATTCTTGCCTACACTTGGTGTGGTCAGAGTCTTTAATTGTAGCTTTTCTAATAGATGGGTAGGGGCTTCTTCTTGTGTTTTTATTTGCATTTCCTAATGATTAATGATGAGGAGCATATTTTCATGTGCTTATTTGCCACCTATCTATCTTCTTTAATGATGTATCTATTCGAATCTTTTCTTTTTCTTTTGGGTTTTCTTATTGTTGAGTTTCGAGAGGTCATTGTATATTGAGAGTTTAAGTCCCTTATCAGATATGTAATTTGCAAAGATTTTCTTCCAGTCTGTACTTGTGTTTTGCCCCTTGGCAAGAATTAGGAGTCATATTTTTCTGCATCTTTGCATGACTGGTAATATTTTTGTCGATATTTGACCACGTGCCAGATATCATGACTCTTAACCTTGTTTTGTCTTGGATATTTTTCTATTATTATTAATATTTGTGAACTTGGTTATGGGATGCAGTTAGGTTACTTGGAAATAGTTTGATCCTGTTAGGTCTTGCTTTTAAGGGTTTTAGGTGGGAATGGAGCTGTGTTTAGTACAAGGCTAATGTTTTCCCCCATTGATGTAAAACCCTTCTGACAATTCTATGCTACATCCCTGGTGAGTGCGGGCCACTGCTTCTGGTGCTTTCTCTGAGCCTCTGTTGGCCCTTTCCCGCCTAACAGCACCTGAGCATATGAACTGTGGCTACTGTGACAATCTGGGACAAAGTCCACCAGGGTTTCAAGGCGTGTTCTTTGCACGTGAGGCTTCACAACAGGGCTGGGCCCTTGCTAATTGGCTGCATTTGAACATAACAACATTTAAACCCAGCGAGACAATTAAAGCTGAAAACGATCAGCTGGGATTAGAAGGATTCAAAGGGTAATTGCTATGTAACAAACCACATTGCCCCAAGTAGCAGGAAGGATGGAAGGAACTGGGATTAATTATATTGGGATACTTGTTTATTTTTATAGAGTCTTTTAAAAATCATTTGGATTTGGCCAAGTTGTTCCTTGCCCCAAAACTCTCAGCTTTGGTTAAATGCCATGGATTTCTCTGCCAAGTACAATTACTGCTGTTTTTGGAAATCAGGAAGGCGAGAAAGCTCACTCACTATGTATCAGTGTGATTAATCCTTTTATTGCCTCTATGATAATGACACCTACATTTGTTTAGTGCTTGTAACGTTTTCAAAATGCTTCTATATAGGTTATATCAGTTTGTCTTCACAACAACCCGATGAGATAGTTAAGGGCTGTAGTTCCCATTTGGAGATGATAAAACTAAGGCAGAGAGAAGTGAGCCATACTGCACGTTAACAGGAGAGCTCAGACTGGGGTCCAGAATGTCTGCCTATCACCTGGGGTACTTATTCTATTGGGCTAGGGAAAAGCATCTTGTCTGCCTGGTAGACAAGGCCCAAAACGAGCTTCATGATGGGGAAAAGTCATTGCTGGGGTTCAAGTGGAAGTTGAAAGTCATTCAAGAATTAGCTGTTTAAACTAAAAAAAAAAGTGGAAGATATTGATCAGATGGGAAAGGTGCTTTTGGCAATGAAGTTGCTGTGATAAGGAATGATTTGGAGTCAGCAGCTTTGGGTTGATGTTCTGTCTCTTCCCCTTCATGGCCCTGTATCTTGTCACATGACCATTCCTCTGGCCATCTTAGTTCACTTTCTGGACAATGGATCTCACAATGACCATCACTGGTGCTGTGGTTAAGGTGAAATGAAGTACTGCATGTGCTAGAGCCAGACAAATGCAAAAGGCTTTTGTCGCTGGCATTTTTCTGTCTAAGGTCCCTGCATTACTTGACTGTGATGTAATAACCAAAACACTGGCCACCTTTGCAGTTTGTTTCTCAAAAGACTTCACTCTCTACATTTTAAGGTGTGTTTTAAGGTATGTTTTCCAATTCCAAGTTCAGCTCCCTACCTTGATGGTGACCCTTAGACCATGAAGTCTTTGGATCTCTGGACCTGGTATTAGAAGAAACCAGAACCACAGTGTAGCCTCTGGCAGCCTGGTTCTAGCTCCCAGACTTCCCCTGGGGGGTGCCATTGCCGTCAAAAAGTTCCTAGGCTGAGCTGAAACGGGGGAGAACAGCTAAGAGCTACTGAACCCAGACTTGGCGCCAACTGCCTGGATTCAGAGTCACCTGTGAATAGGTGCTGAGCTGGTTGCCAAACGTCTTACTAGCATAAATAAAGCTCCATGCACACACTGTGTACCAGCTGATAGGTGTGCACATCTTCAGGTTGACTAAGTACAGCCAAATGACTTGTACACTTGTTGCAAAAATGCATACTCCCATCAGAATCTACAAAATTCCGTTTCTTTATGACTCATCCACTCTTGGTATTGTCTGACTTCTAAATTTTTGCAAATCTAGTGAATATGAAATGACAGATCATTAATGTTTGAATTCGTATTTCCCAGACTATGTACAAGGGTGAACACCTTTATATGTGTTTATTGACCAATGTGTTTTCACTGACTTTTCCTATTCTTTGCTCATTTTTTATGGGGTTGTATGTTGTTTTCCTAGGAATTCTTTATACATATACGTATACATATATGTGGATATATGATCATATATGCTGGACTATATGTATTCTGTTGATTAGATGCATTGTAAATATTTTTTTCTAGCTTATGGTATTTTGGGGAGTGCGAGAAAAGGGGACCAGGGAGGGAGAAGGTGCTAGTGTCCTTTTTTTGTAAGGACACTAATCCCATCATGGGGGCCCCACCCTCCTGACCTCATCTAAACCTGATAACTTCCAAAGGCCCCACCTCCAAACACCATCATACTGGGGCTTAGGACTTCAACAAATGCATTTCTTCAGGGAGCAGTCACAAACATCCAGTCTATAACGAAAGTACAGGAACGTTCCATGTCCCCAGCCCCAGTGGTAACACTTAGCATAGCTATCATACAATATCAAAAGCAGGACGTCGACATTGGTTTGATCTGAAGAATTTATTCAGATTCCACCAGTTCCACTTTCCTTCTGTGTGTGTGTGTGTGTGTGTGTGTGTGTGTGTGTGTGGTTCTGTATAATTTTGTCACATACAAAGATTCGATTAACCACCTCCACAGTCAAGGTACGAAGCAACTCCATCACACCAGGCTCCCTCATGCTATTCATTTCTATCCCGTGATTGTTTTTTGCAGCATCCTAAACTCACTGCTGTTCAAGACCATTTTCCATTTCTCTGGAGGACTTCATTAGAGTGCATTTAAATCCAGAAAGTTTTAATATGCATTTAAGATACAAAACAGAATGAATGCCTGGGTTTGGGGCACAGCACAGCTAGCTCTTCCCCAGCTGGGCAACCTCGAGTCCCCTGCCCTGTCCCAGCCCTGTGGGCAAAAGGCAGAAACGGTGTTCACAGCGAGGTGCAGCAGGCGCTGGTGACGGCCTGCTGAGCGCGAGTTCCTATAATACAGGTTTTCTCCTTGGACATCAAGCCCACGATCATGACTTTTTCCCCACAGGAATAGGAATCGTGGATGTTCTGGTCTCCTCTCACCATCTCAGCTGACAAAGCATCTTACTTGGAAGGTTCTTTATTTCATTTTTGTCTTCCCCCTCTACTTTGCTCTCCAGCAGGAGTGGTAACTCTAAGCTCGTTAGCGGGGGTCTCACATCTACCTCCCTTCGGTGTTTCACATGCTCCGGTTCACCTGCAGCTTTCGGGGTGGGAGGCGGGGGAGGGGGCTGGTGGCCTTTGCTGGCCTTCGCTGTCTGGCTGGGCCAGTCCTCCCAGGGTCAGCGATGACGGGCTGGCTGCCCTTTGGAGAGGAGCAGCACGCTGGCAGGATGGCTCCTGATCTAAGCAGGGAGGGCTGAGCTGGGAAGAGTCCAGAGCATCCTCCTGGGGGAGCAGCTATTCTGGGAAACAAACACTCCAGGCACCTCATTAGCATAATCTCAGGAATTAATGGCTTGATTGATGCCCCATGTTTCCCGGCAGTTTTCTATAAATGATAATGTATTAAAATGAGATGGAGGAAAGAAAACATGACATGACATATATTATTTGGGTGTTTGCGGAGAGGCTGACATACAAACACACACAATTTATCAACAGTCATTTTTTGCACGGTGCTCTGAGCCCCAAGCCTCCAAGATGTGAAATTAATTTCATAGCAGGTGATTCTAGACTATTTCACACGGGCCATCTGTCGCTTCTTCATCTACCTTTCTGCTGTTACAATAATTAATCATTCCAGGCACTGGCTTGGCCCCAGAAAGCCCATTCTGGCTGAGAGAGCTATAAGACTGAATAGCACTGGAGGATTTATTTGGAAGTGGTGTGTTTCTATGTAGCAGGTGTGTTTAAATAGTTTTCTTACTCCCTTTTATCTGCCCACACCAGTGGCTCAAAAGCTGGAGGCTGCTTCAGAGAGCGTTAGATTGTTGTTGCTAAAACTGTTCGTATTCTTCTTCTGCAGTTGAAGAAACCAAGTTCAGAGAGGTTACTTGAATTGCCCAGGATCACACAGCTAAACTGAAAGAGCTGGGACCAGAGCCCAGGCCTCTCAACTTTTCATGCCTTGGTCTTTCCGGTTCTCAGTCTGAAGTGGTTCTTCCATAGAAGGAAAGGGATCTCACCAAAAATAATAAGAAGAAAGCCTTAGGAATTCTCAGGGAAGCTCAATGTGGAACGTTTGGTACACGTTCAAATTACATGCTGCAAGTCAATGGTTTAATCATTCCAGAAATCAAAATAGCACCATGCTCTAAGGTAGAATTAATGTTAGAGGAAATGAAGTCTTTGAGAAAATGTTAGTCACAGATCTACCATGTGTATATAACAGTGGGAGAGATAAAACACCAGGCCATTTCCCTGACCGAGACGCATTCACCTACTGACATTTATTGATTTATTTTATTAATGACCCAAATATTTATTGATTGAAAATTTGTGCCAGGCACAGGGATAGGTGCTGGAGATACAGTGGTGGAGTCTCTGCCCTCACAGAACTGATACTTTAGTAAAGGGATGTAAAATGGAAAATGTAACAAACAAATGCAAACTAGGATAAGTATTCCAAAAAGAAATAAGGGACAGAGAGAGAGGACTGGTGGTATTTTTCCTTGTGTGGTGGGGGGATCCCTTTAGACGGGACGATCACAGAAGATCCCTTGGAGGAACTGCCTTTGACACTGGACCCTGAAGAATGGGAGCTGAGCAGATGACAAGCAGGGAGTGTCCCAGCCAGTAGGGACCGTATCACTATGGCTCTGGGCTGAGGCAGAAAATCAAAAGGGGAGTCAGGGGTGGGAGACTGGTAAGAAAGGGGTTTGAGGGGCAAGTTGGAGGCAGATTGTTCAGGGCCTTCTCTATGAGTCATGCTGAAGAGTCTGGATTTGACTCAAGGGAAGCCACTGGAGGGGTTTAACACAGAAATGACAGAGTCTGGTGTGCATTTATTATTCCCATTTTACAGATGAGGAAACGGAGGGTCAGAGAAACAATGGCACTTACTGAAGGTTGGGTAGCTGGACTACTAACCCTGTTCTCTTTGACTCCAGAGATCAGGCTCTATGCCAGAGGTTGGCAAACTAGGTCCTATGGGCCAAGTCCAGCCTACTGTCTGTTTGTTGTAAATAAAGTTTTATTGGTGCACAGCCATGTTCGTTTGTTTACATACGGGCAATGGCCACTTTCCACTACTCGAGCAGAATTGAGTTGTTGTGACAGATACCATATGGTCTGCAAAGACTAAACTATTCATGGTCTAGTCCTCTAGAGAGAAGGTTTCCCGAGCCCTGTACTAGTCTGTCACCTCAGCAGGGAGGGGTCCTGTCTACTTGGCTCCTGGCATTTCCCCAAAGTCACCCAGTGGCTGGGGTTAGTCGGAGTCCAGTGGAGAAGGGGAGATGAGTACACAGAATCCAGCAGTCCAAGGACGAGAGACTGGGGGGATGGGATCAGCTCGAGACCAGAAACACTGGCGGGTGAGCACAGGCTCTGCTTTGATGCAGCAGGTGGACCAGTTGGACCAGAGAGAGGAGAAGGATGTCAGGTTAGAGAGACCCCTCGGGATCAATTGAGAAGAGCCTTGAATGCCACCATCACTAAGTGCTGAGACCTTTAAGTGGCTGAGTTAGCCATCACAGAGGCTCTGGGAGAGACCTGCTTTTCTACAATGGAGATTATAATTGGTTATTGATGTCCTATTTGTATGCTAATGCTGTTCAATAAAGTAGCTAAACCATAATTAACGCTCCAGCTTCCTCTAAAAAAAAAAAGCCTACTGAAAGGTCAATGGATTTCATATAATAAATTATTAAATAATGGGAAACAGAGGAAGTTAAGTTTCTGAGCTACCGTGTTTTCAGGTTTTATTAACTGTCATTTATTAAAAGCACCAACAATGTTTACATTTTCCTTTTGTCGTTTCCTGCTAGCTTCAGACATATTGGAGTTGGAGTGAATGTAAAGTCAAAAAATATATTGACTTCATCTGTTTGGAAATCAGGTTAGCATTACGTATGTGGTCTGACTTCTCATCTTTGTGTCCAGGTTAAGTCAAACAGGATGGCAACACACTGGCTGAGCTAATGCTGTATGCAAACCAGGGAGGATAACACTCTGATGCCAATCACACTATTTGGTAATAGCGAAAATATACTGGGATCCTTTGTGGATAAAATTCTTACTCCTATCCTGCAAATTCTGCCACAGAGAAGAGCTAACTTGTAAGGAAAAGGCATGGCAAAAGGATGCCTATGAACTTGGGCTCTGGGCTCAGACTTCCCCGGGCTTGAAATCCAGCTTTGCCTCTTAGTAGTTGTGGAATTTGGACTTACGGTAGTTCTTCTGTGCCTTATTTCACTCAACTAGAAAATAGAGATGTGAGTGATACTTATTGCATAGACTTGTGATGACTAAGAAAATGCCCATGCAGTGTCTGGCACACAGTGTTTAATAACTGCTAAGCATTATCATAACTCTGTAAGGTTTAAAATGTCAAGGTCAGTGATCCACAATGAGGTCAAATGGATTGGTATATCTGTTGGCTTTAAATTTTATCTTCAAACATCAGTCAATTCATTGGTAGTTTACTTAGCCCTGTATTGTGTGTTTTGGAAAGATGCTAAAAGAATATAAGCTGAGGTCATCCTAGTTGTCAAAAAATTTGCCATTCTGTGTGAGGGATCAATGCAAAGATAACACAAGGTACTATTTAATAGAACTCATGTATTCGTTTATTGGACACTACTCTGTATCAGGCAGGAGGTTAAATTCGGGTGACACAGAAATGAATAAGCAGAAGATTGCTCAGCCTAGTGGGGCTTGTAGACAAGAATTTCAATAAGGGGTGGTAGACTCAATACTAGAGCTATTTCCCCAAGAAGGGAATGAGAACTTCAGCTTTGTATTGTAGTCCTGGTTTTCCTAATGATAGGACTTCAGCAAATTTCTGACCTCATTGCCTCATTTTATATTTGAGCTTGAGACGTAAAAGATACTGGCTGCACACAAGGACTCACTCCTTAAGAAGACATGGTGTGTACATAGAGTCATTGCTCAACAATCAAATGATTGCTGATCAACCCCTCCCCAAAATTCATTTAAGTGATGAAGTCATTTAGGCATGTTAAAATGACACATAATCCCAGCATGTTAACGTCTCGACACTGACTCTTTATGAATTTTTCTTCCTGTCTCCTTTTCTTTCCTGCCAGATTTTCAAGTACAGTGTTAACTATAATTCCAATCAAATTACACACACACTGATTTTTTTAGGGCCACAGCATCATGTATTAAACCTAATCTCAAGTCACAAGGCACTCTCATCTTTATTACCTGCTCATAGGACTTTGTGTCCTTGTGTTTTCTTTTTTAATTCAGCATTGCATAAGCATTTGAGTTTACTGCTTAGTTTTAATAAATATTAGTTGTATCATTGATGTTGTTTGAATGGAAGAGCTGTCTAGCTTTTACATTCTGACTTATTGCCAACCTTGTAAGTTTTCCCAAGAGTGAAGGAACTGGGGAGCAGGCAGAGTCCAAGTAGGCAAAGTCTCCAATGGCATCGAGCACTTCTCTTGGCCTTGACCATGAAAAGAACATGTCAGAGAAGTGATGCTAACATAGCTGCGGCTGGCTGACTCAATCGACCTCTCGACCACTTGGGTATTGCCTGCCTGTATTCAGTGGCAGAGATAAAATTTTAGCCATCATATTAGGATTATTATTTTAAAAACTAATAGACTTTATTTTTAAGAGCAATTTTAGGTCTACAGAGCAATTGAAAAGAAAGCAGAATGTTCCTTATACCTCCCTTCTCCCATCCACATTTTTCCTGTTATTAACATCTTTCATTAACATGGTGTATTTGTTATAGTTGATGAATAAATATTGATACATTACTATTAACTGAAGTCTATAGTTTATATTAGGGTTCACTCTTAGTGTTGTATGTTCTATGGTCTTGACAAACTTATAATGACTTCTATCTACCATTAGAGTATCATACAGAATGGTTTCACTGCCCTAAAATTCTTCTATGTTCCACCTAGTCATCCCTTCCTCCCTCCCTCCCCTCAGGCCATGGATCTCTCACTGTCTCCATAATTTGCCTTTTGCAGAATGTCATATAGTTGGGATCATACAGTATCTAGCCTTTTCAGGTTGACATCTTTCACCTGGCAATAACGGATTTGTTTTCTTTACGTATTTTCATGGTTTGGTAGTTCATTCATTTTTATCACTGAATAATATTTCATCGTATGGATGTGCCACAGTTTATTTCTCCGTTACTGACTGAAGGACATCTTAGTTGCTCCAAGGTTTGTCAATTATGAATAATGCTACTGTAAATATTTGCAGGGTTTTGTGTGGACTAAGTTTTTAACTCTCTTGGGTAAATAGCAAAGAGAACAGTTGCTGGATTGTATATTTAAGAAGTTTAGATACACTTTTCAAGAGTTCTCTACAAACTTTTTTTAGAAGCACCCTACCGGAAACATTTCAATGAGGGCAAGAGGGCGGGTGTATAGGGGTGAATATATTAATTCTTACTGCCTTGAAACAGGAAATAAGGTAAATATTTTGGCATATGCATTCCATTAGCAGTTTTCAGATCTAAATATTGCAGTACACACTATTTTGAACTAGGTCACATCAGTAAACTTTGTCCATTCTGCCATCCTACAAGTTAAAGTTTCTGCGCAGATAAAGGGCACCATTTACTATCATGTATGAAAAAAATAATAAAAATTCGTATAAAATAAATGCCCAAATAGTTTTCAGAGAAGTTAAATGAGTCTGACCCACATCTCATTTCTTTCCTGATTATTTTTAGAGAGAAATCAGTCTGATGAACACTAACATTTTTATCACTTGGCTTTAACAATTGTTGACGTATTGCCAGTATTGCTTCCTCTACACACACACACACACACACACACACACACACACGCACACAGCTTTACTATTTTAAAGTAAATTTGACACAATGCATTTACATTATATGCTGTGGCTGTGTAATATCACACATTATATTGAGTGAATTATGCTCCTAAAAATGTCCCATTGTTAAATAATAAATAATTATTCAGTGGATATCTTGAACCTAAAGCTTATTGATGCTTGATGAAGGCTAATATATGAAACCTTTCTCTCCGTCTTACAAGATCTAGTACAAATGAGAACAGTGCTAGAACGCAACAGATGAAGAATAAGATATCAGCCATATAGATTTGCTCATATTTTTTTCTCTGAATTCAGCCTCACATCTTTTCTTGCTTAACGCAGAACAAAACAAGCCTCCCTGGAAGACCGCATGCAGAAAGAGAGCCCCAGGTATGCATGAAGACTCTTGTTGGGCTTCCCCTCCCAAATGTACCTATTAGCTGAGTCCTTCTCTCCCACTTGGGGCAGCATGAGAGTGGGGAAGACTCTGATTCTTCTAGGGTGTGGAATTTCCCCCTGTAAAAAGAACCCAGAAGACTGGGAGGTAAATAATCCCCTTTACAAAGGTTTTAGATTAATTCCCAAATGGGGGATTCATGAATCAAAGAGTGAATGCAATTTTATGGCAAGGGGGCAATTTGCTTTCCAAAAGAGTTATATCTCTGTATACTTCTACCAACCCTAAGTGAAGCTGCCCAAATTTTAAACTGACCATGTTGCATAAATACCTGGGTGAGTGTATTTAGCATAATTGTATTTCAATAATAAGACCACTGAGCACAAATTGTTGACTGTTCCCGAGAAGAGCTTGCCCAAAATCCAACTAATCAAATTGGGTATTAACACCCTTATATAGAGAGTAGGGACTGTCTGAGCTAGATCAGGCCCCATTTGGAAAGCATGAAATTACTGACTTTGTTGAAACCTCACTGCAATTTATCTGTAAGAACAGCACTGAAAGGTGACATTTGTCTTAGCGAGTTTTTCCATTCATTTCTGGGGCTGGGGTTCATCAGTCATGCTGCTCAAGTGCACGATACATGCAGATGAATATTTATTATAGATGATGGAGTATCCTTCTGGCAACATAATACACTTCATTCACTTGAAAGGGGAATTCAAACAGATCCATGATAGACTGCTGGTGTCACTGGAGAGGCCTTTCACTGCCCTTCGCAAGAAGTCCATGGAGAACCCGCCGTTTTGGTGAAGAGAGAGGCCACTTAGTTAGTATTCACATGTAAACTGGTTTTAAAACATCATGATTAGTTAAGTTTAGGTAAGTATATTTTATTTAGAAAATAGTTGCTCTCACAGAAGTAATTCATTAATGGTTGATGAATGAAATCAGATATACATCTGAACCCAGCTGATAGTTTTGAGGCATATCGATGGTTTGAATGAAACCCGTTGTTTGAATCTTTTTAAGTTCAGATTTGAAGATACCGATTTGGCCTGATTCAAAGAGTTTTTATGGTCTCACACAGGAATGTAAAATAAAGCATGCGTTTCCAACATTAATCTGACACTGGAGGTTAAACGCTTCTTTCTTAGGAAATGTAAGATCAAAGACAATGAAATGACAGGAAAAGAAAAACACTCAGAGCATCATTTTTTCTTTTTAATTTAGAAGCCACTCCTCTTCCCAGGAGAGCTGAGCAGAAAAATCACCAGGAAAATAGCTTCTTTGTGCCCATTAAGCTACCTTTTGTTTTCTTTTGATGACTGATGGGAATTTTGTTCATTAAAATTGTATGGATGCCATCTCCTTTCCTCCCACTGTTTATTTACACATAAAAAATAGATGACTTCAAGGATTCAGACATCGTGCTTGCTAAGGCTGCTGAAAACCTTCATGCAAAGAGTCATCTCTGTCGGTAGGACCATCAGGAGTTTCTTAAAATATACACAGTGCATTCAAGTGGGCATATTTGTGAAGGTGTGGACGAGATGGGGTATCTGAGGAAAACCGTTATTACAACAAACGTTTCTTGTCTTCTTCTTTTTTTTTTTTTTTCCCCTTGGTGGGATCTCTTGTCTTCTTTGAACAAAGAAGAATCACACTATCTTGCCAGTCTCTGGACACGTGCTTTTCCCATTGTGTACTGAATGGAAGTTACAGGAAGCAGAGTGAGTACAGTAAGATGGAAACCAAAAGTAACGGCCACTGTGGAAGATTAAACACAATTTGACCTGCCAGGCTGGTGGACGAATGAAGATTAGGAAGGGGATATGCATATCTAAATTGCATTTTATCTCTATTACCGTCTAACGACATTACTAAAATTGCCGTTGGATAATTCATCAATGTGAAAATATGCCCACTTATCTCTGGTTATAAAAACAAGCATTGATAAAAACAAAAACAAAAATAAAAACAATCATTGATTCAGCCCCTCAAGGTGGGTCCTGCCAAATTTTCATGAGCAGATGGTCAGACCATTGAATTAGGGTTGGATCCAAATTACCTTTCTTCCCTCTCTGCACTTCCCCGCTTCTCTTCTTAGCTCCCAAGCAAGTATTTATTGAGCTCCCTGCTACATTTTTAACACAGCCTGTACCATTTGCTCACTGATGATCTTGGCCAAGAAACTTGAAACATTGGAGCTTTGGTTTCTCCTCCATAAAAAGGGGGATACAATCTGCCCAGCTTGACCCACAGGAGTTGTTGAGAAGCGCAAAAGTCAAAGAATCTCGTAGGCAGTCAAGGGCTGCAGAACTGTGATGAGCCAGGCCCCACGTGGGCAATAGTGTTCATGTACGTATTCATAAAACATGCACTATGTACTACGCCCTGGACCAGGTGCAAGGAAATCGAAGATGAAACAAACATTCCCTGTGCTTCACACATTTTCTGTGCAGCGGGGGAGACAGATGTAGAAAGATTGTAGACAAGAGGAGATGATGATGAGAAGAAGACCTCACACAGATAAAAGGGTCATGTGACAAGGTACAGGAGCAGGGATGGTAAAAAGCAACTAAGGGGTCGTCTTTGTCTTGTGAGCATTGCTGTGTTTGTTTGTCTAGACTCCACCCCTCTAACTCTTTCTGGAACCAAAGCCTCTGTATTCCTTGTGACTTGGGCTAGCCCAGGTGAGGCCCGCTAAAGGATCTTGATGGATGCTGTTGTTAGCATGGTATCATCGTGTAGGAGAGATGAAGGTAAAATTGAGAGCTGCTGACGAATAGTGTGGGCATGAGAATGGCTTGGGGGGAGGAGGATTCTCCCCCATTTGTCCCTTTTACTGGTGATTTGGCGCACTTTTGATGGATGGGGTGACCCGATGGGCTCTGTTCACATTATGGACTTACCTGGTCCCTGATGAAGGGAGGCACCTGCAGCAAAATTCTCAGATTTCACAGCTGGAACTCTCCTTGGATCCAGGATGCAGGCCTTATGGTGTAACAAGCAGGAGTGCAGTCAAGTGGACTGACTTTGTGATGCAGCTTCAATACTCACTACCCATACAATCCAGAGCAAGTTACTTAAGCTTTTTAAGCCTCAATTTCCTCATCGAAAAATTAGTGATAACAACAGCAGCAATCTCATAGGCTCAGCACCTAACAAGTACTTAGCAAAGTGTTTCTGTCACAGGGATTATTGTCCTCTGGATTTGGTGAGAATCGGTGGGGGAGAGAAAGAAAAATGGTGCCTTCTTTTCCATGGGTAGCATTTGCTTCTTTCAAAGGGAGAATTTTTTTTTTTTTTCAAAATAGCAGTCAAGAGGGAGACAGTCTAGCTGTTAAGCCAGCTGCTGCAAATGACATTTTCCTGCAGGTACTTCTGTGCGGTCTTCCCAGCAGGTGTTTCTGGGCTGCCCTTTCCAGCTGGAGTGGTCCACAGGTCCTCCGTCCAGCTGGACGGCCTGACCTGCGCTGTGGTAACAAATGACCCCCACATCTCCGTGGTTCCTCGCAGTGAAGGTTTATTTCTCACTCATGCTCCCTTCCCATGGGGGTAGACAGAGGATGCTCAGATCGTCACTCAGGGACCCAGCCGATAGAAGCCCCATGAATTTAGTTCCATGAGTTTCCAGGCAGGACAAGGGAAGGTAGTAAATCTTGTTTCGGTTCCTAAAGCTTTTCCTGGAAGCTATGCACGTGACTCTTGCTCACACCTCACTGGGCAGAAATGGGAAGAGCGATTCCACAGGCATCTGGAAGGGGTGGAGAATCGCAAATGTTTGGTGAAAAAGCACTGATGATTTCCAGGGCCCGCAACAGCCACTTCCCCTTCTTCCTTGGTGATGGAACCCTGGACTTCATGAGGATGGCTGTGTGCCAAGCTGTAGGGGGCCAATCACTACTGCTCGAATGTAATCATGGTGTTTCCATTTCTCTCTTCCAGTGCTTGGTCTAGACTAGAGGTGAGCATGTGGCTCAGCTCTGACCACTACCCAGCTTCTGGGCTTCAGAAAAAAAAAATCCCTCTCCCTGATAAAATGACAACATGGCACAAGGAAAGGTTCTTTTGCTCCCATCCTGCTTTTTTTCTTGCTTGGGATATTGTTATATAAGGATGTGATATTTGGAGCTGTGGCAGCTATTTTGTAACTATGAGGGAAAGACCAAGGGAATTGCAAAGATGCCAACTCAATGCAGTGGCATTACTGTGCTGCTAAACCAAACCTTTAAGGACTTATCTTCAGGCTTCCCATTGTGTGAGACAATTAAACCTTTATATTATTTAAGTCCTTGTATCTCAATAGTGTGTACCTATAACCAACACAGCTGAATCTCACTCTAACTAGTAGGCTATGTCAGTATTTCCTAAACTCTCCCAATTATAAGAACCACCTGAGGTATTTATTACAAAGAAATTCCCAGGCTCCTCCCTAGGAGATTCCTAGTAAGTAGGTTGAGGGTGGGGCCCAGGAACCTGCATTTTTAACAAGTGCCCTAAGGTGATTCTTATGGTTAAACAAGTTTGGAAAACACTGAGCCAGATACAATCTAAAGTTCCCCACCTTTTTAAAGTAAGAGATTGACTGTTTATATATATGAATACACGGTCTGGCACAAATAATGTCCCTTTTCTATTACAAAATCACAAGCATGTAATTCTGTGACATAACAATATCACACTCAAGCACCCCATCTGACATTTTAGGTGAAATGTTCAAGTGTTGTCCATCTCATGCGAGACGTTCACGTCATCTATCAACCACACTCAAATAGGAGTTACTTCTGCCAGACTCTCTCTAAATGCATGTCTGGCTTATTTGTAAAGGCCAAAAGCAGCAGCGTGGAAAGTACTTTAGAGGAGCCAGGGAGTGGGTATGAATGAAAGAGGGGCTACGGCAAAACTCTGACAAGTTCAGTGACCGAAAGTAATCTCGTAGAAGGATCTAATCACAAAGGCCTAACCGGCCAGGGTAGCCAGTTCCAGGCCTATGAAAGGCTTTTCTTTACTTTAAGCAAGCCCTGTCCATTGTTCTTGTGCACTTAGGTTAATAGCCCTTCAATATGCCGGAAGGAATTCTCTTTTCCAGGCCCATCAGAGGTGTAACTACCCTCAAGGTATCCCCGAATCTTGCTGACTAGCCTGTAATCCAATCACATGGTCCCCTGCCTTGCTTTCTCCTACCTCAATGTACCGGAAATCTTCCTTAAATTTCCTATTACTATTCATTACCCCAGGAGGCACTGTTTGTGGTGATGTGGAATTTTGTTCTGTTACAGTATAAAGTCCATGAAGATACATCGGTTCTGCTCAAAAGTATGTAGTGCATGTCACATATGTAGCAGGGGCTCAATGACTATTTAATGGATAAATGATGCTAGGAAGGGTGAGGCGATGAGAAAGTGCTGTGTGAGAAAATAAAATTTTGACCTGCTGAATGAATCTAACTTATTTATCGTAGGGCTTCTCAGAGTCCTCAGTTCATTAAAGTAAGTTGTGACTCTTCGGGAGAAGTCGGGGTTCCTAGGGAGCATTTCACACAATTATTTGACCTTGGACCCTCTCTTTCCCAGGAGCATCTCATAGGACGAAATGCTTCTTCTCCCATGTTACCCCTGGAGTAGACTTCAGATAGGGTCACTGCAAGCTGACTAGAACTGATGGTGTTGGAACTATAAAATTGGCTGGTTGCATTTCCAATCACTTCCATCCGAGAACAGCTTTTGTGCTGGCAAGAACATCACGTTGCTCAGTTGTACTCTGGTTTCTCAGTCTGTATAAGGGAAATATCTTCCTTGCCTGTCTCATATTTTGGAGGGGGAAAAATAAAGACGAATGAGAGTGAGCAGTAAACTGACTAGTATTTGAGGATGGGCTTTGTGGCTTATTTCCTGTGTCCTGAGCACCTGGTTCATGAACTGTCACATGATGGAATTCCACACATTTCTGATGAGCGAATGAATAAATTCACAGCACCAGTCGCGGGTGAGCAGTAGGACTGGAGGGAGTTGGGCCTGCATAGTGAAAACCCAGCCAGTTTTGTCTTAGGTCTACCACAAGCAATAGTCCATTGCTGGCAGTGACCTTGTGCCATTTGGGAGAATAATGAGGCCGAGTAGTGAAAAGTTACCAGGGCTGTGACAGATGTTTACTGGTGTGTCAACTTAAACCATTCTTCCCCGCTAACAGAGCCCTGGTTTGCTTCACCCTTCTCTGAAACTGTATCTTTCAGAAGGAGAGAAAAAAATAATATCTGCCATCAACATGGTCTCATTCTCCTTTCCAGGGACTGGTTTAGGCATTGGGCAAGTGCTGCATGTCTGGCCTAAAGATATGAGGGAGAATATGCTCAGATAACTGAAAAGTGTTTTTAATCTTACAAAGAGGTTTCCGTTCTGCACATTTCCCTGTGCTGACATTACTGTGTCCAGGCGTGAGGCCTGAAACTGTGGCCACCATCTTGTAATCATGAAGTACAGGCAGTGGGATGATGGAGAGTGCTGGTTCCTTGCAGGTTCATCTAAGGTTTGAATTAAGCAGTCCTGTGATCTCTGTACCCTAAGCCTTCTTATTTTGTAAGAAAATGAATGTCTGTATTATTCCAGCCCGTAAGTTGCATTGGCTATTGCTTGTGGTTGGAGTTGGAAGCCCCTGAGCAGATACAAAATGATGCAAAGGTGGGCAACATGTGGGACCTGTCCTCAAAGAGCTCACAGTCGAGTTGCAAAGGCAGCTAGGAAATAACACCACTGCTATGCGATGCGTGCCTTAGTATAGGGGTGATCCAGGTGCTTTGGGGTGGCGCAGGGGAGTGGGCGTGGTCTGCAGTGGGAGTTTGGGGAAGGCTTCTGAGAGGAGCTGGCTTTGGGTGGAGTTTTGAATCCCATGGGCCTGGCCATCCAGGCGGAGGAAATGGTGCATTCACAGGCAGGGAGATCGAGGGAGCTTTGTTTGATTAAGGTTTGTTTGGTTTGGCTCGACTGAGTTGTAAAGAGGGCAGTTGAGATGGTGAGAATGAAGCAAGAGGAAGTAGCAGAGCCTGAAGGACCTTGTGAAGGACACAGGAAGAGGCAGAGGCATGAGCACAGGAGGACCTGGGAGCAGCGGACCTGACTTGGGGGCATTCGCACCGTCAGCAGTATTTATGCAATGCCTGCTGCAGGCCGGGCCGGAGCTGGGAGCTGGGGAATGCAGGGCTGTGTGTAGGACTTTAAGTTCCCGAAGCCCTCATGCCGCCGTGCTCACTATTGAATCTCCAGTGGCTTGACTGGAGCTTGGCACCCGGGAGACGCACATGTTGACCAAATGAACAAGAAAAGCAGCATCCTTACCTGTTGGGGACTTGACCGACGGAGGAAAAATAAAAATCCACAAAAAATGGAATGGATTGTTGAATCCAGTTTTGATGAGCAGAATTACATGAACATATTTGGGTGCTCTGGAACAAATTCTATGGGGACTTAGCAGAGCCAGGAAGGGCCATGCCGAGAAAGGGGCCAGTAAGCATTCTTTCGCCTCAACCTCTGGGCCTCAGTTTCTTTATTTGTAAGCTGAGAATAATTCTTATTTCCAAGGGCGTGGAGAGGTTAGGACGAATGTTTTTGGAGTTTCTAGCACGTAGTACACTCAGTATGTTTTAATGCAGTTCAATTACATCCTCAGGAAAAGTTACTTATATGGGCAATGCTGCATCTGGGATTCTCTGGCGTATTAATTTGCCTAGACCCAAATCTAAGTCATGGCTCTCAGGTAACACAGTTGGTTCTTTGCAGCTCATTTCCTGACAATGCTGGGAAAGTAAGGTATTATTACCTTTCATGATGGAAAGAAAATAACCTTTTGCGAATTTGATTGATATTAGAATTATTCCCTCCTTAGCCCCCGGTGAAAAATGAGCCAGCAACTAAATGTTTCTGTTGAACACAGTTAAAAAGTGGATTAATGGATTAAAAACTACCATTGAAGAAGGATAAAGAAAACTCAATTTCAGAGGAGCAAATGCAGGCGTGGGTGGGGAAGGGCCTGTGGCTTCTGTTGCTTTTTTTTTTTTTTCCATCAGAGTGACTTGTTGGTTTTCTGCAGGCTTCCTCGGGGGCCAGGCTGGTTGGTGGGGTTGCGGGGGAGCTGCAGATTGGCGAGGCTATCTCATACCAAGACGTTTTGGAAAATTGCCTCTTCTGGACTCAGCCCAAAGCTTCCCTATGTTCTGAACCCCAGTCCACAAGGACCCGAAGTGGAGGGAGGCTCCCAGGTGTGACTGGAGTGCTCCGTAATGGGTGAGCTTTCAGAACACCCAGGCTCGGAGGCCCTTGCGCTTGCTACCCTTGAGGCCTCATGGCTGAGTTGAAAGAGTGAGACGAACTTGTTTTTAATAGGTACCACTGTGCCAGATGCTTTATGTGCCATCTATGATTTTAACAAAAATTGACTGGTTGGTTTTAGAGACAGAGAGAGGAGAGGAGAAGAGAGAGAGAGAGAAACATCCATTTGTCGTTCCACTTAGTTATGTATTCGCTGGTTGTTTCTTATATGTGCCCAGACTGGGGTCAAACCCGCAACCTTGGTGTATCAGGGTGGTGCTGTCACCAACTGAACTACCCGGCCAGGGCTTATATACCATATACTTTGCAATCTGCATAGCGACCCTTCAATAGAGGCATGGTCCCCATGTACAGATGAAAAACTGAGGTCCAAGGAGGGTAACAAATTACTCTGTTGAAAAATATAGAAAGTGACAAAACTGGGATTTTTAACTTGCCCCTTCCCCTTCTTTGCCCTAGAAATTTGAGCGAAGAGAAGAATTTGGGGCATTTCCCCCACAACGCCACAAGGTAATACGCAAGCATGTCTAAAATATGTACATAGACTTGCATTATGTTTTATGACCTCACTAGACTGTACACACCATGTGGGTGGATGGTGTCGTCTGTGCTTATACTGCCTCCAGCTCTACTCTCAGTACCCTGCCCAGCACCCAGCACGTAAGAGGCTGTCAATCAAATGTGTTGACTAATGAAGAAATGAACTTCTTAGCTTTCGATTTTAAGAGGTCACTTATTCCATAAAAAGCTATCCAGAAGGGAGGCCTGCGGCAAGAGACACTGAGAATGACAGGAACCTGGGAGGGCATTTGGAGCCAAGGCCGACCCATTGCATGAATCTTCTAATGATTCATTTTGGGCCTTCGTTTCACAGTGAACACGGGGCAGGAAGTGACAGATATTTCAGACGTCTGGGCCATAAGTAATCACACAGATTTTACGGAAAGTATTTGGCTGAGCTGTAACAAGCATCTGCAACAATCGATCAGTTGATCTCTTAGTAAAGAGACTGAGTCACAGAGGGAAGGGTGGATTAGGAAGGCATTTCCTAGAGCAGAGCTGAGGGAGCTGCTAAGGCCGTGGGCTGGTCTGACTTGTCGGGCAGGTGAATGGCAGACAGGGTGCTGGCTCACTGAGGTCTCTCACGGGGTGTCCTTGGCCTGAGGACTCCAGAATCGGAAACTACGAGACATGGGAGGGTCCACACCATCCAAACGGAAACCTATCGCTGCTCATTCAACCATCAATAAGGGCAAGTGCCATAGATGCTGACGAGGCGCCTTTTCGAAAATCTGAACTTTCTTAATTGTTACCGTCAGTAACGGCAGCAGCTGTCATGCAGATGTGAGGACAGCGATAGCAGCCATCGTATCAAGTTACTGGACATTGAAAGCATGTAAACTGTTTAGTACAGCCAGATGGGCAACACGACATATGTGCCCCTAAAAATCATCGTGCTGTGCAGGATCACACATTAGAAACCTCAGGGCTTAGGGAAGAAGTGGGATTAGGGGAAGAACACTCAAATACTTCGGCAGTGAGATACATAAAGGATAAGGACCTAATAAAATGATGGCACAGCTTTGCTCAAATGGTTAAGAACGGCATAAATACCACAATAAATGGCGCTTCATCTTAAGAGAGACCTAACGTTTACTTGTGTAAGTGGGTGTCAGAAGGACTGTGGCTTGCGAGTTACTGCGCAGCCGAGAGAGGAGTTGTTTGAAATCAGATGTCAAGTGGCTACACCAGACACGCCCGGGCGCGGCTCACACACACGCCCTGCATTTCCCACTGAGGGAGCCGGTCGAGGTTTGCAGTATCTTTGTGTGCTCTCACGTAGCTTGGTTTGGTTGGGAGCACCTGGTGTTTCGCGCAGATGGAATCTCACATGTAAGCATGGAACTGGCGTTATGCTCAAATGATTCCCTAATGTATCAGTGGTGCTGGAACAAATTCCTGTTTTCACAATAATCATTATAGCAGAACTGGCTATACAGGATTCACAGCAAATGCACAAGAAATGATAGCTGTAATTGTCACATAGAGTATCATTCAGCCATGCCTTAGACCAGGAAAGTAAGTGTAAATAATCCCATTTTACAGATGAGTAAAACTGAGACTCATAGAGGTTAAATCACTTGCTCAAGGGCACAGCGCTTAGAAGGAGCAGGAGCTCTGCATGTCTATGGGTTTCATTCGGGGCAAAGCTCCTCTTCTACCCCAACATGGGATAGTGTGTTAGTGACAGAGCAAACCACAAGACAGATGCATGCTTCCAGGTGATCATCTTTCTACTTACTGCACAGAATGGAAATTCACATGGTTTTTAAACACCAGACAAATTTCTGAGACATTTCTAGTCTGTGCTGCTGCCACAGAGAATAGATGAATTCTCCTACTTTGCTTTTAGGGATAATGGAGTAGAAAATGTTGAAAAACACTATGATGTCCCATGCCACTTCCTGATGTGGAGATAGTCCATATATTTAGCCAAAAGGTGCTTCCCTGGAATGTCCACCAATGTGTCAGTTTGCTCTTCTCCAGACTGAACGTGGCAATAAGTGGCTTATACTCTGACAATGCTCCTGTAGGTTCTGGGGTCCAGAGTTGAACGCAATACCCTCGGCATTCCTTAGCAGACCTAGCCACAGAGGATCCTATTGGGATCTTGGCCTAAGGAGGGGTTAACCTGTATAGCAGATACCTTGCTTTGCTGGTTTATAAGGATCTTGGGGCAAGTTAAATCTCCAGGCCATTTGCATATAAATTATTGACACCTGGTCTCTCTTCCCCATTCTGAGGTCAAGCATAGGATTTATATTTACACCCATTGAAATATTTTCTTGTTGGTTTTATCCCAACAACATCTATTTCCCACCAACTTTTTATTATGGAAGACCTCCAACTTATTAAAAAGTAGAGAGACTAATAGCATTATGAACCTGAACCCATCACCAACATGAACTTCACCAAGTACAATCCTGTTTTGTGAAGGCACCTGCCACTCACTGACATTCCATCTCCTCCTCAGCTGTTTTTAAGCAAATCCTAGGCATTGCATCGGTTCACTTGCAATTCAGTATGCATTTTAGACACTCTTTTTGAAAACATACTTGCAAGACTACTATCTGCTATAATAAATTATCGATACTTCCTTAATATCATCAAATATCCAGTATTTAAATGATCTCAATAGCTTTTATGCAAATTAGGATTCAATACAGACCTATCTCCCGAGTCTCTTTTAATTTATATTTTCCCTTCATCTCTCCTTTTGCTCCTTGTTGAGTACCTTAAATTGTGAAATCTTTTTATTGCATCCCAGTGGTGTCATTTTACCATGTTACTCTGTGTCCTGTTTTCCCTTTAAATTGGAATTAGAATGATCAGATTTGGTTTTGATGTTTTTTACACATTTTCTTATTTTAAAACATGTAGTTCAGTGGCTGTAAGTATATCCGAACTGTGCGATCATCGCCACTCCACACTTCTAGAACTCGGTTATCATCCCAAATGGATGTGGACTCACCGGCTAATAGGGAAGTTCAGGTGGGATTTGGTTCCCCTGCACTGTATTTCAGAAATTTTTTTGAAATATTTACTAGCATTTTAAAGTCAGAAAAAAAAATCTGGCGTTTTCCGGTTGTTTTGAAAGACCAAATCAGAATATTCAGCTAATCTAGGTGCCGTTGCACTCGGAGCTGAGTAGCAGCTGCTCCTGCAGATAAGGCGTGTTGTGGTTGTCTATAGCTGAGCTCCAAATTACCCTCGAGCTGAGTGGTATTAGCAGCCATTTCATTTGGCTCCCAGATTTGCGGGTCAGGGATTTGAATAGGACATAGAGGGGATGGCCTGTCTTTGCTCCCTGATGTCTGGGGCCTGAGTTGGGAAGACCTTCTGGTGGTGACTCCAACAGCTGCAGGCTGGCAGAGCTGTAGCTTGGGGTCTACCCCCAGCGTGGCTTCTTTGCTCACATGTCCGGCTCTTGGGCTGGGATGACTTACAGCGGGGCTCAGCTGGGGGACCGTTGACCCAGTACATCTAGGCCATCTCGCCATGTGGCTTGACTTCCATCTCGTGGCACGGCTGCTGGGGTCAGAGAGGAAGGGTCCTGGGAGGGAGAATTCCTCTCATGGCCTAACTTCTGAAGTCATGCAGCATTGCTTCTGCTACATGGATGGAAGGAGTCAAAGATTTCGAAGCCCTTTTGTTGCCCCCAGATATCCAAAGAGTGTGTGCACACTGTCCTCCGAATAGCATTGGTCCCTGCAAAGCCCTTCTCATTTATGTTTGCATCTATTTATCCATTTATTTGCTTTTCCTTTTAACGCCATCCTCCTCTCCCCAGAGGAAACATTTTCGTGTATTTGACATTTATCTTTCTGCCTGTAGGTGTTCTGCTATGACATATGGTGCTTTGTATGTGTAGAGTTTAATTTACATAAACAGTGTTATTATAAAAATCTCATTCTGTGTCTTACTTTTCGGACTCATCCTTGGGTTTTAAGGTCCTTCATGTTGCTGTTGTGAGTGTGTATGTGTGTGTGTGGTAGCTTCCAACTGCTGCTGGAACTTGGTCCTCTGGGGTGAATGTCCACTGTGTAGCCCTAGCCCCTGCTCCAATAACGACCACGTAGATGTTCGCATTCTCTGCAACCTGCTGTGATTGTCAGAGCAACTCATGTTCTTCCCCCTGGTAGACCTGTGGGAGGAGTGGGAGGGCTGGGTCATACGGTTGCATGTGTATCTGATTTTTCTCTCCAGAACAGCTGCAGCATCTTCCACCCACCAGTGGGGTGTGGAGGTTCCAAAATCCTTAGTCCCACCAACTCTGGTGTTTCCCAGCTTTACTGACATCACATTTTATTTTAATTTTTTCTGATTACTAAGGAGTTTGAACACCTCCTCACATGCTTAATGGCCATTTGCACATCCTCTTGAGTACAGTATCTTTTATTCTCTGTACATCTTTCTATTGCGGTTCCTATCTTTTTCTCGGTGCTCTGCAGGGACACGGGTCTTTTTGTGTGTAAGAATTGCCACCCAGCCACTTCACACACTGATGTTACTTGCTATTTCCTGGTATGGGTGAGTGTGTGTCGCCTAGTTCTGCGGGAAGGAAGCACAGGTTGCAGCCGGGGCCACTTAGCTGAGACCTGGAGCACAGGGTTGTTAGGGCAAGCATTCTAGGGAAGGTGTGTTAGTTTCCTGCAGTGGCTCTAACAAATTACCACATACTTGGTGGTTTAAAACAACAAAAATGTATTCCCCCAACATACTGGCGGTCAGAAGTTGGAAACCAGTTGCAATGAGCTGAAATCAAGGTGTCCTCTGGGCTGTGCTGTTGGGGGGGTCTAGCGGTGGGCCCTTCCTTGCCTCTTCCAGCTTCTGGTGGTTGCCTAAATTTTTTTTTCGGTCTTGTGGCCACATCGTTCTAATCTCTGCCTCTGTGGTCCCGTGACCTCTGCTCTTGCCCGTGTTGTCTATTCTCCCCCTGTCTCTCGTAGGAGGACACCTGTGATGGTATTTAGGGCCCACACGGATCATCCAGGACAATCTCCTCACCTTGAGATCCTTAACTTAATCACGTTTGCAAAGGTAGCAATCTACAAGGGAACATGCCCAGATCCCAGGGATGAGAAGGCTATGCTGAATTTGAACCAGGAAACCACGTAAGAGTAGGGGAGAGACATCGCAGTAATAGTAACAGAGGCATAAGGAAACATGGTATAATTGGAGGAACTGCAAGGGCTTTGGGATGGCCGGTGCCTGGGGCCTACATAGGAAAGAGGAGAGGCTGAAGCTGGATGCAGGGAGGGGTGAGAGATGAGAGGGTCGCAGCAGGTACCTGAACAGGTAGAGGTAAAAGAGCAGGCTCTTATCAAGACTAAAGTGGATATAGGAAAGGTATTATGTTGCATTTTTTTGATGGCTTTTATATATCCTGTATCAACAGAAAAATGTACGTCCTCCAAATATGCATCCTCTCAAACAGTCTTTTGAGAGCAAAAACCACCTAATGCCTCCTTGAGACAAATCTAAGAATCTGTAGAGATACAGTTGAGAATGTCTGAAGGGCTTCTAATTTCCACCTTTAAGGCTTCAGATGGACCTTCATTTTTAAAGATTGACCTCTTGGGAATTTTAGAGTTTCTTTAAATATTTAGTATTGGTCAAATAAACAAGAATTCTTTTTTTTTTGTTTGCATCTATTGCATGCCATGCACTGTCCTAGCAGAGAGGGATGTAAGCGTGAATGAGACAAAGTCCCAGTATTCATGGCTCATGGCAGTTATGGTCAGTATTCTAGAGAAAGTGAAGCAGTGTGACCAGGGTCAGCGTAGCGGAGGAAGTGGGATTGCTGTTTGTATGGGGTGGTGGGGAAAGAGCAGAGTGTAGAGGTTGAGAAGCCACATGTAACCTTGACCACCCAGCAGTATGGCCTTGGCCAAGTTACTTAACCACCTTAATTTTCCTTCCTCTGCCAAATAGAGTGTGGTGGATTGAAAACATGGCTGCAAGTTCTTTGAGAGGTCCCTATCCCCTCCCTTTGAATTTGGGTGAAATTCGATTAATCAGGGTGAATTGAATTTGGATGAAGTGGGTATGACTGTTTTGACCAACACAAGTGACAGCGGAAGTGACACTGACTTCTGAGGCGGGGTCCTAAAGACCCTGCAGCCTCTGCCTCTCTTGCAGGGACATTTGTGCAGGGAGCTCTGAGATGCAGTCGGAAGGCCGACTTCCACAGGACCGCCATATTGGAGAGGCCTCTGGTCTCCAGCCTTCTAGTCATCCCGACCCAGGAGCCAGACGTGGGAGTGAACAACCTGCAGATGATTGGGGGCCCCCCGCTCTTGGAATTGCACCCAGCCATTTGGGTCTTCCCAGCTGAAGCCCCAGACCTGGAGCAGAGACGAGCCACCCTACCATGTTCTGACCCATAGCTTCTATTTGCAAAACAAAGTAGCTGTTGTCCTGTCAGGACATTTGGGGGTGTTTGTTACAGAGTAATAAGACTGTCGATGGCCTTAACTGAGTTAATGGATTTAAATTCAAGTGAAGTTTTTAAATTTAGTGACTCCAACTTTTGTCCGGTTTAAAAGTGGAGATTGCCGAGGAAATGCTTATTTCAAATAACGATTTGTTAAGATTGCCAGAATTTTATTCTTGATATTCTCCTGCCCTACATATTGCTCACCCTTGCATTCTTCTTTTAGAGTATGACAGATAATTGGTGTTGTGCCCACCTCAGTGCGGGACACTTTCAACATGGCCTCTTTGGTCTTTGTAGCTGTGGGTGGTCCAGTGTGTCACATCCAGGGAAGTGTCTCATTAATATAGACCCCTAGATAATTAAATAGTCAGCATGGATCAATCAATAGATCATTTCTAGCCTGCAGAAATTAACTTCACTTCTCTACAACCACTGTCTTTCGAAAAGGAGATGAAAAGAAACTGGTTTGTCCTTGACTTTGGACACCCACCATCAACCACCCCATTTCACTATAAACCTTTACAGCAAAATTCGCAAAAGAATCGCGTCGACTTGTGGTCACCATTTCCTCTCTTCCCATTCTCTCTCAACATATTCCAAGCAGGCTTTGGTGTACACGACTCCAATAAAATCAGCTTCTATAAAGATCACCGCTGGCCTCCACAGTGCAAAATCCAGTCATTAATTCAGCAGCCTCAGCCTCATGCTCCAACCTCAGGTGGTCTCATTTGGCCACCTGCAAATCATCCCCTTCTTGAAATCATTGCTTCATTTGGTGGTGAGAAGCCCTCCCTCCTTTGGTCCTCCTCTAACTCCTCACCTTCTCTCCTTCTTGCTTGGTAGGTTTTCCTGGCCTTCCAAAGCTTTAAATGTTGAAGATCCCGGGCAGAACTCTGTGCTTGTCTTTGTTTTCTTCCCTGTCTCCAGCCCCAAACATTCATTGCTATGATACGACCATAATCTGGCCTTTTCCCAAAATGTCATGTTGTCGATATCAGGCAACATGTAGCCTTTTCAGATGGACTTCTTTCACTTAGTAATATGCATTTAAGTTTCCTCCATGCCTTTTAATGACTTTATTATTTTTTTCACAGAGGTTAACATAACACAATGTAAGTATTTATTACCTATTTCCAGCCACTATATTGTAAACCCTCTGAGGCAGGAATTGCTTTAGTTTTGAACAGCTATATCGGCGGCAGCTAAAACAATGACCAGAATGTAGCAGGCTTGCAAAAAGAGTCTGCCGAAGGAGTAAGTTAAGCAATGAAAAGATTCCTCTTTGCAGCAGTGCGAGTTGGCAGAGCGTTCTTCTAGATAATGTATCTGAGAGAGACCTGTAAGCTGTGCCGAATTTTGTGACTTCCTGCAGTTACTGTTGCTGTCAGTTGGGAATTGCTGGTGTCACCATGTCCAAGGATGATGGTGTCTCAGATCTGAAAACAAACTGGGAGCGTCCCCAGGATAACTTTCTTTGGTGGTCCTGCAGATCCATTGTCCCATTTCCTTAGAAACTTCAGGAAGTTTAGTCCCAGCATCACTTATTTGTCTTTAATCAAGGGAAGAGAATTCACACTTGCTTTTAGCAGCCAGGGAAGCTCTTTGGGATCTGGCACCATTTTCATCTGTTTCCTAGAGTCTCTTAACACGAGACATGCCATGGTTTTCCATTAAAGGTGCATGAGGGCCCTGGCTGGTGTAGCTCAGTGGCCTGAGCGCGGGCCTGCGAACTAAAGGACGGGGGTTCGATTCCCCGTCAGGGCACATGCCTGGGTTGCAGGCCAGTTCCCAGCATGGGACACACAAGAGGCAACCATACATTGATATTTCTCTCCCTCTCCCTCTCTCCTACCTTTCCCCTCTAAAGATAAATAATAAAAATCTTTAAAAAATAAAATATGTTTTTTAAAAAAAGGTGCATGAGGCTACCAGGCTCTGCAGAAAGGGAGGTGTGGGTCCCAGTCCTGGGCCTGCCTCTCACCAGCTCCATGATTTTGAGCAAGACACTTACCTTCAATTTCTTGTGCTGAAAGCTAACTTGCTTCCGAGTTTCTTGTGCTAAAGTCAGGCTAACTTGCTTCCTGTCTCATGGGCTTTGTGCTGCAGTATAAGCGTTAAATGAAATAATGCCTAGAAAGTATTTGACACAGTCCCTAATCCACAGGCTGCACTCAAAGATGATTTTTAAATTATTAGTATAACCATATGTCAATCACCTACCATGTGATAAGCCCCACAGCAGGTGCTTCATAAGCATTCTTGCCAGTAAACTTCTTATCAACCTTACCAGGTAAGAGTGGTGGTGCTTATTTTATAATGAGGATGTTAAGAGCTGGAGAGATTAAGTGACTTGTCTCTGGTCCACGGTTAATCTCAGTGGCAGAGCTAAGTGTCTACCTGGATCCATCTGTTCTGATGCCCATGCTTTTTTTACCTCCAGTCCTCGGTCTCTACAGTTTTTTTCTGTTCCAAATATTTCTGAGCATTTCTTTCCAGCTTAGCTTCTGGTCATTTCCCAAACCAACTCTCTACTCCAGTCAAGTTGATGTATTAATGTTTGAGGAACATGTTTTGTACATTTCTCTAACATCCAACATCAGTTCATTTGTTCATTCATTCAACCAATACCTTTTAAAAAAAGAAAGTTAATAAGAGTTTATCTGAGCCAAACTGACCATGTATGCCTGGGATTAAGATCTTAAATGCTCCGTCAACGGATGACTCTCAAACACTGTCTGAGGCTGGGCTACAAAGATGAAAAGATCAGGACTTTGCTCATGGGGAAGTTACGGAGCAGTAAAGAGTTGTATAAAAGGACGTTAACATGGAAGTTTTGGCTGACATCCTAAACCAACAGATTATCACACACCAAAATGTGGAGTGAGATGGACCACCCAGAGAGATTTGTGAGAGAAAGTAGGTGGTCAAGAGCCAGTTGGCTACCTCGTAAGCCCCTCACCCAGGTCAGGATATGAAAGTGTTGGATATGAAAAGAGATGATTGGGTGGGAAGAGGACTTCTTGGCAGAGGAAGCTTGTGTGCTGAGCTCTACAGCACTTTGAAGGGGTAGGGGTGGGATGCTTGCCCCTCACCTTAAGCATATGGAGAGGAGCTTTAGCAGGACCAGTCAGAGAGCATCGACTGCATCTCTGGAAGTTGGAAGTTGTGTGGACCCAAGTGTTGACCCCTCCTGGGACACTGGAGGGACGAGAAACAGGCTGGCCTCCTGCGATGGATGATATAAAGGAAAGAGCAGTACTAGGCAGCCTGTCTTCTGGGAGTGTGTCAGGGATAAGGCTGTATGAATCTCCATGGACCAGACAGAGATACGTGTGCAAGAGAGCTGCTGTGGGATTGGAACTGACTCTTCCAGAGGGCTGCCTAGAGCTGGGTTCAGGCCTCGGCTGGAGCTAGGGCCACATTCTCAGGAGATGTGGAATTAGTTAGAACTGAAGCATGCATCCCCTGCATCAAGGGAGCTGTAGTGAGAGATTGCACCGATCAGAGAGGGTTCTCCAAAGGATTCGCAAAAGCATCCCTTAAGAAAACAAGTCAGCTTTAAATATCTGCCATATTCAGAGAACACAAAGCCAGCTAACTGCAATGCCAGACAAGCAGAAACAACACGATTTTTTATTTTCTAGCTACCACTTTTTAATAAGCTATTATGTGCCAAGAGGATGTGGGACCTGCAGGGTCTCTCCAGAAAACCCGGTCATCTGCTCTGTGAACACCTGCCCCAAGACCACAGCAATGGTGGGCCCCACATGTACTTGGCCATTTCTCAAAAGCACATGGGTGGAATCTTATGTCCACATGAAAACCTGTGCTCAGATGTTCATAACAGCTTTATTCATGATTGCCAAAACTGGAAGCGACCAAGGTGTCCTTCAGTAGGTGAATGGATAAATAAACCATGGTATCGCCAGACAATGGAACATGATTCAGTGCTCAAAAAGAAATGCACGATCAAACCACAATGAGACATGGAAGAACCTTAAATGTGTATTATTAAGTGAAAGAAGCCAGTCTGGAAAGGCTATATACCGTACGATTCCAACTGTATGACATTCTGGAAAAACAAAGTTATGGAGGTAGTTTTGTTTTTGTTTTTGTTTTTTTTTGTTTTTAATCTAGTTGCAGGGTTGGGGGAGGGAAGGATGAACAAACAGAGCACAGGAGATTTTTTTCAAGTGGCGAAACTACTCTGTACGACGCATGACAGAGGATACATGTCATTATACAATTTCCAAACCCACAGAATGACCAACACCGAGAGTGAGCCCTAATGTAAACTATGGACTTTGAGTAACAATGATGTGTCAAGGCAGGCTCATCAGTGGTGGGGGATGTTGATCATGGGGGAGGCTGTGCTGGTGAGGGGTGGGGAGTAATGGGACATTTCTGTATCTTCCCCTAAATTCTGCTGTGAACCTTAAATGCCTGCAAAAGATACAGTTTATTGAAAGAAAACAAAAATCACATGGATACTGTGAGGACGGAAACAGAAATTCATTTATACTTTACAGGATTTTTTTTTTTTTACTAGTATGTGCCCATAAACTGACAATATGAATGAGAGTAAACTATGAGGAATCATGTTGAAGAGGGGGTCTCATACCCAGAAAGTTGGCAGATCCCTGAAGCAGGCAGTCTTGGAGCTCTCTCCCAGCTCCTTGTCCTGAGGTGTTACCGACCAGCCTGCAACGGGGCCGTCATTACGGCCACTCTTGGGTCGCCGGGCCAGGGTTCCTGTCTGCTCAGCTCCTTCTCCCCATCTTGCTTTCTCAAGGGGAAAAGAGCCAGCACTGATGAGCCACCGCACCGAGCCAGGCACGTGTCCCTTCTCCACTCCACGCCTTTGCTCAGGAGGTTTTCTCTAGTTAAAGCCCTCTTTCCCTCCTTGATCAGTCAAATCATGCCTGTCCTGTTCTGTCCTGGGTCCAGCCCCATTGCCTCTTTTTCTTGAGGCCTTGAACATGCTTCAGCTCACCTGCCTAAGCCCCCTCGGGCCCCCAGCTCCGCCCTGAAACTGGCGAGCTCAGCACCCTCTAGGGAGCCCAGCGCCCTCTCCGGCCTTTTGTTCAGAGGCCCACTGAGACGGCTGTCCCAGCTGTGGCTGGGTTCCCGTGGCATAGCCAAGAGGGAATCGGGAGTCTGGAACCGTGAACATGCATCCTCGCCTGCACGAATGTGTCAGCTCTTGTGGGAGAGGAAACACACGCATTTCACTTTTTCCTGCCCCCTTTTTAGAATCAGAGTGAGATTGGAGACCTCTTCGTCCTGCAGGTACTTGAAGATGAAAAGGTAGCAGCACAAAGTTGCTGCGGTATCTTGTCCTTTACAGGAGGAAGGGTCTTTCTCCCTTCCCCCTCCTTTCCCCTCCATTCTCTAAACCAGGGTTTCTGACCCTCACTGGGCACTATTGGCATGTTGGGCCAGGCAAATCTTCGCTGTGGAGGCTGCCCTGCGCATGGTAGGAGGTTTAGGAGAATCTCCAGGTTTCTACCCACCAGATGCCAGTGTGCCCAACCCTCCAGATTCTAACACTCAGAAATGTCTCCGGACTTGGCCACATGTCTCCTGCGGAGCAGGTCACCCTGGTTGAGAACCCCGGCCCTGACCTCCTGCTATATGTCTCCCACACTCTACACCCACACAGGGCCCCTACTCTGTGCTGAACAGCTCTCTAAACACTGGTCTCTCCCTTAAACCACTGCCCCTACAGACACTCAATTTCTCTCTTCTTGTAAAAAATCAGGCCTTTGGGAGGGCTGCTTACAGGAAACCATAAAGTCATTCTACCCTCTCTCACCTTGGCTATGAAGATAACACAATCAGGTTACGGAGGCAGGGTTTGGGGAACTTCAAAGCTGGGCCAGAGGGAGTGGAGGGATAGGAGTTGGGGAGCTGAGGTCTTATCTGTGGCTTAAAGGTTCTCACCCTTATCAATGCAGAAGGAGGGGACCCTAGGGGAGAGCAAGGGGGAGCCAAAAAGCCAGGTAGCTTTCATTTTCCCATTTGTCTTTGGACTGAAATGAAGAAGGACTAAAGGAAGGAAAGCCAAGTAGAAGGAATGTAGCCCTGGCCAGGTAGTTTGGTTAAAATGCCCCAATACGCCAAGATTGCAGGCTCGATCCCTGGTCAGGGCACACCCAAGAATCAACCAATGCATGCAAATAATAAGTGGAAAAATAAACCAATGTTCTTCTTCTTTCTCTCTTTCTTTCTTCCTTCCCCTCTCTCTCTAAATATCAGTTTTTTAAAAATGATGCAGACAGGGGAATGGAGTTTTGGGAGCTGGATGAGTATGGAATTTTTGGGGAGCTGCCCAGAAAAGGGGGCAGCCTTTTCTGACCCTACATTCACCCAGGCTGACCTGGATTGGACACCAGAGTTCTAGAACCAGACAACCCGAGAGTTACAAGGTCTCGGCATTAACTTCATGTCCATTGCCCAGATGACACCTGGGCCTCAACACCCTGGGGACCTTCAGGGTGTAGATGTGGAATGAGATGCAGCTGTCTTGAGAACCCCTGCCATAGACAGTGGACAGTGACGGCCTAGACACAGACAGAAGCAACTGGAATGGAGAACTGAGAATCTACACAGGATGGATTTGCTGGAGTTGAGAGCAAATCATTTGTAGGAATAGGAGGAATCAGGGATAATAATAATAATAATAATTGCAAACCCTTATAATATGTCACTCGCAATGTGCCAGACATGGTTTGATGCACTTGATGTAAATATTAACTCATTTCATCCTCCTAACAATTCTATAAGATAGGTGCTACAGAAATGCCCATTTTACAGGTGAGGAAATTGAGGCACAGAGATGTTTAGTGACTGGCAGGTCACAGAGCAAATCAGGAGAGCTGAGACCTGAAGCCAGAAGCCAGCTTTTCCAGTCCTGACATTTGTGCTTTTAAACACTATGCTACCTACCATTTGACTAAGAGAACTTGGGCAGCTAAGTGAATAGCACAATCATGAATTGGGGTATGACCTGAAGGAGCAGCAGGTTTGAGGGAAAAACAATGGGTTCAGCCTTGGGGTTATTATGTCTGCCATGTGCGGGGCACCTGGGAGTTTTGTCGAGAAGGTGGGGTAGCAGTTCAGGTCTAACCGCAGTACAGAAGCTTGGCTAGCTGCCGTCATGGACTCGGTGCTGTGCATAAGCAGCTGTGTGCAGTGACAAGACAAGAAACTGAAGAACTCGGAGGGACACCAACAGTTAAAGGCAGGTAGAAGAAGAAGCAGGAAAAAAGAATAAAGAATATCAGCATAGAGAGTGGCGCTCTGGAAATTAAGGGTGAAGTGAGTCAGGAAGGAGGGCAAGGTTACAAGGGACAAAGTTGTAAAGAAATCGACTAAGATAAGAAATGAAAAGAGCTATTGTTCTTCGATGGGTTCGTGGGTTTGTGATTAATTTCTCCAGCCTGATGGCAAACTTCTTGAGGTCAAGAGCTACATCCAACACTTTGCTGTGTTCTTCTTTGGATCTCCATGGTTTCTACTGCGGGCGAGGTGTGAGGAAGGCAGCAACCAAACACTTGTGGGGTGATGGTTGCTCAGGTTCCTGCTGATCTGTACCCTGTTAAGACAATGACACTATAAGGTGTCTGTACCTTTTGAGGATTAGATATAATGTTCTGAGTCTTATACAGCTTTGGGTAGTCCATAACCACTGGACTTGGTGTTGCTGATGCGAGTGATCAGCAGATGCAGCATCTTGGTCCTCTCTTAGTAATAAGGATAAACATAAAGGTCACTGTGTGTTCAGGACCTAAGGTGTTCCTGACTCTGTACCAGGCACGCGACATCTGTAGCTCAAATCTTCACCACCTGGCAATCTGGGTACTAGGGCCTTCTTTTTCCAGATGAAGTGACTGCGTAGAAAGCCTGCTGCCTTGGCCAGAGCCACCCCAGTAGGCAGAGCACTGCCAAGATCAGGGTCCAGGTCCATCTGGCTCCAAAGCCCTGGGACGCAACCCACCCCAAACTGAGCTCTTCCCTTCGACTGCCACTGCCTTATTCCAGGTGTTAGCATCATTTAGGTCAGCTTTACCAGAGCTTCTTATTTGTCCTCTACACTTCTATCGAGACAACTTTTCCAGACCACGGCTTCAGTAAGTAATTCATCTAAATGCAATAAGGGACATGATACGACATAAGCCCAAACCCCTCAGCACACCATGCTCAGCCTTCGTCGTCTGACCCCATTGGCTTTCCCAGGTCGTCTTGGTTACTGCCTCACATCCACCCCTCCGTCCAGCCAGACCAACCTCCTGCGTGTCCCCGAAGGCGCCCAAGCTCACTTTGGGTGTATTCTGCTCCCCAGGGTGGCAGCATGCATCTTGGGTTGACTCCCACTCGTTCTCTAAGACTTGTCCACTCCCTTCTCTCACAAGCGTTCCCAGACCTCCCAAGATGCTATTAGATGAGGACTCTCTGTTTCCACCCACCGGGCATCTCAGCGCCCGGAGATGGATGGGTGGTTCATCTTCACCTTGCTGTTTTCTCCCGTTCCTCCCAATTAGTTCTGAGGTCTTGGAGGACAGTGATCGCATATGCGTCCAGCTCCCAGCAGAGCCAATGACTGGATTTTGAGGGACAGACTGTACCAGGGTTGGAACGTGGGAGCGAGAGGGAGGACCGCAGGGAGGACAGGCAAGAGTAGGGTTGGCTGGAGGGTAGGCATCACTGTGGGAAGTTGGTACAATGCTTCTCCCATTTTTACTTCTTCCCAGCATGCCTAAGGCGCAGGGGATACCCGGCCTCTGTTTCCAGACAGTGGAAATGCTGCCAGACCCGTCTGAGTGAGCCAAAGCCTCGCCTTGGGTCGCATAGTTGGAGTCCAGTGTTCTCTCGGCAAGGCCGAGACAGGAAACACTTGACGGCGAGGTCCCCCTCCCGTGGAATGTGTGTAGCAACAGCACTGAGAGCCAGATGGAAAATGCCTCTGAAGTCCTAAGCCAGGCTGGAAAGAGAGGTCGATGATAGTGAAGTCCATCCCTCAGTTTTAAGAATAGTTGGCAGTAAAAGCAAGGCAGGCCCATGCTTCTGAAGTGTCGTAAACATGAGCAAGGCGCTTGGGGCAGGAATGAAAGGGGCTGGGACGCACAGAAAGGAAGCTCTCTTCTCCATTATCTCTATCTTCTCATCTTCAAACTCTGTGGAGCATTTCCGTTTCAGGGGAAACACGAAGCCTTTGCTGAAAGGAATGTCTAGCGGTGGAATTTTCAGATAGCAAAACAATAAGGGAGAATCCTGTGGGCCAGTCAGGCCCTTGGAATCACACCCAAGGGGCAGCCATGGAATTTTTCTGCTTGTCGTAGCAATGGGCGTGAGTGTACGACACAGTATCCTGAACATGTGGTGGGTTTAGAGCTGGTGACATCCTTCCTCGGCCTGGTGAGGACAGGACAAATTGTTCCGCCTCCCCACTCTGCAGAAGAGGACGCCGAGGCTCAGAGACCTGAGGTGATTTGTCTAAGATCCCACAACCATTCCTTCATTCTCTCCTTGGTTATTCATCACGGACACTGCGCCAGGCAGGAGACCATGCTGCATAAGACAGCCAAGGACCCTGTCTTCATAGAGCTTATATTCTACCTTGGGTGGGTGGGGGCAGATAGCAAACAAGAGACTAAATAGATAAATAGGGCCAGTGCTATGAAGAAAATGAAGCACTGGACCCGGACAGGAAGCGCTGTAAGTGGGGGGTGGTGGTGGGTTGTGTGAACTATTTTGGAAAGGGTGATGGGGGAAGGCTAGGCGGGGAGAGAAATGTAGAATTGGAAGGAGGACAAATTTTATCTTTTTTCATGATACCCAGACTGCATGGGCTCCTGCAGAGATTTCCTTCTCCCGTACCTGTCCATTTTTTTTTTTTTCCTAAAAAGCCCCCAGAACCTCATAGAAATTGAATTGGCCAGAAGCCATCTCTCAGACCTCTACAGAGGACACTTGGACCCTTATCAGTGACAGCTCGGAGATGGGGAAAGGCAAGTGCAGGCCCCACCCTGGTCATGAGTCGGCAGCTGTTCTGGAAAATAAAAACACAGGCCATTTGCAGATTCAGGAAGCTGCAGTGTTTTATGGGCACAGCCATCAAACGCAAACACAGCAGTGTTTCTTGACGACCTGTCCCGGAAGTCATTCACCTGGACAATAGAAGGTTTCGAGGAAACTGAGCAGTCTCCAAATATTTGAAGGACTGTCATGTGGCAGGAGGACCAGCTCCAGGGAGTGAAAGTAGGGCCAGCGGTGGGAAGTGAGAGGGAGGCAGGTGTCAGCTGGGTATTGGGAAACATTTTCTAACACTCTCACCTGGGTGCAGATGAAATGAGATTGCCTTGGGCAGGAGAGGGGTCCTTCCTGGCCATCACTAGAAGGGTGGAAGCAGGGGCTCAAGGATCCCCTTCCGCCAGTTCAGTGGCGATTTGTTGATAGATTCATTCGTTTAACCAGTACTGGTGAAGCATCTTCGATGTGCTGAGCACATGAAGTCTGGGGGTGAGAAAGACACATGGGATCCTTGCTGTCATGCTAGTGGTGGATACAGTCAAGAATGAAGCAAACTAATGGTTGAACAGATACTTGTAGCTAGGGATGGGCGTCGGCAACACAGTAAGAGGATATACAAGAACAGCAGTGTGCTTGTGTATGTTTAATGGATTGCACTGTATGTTGTGTGGTCAGAGAGGGTGTCTCTGAGGCGATACCCTTAAGGAAGCCCTGGGTGAGCAGAAGGACCAACAGGGCAAAGGCCCGGATCGCTGGGCTCAGGAATGGAGGGAGGCCAGGGTGGTTGGAAGTGGGGAACAGAGGGAAGGAGCAGGGGGAGACGAGGGCAGGCAGGCTCCCAACACGTAGGATATTGTGGACCACGGCAAAGCAATAGGGATGTGGGACATAGCAGGCACCTGTTTTTTTTGGGGGGGGGGGCGGTGAGAGGTAGGACCAGGTGAGTGATTTTCAGTCCCCGTGGTTCATCAGAATCACCTGGAGATCTCCTGGGATTCAGTGGACTGAGTTCTAAGATTCCCTCCATGGTGAAGATTTAAGGTATTGACCGAGCTTCCTACGGGATTACACGTTTTGCTCAGGATGTGTGAGGATGTCATGGCCCATAGGAACTTCACTAACATATTATCCACAAACCAGTGCATTAGGGTGGGTGGGTTCTAAAGTTTAATCCAACAACTATTTGGTGAATTGTCTTCTGCGTGACAGGCACTGAGCATGCACAGAGGGGTAAAACATACAGCACATCCCCATAAATATTTATGAACAAACAAACTGATGAAGGTGTCAGGTGTTCCACTGGGCACTGGCAGGGGACACAAGATGGGTAAAACACAGTAGAGATGACTCTGCTTTTCTTCTTTCACCAGAGGACTGCTATAGGGTTAGTTGCAAGCTGCTATGAGAAAAATGAAGACAAAAGTACGAAGAAAAGAGCTTTTGGTTTGAGGTTTGGGTTGAGCGGCAGGACTCCGTGGATGTTCATAGGGGAGATGCTCATCTATGCATTTTGCACAGAGACAGCGCTGGACAGTCCGAACTCTTTGCTTCCCAGTCTGGTGGGTTCAGGATTCTGGTTTCCCCGAGGAGATCGCCTCCCATTTCACGGGGACAGTGAAGTAAGCACTGGATGATCAGGAGGAGCAGGGACTCTGGGGCTCCTCAGGAAGCCCAGGCAGCCTGGCACCAGAGCCTCCTGATTTTCTGCTTGTGTGAGGAGGACTCTGCCAAGGATCTCACTGCCCAGAACCTTCGCAGCCACCAGTGTTTGAGGCCTGTCATGGGGCCAGGTCTCAGTGAGCTGCAGCCTGTGTGAACCCAGTCAAATGACCGCAAAGTGGCTCAAAGCCATAACCAAATCAGCCCCACCGTTTGCCCCACCTTGTTTTAATCAACAGGAGTGGATTTCTGGAATTGCCCTCAATCTAGGAAACACGTGTTAAAGAACCTAAGCAAAAACAATTAACTCTTTCCAGGGCCAAGGGGACACCTGTAAAAGGTATAGCTTTGGTGTCTGAAAGTAGGTTCTTAAACAGAAGAATACAGAACCTCAGAGAAGCTAAGGGACATGACCAAAAACGCACAGCTTAGTAAGTGGCAAAATGGGACCCCAAGCCTGTTTCCCAAACCGAGGCTTTTCTTCTTATCTCTCTTTGTGGTCCAGGACTATCCAGTAAGCTCAGCCTTTTTCTTATCATGTTTTCACAGGGAATCAAACCCCATGGATGATTTTGGGAACTTTAAGTGAGTGAAGATGGATCAATGCCATCCTTGAATGCTTATGCCCAGTGTGGGATGCCTGCGTTCTACTCCCAGTAAAGTCTGATTTAATTGGTTTGGGGACACAGCCTGGGTCTTAGATTCAGGACTAGAGGCAAGCTGATCCCTCAGCTGCAGCCACGACCACTACGAAAGCAGGAGGCTGAATGGAAGCAGTGAGGCAGGGGAAGCAGTGGGGCTGCACAGGGTCAGCTCTGTACAGGCATCTGGGCAGCTAGGATGGAGTCCAAGGGGTGGCATCAGAACAGGATGCCAGGTTAACGTTAACAGAGTGGGTGGGGCCCAGAAATGGGAGGCTTCACGTGGGTGATGGTGATGAGGAAGAAGAGCTGGAGGACCCCAGTCAGAATGGGGTTGAGGGAATGGGGACGCCGGGAGAACTCCAGTTTCCTTACGAGGGTGGTGGAGTGTTGTGGCCCGGAAGGCACCCCTGTGAGTTGCAGATGTCGACTGGATGCTGTGCTACTGTCCTAGAGGGAGACTGAGACAGGGCCTAGCTAATAATGATAATAATAAACGTAAATGACAATGATGACAACAGTGACCACTGTGACCTTCATGAAATATCTGACTAAGTGCCCAGAGCACTTTACCTAGATTATCGCCTATAATGGGCTGAATGGAGACCCCATAAAAGATACGTTCATGGTGTAATTCTAAGAACCTGTGAATGTGACCTTATTTGGAAAAAGGGTCTTTGCAGATATAGTTAAGGAGAGGATCTTGAGATGAGATCATCCTGGATTATCCACCTGGGTCCGAAATCCAATCACAAATGTGCTTGTAAGAGAAAGGCAGAAGGAGATTTAAGGCTGAGAGGAAGATGAGAAGGCCCTGCGAAGATGAGGGCAGAGACGGCAGTGACTACACCAGGGGAAGGACCGCCTGCAGCCAGCAGAAACCGGAGAAGCAAGGAAGGATCCCCCCAATCTTTTCTGGGGGGAGCATGGCTCTGCCAACAAGCTGATTACAGATCTCTGCTCTGCAGAGCGAGAGGGAATACAGTGCTATTGTTCTATGCCATTGGGTTTGCAGTACTTCGCTGTGGCAGCCCCATAAATGAATTCATCCCTCTTAGTCTTCACCGTTCTGAGGCTGGCACTATATTCTTTCCATTTCATTGATGGAGAAACTGAGGCTCAGAGATTTTGAATGCTTTGCACAGAGGTTGTAATTAGTGGACACAAGACAGACACTCGGGGAATCTGGCTGGAGCTTAGGAGACAGTCCACAGAGCAGGCTCATGGCCCCACACCTGCTCTCCGGACGCCAGCCAGCCCCAGCCGCTGCTGTCCGCGCTGCTCCCTGCTCAGCCATGCCTCTGGCTGGCTCCTCTGTTTCTCTGCTAGGGGCACCCTCTCCCTCCTGTTCACCCACGGGTGTCCCTCCCGGTTTCAACCCTTCCTTCTGGAGAGACTCCTCTGTGACCCTCCTTCTTGCCTCCAAAGTAGGGAAGATCTCACGCTCTGTCTCCCAAGAGAATCTTGGGTAAATCTCTGTTAAAATCCACATCCCTTTATCCCGTGATTACTTATTTATAGGCCCATGTGTGTGGGTAGACTGAACTGCAAGAAGGCAGGGTCCGTGTCTAATTACTCCTTGGAGCCAAGGTTTGCAATCACTCCTCTATGAATGAATGAGTGAATGAGTAGATGAAGGACCAGCCAAAAGATTCCAAAAGTTACCCTGCTGGCTACACGGGGCACCTTCCTAGGATGAGAGGGCACAGGTGGGCACCTGCCTGGACCTGTTCTCCAATGGGAACACACTCAGCCCTCAGACAAATGCCTGTGATAACTTCACCTGTCCCTCCAAAGCATTTCTGCAAACGAGGCAGCCCAGGATAGCCATGGCCTGGTGAAAACACATGGGCTGGAGGCTGATGAACTGGTGGTGCCCTATTCTTCAGAGCCTGAATGCTGTGATCTACCAAACAGGGATGAAACCGGCTGCCTTTCCATCTTCAGCCAACAGTGAGGGGGTTGCTACACGCAGGTGCTGGGGCTGCAGAGAAATAAGAAACTCATCTTGCCCTGCAGGGACTTCTATATCTTGGAGAGCTAATAAGATTGTTGTGAGAGGTGTGACCAAAATTAAACTAATAATAATAATGCCCCTTCTTCAGTTGCTGGTCATCAGCTAGGCAGTACTCAGTGATAAGCATCTTCACAAATTATCCCACTGAGGATCCACAGTGACCCTTTGAGGGAGGCATCATGAATAGCCCCGTTTTGGAAACAAGGCAACTGAGGCCCAGAGAGAGGTTTGGTAATTTGACTACGGGGTTGGAACTTAAGTCTGGCAGGCAGTCCAGGGTCGGGGGCGCTCACAGCCCTGTGCCAGCTCCCACAAGTACCATGGGGGTTGGCACTGCTGTTTTCGTACGTTGGGTTTAGTGAGGTAAGATATTAGCTCCCCTATATTTAGCCACAGCCACCAAATTCTGGGGATTGAGGGTTGAGCCGATTTGTAAGATCCAGCCCCTAGGTTCTTAGTGAAATTTTTATCTTTAAAGCCTTGAACCTCTTTTGTGTTTGCGTGTGTGTTGTGGGGCTTTTTCCCCTCCTCTCTTAATTTTTTCCTTGTCCTGTGGGAGAGTAGCTGAGCTGCATTGCCTAATATGGTTTGGCAGCCCCTCCCGGTCCAGTATCTCTGCATTCGGGGAGGGGAGCTTCTCTCCCACTGGCTTGTAGAGCAATGGAAATGATTGTTCCTGGAAGCAAACCAGAGGTAGCAAAAGAAAGGGGCTGGGGAGTAGCAAAGAAGAAACGAGTTCGCAGGGAGAAGGCTGGACTGCTGTGCTTGCTGGCTGGGAGCTGCAAATATTTAGGTAAAAGGGAGTGTGGATCTTATTTGCATCCAGGCACGTCCCTGTTCCTGTTGCAAAGACCTGGCAGCTGAGGACCTCAGCAGAGGCTCGCAGGAGGCTGGAGAACTGCTAAAAATAAGGCAGGCCCCGGAGGGCTGGAACCCACTCTGGGTCTGACACAGAAATACTTCCTCAAGCTTCTGCTCACAGACAGGAGGGCAGGAGAGAGGGGACATACGGGAGGTGTTTGACTGTGAGCGGGCACTGGTGGGGGAACAGAGAGGGCACTGATGGGGCGTGCCCGGCCCGTAGCAAGTAGCCCTGGCTCTGGTTTGGGAATAGAAGCACTTCAAGAAGGCGGGGAGGTGGGAGCTTTTGGTGTCAACTAAGTGGCTCCTGAGGCCAGTCCTCGGAATGGGGCGTGGTCCTGGGGGTAGGATGGAGAGAGGAGTAGGTGCAGGAAAGAAGGGCTAACCTACCATGGCCAGGTATCATACTGCCTGCCTTATTCTGGAATCAAACTCTCACTCCACGACTGAGAGGTGCCATGATCCCCCCACGATGACAGCCGACCTGAGGCTCAAGAGGATTCATGACTTGTCCAGGGACTTCAGACTCCGGCGGTCTGACCCCACAGGGAACGCCAGGCCTCATGCACATCCCGACAGGGTGCTCTGGAGCCCAGAGGAGAGGCTCACACTTCATGGTAAATGTGTGGCCTCTCTGGGGGGAATTCTCTCCTCACCTGCTCATCCTTGAAGCACAGTGTTTCATCCCCAGGTAGATTCAGCTGTGAGTTCCCCTGTGCGTATTTCGGGCAAGTCCCTTACCACATTTCTGTAATCATCTAGTCCCTCCTGGCTTCTGCTCCAAGATTCAAGGCCCCCCAGAGCAGAGCAGAGCCGAGCAGAGTGGATATTTCTGTACCTCTGGTACCCACCGCAGAGTAATAATCACTAAAACTGGCTAACAGTCACTGAGCACATACCACGTACTCAGTAATTGGAGTGAGGCTTCTCATTTTTGTGTGTAGGGGGTACCCAGATACATTTTTTACTTTTCCTTGAAAAACAATACCTTTATTAGAACATGTTACTATCTCGGCTCTTTTGGGTCTATTTTCCCAGGCACATGGTGTCTCTTTCAATATGTAGTTTAAAATATTTTTTAACGGAAGTTTTTGTGAGTTAGAATTTTTTCCTGATCCTTTTCTCTTCAAAGGATTTTCCTTACAGCCTTATTGGCAATAAAATTGATATCCCCCAAAGCTGCACGTATATTATGCATACAGTTTGGTGAGTTCGGACATATGCATATACCTGTTAAACCATCACCACAACCAAAGAGCGTGTCATTTAGTCATCACGCAACTCCATGAGGTCGGTATTTTTATGTTGGTTACAGTGGTTAACACAGCAGATGGTGATTAGTTGCTCTCATAAGTCCACAAGAAATTCCCTATTGGAAAGTGGGAGGGCCTGTCGTGGACATTACTGGTGCCCATCCCGCCCCCTGCTGCTGTGTTGGCACCAATGGCTCACAGCTGTCTCCATTGCCAGGAGATTGACCTCGGTGGCATGGTGGGTGGAGCGGGGAGGAGGCTTCCATGTCTGGGCAGTTACAGCTCCCACCTGCTGTGGTGCCCCTGGGAGCCCTCAGTCCTTGACAGATACAAAGGATGCCCCAGTCCCCCCTACCCACCATGGAAGTGGGTGGAACTCAGGCTGCAGAGCCCCCTGGGGTCAGGACAAGGCTAGTACCCTGCTGAAACCACATTCTTGCTTACTCCCTTCCCTGTCCTCTCCTGCTTTCCCCACTCCCTTTGCCCCGAGACCCCTTCTTCTGGGACTCACTGCAACCCCTGTCTCAGGCTCTGCTTCAAGGGCACCTGGCCCGAGTCAGGAGCTCTCTGCTGAGTGCTGATGGAGGCTCGGTGTTCACTACAGTTCCAAAGCCAACCTCCTGGTGGCTCACCCCATGCCAGCTAACGTAGCTTCTTTCCGAGTGAGAGAGCAGAGGGATCTCCAGAACGCAGTGCGCACGGGACTGTCTAGGTTCACATTCTAGGTCTGTCCCTCGTTGGCTCTGTAGCTTGGGAAAGGTTGCGTCCTAGTTTTTAATCTTTAATACACCCCTCACAGGGTTTGTGGTGAGGATGACATAAATGTGTGTTCATTTCATGAAACAGTGCCTCTGCAGACGAGGCCTAGACAGCCGGCCCTCCATATCTGTAGGTTTGGCATCTGCAGATTCAACTGACCATGGATAGAAAACAGTGGGTTTGACCTGACTGGGAATCCGTGGATGCTGAGGGAAGATGGTAGGCATTGTTCTGCACCATTCTGTAGAAGGAGCTCAAGCCTCTGTGGGTTTTGATATCTGTAGGGGTCCTGGAAGAAACTCCCGCAGATGCTAAAGGTCAACTGCGTGCTTTTGCCATTTATTATTTTTATGCTTTAATAAGGTCCTTCCCAACCTAGGGCTTAACTGTAGGCAGGACTCTGTCTTGACCTATAACCTCACTCCCTCCAGGTCTCAGGCTCACTGTCACGTCTTCAGGAGAACCTTCCCTCACCACCGCACCTAGGACTGGCTCCTCCAATCTTCTTTGGCAAGGTTGGGATTAGGGCAAGATGAATGAGGCACTTCCTTTGGGTGCAAAATATAAGTGGGTGCCCCCCAAACTTCTCAGGAATCCAGCTAAATAATATTCTAATGCAACACTTTAAAATGTAAAAACCAATGCCAAAAAATTCCATGGGGAACAAAATAGCAAATCTTAAAGAAAACTATGCTGAGCCACTCTGGCGCCTGAGGCTGCAGGGAAATGAACGCGCCTGGCCCCACTGCAGGCGGCAAACTCTCCCAGCATCCCCGGCGTCCGTCTCTTTGCTCGCCTCGCTTTCATTGGAGGGGTTGCCACGTTGGCCCACTTCGTGTGACCAAGTGGCCATCTTAAAAGGTTTTAAATTAATTAATGATGAAATAAAATTTTAATCAATTCTGGTTTGGAATACCTAAAATATTTCAACAGAATATAACATGGATTTCAATATACCTACTTTTAAATTTTCAATATTTTTTAAGTACTTTAATGCTCTGAGGGGGAAATGAACAATTAAAATATATGAAGTCATGCATATAGGGGTACACACTTTCCTTTTGCCCTCGGGTCCAACATGGCTTGATGGGACACATGTCTCTGCTTAAATTTTGGATATTTTGTTCAGCAAGGATGGTTTTGCATTTATTTTGATTTAAAAATATTACTTTAAAGAGAGGTAAAAATATATGTTATCTTTCTTTTTGCTGTGTGCGCACGTGTGTGTGTGTGTGTGTGTGTGTGTGTGTGTTGGTTCGGTTGGTTTGTTTTGTTTTGGCATCTGCTTAAATTTTGCATCCTGGGCAAGGCCTCACTTGCCTCACTCTAATCCTGATCGTATTCTTTGGTGATGCTAATCACAACTCCAATGAAATAATCACGCCATTGTTCATTTGATCAGGTTGCATACAAGGCCTGCTTTGCTCTCCACTGTGTTCCTTGCACCATCACTACGCCCGCCCCCTCAGCCATGCAAAATCATCTGCTGAACCAAGGAACAAAGGGATTTCTAAAAGGGGCTGCTCTAAAGCATGCCTGCAGTTTCAGTCTATTTCTTCACATCGTTTAATTAAGTCAGCACTCATTGAACACCTCCTGTGGCTGAGTGCTTGCCGTGCCACTGTAGAGATGGTAAAGACAAGATCTCTACTCTCAGTGAGCTCGGCTGGGTGAAGACTCACCTAGAAGCAGTTTGCTTCCACAGGAGAAGTGCTGAGGGGGCAGAGGCCGCAGCTGGGGAGTTGGGGGAGCACAGAAGGAGGGAATGTAAGCTCGCCACTGGACGGATGTTCAGGGCAAGGTTTAGAGTTGATGTTGGAGCCACGTTATGGAGAAGGAATAGGGGATGGGCAGGTGGACAAGCAGGGAAACTGAGTTGTGGACAGCGAACACAGCATACGCAAAGGCCCAGGGGTAGGAAAGAACATGCCATAAAGTGTGGGAACTTCTAGCAGCTTGGTACTTCGGAGCACAGAACAAAGCGCTAGCGAGCAGCGAGGTCAGCCCCGTAGAAACGGCCTGGGCAGATCCCCACAATCCACAGTGCCAGCATCTTCAGCATGTCTCTGGGATGGGCGACCAGTGTAGCTCCTTTCCGAAGGGCATGGCCTGGATTCCACAGGTTGCCCTGAGCAAGGCATGCCCAGCTGTTTTCTGAGACAGTTACATATATGGACAGACCTTTGGGAGAGGCAGGGAGCCCTTTGTTATGCAGAAAAGGAGCTGAAACTCTGCAGAAGCCTGGTTCGAGTGCTAAGTTCAGATGCACCACGCCCCCCACCCAAAAACTCAGCTGCAGCCAATTCAGCATGTGTCCCTTCCTCTCTTTGATATGTATCCAGGATTGTCACCTGCCACCGGGCTGTCACTCAGACCATGGAGGGGTTTAGTGGCATGGAGTTCCTTCTTGAAGCAATCTCAGCTAGGCCCTAACCCCAGAGAGAGCGTCGTTAGAGCGGAAGCACTATGTCTGTTACAATCTTCTGATCCAAAGTCACAGTTGAAGCAGTGGACACCACCCCTTTGCCAAACAATTGTCATTCTTCGGCCATGGGTTTGGAGAGCTTATCACAAGGGCCTGGTGGGGCTTCCTGTCATAACTTTGCACAAGGTGTGGGCTTATCTTTTGGGAAACTTTGGAGTTGTAAGCGAAGTCACAAACCCTTCCCCGCGGCCCATTTCATCTGAGATGAGTGTCGTCGCTCACAAGGAGATAAAAAGTACCCTGCCCTGGTTGTTAAGGTTTACATTATCAGCTCCCGCAGGCTGTATCAAAAACACATTTATGGTGGCATTTGACCTCAAGGAGAAATCTGGGCCATTTGATGGCGATTAGGGCATTTTTATCTGTGTCTGTTGAACGTACACTCCCCAGGGCAGCAGCGTCCCACCAATAAGCTGGTTTCAGTGGACAGAGCTGGACCGAACACATCCTGAGGACGTTCTGCCAGGGAGGCAAAATCTGGCTATCTCTGCAAGGCTAAGAGGCATCCAGTTGGTCTGGGGAAAAGAAGACCTTTCCATAGTTACCCTCCAACGAGTGTGAAGGTCCCTCAGCCACTCTGAGCCTCGGTTTCCTCACGAATCCAAGGGGAATCATTTTGCCTCCCATTTAGGATCAACAATGATAAATGCATGCAGAGAGCCCAACGTACACCAGGTGCTTGAACTGAGTTCGGGGACTGCTGCACATGGTTCTGTTTTCTGTGCTCCAGTCTCAGAGTCTCTGGTCAAACCCGGAAAAGGAAGTGGATCCAGCACAGAGGAAGTTAGTACGAGGAACTCACTGCAAACGTGGAGCTCCAAAGTTGGATCTTTCTCACGACATTTAATTCTTTTTCAAACAGATCTCACTTCCAAATGTGTAATTTACTTCACACGTACTGTTCCATTGGCCAAATACTAATTAATTCTGTGTTCTGGAACTTTGGGGAAATAAGGGCAGGTGCATGCAGTCTCGGTTTGGCTTCTGACTCACGAACCGCTTCCAGCTGTGCCCAAGGCAACCGGGGGAACGGCCGGCCAGAGCTCTTTACTGCGAGTGAATTCTTCTGACTCCATCTCTTGGTGTTGGTGCTGGTGGTTTCTATGTCCAGTTCTGACTGTCTGCATGATCTTGGCCAAACTCTCTCGTGTCCTCAGTCTCCCTTTCTGTAAAGCGAAGAGCTTGCATGGAATATTTTCAAGGTCTCTTTCTGCTTCTGTTGAGTTCCCTGCTCCTGTTTGTACACCCTGCCTGAGTGTACAATGATCATCCAAATTTCTCCTCGCCCCAAGCCGTTCACCCAAGAGGCTGCTGCTTCTTTGCTTCCTTCAAGATGGCGACGTGTCACTTACGGTGTTTTTGTTGACGGGCAGCTTTGGCTCAAATCGTAGTTTTGCCTCTTCCAGACTGTGTGACACTGGAAGGATGCAGTTATCTCGTCTTTCTGGACCCCAGTTTCTTCATTTGTAAAATGGGAAAGCAGCCGGAGACAAAGCCGAACCAAAGGAGGCTGGCCGTGTTCTAATAACACTTTACCGATGGAGACTGAAATTCACATTTCATGTAATTTTTACATGGCATCAAATATTAATTATTTCAACCACTGAAAACCATTCTGAGCTTATGGGCTGTCTCAAAAGAGATGGAAGGCCAGATCTGGCCTTTGGGTCGTAGTTTGCTGATGGTGTTCCAGTCTTTTCTCCCTTCCTGCAGCTCTGTCCCCAGGGCTGTGGAGACCAAGCCCACCCTTTGAGAATCCCTCGTCTTCAGAGCTTCATAAAGGGTGACCAAACGCATAGACTTCGGAGTTCGATAGATTTGGCTCCAGTCTTGGTTTTGCCACCTGCTAGCTGAGTGACCTTGAACAACTTGCTTCACATCGCTGAGCTTCAGTTTCCTTTCCAGAAACTGGAAATAACAAGAGTGGTATCTGCTCAGGCTGAAGGGCAGGGAACACAGACAACTCTCTTCAGTGAGAGACGTGTCAGAGAATATGTGGCCATCTCTCATCCACCATGAGCATGGACCCGGGGAGGGGACAAGGACAGCCAGTGCACAGGTCCTCTCTACCCAGCACTGAGCTAGTTGCTGGAGCCAAAACACTCAATGAAATGACACACAGCTCTTTTCCTCAGGGGATGTACAGTCTTGTAGAGTATGAAGAAAGGCAATTGTAATGAATAGTGTTAAATTTCAGGTAGCGTGAGGGCAAGAGTGGAGGTGGTTCCAAACTATCTTTGTCTGTAAAAAGAACACTTCGCTCAAACTGTCTCAGAGACCAGAGAGGAGCAGCTGCTGGGGGCTGTGGGGGGCCGATGTGGGGCGTGAGCCAGGGTGGGGCTGTTTGCTGCAGGGGCGCGGGCTCAGGATGTGTGCTTGGAGGTGTGTTTGCATGTCTCCGGTGGGTAATTTGTGGGCGTGTGGCTCTGTGATGACAGATGAAGGGCGGCTCTGATGTAACAAGAGA